>PPKF02000006.1:32852-699881 GCA_003706035.2 Peterozyma xylosa
CTCGGGGGGGGGGGGAAGGGCAGCTTAATAATAAATAAAACAGATCTCATTTGTGGTAAAACAAGAACAGAATACCATCAAAAACACTAATGCAAACTTGAAAACTTGCAAAATGAAAGCAAAGAGAGGAAGAAACACAAAAGAGATGGAAAACAAACAATTGAAAGGCACTAACAACAAAAACAAAAAGTTACAGGGGATCAAAGCATATAAAATGATAAGGGAGAATCAACTAATGACTGTAGCTTTCCCAAAATGCAATATTCTCTCTAATATGGTCTACCAAATAACTCAAATTTGGTAGTATGAACAGTATTTTTTCGAAAAACTTCAACGAAAACTGATTAATGAAAAACAATTGACCCTTTGACAAAACAGGAACCTTACTCATTGCCAACTCTGGGGTCATGTCTTTCAAGTCCTTGATTGTCAACGTATGATTTATCTGGGTTATGGATGTTTGTTTTTTCAACAATTCTTCGATTTGAGTTATCTCCTTCATTTCATTGGTGAGAGAAATACCCCATTTCGCAGATACGGTCAAAGGTCTCGAAACGTTTGAAATGTCCGCACACTTGATGATAAGTGAGCACAATAAGCTTTTGATGAGCTCAACTTGGTCGCATGGAAGTTCTTCAAGTGATGAGCAACTCTTACATTTACAAGTTTCTTTGAATTTGATGTAATCATCGATTTTTTCGACATAGGAGAAATGGTTAATCATACCTGTTGACAATATCGATCGTTGAATTAAGTTACTCGAGTATGGCAGTTTCGCGTAGAAGTGAGGGAAAAACTTATCAACTATTGGTCTAAATTCAGAGTGATGAAAGTTTTCAAGTATGGAGCAATCATTGAAGTATGCTGCTAGCGGCGATTTGTTTTTCGTTAAAAACACATTTGTTAGACCTGGATGTCCAATATCATGACCCAATGAGGCGATCAACAAGCACAACGCTTGTGGAGGTTGCAATATCTTTGATGCAAAATCAGATGCCCCCATTTCGATATAACTGGAAGGAATGCATCCCAATTTGATCAAAATATAGAAGGAAGCCTGTAACACATCAACCGCATGCCTGAAGTTGTGAAACGGATTACCCATTCTATAGTTATCTCTAACGTTAAACAAGAAAGCGTACAACCTTTTTGCCTCTGTGAATCCAAAATCTTCATCACAGTTGTTTGCTGCAATCTCGATCATGCATGAGGCACTGTACAATAACTCATCATACGATAAAGAATGAGATTTGAATCCCCAATCATGGATCAATCTCAAGTAATATTCTTTATCGTGCTCAAGGGTCAACAATTCGTAGTGGTCGATATCATCTATCAAATACTCAGCAAATCCCGGAGTCACTTCAACGCTCAAGTCGTTAGTCATCGAGCTGATATTTGATTCTTTCAATTTTGTTGGGTTCTGCAATTCAACCCATGAGAGAACTCGGTTGAACCTTGCCAGCATGAGTTCCTGTGAGCTTCGTATCTCTGCATCCGAAGGTAAGTTGAGTTCAGATGCCGATGTATACTTGTAAACATGGATGCTCAAGTGATGGAAGAACTCGTCTATCAAAGCCTCTACTTCCTGTATTGTTAACGAGTTAAGCATCTCATCTTTCAGAGGTTGGTAATTATTGGTGTTGATGAAAAGATAGATAGGATGATTGAGTTCGAGTTCGCTTGTATTCGATGAGTTGAGTGAATTTGGATATTTATTTTTCAACGTGAGATGGATGATCAAATCTTTGACTGATTTGTAATGCTTTTCGAGAAACGCCGTATCGTTCTTTAGACATTTGGTGAAATGCGACTTTATGACTGATGAATACTCAAACTCATTTTGATCAAGGACCAAAAATTCAACTATTGGAGAAGACATTCTTACTATTATTATAAATATTCATAAATAGTTGAATATATGAATCTTTGATTAGATTGGAGTATTTGCTTTTTTTTTTCTTCCTTGTTCTCTTACTTCTTCTCACAGGGTCTCAAACAACAATAACAAAAAATCAAAACCAGCACTGGTGAAGTGATTTATCTAGATTCTTACTGCACTTGATAGATATATATATGATATATCGAACCGCTTTTTATGTTAATGGTATAATCTATGGAAACATATATCTATAAGTTTTCTTGCAAATTATTTTCCTTCCAACAATCCTATAACCGGCAGATTTTGAATTTCAACCTCAACTTGATTAGTGAGAAATATAAAGTCGTTGCACTACCACTATTGTCTCTCGTATTTTATTTGCATCGAGCAACATCAGTCAAATCTGTGAATATGTCAAAGATTGCAGGTTTCTTTATAAATGCAAAGACAACGAAGTTTGCAGTTGTAGGAGCATCGTCAAACCCAATAAAGTTTGGGTACAAAATCTTGAAATGGTACGTAGACCATGATCTACCTGTGTCACCCATAAACCCCAATTCGACAACGGAGATCTTATCTTTGGAGCCCTTCTCCTCAACTGCAGAATTAGTTCGGAAGGAAATAGTAGGGGGAAAGTATGAACATTTGAGTGTATCGATCGTGACGCCTCCCTCAGTCACCTATGGTACACTCATGGAGATCTCCAAGATTGAAAACTTTAGAGAGATTTTCAACTCGATATGGTTCCAACCTGGAAGTTACAATAAGGATGTTATTGAACTTGCAAAGAGTTTGGATTTGAGCGATGTGATCATATATAATGGGAACTGTATTTTGGTTCAAGGTGAAGGTCAGTTGGGTGCGTACTATAAGCTGGTTAAATTGTAACATGTGTTTTTTGAGTATTTGAATATTTCATCCAGTGATAGGCTTAAACTATTTACATCAAGTGTGCGGTAATTGAATGATTAGAATTACAAGCATGAAATAAAATGGGATATAACTGCACCAAAGACAATCAAACCTCTCCGAAAAAAATTCCCTTTGCTATATCAAGCCCATCATCCTGCTTGATGATTTCTTGGGCAACCACATCACCAACTCTGGCAATCAACTTTGTCTCCAAATCTTGATCAAATTCCTTTTTCTTGTCACCAACCTTGGTAACATCCTTCTCTTCTTCTTTCAATTCCCTCATACAGTTCAAAATACCTTCAATCAAAACCAGCCTACTCTTCAATTTCTCGTCATCCTCGTCTTCTTTACTTTTTTCTTGATCTTTGTGTTCGGTTGGCAACATTATTCTAGACCAGTTTTTCAAATTACCCAACATTACAATCCTTATAACTTCGTCTCCTAAAGATTTCAACCCAATGATAGAACCATATTGTGTTCCGGTTGGTTTTGAGGTGTCTAAGAACGCCCTAAGCAAAGTACGTGTGATTCTTGGTTTCAATGTAGAGTATGAGGATCCATATTTCTTGATAATGTGCTCTAATAGAGAAGCAGCAAAATCTCTGGTGACAAAATGTTCATCCGTTGGTTTCAATGGGTCTCCAATATTTTTAGCCAATAATAATGTCAAGATGCATGGCATCAAAGCATGTATATAAGGTTCCAAAAAAATCGTTTGATTCATCAACAAGGATGAGATGACTTCTAACATTGTAAATAATATAGACAAACTCTTTAAATTGTTTGTAATCGTTTCTGCAACAAACTGAATGAAATATGGGACTAATTGGTGCAACCCAGGATCGGATTTGATCGATGTCAATGCAGCTAGTTTCAAGTGTTCGATGTTCTCGTCTTCGTCTGGATTCGGCAGTAGAAGGGCTTCGATTACTTTGTCAAAATACAACTGCAACTCTTTTGATAAGACATGTCTCACCAACGGCTTGACCTCTATATCTTTCTTCTGTCTCTTTTGTGACTGCTGTTGTTGCTGGTGGGTCTGTGTACTTAACAAGTTCAGATTTGGTTGCTGCTGCTGTTGCTGGGACAAGTTCGAGGCGCTATCACTATTTAAGGTCAAAATGTTCTGCATGCTACCTCTCATAAACGGTGCGATTTGTCTGATGTCACTCAATGGAGGATTCTGGGGAATTGCTGGTTGAACTCCCTCGATACTCAACCAATGAGCAGTGAAAGAGGTATATCTTGGGACTTTTGGCAAAGGCTGGTTGATCAACTTTTCCAAATCAACTTCATCATCATCAATGTAGTACAAATTCGAACCGGCGCCAGCAATGGCCTCCTTGAAAACCAACGGCTTGGAAACATCATACCCGTAAAGCGGTTCCAAGTTCAAAACCTTCATTGCCTTGTCAATATCTTGAGTGGTTAATGTCTTTCTCTTCGAATGCCTCATGAACTTTGAAGCCTGCTCTAGTATCTCGTGCATTCTATATTCCACATCCATGGCGAGATTCTTAGAAACGTCATCGTTCAATGACGACAACCCAAGAGCTTCCGCGACATCTTTCACTGTATCTGATGGAGACCATAGCGTATGTGATGATGGAATTTTACTTTGTCCCGGCAGTAAACCATTCAGAGACTGAGACATGATTGAGAATGATTCTTTTCGATGGACACTTGAACTGATCTCCCTATTCAATATATGGCATGGTGTTTAATCTTCTATATCATTTGTGTTTTTGAGTATTACTTCAGAAAAACATTGAGGTCAAAGTTTGGGCCGGGTAACCCTTTTCCACATAGTAAACTGACCAAACTTGTAGAATTGTTTGATTTCAACGTTTAGAGTGGTTCAATCTTAATGCTAAAAACGGTTGATGATGTGCTGAAGACGAGGGGATGCTCGTGTGGTATCTCTGAACGATATTCCCTTCCTATCTTGTATATGGGGTAAAAAGAATTCTGTTCAGCTCAAAAAGATTCTCTATTTCGGAAGGCGAGTTCAAAATGCAAAGTCCGTCGAGACCGGTTATGAACCAATAAATCATCCTGAAGAGAGTTACCTGAGCAAAGACAAGGAATAATCGGTTATACTATCATGACAGCTTCAAACACATTAGTTATTGGCTCCACTGGCTTGGTGGGCAAATACATTTTTTCTGGATTGTTAAACTCAGCAGAAACAGGTAAGATCATCTCACTAGCAAGAAGAGAAGTTTCAAATGTTATAGACGAAAGCCAACAGGAAAAGGTTGAGCAGATCATCGAAAAGGATTCAAAGACTTGGCCGGCAAGACTGCAGCTGTTGAAGGATTCTAGGATCGATACCTTCATTTCCTCATTGGGTTCGACAAGAACTGAAGCTGGTGGTTTGGAGAATCAACGCAAAATCGATCTTGATCTCAACTTGGAGATGGCAAAAACCGCAAAGAACGAACTTGGGGTCTCCACATATCTTTTGATCTCATCTACTGGTGCATCCAGTGGATCGGCTTTTCCATACTTAAAAATGAAAGGTGAATTGGAAGATGAGGTACTTGCATTGAAGTTTAACAAAACCATCATTTTGCAGCCAGGTGTTTTGTTGGGTAAAAGAGAGAAACCAAAGAATTTGGGCAATACTGTTCTGGCAAAAATTGGTGTTTGGCTCAAAGGTACTTCTTTCGCGAGATTGATTTATCCAGTTACCGGTGAAGAGGTTGCAAAGGTTGCACTCAAAACTTTAAAGGACATTGAAAGCTCACCTGATGGGACCGTCAAAGTTGTCACGGCTGCAGAAATCTACGATTTGGCTTCCCAATTGTAGTGACTTCACTTTTTTTGTTTTCGAAGTTTGATACTTTATAAATAGCTTTGACTCTCCTTCACTGCCATAAACGTACTATGGTTATAATACTTTGGATCTATGGGTTCCATGATCATTTAATCGAAATGCAACTATCTGTTTATATGAAATGGTTCTGTAATCACAATCCTGGAGGTTTTCAACAAAAGGATCTTGCTTGGAAGAATAATCTAGGCACATTTTATTTACTAGACATCCAGACCAAAAAAGTCAAGAGTTGGACCTTAGCGAAGTTTGAAGAATTAGTACAGAGTAGAGCTGTGTAAGAATTTCTTGCTGCTAACTCCAGCGGATCCAGATACTCATTGCTGACTGGAATATAGTATGCACCTCGAGCACTGGAAAAATGGCCAGTTCGCAACCAGGTGTACAATCATGCGATAGGCTAAAACTTGAGATAGTGCTATTCTCCAAAGCTTGGCGAGTAGACCAAAATCACCTTTTACACAGAAAATGCCATACCGGCTAAAAAAAGTTCAAGTCACAGAAGCTGCATTTGCCAATGTTCGTTTCAGACGTTATAGAAACTACTTCAAACTTATATCCAATAGAACATTCGTGGTTTCATCTAGACCTTCTCAGTATGTGCTGAAACAAGCCTGGAAGTCAGCTTCTCGAGCGTTAAAGTGAGAGGTGTAATCATCGATGTGCGTTATCAACTTCTGAGTGATTCAGAAAACAGCCTTACAACAGATTTTACACTCAAAAGTCAAATATCAATCACGATTGATGTCTGGATCATTTTTGATGGAAGGAAAGTGAAAACTTTTTGAGCCACTCCAAGATGGAAGTAAACTCGAGTTTTGGTTAAAGCTTCTTTTTCGAGAAAGTCAACTATTTTTTTTTTCCAATTGGTGGTTTGACCAGCCAATCAAATCAGTTTATAAGACAACTGAACTAGAAGAGAGCTTTCCCGACCAAATACTCATTATGTTCCCCTTTACTTCCCTCGAGTGATTGGCTTAAGAGCCTGGAAGTATACACCTCTTTTCAATGACTTGTAGCCCCAGACTTATTCCTGACCCGAAACTTTTGAGAATCTGCCATTTATACCTTGACCATTCTGATCACTGAAAAGAGTTCTTTACTTTTCAATAATAAGTCGATTTTTATCTCAATGTAAACAGACCAAATTATTGTCAATATAGTTAGTTATAGTACAATTATGCCAACCTTGAACTCAGTTGACTCCTTCATTCAAAAGTCGTTGAGACTCTACGAAGCAGCACCTACATCAACTCACATATCCATAACGTATGGCTCAAACTTGAAGAAATATACTCAAAAACATTCCAAGAAGACTAAAGATGTCAAAATACCTTCTAAGATCACAAAGAATTTCATTTCAATCAAGACTTTTGATCCAACCAGCGGAACTTGTTTCAAGATCAAGACGTACAAGACAAAAGAATTTTCAAGATTATTGACCTCATTGGGACCAAAATCAGTTCAGTTCACCAAAACCCAAAGATCTAATTCTGAGCCATCCAAACTGGAAGTATTTTCATATAGCGAGAGGGGTATCGGTAGTCTCATGGCAAATAAGGAGTTTGAAGAAGACCAGGAAGTGCCTGTTCTGACACCATCAACAGGCGCCACAACCACAAATGGCTCAAATGAAGGCACACATGAAAGTACACCAGCTGCTCAAACGCAGCTGGGAAATAAAAGCAAAAAGAATAAGAAGAAAGGAAATAAGAAGAGGTAATTCAAGGTTGTTGTTGGTTTGCTATATTTTTGTACGCTAAGCTTTTTTAGTTATGAAACAAGACCAGTCGAGCTTGAAATTTAATCAACTAGTGAATCGTCAATCTAAAGATACTTTACGTTACCTTTCTGTCTGTGTGACCACATAGTAAAATAGATTGAACAATCTCAAGTGTACTCTTCATTTGGCTTTCTTCAGCACAAGTATAACCTTTTAAAATATGATATCACATCACAGAATTAGTATTAAATATTAGGAGAAATCAACTACCAATAAAAACTACACCAACCAAATCAATCACAAAACAAGAAGAGTAAAAATATTCGCTTGATAAGCTATTGAAACAAGCAAACAAACACAACGTACGATCATTGGCGCCTTTAACCCCCTTTCTTACTGAAAATAATTTTCCAGTCACTTTCTACCCTTTCTACCTTTTTTGCCCTTTTTGCTCTTTTTCTTGGTATTACCTGTCTTTTTCTTTACAACCTTGCCAACAATGTTTGAAGATTCACCAAGAGCGTTACCATCCTCAGGAACTGGTGAAGTTAACAATTCAGAAGAATCATCATTAGTGAGGGTCATTGAAGTTGACGAGTTTTCCCCGCTACTGTTCTTCTCGCTCGAAACTGGAGCCGGACTAGCAAATTTACTATCTTCTTCTCCTGTTTCTTGATCCTCGTCTTCTTCGATAACGTCCGTCAACAAATCCGCGATCTCGCCACTTCCTATAATATCATTAATTGTATTATCGGTCGTCCCACTATTGTTAACTTCGAATTGGGATGAGTTATGTTCGTAAACACGTTCATTCAAGTTCAAAATGTTATCCGGAATTTCTTTCTGTTTCAATATTTGCTCTTTTTTGGTTTTTAAAATCAATTCAGCTTTCTTTGATGAAGTTGATTCTTCAGACGATGAATTGCCAACGTCCTTCAGCGAGGGAGATTCGGACCTGTAGCTTGGAGGACCTGAGGGTAAAATTTGGGATGGAATTTGAGAGTCTGTAGACAGTAATGGAATGGTAGTTGTTGGCTTGGTATATGCAGTTTTATTCAACAATGCTGATGGTCCAAAAAATGTGTTTTCTTCGTCTGGATAATGAGGAGGTAAAGCTTCCCCGGTTTCCAATAGTATGTCACTTTCACTGCTTGTGCTCTCCTGGGTTTTTAAACCATCAGTGCTGTCGTTAAAAGTTTCTGCCTTTGATTTCTTTCTGACGACCTTACCGTAAATAGGTGGTGCTCCGAGAGAACCTTCATTATTACTCTCACAAAACCCTAACTTCTTGACGTTTGCTTCAATAAAGACAAACCCAGATTGTCCTAAATTTACTTGAACTTTAGAAGGGCCACCAACAGAACCGATACAAGGAAACAAGTCGGTTTTCAAATTTCTTATAATATCGGCAACTTTTTTACCGTTGTGAGTTACAAATACTGTACCACTTATGCTTTTGAAGCCAATACCAATAACATCTCCTTGTATTAATTTAGGTGTCAAAACAGGAATGAAGATTTCGTCATTCGTTATCGGCTTGTTGATCTTTAAAAATCCATTAGTGTCCAATCCAAACGAGTAGTAATATTCACCAGGTAGTCTGAAATTTGGATTTGGTTTTGTTGATAAACCAATACTTAGCCTAGTAGTGTTGGAGTCAAATTCAAACAACTTCGTTTCAAAGTAGACCGTATCATTACGTCTATTTGAAACAGGTAAAGGATAATTCAAAATTGTTGATGCTGGATTCTTGGTCAAAAAAGTGATGTCAGTCTTGTCTTCAATAACAAAAGGAACGTTTTGCCTGACATTACCCAACGAACCATAATAAGTGCTACTTAAACCATTATTGATAAGCGTTGTAGTTTCGTTGATACAGAAATCATCGTCATTGATATCAAGTAGTGGCCCTATTTGATCCATAAACTGCTCGAAATAGAAAATGTTGATTCCTCTATCTCTGATCAAAAGCTCCACATTCAAATCAATACCACTTCCCATTGGCTTCAATACTGGTTTGTTGAGTTTTTGAAATTTCTTCGACAACTTGTAATAAATCTGATCCTCCTGGTTTAACTTGTCCAAAAACAATGATTCTTCTTCCAAAATATCGTGTTCGTTGATATCAAAGGATTCTGGAATATGTAGCAAATGCAACCCCCCATCAAGCGAGTCATTATCCGCAGCAAAGCAAATGTAGTATATTGTCAAAACCAACAATACAATCAATATAAACGATATTGACGATGATAGTCCGATGATAAACGGCAAGTTCAAATCGTCATTGGGACCATCCAAATCAATGTTCTTATAGATCAGCGTGAGAGATGGCATTGTTTGAAAATGCTAGAGATGAGGGACTACTGTTTCTGAGAAATGATGGATGAATCTTGATCGCATATCTTCTACTCAGTTGTTCACAATTGTGATAAGAATTCAATTTTTTTTCATGATGTGGTCGCGCTTTTTCGAAACCATTTTGAAGGAAATACCAACATGAAACTTACTCTCATGAGACAGAGAAATAGATATATGCCATGATTATTAGGAGAGTGGATTGAACGTTTGTGTGTCAACTTTTACAGTTAATCGTTGAAGCGGTGATGCTAGAGGAGGAGGCCTACAATCGAGTTACTTAGAAGAAACAAATTTCTCTAACCAATCTGTCTACATGCCACTTCAACAAAAGATTGAACACGCGAACTTAAGGGTCTGAGAAAGAGTGTAGATATTGTGCTGCGATATTGTTCTCCGCTCTTCAAAAGATCATTACAAATCGTGCTGAGGTTTTACAACTTTTTCGAAAGCATTGGACTACTGACTGGAATTCTTATTTTCCAATAAACTGATTTGCTTGAGTTGCTGGATGCATTCATCATATATTTCGTTAAAATTTTGTAAAATTGAACAAATTCTCTATTCTCCTCTTGGTCCTCAGTTTTCCTCTTTTCTTTTCTCAACTTTTCCCAAGGACCCTCAAAAGTTGATGCGAGCTTCACAACAAGCGTCTAGAAGTGCTTTTCGATTCAGTTGAGCATTGCTTGCAAGATTGATATGGAGGCGGATCATTGAAGTTGTTTCCAGAGTCCAGGTTACTCGTTCAAGAGAACATCACTCATTTTGGACAAGTTGACGAGTTTGTCGTTATACTCGTTGAAGGCCTGATATAACTCATTTCTCTTTGCTTGTAATTGATTTTGTTTCAGTTTGTAATCATCAACTCTCGAAGGATCATTCAATAGTGCATAAAATTCACTGATGATAAACAACATGGTTTGCTGATATTCGCCAATTAGGTCCAATGAGGCCTCGTTGAATGTTTCCTTCTCAACAGCTAGTTTCTTGAGGTAAAAATTTTCCTTTCGCAAGTTGAACAACTTCAACTGCTTTTGTGTGAGGTTTTCCCCACTTGTCTCTTCAGGGTATGGATGTTTCAGCTCTAGCAGCTCCATCTCACTGGGAAACCGCAAGCTGCTCATCATCCTCATCTCTGGGCTTCCATCCAGTGCAGCGGCCCGGTGCTCGTCATCGCTCTGCCCCAATCCATGCTCGCTGTCATACCTAAGCTGGATCTTTAGACTAAGTTTCTCGCACTCTTCATATATCTGGTTCTTGAGCACCTTGTTGCTGTTCAACAGGGAATGTAGACTCTTCAATATCGAGTGAAGCTGTGTATAATTATCGGTTTGAAAAAGATATTTCAACTGTTGGTATGCTGTTGGTTGCAAAGGCTGGGTGTTGCTTGCCATCACCGGTAACCAGTAACCTATAAATCAGCTGCTAACAATGACTTCCCTGGTAGGCTCGAAGAATAAGCTATGCTATAGACAGCGAATACATACAAACATTCAGACACACATATTTCAATCTGAGGTATGGGGGGTCGCGCATGGTGTATGGGTATCCATCACTCCACCAGCTCACCATTTGTATGGCTTGCAAGACTCGGGGGTGCCCCAAACCCTCACGCTTCTAGCTTGACAACCGCAAAGCCCCAGTCTCCACCTCCCTTGTAGCCCAGAATTCACTTTTATGCGACTGGGTATTTACACCAGTTTGGTTTTGTGGTTGTGGGCTCTCTTATTGTCTGGTTTCTGGCCGCAAACTACTTTGGTGTAACGTTGCATAGCACGGGAAAAGCGTGAAAAACATCTGTGTGAGAGAGTCACCTATGTTTTGAAGGAAACAGGAAATTAATCTCAGTGCAAATAAAATAAAGGGAGTTTATAGCGAAGGTGTCAGTGTGTACACCGAACCAGTGTGGTTCTAGGTGCTGGTCAGCTTCCACATAAGGTTGTTTAAGTCGATCAACTCAACACCCAGCTTCTTATGGGTTCATCTGGAACACGGCTGTTCTCCAGGGCGGTCGGGTTTCTTGTGGTGTGAAAGATTAGAAAAAATCAAGGGATTATGTCTCCGAAATATTTTCTCTGCCCACACCCTCAACTGATAAGGATATCAACCGTCTCCAGGGTGAGCAGTGAACAATAGGTAGGTTGTCGGATATTTCTGACAATCTGCCACTTATTGTATGGGTATCGTTTGCATTCAAGTCAAATCGGGAACTTTTGTTTGATCTTTTATCGATGAAATTGAGCGTGGTAGTCTGGATAATGCCCACTTCAAGTTTCCGTTCTAATAGGTGGTCGGGAGCTAAAAACTCTTGGCTCTTCTTGTTCTGTCTTGAAATTAGAAATCCGGCTATGCTGCCACACCTTTTCTATGCTCTACACCCTTTTGCTGTTGGACTGTAGCGTGTTTTTGCCAGCGTCTTGTATGTACCCGAGGGCCCCAGTCGTTGAGCTAATACGGTGCAACATACCGACAAAGTGTGGTGTGGTGAATGGCACGGTTTAGCAGCTCAAAGTGGTAAGGTGCAGTTGATACATGCACTATTTTGGAAATTTCCAAAGACTGAAGATCAAACATTGGCATGCGGCATCCATCACAAGCAAAGAAATACACAATAGACTGATAGCCTAAGCTCTTTGAATTTGGTTGGAGCAAAGATTATCTATCGACTTATCTTATCTGTTGTAGTTTTGATTTTTGCTTAGCTCTAGTGGGTTTTGTGATAAGGGTCAATTTTTTTTTATATATAGAAATGCTGATTCTCTCTCTAGCAGGTGTAATTCTAGCATTTTCCAAGCTGTTGAACCACTCCACTAGATATTTTCGAGAGCCAGTTGATCCGGATCTCTTGTTATTTGATCGCAGGAGACTTTAAAAGAAGCTACATACATTCGAAATGAGTGATTTGGAAAAGGGGGAAAAAAACAACGTCACCATTGAAGTCGGTGACATCTCAGATGAAAACTCGATAAAGGCGATTGTCACGCAAACCAACTATGCTGATGCTGTGATTCCAGAAGGTGAAAACTATGTCTTGGTTCACGAAAGAACCAAGTTGAAGCAAGGTTTAAAGCAGAGACATATCCAAATGTTGACCTTGGTTGGTGTTATCGGTACCGGTTTGTTCTTGTCGTCTGGTGGTACATTGGCCAAGACTGGTCCATGTGGTATTTTTCTTTGTTATTTGATTGTCGGTATCATCATCGGTATGAATCAGCTTTGTATTGCTGAAACTTCATGCTTGATGCCAGCAACAGCTTCTACTGTTAGACACGCTGAACATTTCTTGGATGAGTGTATTGGTTTCTCATATGGTTGGATCAGTGTTTACTCTGGAGTTTTACCAACTGAGTTAGCTGCTGCTGCTGTTGTCATCACCTATTGGACCGATGCCAGCCCTGCCATTTTTATCACTGTCATGGGTATTGTTGAAGTTGTCACAAACTCATTTTCCATTCGTTTGTACGGAGAAGTTGAGTTCTTCTTTGGTATCCTCAAGTTATCATTAGTTATCGGCTTGATCATTTGCGGTTTGATTGTTGACTTGGGTGGAGTTAAAGGTCAGGAAAGATTGGGTTTCAGATATTGGAACGACCCAGGTCCATTTGCCTCAAAGTATGTCGAAGGTAGCTTGGGTAAGTTCTTAGGTTTCTGGTCAGCCATTAACTCGGTTGTTTATGCCTTTGGTGGATTGCAAGGTATTGCCACATTAGCCGGTGAAACTGAACATCCAAGAAGATCAATCTTCAGAGCTGCAAAGAGAGTTATGGTCAGAGTTACCATCTTGTACTGTTCAGCTGTTTTGATTTTGGGAATGTTGGTTCCTTACAACGACCACGAAATAGCCACTGGTTCTGGTACCGCTTCATCATCGCCTTTCGTTATTGCATTCAAACGTGCTGGTATTCCTGTATTACCACATATCATTAATGCAGTTGTTTTGACATCTGCATTTTCTCTGGGTAACTTGGGTTTAGTCCACACTTCAAGAACATTGTTTGCTTTAGCTGTCAAGAAGCAAGCTCCAAGAATCTTCTTAAAAACTACAAAGAGGGGTGTTCCTTGGGTTGGTTTGTACACAGTTGCCGCATTTTTACCATTAGCTTACATGTCTTGCTCATCTACTGCTGATAACGTCTTCTCATGGTTTCAAAATATCTCATCATCAAACACTTTGCTTTTCTGGATTTTGATCTCAGCCAATCACATTGCATTGACAAGGGCAATGAAAGTTCAAGGTTACTCAAGAGATATGTTACCACACAGTGTCAGGTTTACTCCTTACTTTGCCTGGATTTCAGGATTTTTCTCCATCCTCTTCTTGTTGACTGCAGGCTATGCCAACTTTATTCATGGTCATTGGTTATTCTCATCGTTCTTCACCTACTATTTCATCATTCCTTTGTTTATCGGCTTGGCACTTGGTTGGAAGATTATCAAGAAGACAAAGTGGATTCGTTCAGAAGATGTTGATTTGGCAACTTTGTTCGAGGATGTTGCTAATCACCCAGAACCACCATTTGAAAGACCAAAGGGTCTTGAATGGTTGCAAGTACTTTATGCCTAAGCGGCCAATTGATTATTGCTTTCTGCTATGTCTTTTATTCTTCAATTCTTGATTCTTTGCACTTTTCTGCCTTTGATTTTTCACAAAGCCTTTTATAGTCTCTACTTGCTAATAAAATTATGCCTGTTATCTTTTAAGTTGACATTGACCCTAGATTTCTTGAAAAGTAAATCGCGAAAAGAGTGGCACATTCATTGATAACCAATACACCAAAATAAAAGAAAAACGGTTTAAGAGGAAATAAGCGGCGTTTTTTTATCCTTCTGAACAACTTCGTGAGAAACCTTATGTATGTGAATTTACAATTGAGAGGACGTATATCATGGGTTTTCTCAAAAAAAAAAAAAAATTAAGAGTTCATATTTTGAATAACTAGCTGTATTTAGATGGCATTCTATGTATGATCACAGAAGTAGGGCAACTATATATTGCCCTGGTAAGGGAACTATAAAAATGAAAGGCAAAGAAAGAAATGAAGCAACTTTTTAGTTATCGCTTCTAAAAGGTTTTTGACATTCGGCAGATGGCACACACAAGCAAATCAAGTTGACATGTTGTGGCCAACACTAAAGCTTGAAGCTTACATAAGTGCAATACACATGTAAACAACATTGGTGATCAAATAACACAATTAAAAGGGCGTGTGGTCTAGTGGTATGATTCCTGCTTTGGGTGCAGGAGGCCCTGGGTTCAATTCCCAGTATGCCCCTCTTTAATTTTTTGTTTTTTATACAGTATAAAGGTAGTGCACTGTGTTACCATTATCCAATTTAACCGGATTAGGAAATTTTTATTAATTTGTACGCGTCGAGGCACCTTTTTCCTTTTTTTTCAAAACATGTTTTAGATCTCTGGTACTTCAAACCTTTGCAATATATCCACAACCGTGATACATGAGTAGTCAGGCCCAGTTCAACACATTTCATCTCAGATCAATACAATTCATTTCAATCAACCAACCATTTTTTAATATAATAGGAGTGAAAAATGTCCCAGTCAAATTCAAGAAAGAGACAAATTGACGATGATGAAGAAGGTGGGTTCTTTGGATCACCAGATGGAAATAACAGTTTACCGTCCTCACCTCAACAATTGCCTCCATCCTCCCCAGCCATGCCTTTTGATGAAGGTTTTGATGATGAGGCTGAAATAACAAACGAGGTCCCTGACTTGGAAGACTACGAAGAGAGAATCGAAGATGAAGAAGGGGAAGATTTGTTTGGTGCTAACATGGAACGTGATTACAGACAGAAGGATAACGAAGATCACTACGAAGCAGAACATATAGATGATGAAGAACATGACGAATTGGACATAGGTGATGTCAGAAAAGTCAACCAGGTTTTGAATGCCAGAGATCAATTATCCAGACAAAATGCCTACTTGATGGATGAAGACGACGAAGATGTTCAAGTCGATCGATATGGTCTTCCAATACAAAGAAGAAGAAGAAGAAACAGAAATCCGTATGATGAGGACGACTTGATGTCTGACATGGAAGATATTGACCCTTTAAACGAAGAATTGTCGTTGGAATCACTAGCAGATGTGAAAGCACCATCGATTTTAGAATGGGTTGTTCAACCATCAGTCGCAAGAACAATTGGTAGAGAGTTGAAGTCTTTTCTTCTTGAATATACCATTGATGGTAGGTCTGTTTATGGTGCTAAAATCAGAGAATTGGGTGAAACCAATTCGGAAAGTTTGGAAGTTAGTTACAAGCACTTGATGGAGAGTAAAGCAATTTTGGCAATGTTTTTGACATTATGCCCAGAGGAAGTTTTGAAGTTATTTGATGTTGTGGCTATGGAAGCCACAGAATTACACTATCCAGATTATTCTCAAATCCATTCGGAAATTCATGTTAGAATATCCGATTACTCAAACGTTTTGACATTGAAGGATTTGAGAGAGAATAACTTGAATCAACTTGTTAGGGTGAGTGGTGTTGTAACCAGAAGAACAGGTGTCTTCCCACAATTGAAATATATCAAATTCAACTGTAACAAGTGTGACACAGTACTAGGGCCATACATTCAGGAGAGTAATAAAGAAGTTTCAATCAACTATTGCCCAAACTGTAAGTCAAAGTCGACCTTCAAGATCAACACTGAAAAGACTGTTTATAGAAATTACCAACAATTGACGGTTCAGGAAAAACCATCAAACGTATCTGCTGGTAGATTACCAAGATCGAAAACCGTTATTGTTACCGGTGATCTTACAGATAAAGCAACACCAGGCCAATTAGTTGAAATAACTGGTATTTACAAAAACTCATATGATGGTAGATTAAATGCATCCAATGGATTCCCAGTTTTTGCAACAATCATCGAAGCTAATTCAGTCAAAAAAATTGAAGGTGGTAGATCAAGCGACTCAGATGAAGGCTTGGATTCATTTCAATGGACTGAAGAAGATGAGAGAGAGTTTAGAAAGTTGTCACGTGAAAGGGGTGTTATCGATAAGATTATCTCTTCAATGGCTCCATCGATATATGGTCACAAAGACATCAAGACTGCAGTTGCATTGGCCTTATTTGCAGGGGTACAAAAGAACGTCAATGGAAAGCATTCCATCAGAGGTGATATCAATGTTCTATTATTGGGTGACCCTGGTGTTGCAAAATCTCAAATTTTGAAATATGTTGAGAAAACGGCTCATCGTGCAGTCTTTGCAACTGGTCAAGGTGCTTCTGCCGTTGGTTTGACTGCTTCTGTTAAAAAAGACTCTATCACAAAAGAATGGACTCTTGAAGGTGGTGCATTGGTTTTGGCTGATAGGGGTGTTTGTCTTATAGATGAATTTGATAAGATGAATGACGCAGATAGAACATCTATCCACGAAGCCATGGAACAACAATCTATCTCCATCTCAAAAGCTGGTATAGTCACTTCGTTGAAGGCAAGGTGTGCTGTCATTGCAGCCGCCAATCCAATTGGGGGTAGATACAATTCAACATTACCGTTATCCCAAAATGTGAACTTGACAGAACCAATCTTATCGAGATTCGATATTTTATGTGTTGTAAGAGACCAAGTTGACCCAGAAATTGATGAGAGATTGGCTAATTTTGTAATTGCTTCACATATGAGATCTCATCCATCAAGAGTTGACGATGCAGAGTACAATGATGTTGATGATGAAGCAAATAACTCTGAGGATGATACACATATGGGTGATGAGGATGCTACACAGAAAGAACAGAAGTCTAAGTCACAACTGGCAAAGTCAAGAAGAGAAAAAATCAATAGGATCAACAAGGAGAAGGAAAATGAAATTTCTCCTATCTCACAAGATTTGTTGGTCAAATATATACACTATGCGAGAGCAATGGTACACCCAAAACTTTCTCAGATGGATATGGATAAGGTCTCAAAAGTGTACGCTGATCTTAGGCGTGAAAGTATAACCACTGGTAGTTTCCCAATCACCGTCAGACACTTAGAAAGTATTTTAAGAATTGCTGAGTCTTTCGCAAAGATGAGGTTGTCAGAGTTTGTCTCTACTTATGATTTGGACAGGGCTATCAAAGTCACTGTTGACAGCTTTGTTGGAGCTCAGAAAATCAGTGTTAGAAGACAATTACAGAGAAGTTTCATGAAGTATACTTTACCAAACAGGGCTTAATGCTCTTTTAATTTTTTCATTCCGTGTTGCTCTTCTCATTTGCTTTAATTTTTTTTCTTTGTGTATGTTATACTGTTTGGGGTTTTTGATGTTATTTCTTATAGGTAATAGTTTTGCGTTTTGAGTATGTGAATTCATGTCTTATCTAAAATTCTCGAATAAAGTTTGATTTGAATATAGAATCTGTATATTAATTCGTAAGCCAAAAGGGCAACCCTTACAGACAGGACAGCAAGTGCATCTTAATCATCAACAGCAAAAACCTCATTAACAATCTCATCAAACAACGTATAAATGATATGATTCAAAAGGATTTCATTTTGGAACATCTCATGTAAATTTGAAGCAGCAAGTTTACTATTTGAGGCACCAAAGATTTTTGCAGTGGAATCAACCATAAATCTTTCCAACAAAACTTTTGACTTACTCCTATTATAGCTTTTTTCAACGGAAGTTCGTGGAACGGACTTCTCTTTGAATTTTCCATTTGGCCACAATGAATCGCGTAATGATGTTATCAAATCTAATACTTTTGGTTCGCTTGTGAAAAAATAGGAAACGTTGTCTCGTACCCTCTTCTCAATAGTTGATCCTAGAATTTGTTGCAAAATCACCACCACCGCTCTTCCACGAAGCCAGGTTTTTGATCTTTTGAGAGAAAACACAGCGATTATGAAATCACATATAGGCTTGACAAATGAGGTTTTCCCAGTTTCTTGCTCATCAAAAGAGTTCAATTCCTTTTGCAAATCAGTATCGTCTGAATTGCTTGTCGATCCTAACTTCGAAATTGAATCACCGCTATTAGTTGTATTTGAGGAACCATCCCTTGATAGCGAAAACCTATTGTTAGCCAACAACCCCGTTGTTGGAAGCTTTGAGGATAGCCCATAGTAAACTTTGTTCGCAACATTTTCAATGTTGGCTCTTCTCGAAGTTCTTGTGGAGTCCAATAATGAATCGTTTAACTCCAATGAGAAAACCTCTGATGACAAGAATGATCTGAAGAGTTTGTTGGAACAGACCTGAGGGATTTTTATTAACTCTTGTAAGTACAACTCAAGCAGGTCCTTTCTTTCATCAATAATCTTTTTCTTGGAAATAACCATTCTTGTGGGAAACTTTGAATCCCGAACCACAGGATACTTCAGCTTTAGGTATTCATTCAACTTATAAAATTGGCTAAATCTTCTTGCCACGATCCATCCAGCGGATACTACATCCTTATCAGTGGACATCTTTTGAACTTCTATCAAGTATAATACAAAGTCCTTCTCAGTTATATAGGACTGAATTCTAACATGCGATTTGCCGTATAGAGAATTATCATTCTCTTGAACAATGTATTGCTGTTTCTGCAGCTCCTTTGATTCAATCTCCCTCTCCAAGTTCAGCTTTGATTTCCTCAAGATCTTTAGTTCAGGTACATTATTGGTGAGTTCAGCTTTTCTCAACAAGGGATCGATGATTAAGACTTGATTCTCTAATCTTGAAATCTCTGAAGATAATCTTAAAATTTCTTCCGATAGGTTCAAATCACCAGGAGCTGCCAAATGTAACTCACTATTTTCAAGATCTGGAATTGACAGTGCTTGACCATCTTCAAAGTTGCTGATAGAGTCAGAGTAATCTATTGAAGATTCACTTATATCATCAAACAATTTTGAAGTCTTTTTATTGCCAAAAAGCAACTCTGAGTTATCCAAAAAGCTCTCGTCGGGATCATCAAATAATGTTGGTTCCGAATCAACGCCAAAAAGATCTTTCTGCAACTCTGGATTGATCAACCTTGAATTTCTGTTGCTGTTCGTAGAATTCTGAATAGAAGAATGTGATTCGGAATTCAAGTTAATGGTTGAAGAACTTTTTGATGGTGTGTCGAAATTTGGTTTAGCATTTGAGGACAGAGTTTGGTCTGACATTATCTCGTTCAATGCATCCTCCACAGCTTTCATAACATCTGCACTCACCTTCTCGTCTGACTTATCCTCGACCGGTTCATCATAGTTAGCCAACGGATCTGCTATCTCCTCCTCTTCCGATAATACATCTTGATCGTAACCTTGAGCAGCCGAATTATCCATAAACTCAGTCGCCAATAGTTTCAAAAATAGATCAGACATTTTGAATGCCACTAAATCCGTTTTGTTCATCCTGTCAAACGTATCCTTTTGTAGAACCAAAAGAGAATGTCTGGCTATGATATATAGATCCATGTTATCTGGTTTTGTGTCAACAAATGCAGCAAGCGACAGATATATCGTGGAACTAATTTTGAGTAGCTTATTTCCAAAAAAACGTTCATAAATTTGGCGAATATCAGACGCTTGTGACATGTCTATGCTCATTGACATTGCCGCATTATTTGTAGTGCTATTTTCAGAATAATCATCGTTAGCATCACCATGTGAATAGTCTTCTAAGTCTTCCAACGGACTCTTCATCCCATCTACGGTTATCCAGTACTGTAACAATACAACTCTAGATCTTTGTTCCATGAATTCCATGAAATAAGTTAACGAGATCGTATTATGAAGAATCTCCTCGAGGGTGATGTTCAACTTATCTTTCATTGATAACTTCAATGACTTGAGTAAATGATTGTTTATAGTAGAATCCAGACTCAGATCATATTGTGGATCTAAAACTTGAGTAATCCTGTTGTCGATGTATGCTTTTAACAGATACAATCTCATATTGTATGTCCTAACTGCATCCCTAATATCATCCACCCCGTTAATTTCCCTTGATAGCTTACTAATCTGAAGCGATGTATAATATTTCAACTGTTTCAAGTCTGGTAACAGTGAGCTACTACCCACTTTCCCCATTATTTTGTCAAACTGAGAAGCACTAGAATCTGGCGATAGAATGTTTCTCATCAATTTGTTCCTCGCAAAATCAGCCTTGGTAAACTTCTCAGGCTCCACTGGACTTACTTTCAACTTTTTCAAATCCACAGAGTTTCCCGCATGCAAATCTAAAACGGATATGAATTGTTTCACCTGCAGCCTGTCTTTTAGAACTTCGCTGATGCTGCTGATTATCAATTGGTTCCAAAAATCAGACTCACATAGCATATTCAATGAGGGAAAAAGAACACATGAGCTCAAAAGATGCTTGAGTAAAATGAGAACAGGTGCAGAGCCTAACTCGTCCTTATCTATCAACTTAGGCAATATATATTCTAATCTTTCTTGAACATGCATTTTTCTCTCACTCTCGGTAGATATGTTTTTGGATTTGACCGCCGGATGTAGATTTCCCTTGTTATACTGAGATGCAACTGCAAATTTTAAATCATTGGTGTTGGTCAATGATCGGTTGAATACTGACTTTTTATTCTTCACTGTGTCCGATGCAATAACGAATGAGTTAAAGTGGTCAGTGAATAAGGGTAAAAGTTTGGAGACCAATAAATCGCTCACATCCACTTGAAGTAAAATTTTATGCATTTTTTTGATAGCCAGCTCAATCTGGAACTTCAACTCTATAGGGAACGAGACATCTTCTGTGATTGAGGTAAACCAGTTCATAACAAAGTCCCTTATGATGAAATCAACAATATCGTTGATGGTCTCTGATATGAGAAAACTTTCGGGAAAAACAGCAGCACCACCTTCAGATTTTGCAGCATCGATATATTTGTTGAGTATAACCATTTCCAGCTCCCAATTGTTTGCTTCAGTGAATTTAAACTTGTGTAACTTTTTGCTCTTTGGGATTCTTCTTCCTGGAAAGTTGGCATTGGCAGAAGTTGCTCTATGACCCAGATATACTATTAGTATTAGCGTTGATGTTGAACCTATAAACAAGGTACCAAAGTTCGAATATATATATCTAGCTAGGAAAAACCCTGCCATATACTTGATAATTGCCATAGGGCTAAACGAAGAGTTGGGTAGTCTTGAAACCGGTTCACTCTCAACTATGTTGTGGTCCAGATCCAGACCATTGGGTACCTCTCCAACCTCTGAAATCAACCTTGGTAACTCATCATTGCACAATATCTCCTTTATGGACTCTCCCATCACTCGAAGGTACCGTTTCTCTGCAAGAATTCACAAAGTCATATATGCTATTTGAAACATTACTTTTGTATTATGTTTGGCGCAAAAACCCTTTTGAAGCGCATTTAGATATTGCAGCCAGTATTATAGAGTACAATTGAACGGTTTGAAGTCTACGAGATTCCTACAATATTTAATCATGCTGATTACATGTTTCCGGTTCTATTTAAGTTCTTTTTTCTGCTTCTTTGGTTTCTCATCAGAAGCATCCTGGTCTCGCTTACGTTTCAATGAAACGCTACCATCTTTCTTATCTTTCTTATCTTTCTTATCTTTCTTTGTCTCTTTTGAGCTCGAACTCTTTTCCTTTCTCTTCTGCTTGCTCTTTTTACTCTTTGACTTGCCATCCATTGCATCAGTGTGTTTTTTCTTTTCGCTTTTGGTTTTCTTTTCTTTCTTTCCCCGTTTCTCCTTTATCACCTTGTCTGACTTTGCCTTGCTCTTTTTGGAGGAGAACCCTGTCTTGAATGAGTTCTCAACAACATCTTCCAATACCACATGGGTCTGTTTTACCTTTGCAAAATCCCTGTTGCCCACCGTACCTGCCAACCCTTCGCCTCTGACAAACATCTTATAAAGTGGAGACACGCTCTTTGAGATGGCTGACGCTTTGACTTCGTTTTGCTTGAAACTGATCTCTTTGGTGTTTGAAATAACATCTAATCCCTTAAGCAGCCCGTCAAATATTCTCTCCCACCAGGCTTCACTATCTCCACTATCATGGCCCAATCCTTTGGTATCCTTTTTATGCTTGACCAATATCGGCTTTCTTAGCCCACCTTCTTTCAAAGCTTGACCCTCAACCCAGCCATATGATTTCAAATACCCACTAGCATTCATATCAGTACAATTAATGCTCCTTTATCGTTATTATACTCCGTTTACTCTCGAAAGATGACCTTGATTCAACTCTTCACCTCAAAAGTAAAGGAAAAAAAAAAAAATCTGAAAAATCTGAAAACTTGATTGACCAGTTTTGCACTACTTCAAATAGTATATCAAATAGAATAGTAACACACAATGGATCAGCAAGCACAAAACTGACCATTACAAAGTCAATGTGTTCAATAGACGAGCTCAAAGATGAGCTACTGAAGAACCCGTATGATAAGGAGTTATATGTGAAACTTTGTCAGTTGTTACAGCAGCAGCTGGAGGAGCTTGATGAATATGAGAGTTGTAACATGCAACTGCTAAAATACTTTACAATGAGCGAAAGCTTTTGGGATGCTTGGTATCAGAGATTGAAGGATTATGAGTCCTTTGAGATGTTTTCCCAATATTTTCACTTGCGACTGTTGGACCGCCCGCTTCTGGACACCTTTCAGCTATATGCAGATACAGTCAAGTCAAAGAACATGATTGCCCATATCGGTGAGGCAGAGCTAGATTTTATAGTTGATGGCTTGGACGATATTGACAGTACCACCTGGTACGACTTTATTGGTTTCCTTGTTGGAAAGGTGTCCAATGAATACATAAAGAATAAATTCTTGGAGAGGTTGAGCAAGCCACATATGCAGTTGGATGATACATGGAGTCAGTACTGTTCTTTCATTCACGAGTATTACAGAGACGAATACTCAAAAGAGGTTCAAAATTCCCAGAAGCGTTATTCAGAGGCCAAGAATTTGCTTGCGTTTATGGAGAAAATGCAAGTGGAATCATACAATAACATAGACAATCCCGTCTTCTGGATACAATATCTCAACTTGAAGGGAAATAAAAAATTCAAAGATTTGGGTATTTTAAAATGTATTTTTGAACATGCCATTAACAATCAATTTGGCGAAGCTTTTATTGAGGTTTGGGAAACCTTTATTCAGTTGTTGGTGGAGAAGAACAGTCCACAAAGTTACATATCAAGTGTGTTAGATAGATTCAGAAGAACATATCCGAATAGTTCAGTCCCTTGGTCTTACTGGATAAGAAATCTTGAATGCCATGAGCATAAGCTGTACCAGGATATGAGGCAACTTTTTATCGGAAAACAAGTGATGTTCAACAATCAAGACAGTTATGAATTGAAGAAGATGCTTATGATGTCAATACTAAATTATAATATACGTTTGATAAAAGACGAATCACTAGAATTGTATGGTTTGTTTGAGCAAGATGCGGTCTTGCTTTACACCCTTGCTATTGAGAACAATGATGTTTTCCACACTATAGAAAGAATGGTGATATCAATATTTGACTCTTTGGGAACGGAAAAAATCGTGAGGGATGTTCTTTCAAAGTTGATATCAAATGATATACACTCAAAACAGGCTGAAGTTTGGCTAATGCTGATGGAGTATGAGCAGAGGAACGGTGACCTGCGTTCTATCTCCAAATTGTTCAAGGAGGTCCTCTACAAATCTCCATCAATTGATTGGCCTGAAAGATTGTTTGATGAGATGCTACGGTATTCTAATTTGTATTATAACAAGATAGAGCATAACGAAATGGAAAAACAAATCCGTAAATCAATGCAAAATATTGATGTTGCAAGAGAGATGGAACTTACCGACACGGAAGATTTGGAAGAAAGAGAAGCAGTCATGCTCATTGGGCAGAAGAGACAGTTCGAAGACTCTGATCTTTCGACTGAGACCAAAAAGTTGAAACTAGGTCAAACGGACGATATAATAAGAAGGGATCGTGAACATTTAACAGTTTTTGTGAGAAATCTAACGCTGAAACCTGCTCCTGAAAAGGTGAGAAGTTTCTTTAGAGATTGTGGTTTTATTCAAAATATTTCGATTCTGCAATTATCGCCATCAGAATGGTTAGCTGGTATTGAATTTTCTACAGATAGAGAGGTTTTATCTGCTTTGACCAAGGACCATAAACGTTTTTTGAGTGATGAAATTCTTGTCAATAGGGCCTCAAATACAACGTTATTCGTGACTAACTTTCCACCTGGCGAAACCAAGGAATCACTTACAACCCTTTTCTCTAAATTTGGGATTCCAATTAGCGTTCGTCTTCCATCTTTGAAAGGTAATTCCAAAAAAAGATTTTGTTATGTTCAATTAGAGTCATCATTATCTGCAGAGAAAGCTGTTAAGTCTTTGAACAATTTAAAAATGCCTGGTTTCGATGGAAAGGATTATGAATTGGTTGTGAAATTCTCAGATCCAGATTTAAAAACCCAAAGAGTTGGAGCCACTGAGGAAGGAAGAGAGGTTTATGTTCATCAATTGGATTTTTACAAAGTCGATGAACAACGATTAAAAGATGTTTTTGCCAAATATGGTAGTATTGAACGTATCAACATGCCAATCAGCGACAAGAACAAAAAACTCGCAAGAGTCCATGATGGATATGCCTTTATATCTTTCGCCAAGAAAGAGGATGCCGAGAAAGCAGTTGCTGGATTGAACGGCATAATTCTTGAAGGAAGAATAATACAAGTCTCAATTGCGGCATCGAGGAAATCAGCAAGAGAAATTATCCAGAAGCCAAAAAAGATCCAGTCCATTGAAATGGGGGCACCCTCAAAAGATATCATCAAGTCTAAGACCATCAGTGTCATGAATTTACCCGATACAATTAGTGCAGCTGTACTTGAGACTATTTTCAAAGAAGCAGGACCAATAAGAAAGGTCGATTTACGAACAGATTTAAATGCAGCTTTGATCGAATACGAAAATGTGAACGATGCTGGAAAAGCATCAATGCTTTTGTCGAACAAAGTTATCGACAGTCAGCAGATCAAAATAGGCTCAAGAGAGGATTTGAAATTTCACAATCAAGATCACAGCAAGATGCCAACTTTGATGATTCCTGTGAATTTCAACAGACGCCAGCGTAGACAAGCGTTATTGAAACAAAAGCTGAGAGAAAACGAGCAAAAAACGGTTCAAAAGCCGAAAGACCTGGCTAATGATGAAAAGACAGAGGTTGATTTGAACGTTGCTGGTAAGACAAATGACCAATTCAGGCTGATGCTTTTTGGTGATAAAATATAAGACCTGCTCTCGTATGCAAGCAATCAGTGGTACGGTTACGAACAAACATATCCAGCTGATAAGATGCAAATTATAGATGGCAAAATGAAAAAGCTTTTTTAAGAGAAGATAATATATAAAAGCAAGCAAAATCTTAGAAAGGTTCAATAATACATTCAATTTTTAGTTCAACAATGAATTTTTCAAGTCACGAACGTCTTCAACAATAGTTTCAACGAATTTTTTTTCGTCCAGTTCATACAAATTCTGTTCCTCAGGGGTTGTTGGCGAGATTCTTAAACTTAAAAACTTTGGGTGAGAAATTAAATAGTTGAACACGTTTACCAAACATTGTCTCTCTTCACCACTATCTAAGCCAGCAATAAATCGAATATTACCGACTGTTGATCCATTAATTTGATTACTCACCAAGTACTCATCAATATCTAGCGCTTGTAAGACTTTGTATAGCAATACAATTTGCCCTGTTTCTTGAATACTAGAATTACAAACAACAACGGAATCCTTGAACCAGCTATTGATATTCGTTGAAACTTGCTTTGAAAAATAGGTCATAAACATAACAACCTCAGGAACAACTCTCTCACCGAAACTGCTCAACAAGGTTAACAAGATTGATAGTAATCCGTCACACCAGATATGATGATAGCTTGGTGACGTGACAGGGTTGATACCACCTTTTTGAATCAAAACTGAGATTGGACTTTCAACTAATATTGAAAATAAGCAGTTGGCAATAAACTTCTCAGCAATGGGTTTCACAGCAACTAATTCATATATGAATAATAGAGTCAAATCGGCGAAAACGGGATCACCATTGATGGTCACCAAATGTGAACATGAATAAAGGTTCAAAATAGATCTTATCGAGCCCGATTCAACTAATAGGTTAGCAAATTCAGATTTTAGATCGCTGGTCAAATTCAACCTGACAAACGATTTTAGAATGGATAAAGTCAAAATGATATCCTCAATTTTTTTGTTTAAATTGTTGTTGTTGCTTGAATCACTTGACTGATGGCTTGATAAAGCATCAGATTGAATTGATGAAAACAAATATCTTGAACCTTTACAAACAATAATGTGGAAAAGATCCAAAAATGTTGCAGCATGATCTTTGAGTAAACATGTATCTGATCGAACCAATTTTAGAGCTGCCAGTAATGTTCTCAATAGAGGTCTGTAATAGACAGTTGTAGAGTCCGATAAACCGGCAATGAAATCCAAATCATTTGAAGACAAAATCTTCGAAATGTTATTTATTATGCCAAATAGGATTTCATCATTCACATCCTTCGTCGTCTTTGAAACACAATAAGTGATGAAAAATGCTAGCTCGATTCGTTCAAAGTAAATAGTCTCAAAAATTGGAGCCGATATACCTTCATCAACACTCAACTTCAATAATTGAGTGGTCAATTTCAAGAATTGTGAACCCAATGGCTTTTTGGTCTTGTTACAATAGGATGTCAGTAAGGCACCCAAAGATTTGGCTGCAGTAATTTGTGATTCAATGTATTGAAGGTTGATGCTAGTTAATGCAACATCTTCTCTTATTTCGTTCCAGCTCAAATCATTTTCAAATAGTTGATCCATCAAGATCAAATCATAAATCGATCCTATTCCGTATCTTCTTGTTTTAACGAGAGTCGATCTCACAAATTGAGATAATTTGAGATTTGGCCACTTGGACTCGAAATTTTTGTGTAAGTTTGCGTGTAAGGATGTGTTGTAACCAACAATCTTGAAACTATTTTCAATGGTGGATATTGTGGCTTCATTAGTGATAAAAAGCTCAATGTTTTTGATACATTCTTCACTTTTGGAAACAAACAAGTATAGAGCCAATATTTCAGCAATTTTTGATATCAATTTACTCTCGTATGATCTAGCAATAAATTCTTGAGGAGTTGATGGATCCGTATCTGATTGAGGCCTCCACTGTATCCTTCGTATCAATTCATCGACAAATTCCTTATCATTTCCGCCCTCCTTAGCAGTTGTCCACGAGTTAAAAGCAAGCGAGATAGCATCAACCAAATGCAATGCAACTGAATCCGGATAATGGTATATTTTAGTAACATCACTTTTCAATATATTCAAAATTGAAACAGCTTTATGATCACCTTGTTTCTTGGACATTATTGATTCACGAATATCATGTCCAGTAATAAACATTATTGAAAGACCTTCTTGGTTACCTTCCATGACAGATGAAAAAAAGTCGTATAATGTTGTTTTTATTGGATAATCATCAAAGCTATTTTTGAGATCGGTTGCGATAGACATGATCAAAATATTTGCATGATAATTACCCAAATGTGCCAATAGTGAAGGTGGTTCGTTGGGCCACTTAGCATTAACGAGACTCGTCAATAATTTGATGGTGTGGTTTCTTAGCAGAATGTTTCTTGAGTAAATTTCCACTAACAATTTTGATTTCTTATAAAGAGTCTTTTCAAAGTTAGACGGAGCCAAATTTTTCAACGACCTTGCAGAGACTAATAATGTAGAAAGTTCGAAGCAACTCTTGATCCAATTATCAAACCACATTCCTGAAAGATCGCAAGTTTGGAGTGTTGAGGTGGAAGAGGAATCAATCATCAACATTATTGGTTTATTTGATCTAATGTCAACCGAATCGGACACTAAGAAAGCGTTGATGATCTTTGATGCAGATTCGTTGAAGACTTTAGTTGGACTGTTCAAACTTGAAGGTTCGCCAACACCGTACGCTGCAGTTATGATTCTTGAGAATAAATCACTAACCAAAGTACCTGTCATCATCTTTTCATGGATATTACCAAAACTCCAGTATATGAAATTTTCATAAATTTGAATCATATGGATTGTAAGTTTTTGAAGAATCAAGTCTTTGGCTTTTGAAACCAGCTCCTCACATAGGCATAATGAATCTGATATCAACCCGTTTATCAAATCAATCAAAGAAAGGGTGAAATCATAACTACCGTGAACAATTTCAATCGCACCCAAGATTATCGAGCAGTATCCACTTTTGCCTTTGTTTTCCAACAAGGAGGAAGTCAGGAGGTATTCCCAAACTCTTTCTGGTTTGTAATAAAGCAACGATCTCAAAAATTTGAGTGAAGCGACCAAAACCGGCATATTTCTTGATGCCATAGAGGCATCTGTGAATTGGAGGAGGGTAGTGATTATATCCTTGCTTTCAACGAATGAGCTCATAACCGTAAATATATCATCTTGCCTTTCCTTATCACACTGAGTAAACATTTTAGTGATAAGAGTGAATACATCCACAATCAAGTCCATCAGTTGCTCATTTTGTTTCCCGTTTATCAAATTTTGCAAGATTCTTCCAATCAATGACAAGCCATTATACTCGTATAAAAATATGACTAATTGTTCATTTTCGTTTTCCGCTGGAAGAAATTTTCCTCTTGTATCTTTACTCATCAACAATGATAATTGTTTTTTCTCTTCGAATGGCGGATAAACATCAATATCCTCTGTCAACTTGAATAGTTCCGGATTGTATTGATCAAATTCGTATTTGTTCAGCAAATCATCATCTGAAAGTAACACCATAAATGATTTCAATAGCGAAAATTCTTCGTAAGCAAATCCTCCATGAGAATTACATAATTTGATATATGCAGCTATCGATATTGGTAATTTAGCTCTTGACAAAAGTATTAACCTTTCTGCATTTTTGTCTTTGAAGAACCTCGAAACGATATGCTCTGGAGCGTCCGAAATAATTTTTTGAATTGCATTGGCAACTTTTGGTATCAAATCGACGTAAGGTAATATGGAGATTATAAATGAACCTAAAACTGTAGAATAGATAGTGTCAAATTTCAAAATTTCGTCACATTTGATCAAAGACGAAAAAAAATCCAACTGATCTGCTTTTGAAGCAAACGCTTCAAAAGTCAACTTGAGTTTTGAAATATCATTGTCAAAATTAGCTATCATTTTAACAGCTACTGGATTTGAGGGATATGCTTCGAGAATAAGTGACTCTCTATGGAGAATTATACTCCACGCATATAATACAATCGAATTTGTGGGAGTATTCAACAATAATTCGTTTATTTCATTGAAGACTACTGAATCTCCCATAAACGAAAATTCGTTTGTCAAATCACCATAATTGTTATCCAAATCTATCATCAAAACGGACACAATTGTTGATAATGCCTCTATAGTTGCCAATACTTCAGTAGGTACTGAATTTCCAATGCTGGATGTGAAGTTTGATTTGGACATGAGCTTGAACCACATCAATACAACTGATTTATTCATCAATGAGTTGATAGTCAAATGAACTAATACCTGTAGTAGATTAATGACCAAAATGTATCTGTCGATAGAGATTATCGTATCTAATTCATTGGTAAAAGATGTCAAGTAACTCTTTGAGTTAATGGAATCCATTGCCTTCTCCAACTCCGATATACAGTCCTCGATCCAATTTTGATCATGCGACAACTCGTTTCCAAATTCCTGGATCTTCAGTGAAGCTAATTCGTTATCTTTGTTCTGCAATAATAAGGAAACCAACTGCAAGATTGACCTTCTCTCTTTCAACACAGCAGTTGAATACAATTCGAGTCTTTCGTTCTTATACACTGTTGACCGGTCATCCAAGATGGCATCTTTGTCATATGTACTATTACCAAACTTCTTTTCTGGTATCTTTTGTGAGGTTTGTAGTATGACTCTCAATGTTTCATACGGATCTAATTTTAATAGCTTAGAGACCTCAAGCGCATCCTTCTTATTTTGTTCGGTTAGTCCATCATATGTGATCGACCTCACGTTCAACTTTTGGATTTTCAAGAATTCCTCATCATTCAGGTTTTTCCCGTCTGAAAGTGGAGCGGCTTGTTTCAAAACTGCTTGGTTCAATTCAAGAAAGGCATCCAAGGCCTCCAAAATCAACGGATTCGTTAGTTCCTTTTCCTGTAGAAGTGAAAGAGCATGCTCAATTGTCCTTTGTAAACAGAAAATAAACGGTTAGTACAGTGTCAAATCTCGAAGATGGAACTTGGGTAGAAACTTACCATGTTGGTTCTGGTTTTAATGGTGAAAGTGGCTTCTGATCATAAACCGGTCTCAAGGCGATAGGCAATGCTGACATCTTTCGAGTGATGAAATTTCTGTATATATATGAATATATTCAAAAATAAAACACTCTGGTTGATCTAAGCCTCGGTGGTATAGTTATTTAATCCTATTCGTTGTTTCCTCGAGGTGCAATCAGTTAACAAACAACTGTTTTCGATTTCAATGTTTACAAAAAAATTTTAGAGGAACCCAAAAGCCAAAAGTGGGTATTTCTAGAATAGGAAGGTTGTAAAAGTAGTGTATGCTTTATTGATAATACCATTTTGGGATGTTCTTTAACCATTTGTGCAACTCACAAAATTTTCAGTGAACAATTGAATACTTGATATATGCTATATGAGCTGTAGAGCGGGATCAATCTTACTATAGAACCAAGCAAATATCAAACTTATCAATCATGGCTCTCGGTGGATTATTCGGTGGTTCAACAACCCAAACATCTCCATTATCTACTTCAACATCATCTTCATCATCACAACAGTTGAAAAACCAAATACAAGGACAAATTGCAAATGAGTTGGCGATGGTCCAAGCTACAGAATTAGTCAACAAATTGACAGAAAACTGCTTTGAAAAATGTATCCAACAGCCACAGTCATCAGTTACGTCCGTTGAGGAGGTTTGCGTTAATCAGTGCATAGAGAAGTATATGAGAGCTTGGAACGTTATGAGCGCCACATATATCCGTAGAATTCAACAGCAATCAAGCAATTAATAGTCAAGGAGAGAATGGGAAATAGTGGAATAACAAATGAGCATATTCGCACTGTCGATTATGATATCGATTGTGGAGACCTAGGACACGTAATTTATTATATTTGTATATAGTTATCAATAAAGTTATTATAAACACATGCCAGGCTGTTTGTAATCTTTTGGAAACCACAAGAATTCATAAGCAGTCACAATTTCTACCTTTTTACCTTTCTACCGTTCAACTCTGGAATGCTTTTTTTTTTTCGACTTTTGTTAAGTTCTTGTTTGTACCAGGACCCACAAGAACCGGTAAAGCTTTTCCAGTCTGATCGCTATCCGCGACCGTGCGGGTTTTTTCAGGCAACTTTGAAGCTGTATCGACTTTTGGAGTATCATGAGTAATTTTCAACCTATCTACTGAGCTTACCAAGTTTTCTATACTTGGGTTCAGGTTGATTTTTCTCTCAGAAGCTCCAATGCTGCTTCTTTTGGTAGCTTTTGCTGACAAAACATTATTAATACCCTCAAATAACTTTGGAGCATCATTTCCAGGGGCTCTTCTCCTTGTGTTATTGCCACCTTCATCGCTAGTCTCTCTCAATAACCTCTGTCTCCTATTCTCTCTTGCCTTTGATGCATCGTATTTTGCAAATTCTTCTTGTGGCACAAAACCTGGCCTTATTCTTATTGATTTCCGAGTCGTTCCATCCAGCCTTAATGAGCCTCCTACTGTTGTTTTAGAATCATCCATGTTCAATTTTCAACTGTCTGTGGTTTTCGTTTTATGAAAAATTCCAATCGTTATTTTTTTTTCTTCACAGACTTCACAGACAGACATAACTGATGGATATTTTGCGCCAGAGTTAGTTGTCCGTTCCAATTTGGAGCCATAATTCATAAATATTCTACTGGCTTTCAAATAGAATGACTGTGATTCCAAGACTCTGAAGTATCGAAGGTACTATAAGTAAATTTAGAAACAATCTTGTTTTCATTATAAAAAATGTAAAGGTAAAGTTATTATCAAGAACTGAAAGTTGAAGAAGTCCCAAGCTGAAAAAACAAAAACTGGAACATACACAGTTGAATAGCCGATCATGTCATATCGTTCATGAACTGGGTGTACAAACTTGGTTCAACAGGCCTTTTCAGCTTACCAAATACATAGCCTTGCAGCAAAATCAACAATGCAAGTGGAACCATTACCAGCAACAACATCAAAACGTCACTCTTGGTGATAGGTGCATCCATTGCCTCCAAAACTTCTTTTTCTGATAGCGTCTTCTCGCTGAACTCAGATCTAATAACATCCTTCGACACAGCTGGTGTTGCCACCCTTTGCCTTAAATTCGATACTCGTTCTTGATAGCTCATGGTGATTGGTTGCAATGAATATTTTCTGGTATCTACAAACGGAGAAAGATATACGTTTCACTTTGTATCAACAACTTCTGATAACCCTTTCTTACGAATTATTTGAGTTGAATATCTGAAAAGTTACTGATGCGATTAGACTGATGATCTGGGCTTTTTCCACAATTATATACTTGGATGACGAATGGACTGAGGATTTCTGTGTTTTTTTTTGCCGTGAACTTTTTTTTGGACAAATGCCGATCTATAGATAAGATAGCGAGAAAAGGCAGAAGAAGCTTAGATAAGCAATCAGTAGATTGCAGGATATGATGTACAGATAGATAAGTAAAAGAGATTATAGACGAGAATATAAGGTATTTTTATATGTTCAAGCTTTTGATTTACAACAAGGGTCTCAACCGAACTTGAAAAAAAAAAAAAAAGCAGAGCAGACATATACAGCAAATTTTAGTATGGGAATTCATCGCAACAACCGAAGTCTCTAACAGGTCTAATTTCCTCTAGTTCAACACACTTCCATAAGCATTTCTCGAACAGGGCAGTATCATTGTTCAACTCATAGTAGATTGATAAATAGTAGTGAAGCTCTGGAACGCTCATGTATCTAAAGTCATTGATCATCAGAAGTAGATAATTTTTCAACCTTGATTGAGCAGTCTTCAACTCGATTTCATTGTTGAAGATGGTTGAATTCTTGTCAAAATACAACATTGATAATCCTAGCATCGACTCTAAGTTTCTGTCATTCAAGTCAATTGAATGTTCAAGGTTTGCAACTGCTGACTCATAATCTTTTTCAAAAACTTTCAAAAATCCCAACTTTGAATATGTTTTTGAGTTTTTACGGAAACTTAGTTCAGCCTCATTTAAACAATCGTTAGAAGTTTCAAGTAAGTTCAGTTTCAAGTACAAGTTGGATGCAAATAACCATAAATCCTGTTTAATTCTTGAGATCTGATCTTCTGAAGCCAATTCAATCTTCTTTGTACTTTTAAGTGTATCTTGCTTGGTTTGAACCTTCGACGAAGATGTGATGATTCTTTTCAATTTATTTTTGACTGACCTTGTACCGTTTTGCTGTCTCAATGAAGCTGATGATCCATTCAACTTTGCCGACTCCAAATCAGTTTCAGTGCTGGAGCTGAAAAGTTTGTTGAATAGGTTAAAGAGATCAGGTACACAATCTATAACAGTTACAAGATCGTTATTCATCAATTCGATTAGTGCCAACTGCGTCATCTTTAGCTGAATCATATCGTGTTTCTGTTCAATTGACAATTGGGAAACGTAAAAATCATTCTCCAATTGTTCGTTCAATAGACTGATTGTGTTATTGATCAAGAGTTCTGATGGCTTATAATCTTCTCTTGTTGAATATAACAACGTTAAATAATTCCAATATTTGAAGTTTAGTTTATCAATTGCACAGCACAATTTCATTATCTTGATTGCCTTTGAAATCTCATTTATCTTGCTTCCAACTATAAATGCAAAGTTGAAGAAAACCTCAACGTTTCTCAATTCTATGTTATCAATACACGAAATTGAAAATTGGAAATATTTGACTGAATTTGAAATGTTTTTCTCAGCATCGCTCAATAATGGGGAATTGAATATTGACAAATACTTGAATGTCATTGCCAATGAATAACAAATTTGGCACATCTGGACTTTCAAAAAGTTATTGGCTTGCAATTTTTCATCCAAACATTGCGTTAACGATTTTTCGACAGCCAAATTATGTAAACCAGCTTCTTTATTGAAATGCTCTACAAGTTCAACCAGTTTCAAGCACCAATCTTGCACCAAGTATTTATTATGTTTGCCCGATTCTCCTAGATTGACAAGGAAAGATAAGGTCTTGCTGTAACAATCAATTATACCAAGTAGATCGGTGTATTCATTTGAGTTCTGGAGTCTAATTTTCTCAGTATACTCGATATAAACTTTGAAACTTGATATGATTTCAATAGCATTAGCACCAGAAACATCTTCCGATATTAGCAAATTGATGTAATTTTGCAAGATTTTAACATTTTGAAAAGTTTTGCCAAATGACGTTATGATCAATTTTTTTAAGTATGAGTTTTTCAAAATTTGATATAAGTGGTGATTCGATGATACTGTATTTATAAAAGATTCATATTCGAAATGACTTTCTTTTGAATTTGGAAACTTTAACGAGGATTCGAAACTCAACTTAATTGACTCGATCTTCTTTTGAAGCATTGATAAAAATGATGACGATGATATACCATTTGTATTCAAGTATTTGTAGTAAAAACTTGCAAACGAGATCATCAAGTTTGAACTATTTCCAAAAAGCAAAGATATGGTTTCAAAATCAACCCTTTCCATGCTGATCAACTTGGCCAACTTTGTGAAAACATGGTGAAGGTTAGATCTATCCAATACTTGTGATTGTGTAGGAAACCCATTGATCAAGCCAGTTAGGTGTGATACTATCTCGTCTACCAACTCAGACGCCGGAGACCGAAGCTCTATCAAGCAATCAACATATATGGATAATCTTGATAGGTCCATTGAATTTGATCTCAAATGCTTCAAAGCCTCATCATACTTCTCGTCTTTGAACAAGCTTTGGCAGAGACAAGTCACACCAATCGAGTAGTACTCAGGATCCGCCTCGCTATCTATGGATTGCAACAAGTGCTCAATTTCCAGATATGAAGCTGCAGATAATACCTGATCAAGAATTGGTATTCCTGTATTGTGACGCAAACCATACTGGACCACTTGTAGCAGTTTTGATTTTTCGTTTGTTATTTTCATCAAGCAACTAAAATTATAGATGAATTTTGCGATTTGAACGAGAGCACTTGAATGGGAGCTCGAGATTGGCCAAGTTAAATGAGGGAGGGTTTTTTTAGCGACAGGTTAGATCTTTGCCCGTTCGACAAAAGGTTCATTCATTGGTTGTGGGTGGAGCCTGAAAAGAAAAAAAAAACACACACACATTGAAAACACCCATACACCAATAGTTTTTTTTTTATTTTATTATTTCAACTTTTTCGCTTTGTGAACAAAATAAATCCAAGAGAGAAGGCCAAAAAGGAACAAGAAAGAGAGGTTTCATGATGGTGGGGGTGATTGATCAGTTGTGAAAGCTAGAGACTTTCTTTTAGTCTGGTGATGTGCATTGTGTATCAGTGAGAACGTACGATAGGCCATTTTCATCCACGAGGTTTTTCATGAGTTTTAATCAAAAAAAGGGAACTCCAAACTATTTACTGTTGATGCATCGAGCATCATTACCGCATCTTTGTTACATTCCTGAACGGATAGATATCTAGTATATATATATCTCAGTGTCAATTGGCATTATTTGTTGAGCAGTTCGGTGCGACAAAAAGACGTGTACACCTACGCGTTATTTGCTCTAGTTGATGTATGATAACTCACAGTATAGATGAAAAGGGAAGGCAGATGGGAGAAGGCAACCCATAACGTCTCATTACAAACACATAAAGATACAAATAAATATTCGAATGCATGTATAATATACATGTTCATCTAAATAAATGCATAAATAGTGTATAATGATATAATGATGATGACCAGGCATTTCAGGTGGGCGGCTGAGCACCACAATAACGAGTACTTCCTCATTCTACAGAACGTACATATCTTGGTATATATATAAATACAATCTATATACTATTTATATACACTGGAAGTATAGATACACATAGACATGTATTCGTCTACACCTTCCACCCAAAACAAAGCCACTTGGAGCCATTGAAATCAATCAGAACATCCTACACTACTCTACCCTTGCTCTTGCACACCCACACACACCAACGGGTGTTCGGTCTGCTATCGGGTCATTTTCGACCTTTGTTGCCCTTTTGGCAATTTTCAACGTTTTTTTTTGTCTTCCTCGAGTTCTGTATGTACATATGTACCTATGTATGTATGTACCTGTGTAGTGTATGCCTATTTATAACGATTTAGAATCTTTGTAATTTCTCTTTTGGACATCGATCGAAGTTGCACAACGTATCCAAGAGGTATCACTAGTGGTAAGGGTGTTTATAAAGATAGGAAAGCGGTTCTTGAGAGTTACTAACTAGCCCATAGCGGAGTTCAGTCATTAGTCGAGTCACACAGGTAGAGAGATATACACCTCAGCTGATAATCAATTGAGCCAATCTCACCGGTTTTTCACCCAAGTACAAGGACCATCGCAAGACAAAGGCTACAAGCAACTGTATATATATTCAGAGGAATAGACATATATATATATATATATATATATCACACCATCCAATAGCATCGTCGAACCAATTTTTTTTTTCCTTAGATACTGAATTGCAACCAACGCGTTCAATTTACCGAATTGGGGAAATCAAGAGTTTTTTATTTTTCTTATTTTTCATCAACAGTTTGTGTGTGGGTTTACGGAATAAGATTCATCTAGTTCACCTACCACTCATCTCGTCAACCCCCAGAGGAATAGTTGTATTTGCAAAAGACATATATCTGCTAGCGTCGCCTGCACCAGTCCATTGCCATCCAAAAATACGTATAGTTTAGAGTACATTTACCCACCGAGTGACTACCGGAAGGCTCAAAAGCGAAGAAGACCAAAATAGCACTAAAAGAAGTATCCAGCTCACTCCAAATCGATTCAAATCAGTTCAACTCAGCTCAGATCAACTCATCCAGCTCAGCTCAACCCACTGGTAATTTTTTTTTTCATTGTTTGAGTGTGTGTGTGTGTGTGTGTGTGGTTTTTTTGCTCTTGCTCATTTCCATTCCACCTTTTTCGATCCGGCTTCCTGGTTTCCTACTACTCCTTCACATTGGCTTGAGTTTCTCAACTGCCCCAAAATATGAGTAGAACACCGACGTTTAGTGACTCAGCACCTTCCTACGACTCAACTCAGTACAAAAACACCCAAGAAGACTTCGAAGCTTTACAAAAAATGTTGGAAGTCCAGCAACAGCAGCAAAAAAGCTTTGAAAATCATAGCCCTGTTCATAATCATCAGCATCACCATCACCCACAGCATCAAGGGATTCTCCTCAATGGATTTGAGAATCCAATAACAGCACTGCTGCAGCAGGAGAATACGATTCAGGGTGGAGGTGATGAACCAATTGTTCCTGTATCATCAAATGCAAACCAATCCAACCTACAATATCCACCAGTCTCGCAGAGTTTCAATTTCAACCCTTCTCAGCTTGATAATAACAACTCGATGGGGTTTTTAACCTCAAAGCTATCAAAAGCTGTGTCTAGAAATTCTCTTGCTTTAATTGCTAATAATCAACTCCATCAACAAGGTTTATTTCCAGCTGTCCAATTTGATCCAAATTTCTCAACTATTCCAGAATCATTTTCAACTTCAAGCGTTTCGTCGTTCGATTCGATTCCGCCTCCACTATCGAATTCGTTGACAAACTCGTTCTCCAACCAATCCTTACAATCACATGTCTTGATATCACCGCAGATACAGAATAATCAAACACCACTGAGGATCAGAAGACAGTCAACAACAGACAATATGCATACGCCTTTGAAGAAAACACCTTCAAGAACTACACCAAGAAGGAAAGGTCATACAAGGACAAAGTCGAGGTTATCGCTAGATGCGCTGGCCATTGCTTCACTTTATAACAATAATTCAAAATCGCCAGTAGCTGTGTCAGCAGCGTCTGCAAGTGGTGGTGGCTCAAATCCATTCTATACTCCCCCTTCTTTCTTATCACCCAAAGTTTCAAGAGAGATCGGAAACAGCCCCGAGCAAGTCCACCTTAGAACCCCTGGAACTTTATCTCACTCACAGTCTTTTAATGCCAATAATATTTCACCATATATGCTTTTAAGAAAAGACTCGTCTGGAAAAGAATTGGATCAAAGTCATCGCGGAAAAAAAACAGACGATGATGATGATGATGATGATGATGACGAAGATGATGATGACGACGAAGATGATGTGCATGAAAGTCATCAACACAAAAGAATGAAGAGTAATTCAGATTTTATGATGAGTTTCAATAATAGCAATAAGTACAATGATGACAGTGAAGAAGCAGATACTAGTAATGAATTTTTGAAAGCTGCTGATTTATCTTTACAATTGGCTGATAAATTGATAACAAGTCAAAGCATGAATGATTTGGTTAATTTGCCATTGTTGATCGAGCCGGATTGTAAAATCCAACAACAGCAACAAATTCAAAATAATTACCTATCTGGTAATCCAACATTGTTGTCGAGATCAAGAAGTTCTATGAATTTAGCAACAACTCTTCAGCAACAGCCACAAATACAACCATTCCAACCATCTCATCAGCATAATCCATCTTTACCGCAGTCAGTTTATCAACAGTTCAACGAAATGAACTTCAACAGTCAACATCACAACCTCATCCAACAACAGGAACAATTGCCAATCGAAATAATTGAAGATAATAGTACCAAAAAACAAGAGAAAAAGAAAAAGACACATGAATGTCCTCTATGCGGTGGTAAGTTTCATAGACCAGAACATGTCAAGAGACATATGAGGAGTCATAGTTCGGAGAAGCCTTTTGAATGTACGATATGCTTGAAAAGGTTTAACAGAAATGACAATATGAAGGCCCATGAGAGAAAAATTCATGGTGTTGGTAATGTCAGCAAAAATACTTCTGCCTCTTCTTCCACAAGTTCACTTGCCAAGTGAGTTGATTTTGCTATTTATTATCTAAATGGAGATACAGATAGGATCCCATTCATGTATTTTTTTGATCTCATGAAGGTTAAGTTGGGTTTTTGTGAAGGGTATGCTTGGATTATTTTTTATTTTATTTATTGAGATATTATGCTATTATCACCGTCATTGAATCAGCTCGTATGCATGTTTTTTTTTTGTATTTTTTATTATCATCATCTATCATTGAGGTCATTGAGAGATAACACATGAAATCGCATGTTGCTGAATGGTTTTGAGCTCCTTCGTTTTTTCTTATGATTAAGAAGAGAAGGAGTCGTCTATAAGAAAAGACTTGAACGAACTAAAGTGAAAGGATACTACATCGAACGTCAGTTTGATTTTTTGTCTTCTTGCTCATTCTTTATAACAGACAGATTTTTACTTCAGGTAAAACTTTTATCGATCATTTTTGGATTAGTTCATTCATCATATTTTTGCATTTTTTATTTTTCATGAATTATCATTAACATTCAATAGAGACCCTTTATCTAATCCTCTTTTCCTCCCTGCTTCTTTACTGTGAAACCTAAAACAATTTTTAGTCAAACGTGTATTAATTGGAATAAACAAAGTCTACCTTTCTTAGCAAATTTTTTTTGATAAAGTACCAACCTTTTTCTTGTGATAAGCAAGATCTCCCCAAATTATTGGGAGAATTATTTCCTTAAGCTTAAACAGTGGTCAAAAAGCCAATCACACCGGAACAATACTTAACTAATTCATCAATTTTATTATTATCAACCTTATTGATCAAATCCCATTGTTCCAAGACCTCCAACAACTCATCTGCTGGCGAATCATCATCATCATCATCATCGTTATCATTGTTATCACCATCAGCATTCTCTTTCTTTAACGCATAAATAACATCACCATGGCACTTCAAAAACATGTTCATGAACGCTTGTATCAAATCGTAATTTTCTTTCTTCTCCAACCCTTGAATTAACGCCTTTGTGAATCCGATTAATTCTGTATATGGTGGGATTGATGTCAATGATCTTATTTCCAAATCTACCGAAGATGGTGATAACTCTATGAGGTAGCTCAAAAATGGGGTGAACTCTTCTGTTATGGATGAGTTCCTTAACAATCTGGTGAACTCACTCTCAAATGAGAGTTTATTTGTGTCTCCTCTCAACAACGCAAGTTTTGATTCAGCCTCCTCCTTTTGAGAACCAGTCTTGGATATCTTACCCTCAGCAACACTTGCTGAGTCACCAACCAGATCGCCTGATAAGGAGAGGAAAAATGGAGTTGACCTCTCGTTTGGTTTGCTTGGTGCTTCCTTTGGTTTGTTACGTAACTTAATGGTATCTAAATTCAACAAGGTTGAAAATTTGCTCCTTGGTCCCAATGACAAAGTGATCAAGTTCTCATCAATCTGTTTCAAAGATTCATAATGGCCTAATTCATGATCTTCATTAAGTTCATCCTGATCTTCAGCCGTAGAGAATGCACCATCCAATATGCTTGCACCGCCATCGCCGGAAGCGTTTGGTAACATAATGGTGGTGAAATCCTCCTCATCCACCTGTCTTGTTGAAACAGCTCCAAACTGTGCTCTGTTTGTCCATAAACTGATACCGTTATCGTTAACATGAGAAGTTGCCAACATATCACCAGCAGGTGACATCTTCAATGATGTCACAACACTTGGAAGTCTGACACCATCAATACAACCTCCGGTAGGCAAGTCCCAAGTTCTCAAAGTTGCATCCAATGATGCTGTGATCAACCATCTACCATCTGGCGAAAAATCCAATGCAGTAACACGATTTGTGTGTCCATAAAGAACTCTAACAATACGTTGAGTCACGACGTCGACGACAACGATTGATAAATCATCCAATGCTAATGCTATCAAATCAGAAGAATGGTGATAGCATAAGTGAGTGATTGGGGCATCTAGTTGTAACTTACCCAAATATTTAGAGTTGGTGAAATCGTAAAAACCGACAATACCATCCAAACCACAGCTTACCATCTTTCTGTTCATACCATCAATGGAAATACCCGTAACAGGTTTCTTATGCAATGTATAACGTTTACGAATGATACCACTTTGTAAGTTGTAGACGCCAATTCCACCATTTGATGACCCAACCAAGCCAAAATTACCACACTGTGAGATACAGACAGCTTTAGCAATTCCGTTATCGATGGTTTGAAGTTGCCATCTACCAACTTTTGAATTTTTAGTATCCCAGGTTCTTGCAAACGTTTCGTCCTTATGTGTAGTCAAGACGTTTTCCCATTCGCCTTCCCTAGAATTTTCTTGAGCGATTGATGTGATTTCTGTAAATTTTTCCTTGAATGTAGCACCGGCAACTCTCTTTCCATCTTTTGATGTCTTTTGTTGACGCTGAGATAATTCCTGTGATTGAGCATCTTTTCTCATTGAAAATTTCCAGAAAGATCTGTCCTTTGATGCAGAAAGAATGAAATGACTTTTTTCATCGGCAAATTTGATCGATGTTGGTGGGGCAGAATGGCCTCCTCTTGACCTCAAATGACGTGGTGGGGAGACAATTGAGGAGTTTGAAGAAGACAATGCAGGGTCAAAGCAATACTCCTTTAACTGGTTGTCCCCGCCACTTGTAACGATAATTGGTTGACCATTCAAAAATTGAGCTTTCGATACACCCCCATATATTTCCTTATGAGCATTTGTTAACACATGAATACGAGCTTTTTTATCCAAGTCGTAAAAGAACAAATCACCATTTGAAAGTGATGCAACCATATGAGGAGATCCATCAGTTCTGAAGGAAAGTGAAGTAACCTTGGCGTTGTTGGCACCAGTAGAGACTTTCCTTAAAGTTTTACCTTTCTTGATGTTGTATAACTGAAATGATCCATCATGAAAGCCAATAGAAATAATATCCAAGACTGGAGCAATCTCGGTGGTGGTGATTGTGCTCTCAAACACTTCTGATGTGAAAAGTAGTTTTGTGGTCTTTATGTTATAAAGTAAGATATTAGTAGTTGTGGCAACAACAATTTTATTCAAGTAGGTTGAAGGGTGAAGTAACCCAACTATCTCACCATCCAATGAATTGATCTTTATACTTGAATAGTATTCTGTTGCCAACTTTGAGCCCATTGGCTTCTTGTAAATGAAAACTTGAGATTTTGTTGCGGCAATCAAGAAATCACCAAACACAACAACCTTACTCAATGGTTCATCCGTTGGAGTGTCGACCTTGATCAAATGCTCCAAACCACCTCTTCTGTAAATTCCAACGTAGTTACCAAAACAGCAATAAACATAATGGAAATGGGCTGTGATGAAATTAATCTTTGACGGGGTTTGTGTCTTTGAAACGAACAAAAGATGTAACGTATTGGCATCAAAGATCTGAAATGAACGTCCAACACTCGTCGCAATGTAGAATGATGAACCTAAACTACCAATTGCGAATGGAGTCTCGTTTGTGACATTACCTATAACTCGAAAAGGTGAAAAGATTTTTGAAGGCTTTACAACCACTGAGACTGGTTCTTCAACTTTTCTCTTCTTGTTTGAAAGATTTACTTCTGAAACCGTCATTCTCTTTTTCTCAAACAATAATCTTGGCTTGACTCAAACTGCTAAGGATATCTTTCGAACAGATCAAAGACAAAGTATTATTATCTTGTACTGAATAAAAAAACTTTTCATATTTTTTTTTTTTTCAGTGTTCGAAAATGGAACTTTTCTCAGCCCTAGTTTTTACAATTAAAAAATGAGGGCTGTTATTAAACTATATTTTATGTAAAAGTGCACCTGATAGCATCGAACAGAAGGAGAAAGGCATATCAAAGACACTTAGACATCTAGCGTTGTGGCTGTGAGGGTTCGGTCAATTAGGATATTGCGGAAAGGTCAACAAAGTTTTAGCCAAGTGGAAACCCAGTAAAAATACCAGCTGATTAATCTGTTTGAATGCCAAAAAAGAAGTCGAACCGCAAGAAAGATCTTGATACACTCATATATAATGAGATACCCACGAGTCTTAAATCAAGTCATTTGTCTAACACGCTCCACAAATCATACCTGAACGACCACACCTCCTCGCCTTACCCATCATTGGTGAAGCCAGAGAAGAGAGTCACATCGAATGGAAGTAATCGCAACAAGAAATCAGATGAAAACCTTAAGGTGGAAAGCTTGCAACCGAAGCGAAGCTTGGAAAGCTTTCATAGTCTGAGAGGCACACGTTTCAGTAACTCTTCGGTGGACTTGGCTAATCATTTGTCGTCGAATAACCTTTCGCTTACCAACTACCAAGAGCCATTGAACCATAAAACACCTTTGAAAAGTCAGCGGGCTAACACTCTTTCTTCCTTGGCTTCAAATGAAGATGCATTCAGCTTTGTCCCTCACCGTAACAGTGGAAGTTTTATAATGAATAACGATAATTCATTGTCACTAGTTTCCAGTCAAAGTCCAACGTTTCACAGTGCAAGTTCAGAGGTCAACATTTCCATGGAAAACTTCAAGTTTGCAGATCTAAACGATGGAAGTATAACGCAAGACCTACAGCACTTTGTTCAATCTTCCAATACTGGTATGCAGCAAATTGATGTATTGACTGGTGGGCCCATTGATGAAGGAATTCAGCAAGTTTCAACCCCATTACAATCAAGGACGGAAGATGATCCATTGAGTATCATTCCCGCATTTGGCTTCTTGAAAGCTTCACCACCACCTCTTCCTGCTAAACCACCAAGAAGTTTTTATGAAGATTTCAGTTTCTCGGAGCAACCATCAATGAGTAAATTCTCGACAGCATCAAAAGTAATTGGTCCAAATGAGTTCATTCTTGAAAACGTGTCGCATGCAAATCATTCCCATAATAATTCTGTTACATCGCAAACTTCCTCCAGCTCAAAAAAGCTTCAGAGAGGGAAAATGATTAACTCTCCTCATTCAAGGCAATCTTCGTTGCCATTCAGCGTGACTAGCCCTGATGATTGGACAACGGAGCATGTCATATATTGGCTAACTTTGAATAATTTCAATAACTCCTGGGTGGACAAATTCAAAGCTCAGAAGGTCACCAATCAAAATTTTTTGATGTTGGCGAACTACGATAAAATAAGCAAATTTGCTGCTGGATTAGACACAAGTCAAGAATCTACCCCTTCAAGGTTTATCAACTTATTGAGAAAAACTTTGGGAAGGCCAAATTCTGAAGCGACAATCAAGCTGTCTTCTCCAAATACTGAAAATTCGAGTAGCAGAATGAGCCAAAGTTTTTTTATGTACGACAATGATGAGGGAAGTGATGTTAATAGTATAGTTTCGGAATTGGAATCTAACTCATCAGGTTTACACCAACTTCATGATGATAGGAAATTACCAGTTCTTGCAGGCTCGCAGGATTTAACCCCCACAATTTCAGCACCTGCATTGATTGATCACATATCTGAAAAGCAACAGCTTAGAAAGCATCAAACAGAAAATCTGTTGCTTTCTTCTAATCCTAGAAGAACTAACAAGATGGGCACCAAGCCTCCCCCAAGACCATTTTCTACCATTGAAGGATCTGAAAACATGCTGTTTAGTCCACCAACATCACCGGCTTCTTTTTCGCATGGTATATTCAGAAGGCATCATAAGTCAAATTCATCAGAGTCTTCGCTTTTCAGTTCAATTTTTAACAGTACTTCTGGTTCTGGAAATCACCAAAGGAGTGGATCAACTGGATCTAGACAGTCATCTCCTACTTTAAACGCTAAGCTGGATTCGCCAAGTGGTGAAGTCAAAAAAGGCTTGATGAACAAGCTAAGATTCGGAGTTAATCAGTATCAAACATCAAAGAAGTCATCTTCATCTTCAAGTCCAGTTGATAATCTGCCAACTAAGAGGCACACAGAATTAACGAAAAAGAAGTCAATACTAAAGACAAAATCGAAGATTGAACCTGTTCCATCAACCAAAAATACTACTTCGTCTCAGAAGATTTCAAACTCTTCGCATAACCAGGCTACATCATTATTGAATTCGCTGTCTTCGATCAGAAGCAGCTCAACTTTGTCTAAAATCCCTTCAGCTACAACTGATGATACAACTGTGAACGAATTATCAGTGTTATCGTTCGCCGTTGACAGACGTTTCCATCCCAATTCTAGAAACATGAATTCTGATTTGTACATTTTAGTCACAAGAGATAATGTCAGTTTCACACCAAGAAATGTTGGATCTATCCAAACAGTTGATGAATTGAAAGCTTGCATCTTATCGGGGCTCAATACTGAAATGACTGACTTCACCTTTCATTTAACTGACTTTGGTTCCGATGAGGGGGATGAACTAGACGATGAGACAATTGACACGTTGATCAAGCTCAAGTTTTATGGTGGTGGGAAAACAAAGATACTATTGAAGGAGAGAAAAGTCCAATTGAAGCCTCAATTGTCCACCTCAACGACCCGATCATCACTCTCCCATTCGTTCGAAAATGAAGGACACAGGTATCCACCGACTCCTCAACACTTGTTGGATGTGGCAGCTGATGCTCCAGATTACTTAAGTCATAATACTACAACATTTTCTCCAATAGTAATGGCGACGATGGTGAACAAAGATATTCCTAAATCCACAGTGAAACTGCAGAATGTGCCGATTACAAGGTTTTCAAGTGTTTCTACATCATCATCAGGTTCTGTACTTTCTACAGCTTCCTCAAGCTCCATAACTCCAAGTATTCAACCGAGTATAGGAGATGATGATCATCATAGTAGAACGAAGGCCGACACTTTTCGTATCATAAGAAAGGAGAGTGTTGGCGAGATTGACTTTGATAAACGCAGGGATTCTCCATTTCAAAATTCAACTATAATTGCTAGGAGAAGTGCTCCTCCACCTCCATCGAACGTAAATTCTGAAGGAGAATTCACGAAGCAATCGTATACTCTTTCGAAAGGGACTCCCACTTTGAAAAGAAAGTTACCTCCAAGTTTGGTTGCTTTGGCAGAAAAAGAGAAAAGCGAAAACCTACTGACTCTTCAATCCAAAATGAAGGATGATCTGATCCTGGCCAACAATGCCTCTGCTTCCGTGAAGCGTGGACCATCGGTAAATACAAACTTCAAGAGAAACTTATCATTGAGTCGTGGAGCGTCCATCTCCAGTGGTTCATCTGCCTTCAAGGAAAACATTATTTCTTTTGAAGGTGCTCCAACATTGTCAGAATCAGAATCAGATGATGATGACGATGATGATGATGATGATGATTTATGGGCGAAAGTTCCACTGAGTAAGAAGTCAAACGGAAACATTGCACAGGGTAGAGGTTTGTCAATGGATGTAAGACCACCGGCTGAGGTTGTTTACGATAACTTGGAGAAGTTTTTTCCCAACACAGACCTTGATAGACCAATTGCAAGTGAAATCATGTCTCCCATACTTGAACCATCCCAGGTATCTCCTGTGAGTTCTGAGCCTCCTATATCAGAGGTTCTCAAGCCTTCTTCCATGAAAAGAAGGCTAACAATTCAAAGAAAGGTTTCAAATGCTGATAAACCGCTTATAAGCCAAAATGACAGCTTTTTAATTAGAAACCCCCGCATGAAAACAATCCGTATTGTTGCAAAAGAAGCAAGTGAAGCCAGAAAAAAGTTTAGTGATCTGTCCAATAAAGGACTGTTATTAAGAAGGAAAAGTACCAAACTATGGGGTAAAAGGGTCGTCGAAGTTACACCGGATAAATTGAATGCTGCATATGCCAGAAAATTGCCCACCGAGAATGGTAAAGATAATAAAGAGTTCGCGTGGATAAAAGGTGAATTGATAGGTAAAGGTACCTTCGGCAAAGTTTATTTAGGGTTGAATCTTACCACTGGAGATATGCTTGCTGTCAAGCAGGTGGTAATATCCGACGATAATGTTATCAGCGAGAGACTCAATGAAGTTATTAGTGCTTTATTGTACGAAGTTGAAACCTTGAAAGATTTGGAGCATATTAATGTTGTGCAGTATCTAGGATTTGAGAAAGTTGGAAACATTTACAGCTTATTCTTGGAATATGTGTCAGGTGGTTCTGTTGGATCTTGTATAAGGATGTATGGGAGATTTGACGAAGAGATGATCAGGTTTCTAACCAAGCAGGTTTTGCAAGGCTTGTCATACTTGCACTCAAAAGGTATACTACACCGTGACATCAAAGCGGATAATTTGCTTTTGGAAAGCGACGGTGTTTGCAAGATTTCAGACTTTGGTATGTCCACAACAAGCCAGGACATCTATACCAACGACACGGAAATGAAAATGATGAAAGGGTCTGTGTATTGGATGGCTCCCGAGGTCATCAATAGCAAGATTGTCAAAAACAAAAAACAAGGCTACAGTGCCAAAGTCGACATATGGTCTTTGGGTTGTGTTGTTCTAGAGATGTTTGCTGGTAAGAGACCGTGGTCTAACATCAACGAACCGGCCGCCGCCATAGTTATGATTGGTGACAATTTAGCGCCTCCTATTCCAAGGGACACCATACCGATCATCTCAGACTTGGGTAAAGATTTCATTAGCCAATGCTTCATCGTTGAACCTAATTCCCGGCCAACAGCCGATGAATTGTTGTCACATCCGTTTTGCAACCAGATTCCCAACTTTAATTTCAAGAAATCTTGGTTGAAAATTCTGCAAAAAGGAAAGTAGTTATTTCTTCTCTTTTCCTCTCTTGCCCCACTTCCCCCAATGCATATATTACGGACTACAACAAACTCTTAGCGTAAATAATGGAAACACGCTCGAAACTTGTCGGTATTTTCACCGTGAAATCTCTGTCTCGTTCCTAATTAGGAAATATTTTCGGGAGTTTGGCCGTAGCGATCGAATGCGGAAGAAAATTTTTTGAGAAATTTCGTATTCAACGCAAGATCCAGTTTCGCATATATAAACATAGAATTCCCAACAGGAGGTTGAGGATTGGAGTCGATCGTCACTTATAAGAAATCAATCTAAATCCAATTTGAACAATCACCTAATTATTTTTGCCTGAAACGTAGGATCAATATTTGAAAGCGCTTAATATATCACAGCTGAGATTTTTGTAAATTAATGGACCCAACAAGCACATTTCAGGCTGGTAAATTCATTCAACGCGAAGAAGAAGGAACACTCACAAGGATGTCATCATCAACCCAACCGCAAGAGCGTCACACCGAAATATACACCAACAAGTCAGAGAGTGAGTCTGTGAGGACGTTTGATGCTATAATAAAGCCGAACAACGACGAAGATGACGTTTCTCTTTTGATGACCTTCCATGATTCGAAGCCATCACGCCTTGTCCTTGTATTGACTTTTGTGGCATCAATTTCAGGATTCATGTTTGGATATGATACAGGTTACATATCTTCTGCTTTGGTCATCATAGGAACTGACTTAGGAAAGGTTTTAACGTACGGGGAGAAGGAGTACATAACATCTGCTACGTCTTTAGGTGCTTTGATTGCTGCTGTATTTGCCGGTGTCAGTGCAGATACATTTGGCAGAAGGCCTGTAATTATCATATCGAACGTCTTGTTTATTGTAGGAAGTGCAATGCAAGTCGGCGCCCACTCTCTATGGGTGATGATTGGTGGAAGGTTTGTCATGGGTTTTGGTGTTGGTATAGGTTCATTGATTGCGCCTTTATACATCAGTGAGTTGGCACCAAGCAAATATAGAGGTAGATTGGTCATCATCAACGTGTTGGCCATTACAGGGGGGCAGTTGATTGCTTATGCTATTGGAGCTGGTGTTACTCATGTCAACAATGGTTGGAGAATTCTAGTTGGCTTAGCTTTGATTCCACCAACCACTCAAATGGTTCTTTTCTTTTTCTTACCAGATACACCAAGGTTCTTGATCACAAAGGGTAGATTTGAAGAGGCTGCAGCTGTTATCAAAAGAACTCACTCTTCGGCTACTGATGAATTGATCGAACTCAAAGTAAGTGAGCTCTCGTCGTTAAATCATTCATTACCAGGTAAGAATATTCTCGCGCAAACATGGAATGGTATCAAAGAAATACACAGAGTCCCGTCAAACTTGAGAGCATTGATTATTGGTTGTGGTTTACAGGGTATTCAGCAATTCACTGGTTGGAATTCGCTTGTCTACTTTTCTGGTACAATTTTTGAGACCGTTGGCTTCAACGATTCAACTGCTGTCTCAATTATCATTTCAGCAACCAATTTCGTTTTTACAATTGTTGCCTTTTTCATCATTGATAGAATTGGTCGTCGTCGTATTTTGTTAATTGGTATTCCAGGAATGTGCCTGTCATTGGTCCTCTGTGCCATAGCATTTCACTTCCTTGGTGTTAAATTCCAAGGCTCCAATGTTGTCATTGAAAAAACGGGTATAACAGGATGGGGTATTGTTATCATCATTTCGATGATTGGCTTTGCCGCTACTTATGCTGTTGGTATTGGTAACGTTCCATGGCAACAATCTGAATTATTTCCACAACATATCAGAGGTATTGGAACTTCGTATGCCACAGCTACCAACTGGGCTGGTTCATTGGTTATTGCATGCACATTTTTGACAATGTTGGAAGATATCTCGGCTACCGGAACTTTCTCTTTCTTTGCTGGTTTATGTGCACTTTCATTTGTCTTTGTTTATTTCTGTTATCCAGAATTGAGTAATTTGGAGTTAGAAGAAGTTCAGCAAGTTTTGACAGGTGGTTTCAACATTGTCGCTTCACAAAAATTGGCCAAACAAAGGAGATCAACATCATCGGGCTCTGCTGAGAAACCTGAAAAGGTATAAAGAAAGCTTCTTTTGGTTACATAGCTTTCACATAATTTAATATATTTATAAAAAATTACGCTGTCGCAGTAAATTCCGTGATAAACTGATCTCATTTCAACTCTCGGTGGGTATATGAATAACAAATCCGCAGAAGTGAACTGTTATAGAATTAGTAAAGAATATAATCTCGATTGGAGCTGCTTCTTTAAATATAAAGTTTAATCTGGTTGATATCTATCAATAAAGGACTACATTCGAAAAATCAAAAAACAAATCCATATTATCATCATCCAATGGATAGTTTGAGTCCTCGTAGTAACAATCATCAAAACTATCGCTTTTATTGATGACAATATCATTGATATTGAAAGTATAGCTTGGATTGAACTTTAATATTAAATTTTTTAGGATATCCATATATTTCATTGGCTTTTCCTCTGCCCTTTGTGACATCAACTTCAAAACTGCAAGACAGGAGTTTAACGCATTACCAACCGAATCATTCCAGTCAAACTTATCGGTCAATAAACTGTAAATTATTGTCATCCCAGCTACAAAAATTGTTTGTAATCCGACAAAGCTATGACTGTAATTTCCAAAACTATGGATTTTTTCACTAATCTCGCAAACCTTGATGGAGGCAGTAATTGACTCTATCAATAGTGGATCACCCCTTTTCAAGCGGTTCAAAAATGGTTGATGAATACTTTTCATCTGTTTGTAGTATAAGTACAACAAATAGTCGAACTCCTCGTCTTTGATTAGTTTTGGGACGTTTTCTATCCAGTTATTTACCTCTTTTTTCAAAAACTGAATGTTGTCTTCTGGAATCACATCTGTTGTAATGTCAACCCGATATATTTGATCATGAATTTTACTATCGTTTATTCTCAACCTGAAGTAGTGGATGGCCATCGATATAGAGTTATTGTTATTTGAATCGCCTTTGTCACTTAATAACTTCAACAAAAGTTCACGATCACTCATCATCGATTCATCTACATCAAAAGGTAGCTCGATGTCAATATCTCTATCACTCAAAGCAAACGGTTTTCCAAAGCTTAAGGAAATCGCCCTATCTAGGGAGTATGCACTCCAAAAAGTTCTTTGTCTCATGATATATTCGAAAGGGTTCTGCTTTGCAAAGTCTGGACTCTTACGATGAAGTGATAGTTCAACGCATGATCTTATTGTGCTACCTATCAATTGCCATATTTTCAAGTCTGATTCTGACGGCGACCTTAAAAAGTAAATAACGACCAATAATAGACAATGGATGTTACGAATAGAGTTGACCTGAGATGTGATTTTCAGATCAATCAAAATCGCTACTTGAAAGATCATTTCATGAGTTATATCCTCTTTGTTCCCAGAAATCATCGATTTGATTCTTGAGCTTATGGCATAGATCATCAATAGGATGAAAAAATCGATTTTCAAATCATCTTCAACCATTTCACCATCCATGAATTTCGAGAAGATTCCAAAATATTCTCTGTTCAACTCTTGGATGTAAACATTAGATAGGAATGGATATCTTGTTGCTATTCTCTTGATGTATATATCTACGAGTTCTTGGTTGTCACTGTCCTTCCTGAAAAATTGCTGTCGAATTGGTTCCATCAATAGACTATTGATAGTTTCACTATTTAACGATCCGAACAAATTGTTTTGAAATGATGCTGTTGATGATGATGAGTGTTGAGTAAGGTTATCTCCCGCCAACAAGATGGATGAAAGATTATTTGTAATGCTTGCCCGGTAACTCTTCTGTGGTAGTTCAAGTTGCTTTAATCTTTCTTCTAGTTCAGCGATTTTGATCTCCAAAGCCACTGCATATGGATCTTTCTTAGAGGCAGAATAAACACAATCAATGTTCATCTTGATACATGGTGAGCATGGAACGCCAATTTCACCACCATCACATTTCTTCTTTCTAGACTTACACCTATTGCATGCGATTCTGGCCAAATTTCCTTTTTTCTTGTTGTTGGTCAATTTCCTTCTTTCATCATTATTATTTTGAACATATGATAAAGTCGTTGGGTTGACCAAATGGTTAATTTCCATATTCGAGGTATTGAAAGGTATCTGAAGCTATTCGTTTGGCTGTTGGACGATATCAACGGCCTTTATCTTGCGTGTGGTAGGCGGCTAGAATGACTACTTTCAAAACAATCTCTGAACAAATTTCCGAAGGGAAACGCATACAGTCGACTCATGGACATATTGATAGTTTGATTCCATAGAGCAAACGAAAGTACTGTCTGGGAAACCAGGGAAAATGTTAACATCTTTGTCGGTGGCTTTATGAAATGTTGGGGATTTATTTATGATTTAACGCTTGGATCATTTGCAAAGTGTGTGGTCGATATTTTCACCCCCAACAGTTTTTGCAGGAACGACATCTATCGAAGATTCAGAGGTTAACAAATTGCATATTGAAAGACATACTCTTTAAGACAACAATTACATAAGGATTGAGAAGAAACAAGCTCAAGGTATCCAAAAAAGTTACGACAAAAACAAAACCAAAAATCTCATTCCAAGCGATAGACAATCATGAAGCAAATTGAAGCTTGCATCAGTTACAGTCGACAAAGAATCTCAAACCTCCTTGACTTTGATGTCGGTATTATTCTTATCATTGTATTCCTCTGATAATATCTTACCACTTGATAGTTCATCTTCTGATGAAATTGATTCAGTGTGATCTAAAGAGTAGCCCATCAGGAAAATGTCCGAGTACGATTCTGTTCCCAAGTATCCACCCGTTTCAGCCAACTCCTCAAACTTCAAATCTTTTCCAAGCCTTCCATCTGGTAAAATAGCAACTGGGTAGAAGTAATTCAAGACGCCAAAGGTTAAGAAAGCAGCAGTGAAGGAAAGAATAAATCCCAACTTATAGATTTTTGTAGAGGCTTCGCTGACACTTCCTGGATTGATATTTCCAGCAACACCATGAATTGTCAAGCCAACGCCCACAGTCCAAGCAGTCATGGCCCTCCAGTTCACTCCATACTTGTTGTACCAGTAGGCACCCCTGGTTTTATCAGAGTCGTAAAAGGAAAGCATATGAAGGTTTCCTCTTCTCACGAAAAAGTAATCGTAAATCATACAAGCGGCCATAGGACAAAGCAAAACACTGTATGATCCCAAGAATGTGATAAAACTTGTTGCACTGCTGATGATCTTCCAAGGTACCAATAATGGACACAATATGCAGCAGACAACTTGACCTCGAACGATGTTCAAGTATTTTGGCATCAAACTGCCACCATCTGCTCCAACTGGTAAACAATTCGTGCCAATATTGACAGCTAATACCGCCAACATCATACCAAAGCTGGCAAAAAACATTGCTGTTCTCATACCTGGAGTCCAGCTATACAGCAATAATCCTTCATATAAGTCCCAAACATTCCAAAAAGCTTCTCCTAAAAACGATTTAGCAGCGGATGTTGTGGCACAGCCGAGAAACATCACCATGACTTTGGACAACATGATTGCCCAGAACTGAATATAACTAGTATCTCTTGGCTTCTTACAGTATCTTGCAACATCCCCGGCATTGATCAAAATTGGACACAAAGCACCTAAAACTGAATTGATAGCAGACATGAATCCCCAAGCTAAATCGCTACCATAGATTCTTCCTTCATTCAACGATTCAGGTGAACCTAAAGTTCCTCCAGCCTTAGCACAGCAGTACCCAAAAACAGCAAATAATGAAATTGTGGTGTAGAACGCCTTGACAGTGTACAAATGACGCAGAACAGTTGGATGTAAAAACATCAATGGGAACTGGAGGATGTAGAAAATGAAAAAAGCTAGCAAGTCTTTGGAAGTTATGCCAGCACTCGCAGGTAAATGATTCTCAATATTCTCCCATTTGTAACCAAATATACAGTGCAAACAAACAGACATAAGCTTACCAGCATAAAACGTTTGAACAGCGAAGTAGATGCATGCAATCGAGGCCCTGATGAAAATCCAGAAAAATGAACCATACATCCCAGCAGAACTTCTTGCACATGCAGGAAATCCCAATTTATAAACAGAGGGAGCTCTCGAGTTTGCAATCAATATAAGTGTCAAAATGATAGATCCAATAGCTGCTGCAATTAAGCCATGCCACCACAACAACCCCATTCTGATCAAGGTTGCCCCGAGATTATATGAACTTGGAGTAAACGTTGTTGTAAGATAGAAAAAAAAGTAATTAAACATTCTCCATGTTTGTTGGTTCGGTTTGGTTGGCAACAAATCTTCATTGTACCAAGAGAAGCCCTTCTCAGCTGATTGTTTGACCTGCAACTTTTTCAAATCTGATTTTGATAGCATGCCTTGAGTCCTTTCAAAGATTCTTGAAACTTGCAAATGTTAGCTTTCTGGAACTAAGTGAATTTTGTTTGCTTTAAATATGATTTCACTCAACTTTTGGGACAAAACACAAATCAATTGCAAAATATAGGGTTATCCCAATTTCACAAAGAAACAGACCCTCATTCCCTTTATCATACATCTCATGATCAGTTGAAGTCTTATCTTCAAGTTTCACATAGAGATAAATATTGAAATTTATTTCGAGCTTTCGGAGATGCTCCGAAAATCCAGAATGAAAATCGATTCTGAGCGTCCCGTTTGGGAACATCGGTGCTCAAGCCTACTGTTAAATATTGATGTTCTGAAATTATATATCATGAGTTTGAATATACTGAAACATGATACCAATGATTTGATTAGCAAATGTCGGCGTTTCAACGCTTTTATTTGCTTCTTTTGAAATCTAGAGATTGGAGAGTTGAGCTTTGAGAAATCATGAAAACTTTATGAGAAATATCAACCTCAAGGGAGAGAACTAGCAGTATAACTGGATACGGTTGTTGATTTCATCGACTGGACTCAATCACCAAACTAAAACCACACTTGTTCATACTAATGGATGGAGATACTGAGAAATTTGAGATCAAAACAAGCATAACGCCTTTGGATGTTGCTTCAGGTGAAAGGGAGGAGAACATTCTAGACAAAATAAGTGATGCTCACGATAACCTTTTACCAAAGAGAAAGCTATTGATCGTGTTCAGTGGTATGGCACTTGCGTTGCTATTGACCTATGTTGATCAAACTGGTATAACCATTGCAGTTCCATATATTGCAAAAGACTTGGAAGCATCAGAGTCAATATCTTGGGTCGGCACGTCATCTTTGGTTGCGAATTGTATATTTATGGTCATAGTTGGTAGGATGGCTGATATTTTTGGAAGAAAGAATGTCATGATATGTGGATTATTGATGTTGTCAATTTTTGATTTGGGCTGTGGATTTGCACAGACGGATTACCAGATATTCATTTTCAGGGGTATGGCCAGTATAGGAAATGGGGCAGTAACCTCTTTGACGATGGTTATAGTCTCTGATATAGTAACGCTCGAAGAAAGAGGAAAGTATCAAGGAATATTGGGCTCGTGTGTTGGAGTTGGAAATGCAATCGGACCCTTTTTGGCATCCGCATTTATTACGCATACATCATCATGGAGGAATTATTACTATATGTTATGTCCAACTGTTTTTCTCGCTACATGTGTTATATGGTATATCATTCCAGGAACCAGACTTGATGTATCAATGAAAGAAAAACTCAAAAAGATAGATTATTTGGGGTTCCTCTTTGGTTGTTCTTTCATAGTGCTTCTACTTATTCCGATAAGTGGTGGGGGGACCACTTATGATTGGAACTCAAAATTGGTTATCATCATGCTTGTTTTCTCATTTTTCTCATTCTTAATGTTCATATACGTTGAGTGGAAAGTTGCTGTGCTTCCGTTGATTCCATTATATCTATTCAAAAATTATTCTCTAGCGGTCATATTGCTCCAAAATTTCTTCTTTGGCATGGTATACTATTCAATGATTTACTATTACCCGTATTACTTTGAACTAGTCAGGGATTATTCGACCACAACATCTTCTGCTTTTTTGCTATGTATGGTTGTACCACAGGCCTTAGCTTCAATAATATCAGGAAGGTTAGTTTCCTGGAAAAAGAAATACATGTTTGTTGTCAACACTGGGTACTTTATGTGGACCCTATCGACTGGGCTCTTGTTGATATTAACAAGTTCTACCAGTCCCGCGGTTTTTTGTATAATTTTGGTCATCAATGGTGTCGGAGTTGGGTTGACTTTCCAACCGACTTTGATTGCTGCTCAGGCACATTCCTATAAAAGAGATAGGGCAGTTGTTATATCGACAAGAAATGTTATACGATCTTTAGGTGGTGCAGTGGGATTGGCTATTTCCTCGTTGATCTATTCTGTTGTCTTTGTGAAAGAAGTAGGTGCCAACAATAGCTTGAGTTCTTCATACAAAGATTACTTGAGGAGCTCTATATTCTCAACCAAAGATTTTTCAAGTTTGAATTCTTTGCAAATTCAAAGCGTTGAGAATATGTCAATGAAAGCTATGCATACAATTTTCATATACTGGGTTCCGTGTATGGCAATCTGTTTTCTATCTTCTTTATTTATAAGAGATAGAGGAGTGAAGAGTCTCGATGAATAATACAAATAGGGGCAATATTAGTTATATTCTGTTTTTCGTATATATGCGTAAAGGAAATATTCGAATAATATCAAACAATTTCTGTGATTACTACAAGACAAAAAATATTGTAAGAAAATGGGTCACTTAAAGTCGAACGTTAATCATGAGCTAATAACTATAAAAAAAGCTAGAGCTCTCTCCAGTTATAAGCTGATTCCCAGCCATGTGCGATTCTGTAGACTGTCTTTTCATCATACCACTTACCAACAATTTGAAGACTGACGGGTAATTTCTTCCCTGAATTAGCTAAACTGCCTTCTACAATATCAAGCATACCACATGGTAGTGCCAAAGATGGATGCCCCGATTGGTTGAAAGGGGCCGTGTTTGCACTTAGACCAACCTGTTTTCCTAATAACTGTAATGGAGTGACTTCATCAGAAACAATTGTGTGTTCGTTGGCTACGTATGGAAGATTGGGTAAGATTATTACATCATAATTTTTCAAAACCTCATCGTAATCCTTCCTCAATTTAAATGATAGATTCTGACACTTGCCAACAAGTAATGGAAAATTCTCAACCGCATATAGACCATTATAAAAAATGTTCTTTGACGATGGATATAGTTCGTCCCAGTTGCTTTGTTCAAAGGATGTGAATTTTTCCATCAAATCGTTCAATGTTAATCCTCGTCTTCCAAAGGCACATCCGATTTTTGAAAGGTATCCTCCAACCTTTGAAATTCCGGTCCAAATCAAAGTACCCTTTGCGTGTAGTGGAACACTGACTTCTTCAATTGAAGCACCTAATTCTTCGAATCCTTTGATTGCGTTGTAGACAGACTGTTTAACTCTTGGATCAAGCGATTTCTGATCCATTCCTTCCTTCAATATAGCAATTCTGATACCGGTGAGATCTTTTGGTGATTTAAGCTGTTTCAAATCGTCATAGTATGGAGAAATTGGGGAGTTGTAGCCTCTGTCATCAATCCCATCACTTCCTGCAATTACTTGAAGTAATAAGGCGTTCTCAAGAACTGTTCTAGTCATTGGGCCAACATGATCATTGGTTGGTTCATTGCTCAGGCATCCAGTAAATGGAACTAGCCCAAAAGTTGGTTTCAAGCCAACAATTCCACACCATCCAGCTGGAATTCTAATCGATCCACCTTGATCAGCGCCAATACCAAAATCAACTTCACCAGATGAGACAAGAGCACCGCATCCTGAACTGGAACCCCCAGTAGAGTAGCCGTAAGCATAAGGATTGTGAACCACGCCTGTTCCTGCTGAATGTGAAGTCGCAGAGTGGCATAAGTTCTCGCAAACTGCTTTACCTTTGATAATACCACCTTGTTCAAGAATTCTGGTGATAATGGTCGCATCTGTCTTTGGAACATAGTCCCTTATTGAGTTGGTACCCAACAACATTGGAACCCCAGCAACGGCAACACAGTCCTTGATAGCGATAGTTTTGTTCTTTAATACACCTTGGTTTTCATTGAGATCCTTTATTTCACATAAGGTTGCCCAAGCCCCCAATGCATTTTCTTCAGCTGTTGGTGGATGAACATCTTGTCTTGGAAATCTATCATAGTCGACAGGCACCAAATAGTCGTCCATCTCCATTATCTCTACAGCAGAATCATGGAAAACAGCCAAAAGGGTCCTGTAATCCTCAAGTGAAGAATTCTTTTCTTCAAAGTTCAATTCACTAGATAAACTAAGAATCGATTCATTTGTGACCGGATTTCCATCCTTAGTATCAAACGTAAATACAGACATTAGTGGTAGGGATATTTCACTCTTCCTCTTCACGAAGGTTAAATTTTATGGATTGACCATGATTTATATACCAAAGCAACTAAGAACGGAACAGATGACTCCAAGCACTCACTGGCTGAACTTTTTTGTAACATGGAACGCTCAAAATGGTTTTTCAGAACATAATAAAAATCTTATAACCATATCCTTGAACTCTTATCAGTAATAGCATGTAGTACTCTTCCAGTTATAAATCTCGATCGGCGACTTTGACCGATTGGCTTTCGGAGATTCTCCGATATTTCTCTTTTTGTAAATATTCGAAATCAAGCCAATTTGTTCTTTCTAATCAGCCGTAACCTAGCTGGATATCGATTGAGATGATAGGTAATCTTGATTAACCCTTATCAACGTGGAGGAGGAGGTGGATGAGGAGGACCAGTTTCAAAAGTTCTTGTACTCTATATAAAGAGACAGCTAGCCTTGTTATTCGACGAATGATCGGCATTACCTCAAGCTTGAGAGCAGTTGAAGTACTCAAGCATGGATACCATCAACTTTGAATATGGTGAATTACCAGACTATGAACTTCCTAGAGATATCAAAGGTTATGGGGAGGGGTCTTTTGACCCAGAATGGCCAAACGGTGCAAGAATTGCAGTTTCGTTTATCTTGAACCATGAGGAAGGTGGTGAACGTAACATTCTACATGGTGATGAAGTTTCAGAATCTTATATTTGGGAAAAGTGTGGACCAACAACAGAAGTAGTTGGGGGCAGACACCTCATGAGTGAAAGTGAATTCGAATATGGTTCAAGAGCAGGTTGCTGGAGGATTTTGCGTGCATTCAAGAAATTCAACTTTCCAATCACAATATACGCAGTTGCACAGGCCCTCATGAAGAACCCAGAATTCGCGAAAGCTTGTGTCAGAGAAGGACATGAGGTTGCGAACCACGGTCTCCGCTGGATTACGTGGGGTGGTTTCAGCGACGACGAACAGGTTGAGATGATCAAAAAGGCAGTGTTATTGATCAAGGATGTGTGTGGTGTTGCACCAGTTGGAGCATACATTGGGAGAGGTAACATCAAAACTCCAGCCTTGACTCATAGGGCACATGAAGAGTTGGGGATTCCATTGCAATGGCAGAGCGATTGCTATTCAGACGATGTTCCTTTCTGGGTCGACCTACCACAGGAATCTGAAGTTCCAGACAAGGAAAAAAAAGGGATGTTGATGATTCCATATTGTTATATCACCAACGACTACAAATTTGTCAGTTCCTCGCCAGGCCCTGGTTTCCCTGGTGCTAACATCTATGAGGATTATTTGAGACAAGAATTCGACCAGTTGTACGAAGAAGGTGGAAAGATGATGAATATTCCTATGCACTCAAGAATTTTGGGTAAACCTGGTAGGACCCATGCCTTGACAAACTTTTTGAAGTATATCAGTGAAAAAGAAGGTGTTTGGGTTTGTACTAGAGGCGAGATAGCACGCCATTTTAGTAAGAAATTTCCATATGTTCCGGGCGAAAGAGCAGTGAAGAAGTAGAATTATCATTTTTGATTTAGTTTAATTGTAGTTCGGTATAAACTAAGTGGTATACTAGAAGCATAGTTTCATTAAATAATTTAATCAACAATAAATTGAAAAAAAAACAAAAAAAAAACGGGGCATACTGGGAATTGAACCCAGGGCCTCCTGCACCCAAAGCAGGAATCATACCACTAGACCACACGCCCGTTTAGTTATTCTTTTTCAGGTAGTGTTTATATTTGAGTCTTATAAAACAGCCCTTAATTTTGTGCTTTATTTTGAGCTGAATTATTATCTATCGAAGTTGAACCATTACGGCGTATGATACATGTTATGATAAAAAGTAAAATCGCTTTCTGCTAGACAGGTAATAGGTAACAGAATTCTCTGCAAAATATGAAAAGGAATGCTTGCTTGCTTTAATATTGATGTATCTGATTATAGCAAAAGAACGAAATACACGAAACACAAAAAAAGAAGCAAAAATCAAAACTCACTACGCACATTTTTAAACTTTCCAAACTGGGTTACATCATCTCAATATTTTGGATTTGTAATTATTTGCTTGAAGACTCCAACCAAGTTCATAAGGCTATTCTCACAGCTAATAGGATATCTTTGTGGGTTGATTTGAGGCTCTTTTACATATAGGAAGATACTTGAAATAAATACATACTTATATCTACTGATTGTTAAAGTGATATCTGTGTAGGTTTGAGACTGCTTGCTTATATTCCAATTATAAAATTGTTAGAACCATAGAGATCAGTTATTACTGGATTAATAACAAGAAATCAAGCAAGGATAGGATATTTGTACAAAAGAATCCAACGAAATAGCAGCAGAAACCCACAGCAAGGAATGAGTTTATTACCACAAGCGGAAAACCAACCGGTAAAAGTGACGAGTGAAACTCCAGGTATACTAAACAACATTTTCAAGAAACGCTTTTCAGCAGGCTCGATTAATTCCAAAAACTCGATTGAAGGTGGATCAAGCAACAAAGACTCAGTGCTTCCAAGCTCGTATAAGATATCGCTTTCACTGAACAAATCCATCAAAAACACACCTGGACAGTCGGATTCTGAAAAAGTGAATAATCCCTGCTATAGATTGTCTTTTGATGTTGGCATATCAGAGAATAAAAATGGGAAGTATCGACCAACAATGGAAGACGTTCACACGTATGTGGCAAATTTCGCAGAAAGGTTGGACTGGGGATATTTTGCAATTTTTGATGGCCATGCTGGTAAGCAAACGGCAAGATGGTGCGGATCAAATTTACATTCGATAGTTGAAAGGAATATTTTGAAGGACGATTCGGTTGATTTGAGGATAAGCCTAAACAACTCGTTTGTTCAAGCTGATGGCTTGATCAAAGAAAATTGTCCTGGTAATAGTGGTTGCACGGCCGCCGTAGCGATCTTGAGATGGGAGGAGTTGGATGTAGCATCACCTTACAAATCCAATTTCACTCCGACTGTGGTCAAAAGCTGCGATGAAACACCTTTTGATTTTGTTCCAACAAAAAGCCATAAGAGAATGTTGTACACTGCAAATGTAGGCGATTCGCGAGTGGTTCTATGTCGCGATGGTAAAGCTGTTAGGTTGGCTTATGATCATAAAGGATCCGATATCAACGAACAGAATAGAATCACAAAGGCAGGCGGAGTTGTAATCAAATCAAGAGTGAATGGCATGTTAGCGGTTACGAGGTCATTAGGTGATTCATATATGAAAGACTTGGTTATCGGTAATCCATACACAACTTCCACGGAAATCAAATCTAGAGATGAGTTCATCATTTTGGCTTGTGATGGGTTATGGGACGTATGTTCGGATCAGCAAGCATGTGATATCATCAGAGATGTAAAAGATTCAAACTTTGCAGCAAAGCTCTTGTGTGATTATGCTATGAGTAAAATGACTACGGATAATATCACATGCATGGTTATTAGATTGGATGGCGACGTCTTCAATTATAATTCAGTTGAAGAAGCGGGTGGGGAAACGCCAAGTCAAACAGTCGAAGATGACAAAGGATTAGCAACAGTGTCTATAGATGAGGAATCAGAAGCTGAACTCAACGCCAGATTGAAAAAAATGGATGTCTCTGACCACAGATGATAGAAACGAATATTTGTTTTCTCCTTTCTTTGTTTTGTTCTCTTTTTAATCTTTTTTTACAACAGCTCTTCTTTACTAATGTGTTTTATTTGTTTTCCGAAACTATTGCTTTTTCATGATATCAAACTCTGAACCAAAAATAAATGCCACAAAACTACTGTCACAGTCTACTAGCTCATCTTAACGTATTTTGCTTGCTCAATTTTATTTTTTTCAGCTTTGCTTCACAATGCGGTAATGGTATTCGAGATACTAATATCCTCATTTTCCAAACGCTCACCAACAGAGCCTTCCTAGCCAAAAGGTTGGTCTTCAAACCCCTCTTTCAGTCTTGAGGGGACCGAATAGGCATAAATGATAATCCGACACACACTGGCTCTCGAAACAGCTCAGTGCAAAATACACTGGCACAATACTCAGCCGCTAATCTTCAAGGATCAAGAGCCGGCCTGGAAATTGGTTGGCTCCTTCTCTTGTATCCATTGGCCACTCGACCCAAGTCCACATATGTCAGTCTCTGTTGAGCATTCACTCATCCATCCACCATCCACCATCGCCGGAGGCCTCTGATCCCCCAAATATATGATTACGTAATAAAATCACAAAATTCGGATAATCTAATTTCTCCATTAGGCTGCTCCACTTAATCCAACTCCAAGCTATTCAGAGCTGGAGTTGAGACCAGGAACGAGAAACACAATCAAAGTAGATGAAGCAAATAAAAAGTAGTTCTCAAAGACAAATTTTGTCTGTTTGAAGAACTATTGGCGGTTGTTTGTGATTCGAAATGGCCTCAGTATGCTCGGTTCTGCTGCTTTTTATGCTTATATTCATCTCTAATGGTGGTTCGCACTGCACCGCACCTTCTCTTAACTATGTACGGAAAAATCATAAAAGCAATATCTCGAAGAAGTGGCGGTCAGGCGGGGAGTCACTTTCTTGTGTGTTAATTGGGATAATTGGACGCCTTTTGAGTCGTTTAACTGTGTTTTTTACCTTTTGTTAACAGGATATTTCGAAGAACGTTTTTTGCAAGGAAAAATATTTTTCATTTCCAGAACCTCATCAGTTGATGAATACGAATGAATTCTATATCATGAACGAGGGATCTCAAGTTTTGATGGACTATACTGAACTCCCAGTACAAGATTTATCATCCAGCAAGGTCTACCGACGCCTTTTTGAGCATCTACTTGAACTTGGAAGTCAGAAGACACTCACCATTGCTTCTCTTAAGCCAAAAAACCCCTGCACCTTCATAAATTTTTCAACCATATATCCGGAAAAATACTGGAAAATACTGCTATAATCATTTTTTTTCAATATTAGTCACCTATTGATCAGGACGGTTTGTTTTCCGTGATATCAATATATATTCGAGTATAACATAGTCCTTACAGTAATCAGCAGCTATTGCAGGGCACAGTCAAAGTTTTTGGAAGCATAGAGGTTATTTCCACACAGTTTCATACGCTAGACCAGCATGAATCAAACAACGATAAAGCCATCGATAAAGTTCGAAATAGGCTCGAACAGCACAACCACAACAAGTGGACAGTCTTCATATGCATCCAGTCCACAGTTCAATGCCTTGAACTCGTCCTCGAATGTTTCCTCGAATGTTTCCTCGAATGTTTCCTCGAATGTTTCCTCGAATGTCAGCTACAACAACTTACCAGCCTTGTTGAACTCCACTTTGAATATACCCGGACAGACATCTTCGGTGATCGAGCCAAATGGACACATCTCGACAGACACAAACAACAAGTTGATAATTGTGATGGTTGGGCTACCGGCAAGGGGAAAGTCGTATATCACCAAAAAGTTGCAGAGGTACCTCAACTGGTTGCAATATGAGACCAAAACTTTCAACGTTGGAAATGTAAGAAGGCAAAAAAATATGAGACCCAGTACTATACCAATACAAGGTCCAACACCAACTCAAATCCACGATTCAAGTTTTTTTGATGCCTCAAATCCTGATAACCTAAACCAGAGGGAGCAATGGGCCAAGGAAACGCTAGATGACTTGTTGGATTTCTTGATGAACACAAATGGCTCCATTGGTATTTTCGATGCCACAAATACCACAAAGCTAAGAAGAAGATGGATCATAAACAATGTTAGGGAAAGAGCTGGCTCAAAACTTAACATTTTATTCTTGGAAAGCATATGTACTGATGAGTCGATCATTGAAAGGAACATCAGATTGAAGTTATCAGGGCCTGACTATAAAGACATGGATAGTTTAGTGGCTTTAAATGACTTCAAAGGTAGATTGAGAAACTACGAAAAGGTATACGAAACAATTGACGATGAAGAAGAAGATGCCAATGAAGAATTCGATATTCAGTATTGCAAAATCATCAATGCCGGTAAAAAATTAACTTCCTATAATATAAGCGGGTTCTTATCTTCACAGTGTGTTTTCTTTTTGTTGAATTTCAACTTGCAAGACAGGCAGATATTTTTAACAACCACAGGTGAGAGTCATTATAATGTCAGAGAAAGAATTGGAGGAGATTCAAGGTTGACTTCAAGGGGTTTGAAATTTGCTGCAGCATTACCCAAATTCATCAAGGACAAAAGAGACGAATTCAAGTTCAACCAAATGAATAAACAATTTATCAACGAAAATGATTACTATTCAAATTCAACAAAATCAACAACAAGGAAAGCGAAGAAGAGCACTAGTAATGATCAGCAAACCTTTAATGTCTGGACGTCTATGTTACAACGTTCAATTCAAACAGTTCAATACTTTCCAGATGATCAATATAATAAAAAATCATTGAGAATGCTTAACGATTTGTCGAGAGGAAGCCTTGATGGTTTGAAAAAAAATTCTTTCATAAATGATCACTCTGTAGAGTATAACAATAAACTACTACAAAAGATCAATTACAGGTACCCTGGATTGGGTGGAGAATCAATCTTGGACGTTATAAGCAGATTGAGGCCAATTATCATTGAATTGGAAAGATTGAAGGACCACGTGTTGATTGCGTCGCATAGAGTTATTGTTAGAGTGTTATTGGGCTATTTCATGAATTTACCCAAAAATTTGTTAACAGACTTGGAAGTTAAGCATGGCGTTGTGTACTGTATCGAGCCCAAACCGTATGGATTGGATTTGAGGATCTGGGAATATGATGAGGCTATAGACAGATTTGTTGAGATCGATAAATATGACTTCTTAAATAGAAGAAGAAGCAGTATCAGTTTGATGAGTAAAGGATTATCAATGACTTCATTGGATACAAAATTGAATGTTGGCAAAAACAATAATGAAGAGGATTCCTCGACTGATGATGATGATGATTCGCTTGATGATGATCTGACCAGACCAAAATTCAGTATCGGAGATTTATTGAATTCAAGGCTCGACACCTTGAGTAATGCAATAATTGATGATTCTGAAAATGATGATTCTGACAGCGACAATGATACATCATGCAATGATAATAATGAGGATGAAGGTGATAAAGTTCCACCGTTAACTGTTGATAGCTATACATCAATTGTTACCAACGAATCATGTAAGACTTTACCAGATCAAAATGTATGCCAAAGCGCTAAAAAGTTGGACACTAAAGATGTTAACAACATTGAACTTAAAAATGGGAAAATTGGTGTTTTTTGAAAAAATGGGTTTTTATTTGAATTTATGTATAGTATTGTATCCATAATATCTTTTGCTAAATATATGCGAGCTATCAGTCTTTGTATCATACTAGACTTAATGTAGGGTGTCGATATGCCTTTTCGTCCTTATAACTTCTATAGCAACATCATCTATAATAATAGATTTGGAGAAACTACTTGACAAGTTCTTGGCTGGTGATAGAAAATGAACCACGAAAAAATGTAAAAGCAGAATAGAATTGATAGATTTGGATTCTCAAAGACTCTAGTTTACGTCAACCACAATAGACTAGTCAAAAACTTTATTCTGGGAGAAATAAGAGTTTAAAGAGGGATGACAAGCAGCTAAAAATGCAAGAAAAAGGTCTATCAGGACATTGGATCATAGTTGTCAATCTCAAAGTTTGGTGACTCAAATAAACTGCATCTGGCATATTCTTTGGATAAACACTCGATTGCAGGTTGTAGTCCTCCTATGGGGAACGAAAAAGTATTATAGTCCGACCATTCACTGGTATATTCCTCTCCAAACCAACCTCTACTGTATTCTCTGTACTGATATTCGACTGACCCAACAACAGGGGTAGCCCACATCTGTGTAACTCCTACGGATGTTACAGTGCAACTTATCGAGACGGAATAAGTCACCGAATAACCAGCTGTAAATCCACCGCTGACGTCAAGAAAGTTCAATATCGGCATAGCTAAGGCAGGTGTGAAGGATCCACTCAAAGATGTGACTATACTTAGACCTTTACCAATACTGCCACCATCTCCGTAAAGAGAGCTTACGCATGGCGTTATTGGTTTTTGCAAGCCCTCTCTCAACTCGGCTTTGGGTTCTGATGTGAGTCTGATGCAAACTTTACTCTCCTTCAACATTTTGGTTCCATTCGTGTTTTTTAAATCAAGTGAGAAGTTATCACCACACATCTCGTTTGTTGCCATGATATAAACGTTTCCCTTGTGGTCAAACAACTTATTCTTTGCCTCAACAACAGTAATGTTATTTGCTGAAAATGCTCTGTAGTTTAGATTTGGTAGGAAAACCGATTCTCCTACCTGTCCATAGAGGAATGATAAAATTAAAATTGCTACAAATGAAGTCTGATTCATTTCTTATTGATTATAAAGTCTTGGAGTCCTTGAAACCAGAGAAGAAAGTATTCATCAAGAGCTCGAAATTACTATATTTATACGGTTTAGGAAAATCTCAACAGATTGAATTTTTCAAGACATGTATTAAATCTGATCTGTTGACAATAACACAATTTCGAACTGGAAACCACCACAAAACTTAGCTAGAGCTCTCAGATTACAAAGTAGCCAAAATGCCTGATTTGATTGCTAAATACCGCCTGTGGATTCCTTGCTATCTTACACAATTTACAACTTATCATCTGCACTTCTGCAAAATGCATTGAATGGCGTTTGCAATCTCCAAAAGAGATACAGACAGCCAAGACCTCTCCTTGTGTTCCATTTACTTCTCTCCGCTTCCTCAGAGTCAATTTTCAGTTTTTGTTGGAGTGTCAGCGGAGGGCGTTGGGGGAACCACTTCGGTAAATGTATATTCGAAAGAGGTGCCGCTGAATTGAGACCATCCGTCATCTATGGGGTGTGTATTCAAATCAGCATAGCCTGCTTCTGCAAGCATTGCGATTGACAAAATCGAAAATAGCCCGCTTATTACTTGCACACACTGGATTACATAGACTCGTTTCATGGTTTAACTATTTTATTTATTTGCTTTGCTTTGCTTTGCTTTGCTTTGCTTTGCTTTGCTTGTTTCGCCCGCTCTGGTTCCGTTCCACGCAGAAAGAACAACACCACCAACCGCCTGTTTCTGCATTAGATGATGATGAGCTTATATACCTACGGCTTCCGAATTTCATGCCACGCCCACCGTTCGATCAGATCCATTTAATCACTCTGGTGTCCCAGAAAAGGGGTGCAGACAGCTTCTCTGATGAAAAATTGGCCATCGATACACGACTTATCCGACTATCCCATCTGTATGTGCACTAGGTTGCTTCAAGTGATGTGAACATCAGACGTACTTGACAATTTACGCAACTAGAAACCAAGCTTCTGTATATCTGATCGGGTGCAAGAGACAACCTGTTCACTCCCTGTGTCTTGATTACAATAGTCGAGTAGGCTGTGTATCATTGGGGGAAAGGGATCACACCCAATAATCACATGCACTCTTGCGATTGCTTGAGAAGGTTAAGCTGAGTCATCTCGAACAGCACCAAGCCCAAAGCCCAACAGGAAAACCCAATGGGTTCGACTCTAGTAGACAAACGTTGAGCATGAGTTCCGTAGACTCAATGATAGATATATAAACAGGCTTTGTCCATCCAAATTCTGTCCAGAGCCTGTTTCTTGCTTGAAACTTTTCATTTTCGTTGTTTTCTTGATATTTTTTTTCGCCAAATTTTCGGGGCCCAGTAGCAAGAAACACAACAAATTTATTTTTGGAGTTTGAAAGAAGCAGGTTAGAAGTTGTATAAGCAGTTTATCCAGGCAGCAGTCAAGTTCATACCAGGCCCACCGATACACACGTAGCAGACAATGAGTTTACGCCGTCAAACAAGATCAATGGGGCCAGAACATAACGATTTAACATCAGCGGTCGAGTCTGACTCTGAGTCTATCAACGATAACACTATACTCAACGGTGATAAGCCTCCGACCATAAGAAGATCGTCGTCATTGTTCTCTATATCGTCATTGCCACCATTGCCAGAACCTGAAGAGGGTGAGTACGTTGCATTCAGAACCGATGACAGACATTTCTCGTTGATCAGAAACTTGCACATGGCCGATTTCATCACGTTGATGAACGGTTTCAGCGGGTTCTACTCGATAATCTCATGTTTGAGATTCACACTGACGGGCCAGAAACACTATCTTCAAAGGTCGCATTTCTTCATCGTGTTGGGGTTGTTGGCTGATTTCTTCGATGGAAGGGTTGCCAGGATCAGAAACAAGTCATCTTTGATGGGCCAAGAGTTGGACTCATTGGCCGATTTGATTTCCTTTGGTGTTGCTCCTGCCTCGATCGGCTTTGTCATTGGCTTGCAGTCGACATTTGACGTGTTATGTTTGACATTCATGGTCTTATGCGGATTGACACGATTAGCAAGGTTCAACGTCACCGTAGCATCATTACCAAAGGACGAGAAGGGAAAGTCCAGATATTTCGAAGGTTTGCCTATTCCAACCACCCTTTGGTTGGTCGGCTTGATGGCATTCTGGGTCCATAAGAATTGGTATTCCAGCGAATTGGGATTGGTTGGTGGTGTCATTGGCCATGGCTCATTCTACGAATTTCACCCAGTTTCACTTTTGTACTTCTTGCAAGGTTGTGGTATGATCAGCAAGAGTTTACACGTTCCAAAACCATAGTGTTTTTGAGCAGAACAGATTTATTGCACGATGCGATGTGATGGCAGCGAACCAGAGTGAGAAAGAGTGGTACATCAAACATGCCCAGCACTCTCGCCACCTTTCCCTACCTTTCTTATTCAGTTGCAAACTATCAAATTGCACATATAGGCACATATATATATGACTTAGGTTTTTTCTCTCTATTACAGTTCTTTCTTATTTTTTGTATGCATTTTCCCACTTCTTCGTTCCACCTCGAGAAAAATTGATACCTATGTGGTTCATTCTAAAGGTAACCACCATAGCACACAGACTATCTGCCTTCTTCCAGCCTGAATACCAATGCTCAAAATCAATCAATTAGAAACAATTACGACCAAACAAGAGATTTGCGTAATTCTGAAACAAAAGAGGAAAAAATAAAAAATTGTGCTCCCAAACAGGAATCTAGAACCAAATAATGGCTGTCTTTGCTTCGTTTGATGAGATAAACCTACCTTCTCTTCCCTTCATCATTACCAGTTAGGCTAGATACCTCTTGTGAGTCTAAGACAGATATTCACATCAATCAACGAACCTTTTCGAGCAGTTCTTTCTCAAATTGACAAAAAAGTGTTAGTAGCGGATCAATTTGACGGAAAATCATCAAAAAAAAAGAAAAAAGCCCAAGGCCTCAGACAAGACGGAAAGAACACAAAAAAACTTAAGATTTTTATCTAAAAGGTGAATCTTTAATCATCGAATAGAGCAGGCTATATATTGGATTGCTGCTTGAAGGGACCTACTCAACATCCTTTTTGGTATTTGATTTTACTTGGGCAAAAAAAAGCTGGTTTTGATCATGCCGGAAGATACTATTCTACCACTATCTTCGAGATCCAATACGAGTAGCGATAGTGAATTGCATACAAGCTCGAGAAATTCAACGAGCCGTACCTCGATCGATATACAGTACCACGATAACGAAGATGCGATCCAGAAAAGTAGGCAGTTCACTGTCCGGAAATTGACATCGTCTTTCAGCTCGAATGATGCAGCATCGATGCAAAAAGCAAGTGTTTCAGGTTTTTTGTGGAGGCTCTATATAACGTTGCCAGTTTTGATTATAGTCTCACTTTCAGCTTTGAACGTTTTGGAACATTTCAAGATCATCGAGGCACCTAAGGCTCTACCTGTGTACAGTAGAAGAAATGGGCTTTACAGACCAGATTTGCCATCCTCATTTGCATCTAAATCAGGTAGGTTCGATAATTTGAACATTGAGTTCTATGACTTGAAGGATTACAGAGCCACACCTGAAGGCTGGAATAACGAGGAGAGGATCTTATTTTGTGTTCCATTGAGAGACGCTTCTGCCCATTTGCCAATGTTTTTCAGTAATTTGATGAATTTGACGTATCCTCACAACTTGATAGATCTTGCATTTTTGATCTCTGATACTTCGGATTCAACGATCAAAGATTTGAAGAGGAACTTGAAAGAAATACAAAATGATCCGGATACCGAGAAGAGATTCGGTAGAATTAATATTTATGAAAAAGACTTTGGTCAAGTGGTTGGTCAAACTTTCAGTGACAGACATGGTTTTGCAGCTCAAGGTCCAAGAAGAAAATTGATGGGAATCGCAAGAAACTGGTTGTTGTCAACAGCTTTACGTCCAGATCATGCTTGGGTCTATTGGAGAGATATTGATGTTGAAACGTGCCCAGGGACAATTATTGAAGATTTGATGCACCACGACAAAGAAGTCATAGTGCCAAACGTTTGGAGACCATTACCAGATTGGTTGGGTAACGAACAACCTTACGATTTGAACTCATGGCAAGAAAGTGAAGCTGGTATCGAACTAGCTGACAGATTAGATGAAGATGCGGTAATCGTTGAAGGCTATCAAGAATACGCCACGTGGAGACCACATTTAGCATATGAGAGAGATCCAAATGGTGATGTTGAAGTAGAGATGGAATTGGATGGTATTGGAGGTGTTTCTATTTTGGCAAAGCTGATGGTTTTCAAAAGTGGTGCCCACTTCCCTGCATTCTCATTTCAAAAACATGCTGAGACAGAGGCGTTTGGTAAGTTGTGTAAGAGAATGGGTTACCAAGTTATTGGATTACCACATTATACCATTTGGCATATATATGAACCATCATCTGATGATTTGAAACATATGGAATGGATGGCAGAAGAGGAGAAGATGAGATTGCAAAGGGCCAGATCGCAGAAGATTTATGACAAGACATGGAAATTAGCATTCGAGGATGTGTCACCAGATTGGGAAAAGTTGAAGTTTGATGTTTTCAAAAACACAGATTTATCGCAGACAAGAAGGATTGAGGTTGACTGGAACGAGGTTGATGAATATCTTCAAGATGAATCAGTTCTTAACAACCTCTTGAAAGATAAAATTGATGGTGACGAGGAGATCAACTACGGAGATGATGACCCTCAAAAATTCAGATTACGTAAATCGTCATACAAGAAATCCAATTTGGATCTCGTGAATAAGTTGTCCCAGTTGGACACCAAGAAACACAAGACGTACGTAAGATCTGACTCTGATTCAAAGGGTAACAAGTACTCAGATTTGATAAATTTTGGAATAAACGTCGGTGAAGAAGTGTTTGGTAGCTTTCCAATGAACCCATATTCAACAAATGGAAACTCAAAGAGAATGAGATTTGTTCCGTTCAAAAGATCGGAAAACGTTGATTTTGACAAATTGAACGATAACAATAACAATGGTGGCAACGATAATGATGATAACAACAATGATGGTGTTCATGCAAATGAGGGAAATTGAGGTTGAATTAAGTAAACTTCCACTACCCTTCATGAATATTAGCTGTCAGAGCAGATCAAGGTGTGTTTTTGGTTTTCATTTGTTCAATTCTGCTCTTTTTTTTTTGTTTTACTGTAATTTATCAATGATGTTTCTTATTTGTTGAATGAAGCAAGGTGTGCTTGCCAAATTTCCATCATCCAACTATCTTTTGTTTCTTTATTCTTCTCGCAAGCAGCAGCAGCCTGTGTTACGACATCCTACATTCGATTTTTGACTACTCTTATTTATGGGTAATATTGCTTTTTCATGTTCTGTTTAAATCACAGCTTATTCCTTTGAGTAGTACTTTACACATCTCCCTATCTACACTGCCGTAAGTCATAAACTGCTGTTATACTCTGCTAGTTTGAGACAGCTTTTTTCAGATTATTGTAAATTTGAAGTCACCTATATCTTCAAACCTGTTCATCGACATCAGCATACTCCTACGTCTCTTCTCTGAGGTTGTGGGAGGAGCTGGCTATAAGCAACCCATCTGCTCATCGTCATTCCCTATTTTGAGTGTTGTTGGGCACATAGATTTGATCTTTGGTATAATGTGTCATAAATTTGTCACATAAAGGTCCTGTCAATCCTTGCTATAGTTTTCTTCTGATCTCACGCTCTCTTTATCATTATCAAAGTAAGCTTTTAAGCATTTACAACACAAGTTATCATACTCCAAGACTGATAACTAATTAATAGGAATTGCTTAACTAGTTATATTCAAAACAATCAAATCAGTAATCATGGCAGAGGAAAAAAAATCGTTTATTGTGAGTAGTATCGGATCATTTACCAGGGTTTTGAGATAAGCAACCAAACGCCACTCACTACAGTAAAAGAAGTAAAATACTAACAGCACTTCATCCATTGGTACCAATATATAGATCACTTTCAAGGAAAGCATCAGTGACCCAACTTTGGCAAAATTGAAAGAGGGTATCAATGCAATTGGTGGTGAAGTCACCCATGAGTATTCGTTGATCAAGGGCTTGACGTGCAAGTTACCGCTGGACCATGTTGACACTTTATCGAAGGATGAGAACGTTGTTAGTATTGAAGAAGATAAGGAAGTCCACATTCTCAAATAAACATTTCGCCTTTGTTCAAACGAACAGGTTCTTGCTCTGTTGGTGGCTGGCTATAGGCTATATACTGGCCTGTGCTGGCCAAGTTTTATTTTTCTTTCGTATACAAATACTTATTCCTATTACCATGCTTGTAATGAAACCTCATCTCACAATTGAAGAATCACCTAGCAACTTCTGGATTACTGAATCTTCATTACCTCTACCTTTCTCACAAATGGGTGAGTTTCTTTAAATAGACAGAAACAGACCGTGCAACCTCATGTTTATCCGTCATTTGAGAATCATTTGGGGTATTTTGGACCTAGAACTTGAAGGGCCATAAAGAGGAGAAAAGAAGCTTTCAAGCTTAAAGGTTGAAGCTTGAGTTGAACTGTATGAAATTGAACTTAAACTCATTGATTGCGACCCGAAACTTGCCGCCTACGAGAACGAGAACCATCAAATGCTGAATGAGAGTTACATAAAAGGGAGCTTGATATGACTTATCTTTGTAGCGCTGTTCAAACCAAAGAGTAACTAAATTAAGTGGGAAATTACCAATTATTGATCAAATATGTCAGTCTTTATCTCAGGAGCTTCGGGATTTATTGCTTTACATACTATCGATGTTTTATTATCGAAAAATTATCGAGTTATCGGTACTGTCAGGTCTCAAGATAAGGCAGACAAGATCACTGAGCAATTCAAGCAAAAGTACCCAGAAGGCGAATTGAAGTTTGAGTTGGTCAAGGACATCAGCGTCGACCATGCATTTGACGATGCTTTGAAGGCACATCCAGAGGTCAAGTATGTCTTGCACACAGCCAGTCCATTTTCATTTGGATACAACACTGACAACGAGGAGGCTTACTTGAAGCCAGCTGTCAATGGTACATTGAACATGTTGAAGGGAGTCAAAGAGTTTGCTCCACAAGTTACAAATGTTGTTGTCACCGCATCGTTTGCCTCAATTGTCAACGTTTCCAAATTGGGCGATCCTTCCTTCATCCATACTGAGGAGACATGGAACCCAATCACCTGGGAACAAGCCAAAGATAACGAAGAGCTGTCATATGTTGCATCCAAGAAGTACGCTGAGAAGGCCGCATGGGAATTTTTGGCCAACGAGAAGCCAAACTTCAAGCTCAGCACAGTCACTCCACCTTATGTTTTTGGACCTCAAGAGTTTGATGAGGATGCCAAGGGTAGTAGTTTGAATACTTCAAATGAAGTGGTCAGAAAATTGCTTGAATCAACTCCCGCTAATGATGGCAAGAAAGTTGAAGGTCCTGCTTTATTGTTCGTTGATGTTAGGGATGTTGCACTATTTCACGTGTTAGCAATTGAAAAGCCAGAGTTGGAGGGTAGAAGGTTATTTATAGCTGGTGGGAAGTTTTCACCTCAAAGGATCTTGAATATCATCAATGACAAGTTTCCAGAATTGAAAGGTAAGATTTCAGTTGGTTTACCTGACAAAGTCGAAGAGTTTGAAGCCCTGCTTCCATATTACGATAACAGTGAGACCTTAAATTTGGCTGGTGTCAAACCCAACGATCTTGAATCAACTGTTATTGACATGGTGAAACAGATTAAAGGCTAAGAGGCAAGCTACTCAACCTTTTTTAATGATTAAGAAAAGACTATGCTTTCATTTGAATCTCCTAAATTTACTCGATAAAATTTACGCCTCAATGAAGTGCAAACGAAACAGTGGATATTCAAGTTTATCCAAGACCCATCGAAAAGTAAAGGCGATGCGGTTTTATCGAAAAAAAGACATTTATGAGCATCGCCTTCGATATTTTAGTAGATAGGAGATCCACAACCAAATAAAACGGCTTAGACCACCTTCCTACAAACCTAAACTTGATAATCTTTCATGCGATATCTATATTATGGGTGTTGACAAAAGAACCAAAAAAAAATTAGCCATACTTGACGCCTATCTATTTTTTAGAACGTAAAACCTGAGCAACACTATCAACAATTGATTTTTCCAAAGAAGTGATAGTAGCACCAGTCAACCTTAATGATTCGCTGATATCATAAGATGGAAGGTTCTTCTCAGCTTGTTCTAACAAGTCTGGTTCCCCTTTGGCGATCTTACCGTTCAACTCTGGGAAATTCTTATTGATGATGTTTAAAATTCTTTGAGCTGAGAAGACACCATGAGTTGGGAATAATCTCTTTCCTGCCAACTCCGGCTTTTCAATGGCTAAAACATGGAATAATGCAACGTCTCTAACATCGACACTGAGGAATGCTAAACCTTCAAATGGCTTACCTGCAACATCATTGGCAGGAGTGGATGCCAATAAGCCATTTACGATTTCAGCCGATGTGTTCAAAGTTGCCTTGCTGGCATCCTCATCAAACTCTTGAGGTCCGAAAACATAAGGTGGAGTGACTGTGCTGAGCTTGAAGTTTGGCTTCTCGTTGGCCAAAAATTCCCATGCGGCCTTCTCAGCGTACTTCTTGGATGCAACATATGACAGCTCTTCGTTATCTTTGGCTTGTTCCCAGGTGATTGGGTTCCATGTCTCCTCAGTATGGATGAAAGAAGGATCGCTAAACTTGGAAGTGTTGAGAATTGAGGCAAATGATGAAGTGACAACAACATTTGTAACTTGTGGAGCAAACTCTTTGACTCCCTTCAACATGTTCAATGTACCATTGACAGCTGGCTTCAAGTAAGCCTCCTCGTTGTCGGTGTTGTATCCAAATGAAAATGGACTGGCTGTGTGCAAGACATACTTGATTTCTGGATGTGCCTTCAAAGCATCGTCAAATGCATGGTCGACGCTGATGTCCTTGACCAACTCAAACTTCAATTCGCCTTCTGGGTACTTTTGCTTGAATTGCTCAGTGATCTTGTCTGCCTTATCTTGAGACCTGACAGTACCGATAACTCGATAATTTTTCGATAATAAAACATCGATAGTGTGTAAAGCAATAAAGCCTGAAGCTCCTGAAATAAAGACGGACATAACTCAAGGTATTTTGTAATTTAGCGGAATATAGTAATAGTTTACTGCTTCTGAATCAATTCTAATAATTCAATAAAAGGTTTGCTCGAATATTTATACCAAAAATTCAATATGGAATAGTTAGTAAGCATTGCGTTGTAAGCTTCAATACCGTTTCAACCGACCTCGGCCACTAGTACTGGTGAAAAAAAGAAATTGCAATCTCATCGCCAAACTGAACTGAAAAAACAAAACTGTTTCTGTTATTATGGGAGTTAAGGGGAATAAGTTATAAAGTCCGTTCCAGAATCTTCGATTGGAAGATACCAAAAGCTACTGTTGGAAGCAACAAACAACCAAACCCAAGATATGAGGTGCAGCAATTTGGAAAGAAGGTTTGTAGCACGGTTAACACGAGGAATGAATCATAACCACACTTCCAAGAAATAAAAACTAAAGCTTGTTGTTGTCCCAGAGTAAGCTGCCCTCTGTGTACAAGTTCTCCAACGTGCTCTTGAAGAAATTCTTGGCGATGTTTCTCTTTATCTTCATTGTAGGTGTAATCACATCGTCTGAAATCTTCAACGGCTCAACGTCTATGTGGATGTTGTGCAACTTCTCAAAACCTTGCAAGCCAGAGTCCTTGACCTCAAAGTTGATGTATTTCAAGAACCCAGCTTTGAACTGTTTGGAGCTTGTCAAGAACTTGATCAACTCCAGATCGCTCATTTTCTCAAACTTGGATGCATCCAAGCCAAACTTGGGTAATGCGGCCCTGATAATGGCCGGATCGATACCAACAATGCCAACAAGATAATTATTGACCGAGTCACCGTGGACAAAGATTTGTGTCAATATTGGGTTTTGCGAGAGGTAAACACTTTCGATCCTTTCTGGGGTGATGAACTCACCTTGCGAGAGCTTGAAGAAATTCTTCACACGATCAACAATAAAGATTTTCCCCTCTTTGTCAATTTTGCCAATATCACCGGTATGAAACCAGCCATACTCATCAATTGACTCAATTCCTGGCTGAAAGTATCTGGTGAATATTTGTGGGCCTCTGACGAGAATCTCCCCCATTGGCTCATCTAACTCATTGCCATTCTTGTCCGTCGTATAGTACTTCAAATCTGGACAATCTTTCAAACGTATCTGTGAGGTCAAACCAAGAGAACCACAAGAGCCGGAGTTGTCATCACTGCTGGACATGCATATGCCGGAGAATGTTTCAGTCGTACCATAACCTTGAACAAATCCAACTTTCAAAATGTTGCTCAAATAATTTACAGTCTTGGGAGAGATTGGAGCTGACCCAGTGGTGAAACTTTCAATATTTTGAACACCCAACATCACCTTCAATTTCTCAATAATCTGTTCACGTTGCACTGGATCCTTGACATCCTTCAAATGATGTTTGAACAAGCTCTCGAATTTGGTGAAGATTCTTGGGACTGCACAAAACAGCGATGGTTGAACAATCTGCAAATTTTCAACCAACGATGAAGGCAATCCATTGTGTGGGAACGAAACACTCAAACCAATGATCAATGCATATTGTGTTGTCTGTCTTTCATATATGTGTGCTAGTGGTAAGAAGCTTAGATAATTAGACTTGCTTGCAAATTGAACCTGTAGGAGACAAAAGGTAATACCCGTGAGCGCCATCTTGTGAGGAATAACCACACCTTTTGGCAAACCAGTCGTACCCGATGTAAAAGAGATTGTATAGATACAATCTGGTGTTGGTGGTCTAGTCAAATACACATTCTTTGATCCAATGTCTTCAACATTTTTGAAGTTGAACAATTCAACACCAACTTTGAGAAAATCTTGAAAAATAGAGTCATTTGGTGGTAATTCATCCATCGAGACAATAGAGATCAAACTATGCAAACCATGATCTTGCTTCAATTTCAAGATATTCGGTAGCTTATCTTTTGAACAAACCAAAATTGGTGCCTTTGTGATTTCAATTATATACTTTGAAGACTCTGGTCCCAATGTATCGTACAATGCACTATTTGTGATGCTAAAACTTGAGCAGGTCAAGTCGGTCAAAAGCCACTCTAATCTATTAGAGCTGTACAACAACAATCTAAAATCGTTCAAGTCCAAATCATTTGACTTGAACCGATTGTTGGACAAAATATTCAATATACCAGAACCTAGGTTGTTTCTCCTCTTCTGTATCTCATTATATGTTTGATACGTGAAATTCGCATCATACTTTCCATCTCGGCATATCCTTTCACCAAGGCACTTCTCATCTCCATAGAGCTTGACGGCAACCTCAAACAAATCGTGCAACGTTCTCAACAGGGGGTGGATGGTTTGGAAAATTTGTTTGTTGTTGTTATTGAAGCAGTACTCGTTTATGTAGATTGATGAGTGACCGGCATCTTTGCTGTTGGGCAACCTCAAAGACCTCTTGGCATCCTTGAATGGCAACACATTCTCAATGATATGTTTGATGTCCTCAATGTCTTTTGAGGGATCGAGAGAAGCGGTTGTTAGCGGTAACGAATTGTGAGATGGGTCAAACATGCCTGATCAGCTGGGAGACTATGGTTCATTACAGGGGAGATTTACTGAGAGAATTAGCCAGTGTCTTGATATTTATACATCAAGGCCAGGCATTGGGTTCTTGATCATTGATTATGTGGGGAAGCTAAGAACCGAAATTTCACTTCCCCACACAGTATATGTATTTGTATATAAATTCATGCAATCACCTTTTACTCCCAGGTTATTGGTTAGTTGACCAATGGATAGCAGATGTTTCAACTGCAAATGAAGACCTGAACCAATCGTTTACAATGTTGTATGCCTCTCTGTTTGCCTTTCTCACTTCCATCAACGGTTGACGTATTTGCGGCCCCAAATATTATACTTTCTGAAATAGTAGTGTATTTTGCGCCAATTCAGTCCTCGTTTATTACTTTCATTTTTGGTTTTATTCATTCACTTTTGACTTTATTCAATTGTTTTCGTTGGAATCTATGCTTCCATTTTAGTTATCTATCTATATACTGTTTTTGGATCTTTTACTTGTACTTTAACGCGTTTTTGAGACCATCGATGAAGCAGTCCGGAACGCCAATTCCATTGTAATCATTTACAGACATACCTCCGATTGATAAAGTTTCAGGCAATTGTTGCAATATCTCGTCTTTCAAGTCTAGATAGTTGACTTCATATTGCGGAATGCAATCATTCCAAAAAGTGATCTCTAGCAATGACTCGTCTTTATCGATCTCTATGTGGAATTGGTCCTCTACCAATTTTGAGATTTTTCTAAAAATTTGATTTTTGGATTGGTTTTGTATGTTCAATTTATTCTCTTTGATATAGTGACCACCAAACATGAATGTCAACTTGATGAAGTCATCCTCACTTTCCACGGTCTTTGCGCTTTGAGTTTTGAAGTTTGAAATTGACATTTTCTTGAAATCTTTCTCGTTCAACTTCAAATAATTGATCAAACTCACCAAGATTCTATTATTTGAGAACAACAATTGTGCGTTTGTCTCTATTGAAGAGTCAAATATACACCCTAGTAAATAATCCTTTTGTGGAGATACAGAGTTTGGTACCAAATATCCGAAGCCTTCCTTGAATAGAGATTTTTTTGGAACATACAAGTTGCACAACAAAATATCTGAGTAGTTTAACTTGTTCATTGAGCTTTGCAACTTCTGATTCTCGATTACTTTTGAAAGGTCGTTCAAATTGATTGTTGATCTAACGTGGGTAAACTCTTGCGATTGATTATTATTGTAGTCAACCGTTATGGTGTTGTTTCCGGAAGGCACAATCTTGGAAATTTTGGAATTGAACACAAATTTGACATTTTGTTGTTCCAATAGTTTTTGATACATCAAATTGGGCAAAACTTGCAAACCGGTCTTTGGAAATGCAATCATGGGATAGTTTTTCAAAAACTTTTTCAAGTTCTTGAACGGGATCATAGGAGAGTTTATCTCATTGGTATAATCAACCAATTCTTGACTCAACTTAACATCATCAACTTTTTTGTTATTATTACTCAACTTTTCATCCTTCTTCAACTTCTGGAATTCTTTTCTATCCTTATAGGATTGATACATCTTTTTGAAAACTGAGACAAGAACTGATTTATTCTCATTTTCCATTTTAACTAAACTTGGGAAAATCGTTTTCATACTCAACTTGGAAACATTACCAGAGTATATACCGTGAATCATTGCACTAACCAAGTTCTCACTAATACTCATATCAAATCTTCTTCTGAAAAAACTTGATATCGATTCATCTTTTGAAGAATCAAGCTTGGACTTATTGAATGGCTCTTTGATCAATGATTTTATCGAATTCTTGCTTAGGGAAGACATCAAGAACTTTAGCATAGACTCCAATGAGTTTGGGAGCTCAATCAAAAACTCATCCTCGGAATTCTTGAAGTTGGAAAGAAGATACTTTTTGTTACCATCTGACGTTGAATGAATTGAGTAAATTTTGTCCTTCAAGCCATTTTGTAGTAACGTATCTATGATCAACAAAGTACCATCCGACGATCCTCTTAAGGTCCTTGGACCCTTTTCCAAGATAAGTTTATTCTCTTGAAACTCAATGAGATCTGATTTGATACATCCACCCACTCTATTTGATTTTTCAAAAATCGTAATATGCAAGTCTGGCCTGAGTTTATTCAAAAAATACGTGAAACTCAAACCAGATATACCTGCACCAATAACTGCAACATTAGCACTTTTAGGCAAAGAATTTACAATAGCCATTTGTCTGCTGAGAAGTTCGTTCAAATAGTCTTCAAATGTTGATCTGTATATGGGGTACTTTTCAATAGTAGACTGATTTTTCATCATACATTGCGATGCTTGATTATGACTGCCTAACTAGGCAAGTTAGTGTGTCTCTGGAATTATCATCACCTTACTCCAAAACGGTATTGAGAAGGCATCAGCCTACCACTAAATGTAACTTTGGTATGAAAAGAGCAAGCTGTAGATCATATGATCATGGATTAATAATTTTATATAATGTGTATAATGTTTAGCTAATCGAGTAAAGGAAAATTTCAAGCAGACATAAAATTTGCCAACTCTGAGTTATTCAGCCGGATTCAATGCGGCATCAATCTTTGTATAGAGCGTATGCACACTCCCGTATGAGAAGGTTAATGGATCCAACAAGTATTCGGGCAATGTATCAACTAACAATTTCAAATTATGCCTTTTTTCTTCTCTTGTTTCTTGGTCGTCCTCATTGTCAGACCCTTCATTTTCTAAACCATCTTCGTAGTCTAATAGGGGGATATATGTCATGTCGTTATCAGAGTTTTTCCTTTTTGTCATCACCAACTTGTAAGTCAATGAGCATGTTTTACCACTCTGTTTCAACTTAAACATCATTTGATCTTCTTCTTCTACATAATCGAGACAGGTCAAATTGGTGACCATTTCCGAGAAATCCATGATGTTCTTCATCTGGGTAGTTTGTTCCTCATTTTCAACCTCCAAAAAGTTAATCTTGGCCAACAACAATTGCTCTTCCGAAGCTGGTTTTTGTTTTTTTAGCTGTTTTTTCAAGTCTGTTACTTCGTTTGTCAATGATTCGATCAAATTTTCCGAGTCTTTCAATGACTTCTCATACTTTTCCTTGTGCGACTTGATGATTTTTTCAACTTTCGAGTCGGAGGTTAAGCCATTAAGCAAGTCGAGTAAGCCTTTCAAATCTCCCTTTAGAAATAGCTGTTTCAACATTGACTCTGTAATTGGACCAGACATGTTTACCGATGTTGAAGTTCTACCGCTGAATGATAAGTTCAGAGGCTTTTTGAAATTTGGCGTAGACATCATCGATCTATTAGCTTGCTGGAAAGACTTGTTGGGTGACGGAATTTTGGTAGGTCTCAAAAACGATGAGTTGGAAAGTGATGTATTAGACTTGAGCGGTTTTGATGGCGAAGGTGATGGTGAGGATGGTAGTCTTTCAAGATTTTCCGGCAAGATATTCTCCTTACTCGAATCTTTCGAGTTGCCTTTCTTGCCCTTAACTTTTGGGCTTTTCTCCTGCTTCTTCTTGGATCTCTTCTTGCCGGATGTGGGTAAAGTCGAGTCTTGCACTACTGATGGATGATAAGTCGAATCTTTACTTACCGTCGATGTCGACGTCGACGATGAGTCTAGTTCTGTTGTTTCCTGCGCTTCCTCTTCAGTATAATCTTCCATGTCAATCATTGTTAGTTGATCAACCAAAGAAACTGACCTGGACTCTGGCTTCTTCGAACGAGTTCTCTTTGACGTTGTTGTATTGGCTTCATCATCGGTTTCATTTTTCTTCGATTTCCTCTTCGATGGTGGCGAGGTAGGTGATGAGAAAGGTGAGCTTCTCTTTTTCAGGGCCATGGTAGAATATCTATTAATCCTAATGCCTGTGCTTGTTCTGGGATTTTACTTTCTTATGACTTATAATTTGATCTCATTTGCTATAATCATATACATTCGCGTTTCAAAATTGTAAACAAATCAATGTTTACACGCCCATACACCAGGTAGCATTATACATCCATACACCATTGTTTCGTTTTCTAGCCTTAATTAAAGAAGAGAAATACTAAAGAAGAGACTTCAGCAGGCAAATATTCTAAGATCAGAGCCAGTCGAAGACACTGCAGCAATGAACGGAAACATAAGTAAGCTAGTGGCATCATGCTTGGGAATAGGTGATAGTGGGTCAGATATTGTTGCTCCAATAAGTGATTTTATCCAGCTTCTGTTGGAAGAGTCAAGCTCGACAGCTGATTTGAAAGAAAAATTGCAAATTCTCGGTGACCCATCATTGATTGAACACAAGTTTTTGGCATCACTTCAAGAAGCTTTCAAAGCGGGCGCTAAGCTGCCAATGAAGTATGAGATGATCAAGCCTCAAGAAAAATCAACAAAGTTGTTATCGCAACTTGATATGTTCAATGAAAGTAAATCTAAAAGGCCATCATCATTTGAGCAGGATATCTCGTCCGGTAAAAGGGCAAAGGCGGGTGGCAGGGACTTGACAGTTGGCCATATTATGAAAGGACGAGTCAGCAATATCACCGATTTTGGTGTTTTCGTTAGACTTGTGGGCGGTGATCGGAATTCAAGAGTCGATGGGTTACTACACAATAGAAATAATACATTAGATTTGAAGGAGAACCAGGAGGTTTTTGTGAAGATTATTGATTTGCAAGAGACAGACCGAGGACTAAAGATTGGTTTGACGTCTAAGAATATTGATCAAACTACTGGTCTGATTATATCGAACGATGAAAGAGGGAGACCCGCCCAAGTATCAATTGCACCCAAAAAGAGAATGACATCGCAAGAAAGATGGGAAGCAAATCAGTTATCTTCGGCTGGATTTTCAAAATACACAGAGTCGACTAATGTTGATATTAACGCTGCTTTTGAAGAAGATGAAACGAAAGAGGATGTTTCTGTCGAGATTGAGTTGACCGCTGAAGCACCACCTTTTTTCAATGGAGAAACTATCAAGGCAATCGAAAAGCAGCAAGCAGTTAATCTCATAAAAAATCCACAAGGATTTATGGGTAGGGCTGCCAAGTCAGGCTCATTATTGGTGAGAAAAGCTAAGTACGAGAGGCAGGAAGAGTTAAAAAAAATGGACCAGGAAAAGAGGAAACAAACGGCTCTGAAAAATAAAGTCAAGCATGACCCTCTTTTACTTCAAAATAACGAAACTGAAAAGACCGAAGAACGGGAAGAGCTTGATGACAAGAACGCTCAAACAAGATATACTCTCATAGAATCAGAATGGAAGAAACAGATCAAAAAGCAATCAATGGGTAAAACAACGACCCTTAGTATACAAGAACAGAGAGAATCATTACCAGTATTCAAAATGCGTTCAACTTTACTTAAAGCGGTCCAAGATAACCAATTTCTCGTTATTGTGGGTGAAACAGGTTCTGGTAAGACAACTCAAATAACTCAGTATTTAGCCGAAGAGGGATTCACAAAAAACAACAAAATTATCGCATGTACCCAACCCCGTCGTGTTGCTGCTGTTAGTGTTGCAAAGAGAGTTGCGGAAGAGGTTGGCTGTAAAGTTGGTCAAGAAGTTGGTTATACGATTAGATTCGAGGACATGACTAGTCCAGATACAGTGATCAAATATCTGACAGATGGTATGTTGGAAAAAGAAGCTTTAGTTGATCCGGACATGTTGAAATATTCTGTTATCATGCTTGATGAAGCTCATGAACGTACAATTGCCACAGATATTTTGTTTACCTTGTTGAAAAGGGCTTGTTCGAGAAATAAAGACTTAAAATTGATTGTGACATCTGCTACATTAGATTCTGAGAAGTTTTCAAAGTTTTTCAATGATTGCCCAATTATCAATATTCCTGGTAAGACCTTTCCAGTCGAAGTTTATTATGCAAATGAACCTGAATTGGACTACATAAGCGCAACTCTTGATGCAGTAATGGAAATTCATACAACTCAAGCATCCGGTGATATCTTGGTGTTTTTGACAGGTCAAGATGAAATTGATACTTGTTGTGAGAAGTTGTTTGAAAGAACTAGGTTATTGGGTAGTTCCATCCCCGAATTGATCATTCTACCTGTTTATTCGTCATTACCCTCAGAGATGCAGACAAGAATTTTTGAACCTACTCCAAAGGGTAAACGTAAAGTTATCATTGCTACAAACATTGCTGAAACTTCGATTACTATCGATGGTATCTACTACGTTATTGATCCTGGCTTTGTCAAATTGAACGCTTATGATCCAAAACTAGGTATGGACTCATTGATTATTTCACCTATATCCCAAGCTCAAGCAAATCAAAGAAAAGGTAGAGCTGGTAGAACAGGTCCTGGAAAATGTTTCAGATTGTATACCCAAAGCGCCTTCAATAATGAAATGATGAGTCAATCAATACCCGAAATTCAAAGGCAGAATTTGTCGCATACGATATTGATGCTTAAAGCAATGGGAATTGATGACATTATGGATTTTGAATTTTTAGACCCTCCTCCTAAGGATACTATATTGACATCATTGGAAGAGTTGTATACACTAGGTGCTTTGGATGATGATGGCAGGCTTACAAAGTTGGGACGCAAGATGGCGGATTTTCCTATGGAACCCTCATTACTGAAGACATTGATAGCTTCAATTGAGAACAGATGCTCTGAAGAAATTTTATCCATCGTTGCAATGTTATCAGTACAGTCAATCTTTTATAGACCAAAGGAAAAGCAAAAACTGGCAGACTCTAAAAGGCTGAAGTTCAGTCATCCGCATGGTGATCATTTAACGTTGCTACAGGTTTATCAATCCTGGACCGAGAACAACTGTTCCAAAACATGGTGCGAAGAGAACTACATTCATGAAAGATCAATGAAACGTGCCAAAGAAGTGCGCAAACAATTGATTTCCATCATGAGTAGATATAGGCATCCAATTTTGTCATGTCATGGTGATTCTGATACCATCAGGAAAACGCTAGTGTCTGGCTTTTTCAAAAACTCAGCAAAAAAGGACTCAACTAAAGAATGCTATAGAACACTAACAGAAAGAACTTCAATTCACATGCATCCATCCTCCTCATTATTTCAAAGGCAGCAATGTGATTATGTGATTTATCATACGTTGTTGTTGACAACAAAAGAATACATGCATTGTGTCACTGCAATTGAACCAAATTGGTTGATTGAAAGCGCACCAAACTTCTTCAAATACAGTGATAAGGATAAGTTGAGTGAGGCAAAAAAGAATGAAAGAATTCAACCGTTGTATAACAAGTTTGATCTAAAACAGAGTTGGAGATTGACTAAATCTCGTAAGAGATGAATATGCGGCTAATAAAGATCGGTATAAAGGCTTAATAGAACTGATTATTTGATTTTTGATAATTAATGTAGGATGTAGACTAAGGAAAAGATGTGAACTCAAGCCTTTGCCGTTTTGAAGCGCTTGAATTGCATTTATCGTAACAACTGAGACAAATGACGACAAGTTTTCTTTTGCCTGTACGAAAAACCGGAAAAAAAAATTCATTTCACTAAACTGCTTTTGAGATCAACTCATTAGATTGAATTTACTTACTTTATACACACTTTTTGTGAACCAGGTATCCCTTTTTTTTTATTTTGCAATGGGATCCCCTATTCCAACAAGAATTTTGATTTTAGGCACAGGCGGGGTTGGAATCATCCAAGCATTAAACTTAAATGAAAGTTGTGACAACTGTGAAGTCACATGTATCGTTAGATCAAGTTATAAAAAGGCTTCAACTGAAGGTTATCATATAGAGAGTGCCAACTACGGCGAGTTTAGAAACTGGAAGCCAAAGCATATAGTCAAGGATGTTGAATCCTCAAAGCAATTCGGGCCTTTTGACTACATTTTGGTTTCCACTAAAAATATACCAGATGGCCCGTCACCGGTCCATGTAATTTTGGAAGGTTGTGTAACTCCTAGAGTCTCAAAAATCATATTGCTTCAGAATGGAATAGATATTGAAAAAGATGTTCATAAATCATATCCCAACAATATACTCTTGAGTGGGGTTACATTGATTGGCTCGACAAACATTGATTGTCACGTTGTCCAAACTGGCTTTGAAACGGTTTCCTTGGGTTGTTTTTTCAACAATCCAAACTTCACAGATGAAGAACAGGTTCTGGCTGCTTTGAAGTACATTTCAATATATTCAAATGAAAAGAACAAAATCACATATGATGATAATGTCAGAATGACGAGATGGAAAAAATTGGTTTACAACGCAGCTGTTAATACTTGCACTGCACTTGCCAACATGGATGTCTCAAGATGTACGTTGGCAAACTCAAAACCAACAATAATGGTTCCAGCGATGAAGGAGATCTATAAAGTAGCCAAATCAGATGGTTACGATATTCCTGAGAATGTTTTACCATTGATGTTGAGCATTAGTGATGGATTATTTTACAAGCCGTCAATGCTAATTGATGTTCAAAAAGATCAATTGATGGAATTGGAGGTTATTTTGGGAAATCCAATCAAAATTCTGGAGTCAAACGGTGTTGATGTTCCTGTTTTGAAAACCTTATACTCATTGTTATACATGGTCCAGTTTAGAATCAAAGAGAATAGTGGGTTGATCAAAGTTGACAGCACAGTTCAAGCTGTTAGTATGGAAGCTTATGGTAATGGGTTTTAAACAGTACTTTAATCAGAAGTAAATATTTCTAATACAGTGCCTCACTCATGTGTAGCCTACTCTTCGTCATTTTCCTATTTTTGCCTTTTGAATTTTTAGTTTTGTTGTTAATCTCACTCATCATATCATTATCGAATGTGACCTTATAGAACGAAAAAAGAAATGCATAAACATTAAAAATAAATATGTATCCACTTAAAATTCCAATGGATCGCCTCCTCTCTTCTTGATTCCTTCATCTTTGAGAATTTCCTTTGCATAATCATCAAAAACCTTGATCGAGCTTTTGAAAGCCAATAATGAGGCATCATTCTCATCTCCTTCCTCGTTCGCCAGGATCAACTTTTGTAAGTTGATCGCATCAGTTATAGGATTGAAGCCCAAATTGATTGGTGTTGAGATATTACCCGTGCCGGGGTGAACGGCAAAAGGTGACTTCAATAAATGATGAACTTGTTTTGAGACTTCCAAATCTAGTCTTGGATATAATAAGAACATTGTCAAATCCATTTTGAAATTTTTCAAACTCTTCTGTATAACAGTAGCATTTGATGTCTTTGGTATGAATTTTGTTAATGAATCTAATTTCTCACTTGGAGACAATGTGCTACCACTTTCATCCAAAAACTTCTTTATATCGTTTAGTTGTAACTTGTTAAAAATGTTCGAATCTGTCAACTTTGTCATTAGGAACTCATTTTTTAATCCTTGGAATTCAAAAAATTCTTTCAAATATTTCGAATAAATTATGTTAAAACTTCTTTCCAACATTGGATGATACGGTTTCCTCAACAGTTTTTCTTTACTGATATCCATGTATTCGATTATTGCTCTTCTTTGAGGGTCGGTGAGCTCCCGAGCCTTCTTATCGCTTACCCAACAATGAATACCTCTTCTACCAGAGAAGATCCAGATCAAATGTTTGAATCCAAAATCTTCCCTCAAATTCAACTCCATGATTTCAATGGCTACGTCTATAAATTTCCAACATTTCTCACAAATTTGTGTCTTGGAGCAGCAGGATCTGATCTCATCATAATCTGTCAAATCGATATCGAACACTAGTTCCTTCTGTAATGGTTTCAACACATTTTTCGAGACCACTTTTCTCTGGTTAGGTGGTATTGAATATATTGCTCCAATTTCAAATCTTGTGGGGTTGGATTTCACTATTGAGTTCTTGAAGTCTTGCAGGTCGTTGAATGAATTATAACGCTGGTAGGCGCCACTCTTGAACTCAAAAGCAAACTCTCGATTTATGAAATCTTCATTTGGTACTGGCGAATGGTTTAGCCATTGAAAAAGTGATTTGAACGGCAACAACTTGTCATAGTAGTATGACATATCCGACGATGACGGCTTGTAAGCTTTCGGCTCCTCGTTTTCTTGGTTTCTACTCTTCTCGCTATCAGGCGAGCCCAATGTCGTTGCTTTCAAATCTGGTATTAATGTCATTTCGGGTGGTGAGGTATCTCTATGCTTATGTTCCTGTCTAGCTGGCGATGAAGCTACATTTGAGCCTAAAACTACATCCTCGTCTTTGCCCATAGCTGCATCCGGTAATGAAGGCATCTTGATTCGACTTTACTGCACGATTCCTTTGTTATGCCGCTCTTTTATCGCATGTAGTACTCTTGATTACTACCACTATCTATTTACACTTTCTCTGACGCGTATCTGACACGACCTATTTTAAGAAAATTTATTGGCGTTTTGACTTCCTAAATCAGACTTTGATAAAATTACTTCTTTTGGCTTATATGTCCTTTTTTAGCTTTTTTTCTGCAAACTAAGTTAAGGTTATTTGGGGATGAACTCGATAGAGAGCATAAGGGATCCCAAACACAATAACAAACGTTTCTCTTCGGTAAACTTCACGTTGTCCAACTCCAATCCAGAAAAAGCCATTCCTTTTTGGAAGTGGCCAACCTAAAGCTGTCGGGACTTCTAGCTTTTGAACTCCAGATTTTTTCTTTTTCCTTGTGCCTATTGTTATGTTATATGTGAGCCAGCTTTTTCGAGGTTACCTGATGGTCTCGGTAAATTCATTTTTTTTTTTCACATTTACTTTTTTTTTTTTCAATTTGCTCGCTTATTTGTTGGTATAAAGTCATATTGGACATCTAGAAAGAAGTCTTTGTTGGTCAGTTATTGCTGCTTTGTAGAAAACAAGAAAGAAGCCAATAGGAAACAATGGCCATCACATCGGAACTAGATAAAGTTTTTATCGTGACAATCTTCTTTGTGATATTCAGAGAAGCATTGGAAACAGTGATTGTGATCTCGGTTCTTTTGGCCTTTGTCAAAAAGACTGAGGATGAATTTGTGGTTGAAGGTGAGGAAGGAACGCTGGGTCCGTCTTCGACTTTCGCTGCAGCTGAGAAGAAATCTTTGGCTGCGAAGGTCAAAACCATGTTTACGAAAAACAAGAGAGAGTTGACGCCAGGCCAAGTCATGGGTAGAAAGTTGAGAAAGCAAGTATTCCTTGGTGCTGCCTTAGGTTTTCTGGTATGTATCTCTGTTGGTATTATTTTTGTTTCAATCTTCTACACAGAGGGTTCAGATTTGTGGTCTAAGTCGGAAGACCTTTGGGAGGGCTGTTTTTGCTTGATTGCAACAATATTAATCACCGTCATGGGAATCGGTATGTTAAGAATCAGCAAGATGGAGAGCAAATGGAAGTCCAAGATTGCTGAAGCATTAAAGAAAAGAGAAGAAGAGAAAGAATTAGAACAAGGTGCCCAACACTCTATTTTCAAAAGACTGTCATTGTGGTTCAAGAGAGTTCCAAAGTATTTCGAGAAAAACTATGCAATGTTCTGGCTACCATTTGTCACCTGTCTGAGGGAAGGGTTGGAAGCCATTGTTTTTGTTTGTGGTGTTGGTGTCGGCAAGCCTGCAAGTGGTTTCCCATTGCCTATCATTTGTGGTATTATTGCTGGTTTATTGGTTGGTTTGCTGATGTATTATGGTGGTTCTAAAGCCAAATTACAATTGTTTTTGAGTATATCAACAGCTGTGTTGTATTTGATTTCTGCAGGATTGTTTTCAAGGGCAGTTTGGTTTTTTGAACAGTTCAAATACGTTCATGCCACTGGTGGTGATGCCTCTGAGAACGGTTCTGGCCCTGGCACATACGATGTCCAAAAAAGTGTATGGCATGTCAATTGCTGTAATCCAGAAACCGATAACGGTTGGGATATTTTCAACTCTTTACTTGGCTGGCAAAACTCTGCAACCTATGGAAGTGTTATTTCATATAACGTCTATTGGATCTTCGTCAGTTCCGTGTTGATGTTGATGCTTTATGAAGAGAGACATGATCACCTTCCATTTGTCACCTTCAAATTTCAAGACTTGAATCCGAAGACGCTGACGAAAAGGCTCTTTCGCAAAAGAAAAAGTGCAACTGTCCAATCGCAGAGCTCAGCCACTAATTTCCGTCAAGAAATTGAAGATGAGTCTATTGAGATGAGAAATTTTGATGCTAAAGACCTTTGATTTCAATTATCAAACCATTAGCGTTATTCAGAGGTTTATTAATTTGATTATTTATTTATTTATTTGACTATTTATTCATCTGTCTGATTGTTTGTTAAAATTAAATCTCTTGATAAAGGTAACTAAAAATAAGAATGGGTATATTATTGAGTACACAGAATCTTACATATTAAGGTGTAGTCCAGCTCAGCAATACATTTGTGGAGGTTCTATTTTCTCTTTTGTTGAAGAATTGCAGTCGGCATTTTGCACTCTGAATGAAAGTGTCAGAGATGCAACAACTTCAAGACCAATAAAGCTACAGAAAAGTAGCAGGTGTACACATGCACCTTAGATTTCTTTCTTTAGCGGCAAGTATTTTATAACAGTTACATCGAGCATGGTAAGAATCCAGATTTGTGGTTGATTCTCTTCACTCCAACATTTTGATTTATGTTCAGTAGTAGCACACCTGATCTATTAGGATTTTTCTTCTTTGGCGGTAAAAGTTTTGTAACTTTTGATGATTTTGGTTTTTGAGGAAGCTGATATTTGTTGTAGTTTGTGTTTAGTGGTTTGATTTCCAATGGTGGTGAAGTTGGTGGTGTTTGTAAATCTAATTTTGGCTTTAGACTTGAAGAGGTGGTTTTTGTTGTTGAAGAAGAGATATCGATATTCCGACTGATAAATTCGATATCTTTATTCAACTTATCACTTCTCAAAAACTCAAGGTATCCAGGGAACTCTTGAGACAAAAGTTTTAGCCCATAGGTGAACAAGTTATTCCCATCACAAGTAGAATTACTGAGTTCATATATCCCATTCAACTTTTTTCCAAAACTTTCAAGTTTTGTATTGAAGTTGTTGTAGAGCAATCTATTCTTCAAAAATCTCGAGTCTGAAACTTTGGGTGAGAACGTATCGTTTTTATTATTGGAGATGCTATTGGATACTTTACTGATAGAGATCAATTCAGCCAATAGCTCATCTTGCTTGATCAACTTGAACGTAATTATCAACAAAAAGTTCAACAAACTTCTTTTTAGCGTCTTGACATCGTACTTGTAACCGATTTGTTTCAAGTAGTTCAAAAAAAGTCCATCTTTTCTATCAATTTTGTCCAACAAATTGAGTGATTTGAAGTAAAAGTCGTAACCCGATAGCTTACTAGAAATGTATTTCTTGAAGAAAGGTAAAATAATTTCTCTATCATCGACCTCCTCAGACGTACCAAAAAGTTCTCTAGGTTGGGAACTCAGTGATTCATGACTGGAGCATCTTCTCGATAAATGCATTTTCTTGAATATTGGTATTTCTCTAGGTTTCCTTGTAAGGGTGACAAAAGACATTGTTTCTTGGCTTTTCTTTAAATTGTTTTTGTGAAACGTGTGAAAACGTGGAAATACTAATTCTTAAAACAAGTTAAGACGAGTATAGTATACAAATATATGTACTAAGGCTAGGGTTTTTTTTTTTCCTTCAGACAAAGATATATGCAAAAGTTGCAAAGAGATCAATCAAAGTAAGATATGAACAATCTTACAAAATACTTGTAGAATATTTGTAGAATACTTGTAAAATACTTGTTGCGAAGCAATTGCTTGTCCCTTCGATAACAATTAACAGTGGCGTTCAAAAAGAGGAATTAAATTAAAAAAAAAAAAAATTGCGGACTTTTGCTTCCTTTTATACTGTTGCGGCGAAAGCGAAAAAAAAAAGTTAAAAACAATGATTACGTAATTAGAAAGTGTTCAGAAACTTCAAAAATGGTTTGACAGGTTGGGATAGTTTAGATGGAGGAGATGTAAAGAAAAGAGGGTATTTTATTTCTGATGGTTGGAGTAAACACCTTTTAAAAACAAGGTGTAGATCTTTGGAGCACAAGCTCTTCAAATTGGGTATAAAATGGCGGGAAAGAGTAGCTCGCATTCCCCTTGTCAAATGTTTGGCACACGAATGAAAAAAGTCAAGATAAAAAAGCCAATGAAATTGAAAGTTTGATAGTATAAGTTTTCTCTTTTTCTAGTTAAAAAGCAGCTCTACTTCCAGCAGTCGCTTCTTCTTTGCTGCCAAAAGACTCGAGTCTTGAGCTCAAGCTTTGATCTTTAAATAACCAGTATTTGCAAAAGACGTAGTACTCTGGGATTCTGAGCAGTAGTAACAAGCTTGTAGCAAAAAAGCTGTTAATCAGAAATTCATCAACAAATGCTTTTTTTGATGTTGTAAAAGAAAGCTTCAATGCCAACAAAACAGAAATAACAGCAATGAGCAATATGGTGTAGAAGAATGGGAAAACCAAGTAAACAAATAATGTTCTTGACCTACGCTTTGTCGATTTCAAATTCAACGAACTCAACAATTTTCTGGTGGTGATGTACAGGTATGCCGTGTAGATGATAAATGAAAAATTAACCAAGCCTGCAACAAGCGCAGCCAGAGGGACAAACAGCGAAACGAGTAATGGTATGACAACAGCGAATGCCCAATAACGAATAGGTTTGAAGTGCTTCGATTGAAGATCGTAGTCAGATTCAGGTAATGCATCATAGCCCTTCAAAAGATATCCAATGAATAGAACTTCAAACATGCTTGCTGAAGCGCCCAATATACTGCCGCCACTGACAATAGGCGAATTTTTTCTCAAACTCTCATATGCGATAATCAAAGCTGAAATGCTTCTCAAGCAGTAACTTGCAAACATTGACCTTGTGATGGGATTGTGGATATCAATCGTATCACGTCTCAAATAAATGTACAGGGAGAGTGCAGAAAGAAGCAGTAGAGTTGTCCATCCATACTTTTTGAGAGACTGAAAACTAAAGTTTTGCTCTGTGGTCAAGCCATTTGGGTAAACAATATTGAATCCATTTTGACTTGTTGGGTTGGTCGTGAAGAAAGTGCAATACGCACCCGAATCTTTAACCAAATAGGTGAAATTCTGTTCGGCATAAACCTCGTTCACAAACGTCGAGCCTTCCTTCAAGAACTTCTTGGTATCGAAAGGACCAGTACAGCCAGAGTCCTCACTTGAACAAACATGGCTGGCGACTTCTCGGTAATCAACAATTGTCAAGTCCTTTTCCCTAAAAATCAATACATCTTTTTTTTCATCGGTATTCTCAGATACTATTATCTGCCCGCCTTTGTAGATCGGACCACATGAGAAGGAATAACTATTGTGTGAGTCAACATTGTCAGACGCGGTGTTGTTGGTCATTTGATTGAGGGCTGACTGTAACACTTGCTGGTAGTCGAAGGCACATACACTAGAAATAGATGCAACCAATAAGGTCGAAAGCAACTTGAACGTTCTCATTCTTGACAGCTGAGATATTGTATTATTCTGTTTGATGAAAACAACCCTGAACAACCTAGGCGGAGAAACTGGTCATATTTATACAAGGAATTCACACCTGCTTCATATCAAGATTTTTCTTACACTTGGTCCCGCAGAGGGTTAACACGGCACACAAACTGTGTTGTACCAATTCAAAGGTAGTGTCCATGGCTGACTGGCTACTACGAGTGGTCCATTTGAACCTCAGCAAAGAGATATAAGAAGCTCTCCACTTGCATATCATAGGAGATTTGATTCACATCAGAAAGAATCCCTCTCTTCAGAGTAAACGCCAAGCGAAGAAAGCGTATCAAAATGTGGCACAAGAGCGTCTGTCAAAGTCACTCAACTTCAAAGGTGAGACAAAGCCAGGTCTGAAAATCTTTCATCGGCAATCCCCCAATCTCCCGATATGGAAAGCATTTTCCTCTCTTCTTCTGGTGGTTTCCCTACTTGTAGTAGGAAACTTGATCAATCTACCTTATTTGTCTAGTATTGAGACTTGGAAGTTGGTGGCTGTATTGCTGAAGGCCAATAGTTTGTGTATTTCAGTCGTAGGGTGTGATCCATTGGCCAAGATCGGGGCTTAGTCGGTGTGAGCGTCTTGTGAGCATACCAACACACCAACACACCAACACTGAGATGGTCCCATTTCAAAGTAATGATGATCTAGATGTACAAGTGGCTTAAAGTGAATGGAACAAATGTGTTGCTTCGAAACGATCAAGCCTAAATAAACTGGGGAAAAACTACTCTAGATAAGAGGAAAACAATCTGGTGTGAGGTTTTTCAAGAGCGGCTTGAAACAGATATAACGTAATTACTATGATTACTAAGTGTTTACTACCTTTTGTGAAACAAGAGGTAATATCTACAGAATTTAAGCTACAAAGGAGAATCAAACCTCTATTCAGTCTAGCGAAGCTCGCCTGACATGCTGCAGACAGTATAACCACCCGCTTCTGGAAAAAGTTACAATACTTGAATGTGATTGCAACATAAACAAACACAACCAAAAAACATGTTGTTAACAAGTGCATTAATCAAAAAAAGAAATATAAATCCCTTGTTCAAACCTATTCCATCTTGTTCAAAGCCGCTCCAATAGAACCACCCCCAAATGATCTTCTCCTAAATGTAGAATATGGTTGCAGTGAAGGGATGAGAAAGTTATTTCTACCCACTTCATTATTTAAAATACTTTGATGATTAACATCATTACTCAGGTTCCCCAAGCTAAATGTACCACCGCTGATTTGCTCACTTCTTGAAGGGGTTAAAACAGCGTCCTTTGGGTTGTTAGAGACATTATTGAATGCCGAATAATGAGGATTAGGAAATGTGGACGATACTGGTTGCACCTTCGAATGAGAATCACCGCAATTACCCGTACGTGAAATGATTGGAGGCAAGATGATCTTTGAAAGATTATCCTTCTGGCCTTCATTGTTCAAAAATGACGGTGGGCGTTTCAACTGTTGATATTGCTGTTGATGCAAATGCAGAATGTTGTTACCCCTATTATGTGAGGCATAAGATATATTGGCCAATGGTGTGAAACTTTGTTGTTGAATTTGCTGTTGCTGAAAATCATCGTTGTTGAAGCTTTGTGGCAATTGCAATTTTTCGGATTCCAAAGTTGGGGAAGATAAATTCGTTTTTGCTAGCAGCATTGGCTGTTGTGGATTGATGAAGTCTAACTTGTCATAAATCAGTTGCAAACTAATCCTGATTGCACTTATGAAAACCTTGAACTTCATCAAATGTTCCATAGAATCATCATCGGCAGAAATTACATCTGGATCAATAATGAAAACGTTCAACCAATTAATCAAAGCATTCTCCAAATTTTTCAAATAGTAATAAAACTTCAAGTCATTTCCTAATATTTTGGTCAAAGGTGGGTATTCAGGTGGTGTCTTAATCTCGTCATCAAACTTGTCCAACAATGTGAAGTTTCTGATTCTTTGATTATTGTTGTCGAACTCACCTATACTAATACTATTACTTCTCCCATGAGAATCTCTTGTTCCAATGTTGAACTGATGGCATGCGTTAACATCTTTTTTCAAATCATCAACGGGTAATTTTGATAGCACATTTGAACCACATTGGTCCATAACATATAGTATAACACACAATATTGGATTTTCCAAAAAACCTTCTGGACTCGTGATCAAACTATCACTACAATTATAGTTCCCGCTCATGATAATTTTCGGATAATTCTCGTTGTTCAAATTGAACAACCTATGCCTGTAATTCACCAAAACTTTGATCATAGTGAGAAAATTCTCAATGACAAATCCAATGAATAGTGGTTTGCTGTTTGGTAAGCTTAAAAATGTCTTGTGAGTGACCAATGTATTATTGAGATTGTTCAATGATAAGAATAGCAATGGCAATGTTGTGATACCTAGATTATTATTGATGATGAATGTAGATGGGAAAATATCATTGATATACATGTTGATGTTTTCCGAAATTTGATCAACGTTCAAATCAGTACCGGAATTCGTGAGATTGACAAAGTTTTTCAAATCAAAACGGTAGGAGTCCATTTTGATACCATTGCTGTTGTATTCAGGGACATTACCTTCATTGTTAAACTCTCTCAACGTTAAACTCAACATCATCCAATTGTATTCATCCTTTGGTATGAACATATAATTGGTAACTAAATCGATGAACTTTAATGGGCAATTGATCAACATCTTTCTCTTAACCAAAATCATTTTATTCAAAAACTGAATATACGGTAGATTATTGATTTTTCTATTGCTGACGGTCCAATTTCCATAGTGTTCGTTCTTACTGAAAACAGTCAAATTATCGACACCATCGTTCATCAACCCAACATGTTGATTCATGTTGTACTGGTTATGGTGCAGTTGTTGTTGTGAGTTTTGTGACGAAGATAGAGATGAAGGCGAATCAAAATCTTGATGTACACAAGAATTGAGAGATTTATTTGCCAATATGATGGAGTTGTGTAATATGCTCTTATCTTCAAAAAACGATGCCTTCTTCCCCTTTTTGAAATTTTTGGAATTGCTGTGAACCAATGTCATTTCATTCATCAAACTTGAAATTATGATGCGGTCTATTAGTCCCAATTTGTTGAACAACTTCCCCCCGCTTGGACCGCCATTATTATCCCTATTGTACTTGTATAACGTCGAACTAATGGTCAAGTTTCTTAAAACCAGTGATAACGAGTAGTTGTGAATCAGTCCCCCTTCCACTGGTAATACCTTATTCAATAAAAATGAGTGGAGTACACTGGGTTCCTTTTGATGTATAAAACAATATTGTGATAGTACTATATGAGCGTGCCAATAGTTCAACTTGACGGGATACACTTCCTCAATTAAGGTTTCAATCGAGACGTTTTCGCCATTGTTTCTCGATCTCCCATCATTTAATATTTGGGTTATTATAACATTGTTCAAGTATTCGAACAAAACATGAATGTCAACTGCGATTTGAGAGTTTAAAACTTTCTGATCGTAATAGTTTTCAAAGTACTTCAAATAGATAAAACTCAAAATTAACACGTTTTCCACAAATTCGTCAATGTTCAAGCTATTGTAATCTATGGAATGGTTATTGATCTTATCGTTGATTATCGACCAGCTTCTATTGAACAACCTAATACTGTCCAACAAACAGTTGTTCTCATTTGCCCCGATACACAAGATGATGTACAACAACTCGTCCTTTTCCGTTAAATTCAAAATTCTATCGAATTTGATCAAAGATAGCAAGTTATGGCACCGTGTTCCATATGTCAAAAAATAGTTACAAATCGCATTATCCAACTCATACGGAATGGTCAAATAGTTGAACTTCTTGCACAAAGTCAAGATCGAAACGATGCTTTTTTCATTCACCACATTTGTCGACGTCACATCCACCGGTGATTTGATGGACTCCTCTTCCCTCTCCTGGTGGTGTTGCAGCTGCAGCTGCGATACGAAAACCTCTTGTGGTGTGCTTTCTGTTTGCTGAGCCGTCACATCATTCGAATGCGAGCTCTTGACCACCAACCCATGAACGGTTCTACAGTGGCGTTGAAGCAAGTCTCTTCTCACAAAAGCGCTGGAACAGATGGTACAGTCGAACGGCTTTTCCTTGGTGTGAGACCGTTCATGTCTTAGCTTATGCTCCGAGCAGGAGAATGTCCTCGCACAAAACGAACAGATATACCTCTTCTGTGGCAGTCTCTGTTGTGGGGCCATGGGAAAGTTGAGTGAGTCTGGGGGAAAAAATGTAGCACAATCCTGGCTTGACCGAATGATTGATTGATTGATGAATCGATGATAACTTAATACTGCTATGGTACTGGCGATGAGTTACTCTATTGTTTTGAGTCGCCACCTTTCGTCCTTGTTCTTTTCTATGTTTATTCTCCTCTGAAATAGTTTGGGGTACGTATATACTGGGCGCCTGGAGTATCAAATATGGGGTAAATGATGATAACGATGACTTGCTCTCCTGTGCTATCTGCTGTGGATCAATACACGGGTCTTGTTACCTACTTGAGGGCTTCATTACTTTAGAAGCGTTACACTACAACTACATACATCAACAAAGGGAAAACAAGAGCAAAAACGAAAATTTTTTTTGCTACTTTAGAGGTGGGTTGCTCGTTGGGGTTAATCACTTCATAACCCCTCCTTTCATCTGATACCCGATCCCTGTCGGACTCCGTTTTGATCTTGTACGCACTACCTGGAGGGGAAAGGGACGAGGGGGGTTAAAACATAACATACCCACTGCCCACCATCTACTGTACGTGTATATGAGTGCGTGAGTATGAAGCATATGTTTGCATATGAGTAGTTATTGTGTGATAAAAGATTAATCAATCTATCGGTAAACATCTTAAAGCCTTAAATACCGTAGAGGGGAAATGGAGGCTATTCTCCACATTACATCAGGGATTATGACGTAATGTGGTATGGGCGGTTAAGCTGTGAACACCTCATCAATATAATCATCAATATTATCGGGCGGCAAATCGTCTTCGGTCATGACAACATCAACTTTGGCGACGTTGTTGACGATGCATCTGATAAGGTTCTCCCTTTGCATGATTGATTTTTGCAAGTTGCAATCGTCGATGGACTGGCATTGGTGAGTGCTGTCGAGGTGGTGATAATTCTGAGCGATGAGCAAATTCCTTTTTGTGACGGTGCTATCAGAGTAGCAGTCAAAAACAACACTCAAGTCCAAGTCCTTTTTGTAAAAACTATCATTCAAACCTTTTACGCTCACTGGCAAGTCACATGTTTGGACCGACTTCTCGGCGGTCATCATGGTTGGATTCGATTTGGCAGCACCACAGGGGGTTGAACTTGTGATTTTGGTGTTTGCTGGATCGACAAAATTGGTGGCTGGTGATTTGGGCGTGATTGGTGGTGTGCTTATCTCAAGCGCTCCGTTTCGAGAACAAATGGCTGCTTCTGTTGTTGGCTTTTGCTCAACTCGATTGGTTGAAGCAGCGGTTGGGCTATTCCCACCTCTCCTTGAGTTCACTGACTTGGCAAAATTGACCTCCTTCCACTGACCTGGTTGTCTTGACTCGGCATTAGACAACTCCTGGTCATCATCGTTACCGATTGGTGACGATTTTTTGGGTTTTTTTGCTGTGTACTGAGAGTTGATTGGTTTTCCCTTCAGATCTTGACTGTTTAAGGATTTCCTTTGTTGCTTTGATGATGCCATTGAAGAAGAAGGAGTTTGTTTGAACTGATCATCTAAAGGCGTCTTGTTACTCGATCTCGAGTTCTTACGTTGTGACATTATATATCAATAATGGAGATGAACTGCAAACCTCTTCTGTTCTATTCCTTCTATACTTACTCTTTTTCAATATAATCGTTGTTTGAAAAGAAGGATGAAGTTCAATTGAGATGTATCACATTTGAAGGGTGAAAAAATGGTAAAAAAAAACAAAAATGGAGGAAAAACACGAGTCAACTATATAGAGGAAACAACAAAAAAGCGAACACCCATGATGGCAATAAACAGATGACGGAAAACAAAAAAATCTATTCTATCTTTTGGTTGTTCAAAAGTAAAAACACAGTACACAGTGTATGTGAAAAACTCATTGCTTGCCTAACTGTTCTGTTTGGAACCAAAATGTATCCCTAAAGGAGCCCTTTTTTTTTATTAGAATGCCAAATGAAGCAAAGGAGAAAAATCAAAATCAAGAGTGGAGTATCCGATAAGAATACTATTGGTATTATTGAGTATATTCTTTGGATTGTGGAAAACTTTATTAAAAATTGTGTCTTTTTCTATCGAAAGAAAATCGGTTTTGTATTCATTTAAGATAAACCATTTGAACTTGAAAAGTTATCTTTACTGAAAAAAGTATAGATATAGAAAAAACAAATGAATAATCTGCTTTTTAAGCATCCGCTTGAAACAAGAGGGTGCAAAGAAATCTGGTCTTTGTATAGGTTATCTTTTTGCGACTCTTGAAAAATAACTAGCTAAACGTTATGCTTCAAAGGTAATGAGAGGATAATGGAATCATGGGATTGGAGGGGTCGGGGGAAGAAAATGAAAAATTAACCATGATATCATGAAATGAAGGACGCTAGTTTTTGAAAAACAATGAACCTATTGCCTCTTTCACTTGTCTTGCACTATTGAGATTCAAATCACTAAACCCCCAAAATCTTTTTCCAAATGTCAATATATCTGCCATCTAGTTTTTGACAAAACTCCTGGGGGTTATATGAAATCATTGTATCCACCTAAACACATTTGTAAAAAATAAACTGTGATCTTGACAACACCCTAATTGGGAGTCTCTTAATCTGCAATCATCTGTATTGTTCAGATAATGTAAATTCTGAAGGATAAAAAAAAAAACCCCCAAAGATTTCAGTCAGGACCATTTTATGCCGTCATATCAGTCGGGGCCACAAATTATTGGGCGGAAAATCTGAACCAAGCTTCTGAATTCTCTATTTTGTTGCATTAAGCATAATTATAATAGAATACACTGACTTAATCTTGAATAAAAATTAGGCACTATGGCCGAGCGGTTAAGGCGAAAGACTTGAATTTATTCAAAGCCATCTTTTGGGATTTTCCCGCGCAGGTTCGAGTCCTGCTGGTGTCGTTATTTTTTTGTATACCGTGTCCCTATTCTTTTAACACTCAATACGGGCGGTCGGATCTAGATCTTCTTTTTTTGAAAAGGTGCATTTCAATCTGCCCCATGACGTACACGTGCTGAATAAAGGACAATGTAATCATTAAATATACATTAGAGAAGAAAGAAAAAAATTATTACAAAATTTCCAAACCAAGAGAAAACAAGGTTGGAAGAGGCGAGAAGAAAGAATTGGACCCAATAAATAATAAATAATAATACAAAATTAGCAAAACAATAGTACAAAAGGCAAAAAAAAAATGGTAGAACATTAATAAAAAAACATGGTTTCTCTTCAATCACAAGATAATTTCAATAACCCTATTGAAAGGTTCAACCTTGATGTAAGCAGATCTGGTTCCTGGATTAGGTTTCCACCTCTCAGCGGGACCACCACCATAGGGATAATGGTGTGCATTCTTGCATTGGCCGAGATCAATCATTTTCAAAGATCTACTACCAGCCAACAATCTATCTATACCCTCTCTTGTGACCCTCAAACAGCCCTTTATGTATAGTTCTTTCAAGTGGCTCAATCTGGATATTGAAACTAAAGAAATATCGCTAACAGCACTACCACAGAAGCTCAAATTCAAAAATCTGAGATTCTTACAGCAGAAGCAAATGAAATCAATCGACGAATCCGAAAGTGCACAGCAGAACGACAAGTCTAATACTTCCAAGTTTGGTGCCAGTGTGGCAATTGCAATCATTGCATTATCTGTCAAGTAAGTACAATCCTTCAAAATTAGTTTCTTCAAATTTGGGAACTGCTTGAATGACCATGAGTGAAATCCATTATCGGTGATTGTGGTACACCTGGTCAATATTAATGATTCCAATCTATCCGAAGCTCTATTGGCAATCACAGCCATCGTCTGGTCTGTCAAATGTTTACAGTATGACAAATCCAAAATCTTCAAATTCATGCAACCGTAAGCATGATGAATTCCATCGTCGAGACTTCCAAGTACCCTACCATCAAAATTCTCCATTCCTGGTAAAGGTGCACCATATGGTCCGTAATAGTTTTGCTCCAGTTGTTGCTGGTGATGTTGCTGTAAACGTAACTGGGTTTCTGACTGCTGTTGTTGTTGCTGTTGTTGTATATTTGTCTCGTTGAAACCACCAATTAGTCTCTCCAATACATCATCCCTAACATTTCGACAATTGGCCAACACTATTTCTTCTAAATCTTGACCTACACTTGGAACAGATAAATCCATGATTGCCATTGCACTGACTTTCCAAACTGATTTCATCCTTAGCTTTTTTATAGAACCTTTGATACCAATCTCGTTGACCAAATAGGAAAATCCTTCGTCCGTGATGTGAAAACAGTTTGATATATCAATTATGGATGGTCTCGAACCAACAAAATCTGTGATTTGAATCAATGCCTTATCCGTGATGGTTGTGTTCCATGGTGTTAAGTCTAACTTGTGGAACAAATCAGTCGAAACCAACAACAATTGTCTCCATCTACGACACACTCTTCTCATTTTCATCAATGACGGAAGATCCAAATTTGAAAATACCTTCAACATTAACCTATCTGTCAATGGACCAGTACTCAAAGTTGATGAACGGCGCCTTGAATAGCTATTTGAAACACTCAACCTCAATCTCTTGTTAAATGGCATGTACTGAAATGGCTGTTGTACTAATCTTGACAGAGATAATTGATTAATTGAAGGAAGTTGACCATTCAAAGGTGGAACACTCAATGACATTGTATACTGTTGATTATTATCAGCTACTGATCTTTTTCTCTTAGAAAGTTGGAAGTCAAATCCTGTATTAATTGTTGAGACTGAATCTGTGGCAGAAAAAGGATTTGGACTACTACTTCCTGATGTTGTCGATGGCGAGTGAGCTCTCAGTACACCTTTTTGCAATGCCATATCAGACAGTGGTGACAACGGTCTCACAACAGATGGATCAAGACCTGGAGACCGAGTTCTTGCTTCAAGCGTTTTGGAGGGTACATTGAAACCTGAATTAGTCTTCCACATGATTTGTGGTTCTTCATCTCCCAGTTCTCGCTCTTGTACTGGTACAGGCTCAACCAATGATTGTATTGAAATTCTCTTGATAGTTGGTTGAACCAAAGCTGGAGGTTCATTGTCATTACTGAATGAACCATTATGCTTCAACCTTTGGAATGCTGTTTGCTTCATTTCTTCAAAGACCGATGGATATTTATTGCACAATCTTTCCAATTTATCGGCTCTTACAACCAAAAGAACGGTACTACCAACTGTTCTTATATCAGCACTTCTCTGTATATCTGAATTTTCATGAGACGATAAGAATGCCATTTCACCAAAGTATTTTCCAGGGCCTAGCCTTGCGAGAACTGTGTTGGATATGGAAGAATCAAGAACTTCAACCTCACCATCAACGACAAAGTAGATGTCTCGTCCAACATCACCTTTTTTGAAGACGTATTGAAAAGTGTCCATTCTTTTTAGGTCAACTTCTAATGCAGCTTGATGAATAATAAGAGATGGTAAATTTTGAAACATTGGTAAAGTCCTCAAGAAATCACTTGTTGGAATTGAATCATCAACGTTGTCACTAACACGAGGTAATGAGAAATCTTCAAGTGGAGATGGAGACCTACGGAAAATGGGCTGTGAGTTGTTTATTTCTTGACTTGGAGATGGATTGCCAGATAGTGACGAAGGACTGAACTGATAGTATGGATCAATCAGCTGTTGTTGAATAGGAGGTAGCGCTGGTCCTGGAATAGTAGATGCAGCTGAAGCAGCCAGCGAGGCAACAACGCCAGAGAAATTCGCAGCCACGCTGTTTCTCCTTCTTGCGTTCAAAGAGACCAAGCCAGCTTTTTTCTTTTTATCTTGCATGGATAACCTTTCTTGGGCCTCATCTCTGATCAATCTTTCCACCGATGGAAAGTCTGGTAATACTTCATTCAAGGCGTCTTTTGTTAAAACTCCTAAAAGGACTCTTGTTCTAGCTACAACGGTAGCCGTACGTGGTCTGTTGAAAAGAATACCGATTTCACCAAAAAAACTGCCAGCAGCTAATTCAGCATATATGGATTCACCATCGGTTGACGTGACACCGACTGTACCTCTTAAAATCCAGTACATTGATTTGGCCGGTTCCCCAGCCTTCACCACATATTCTTGAGGGTGACGTTGAACAAGTCGCAATCTTTTGGCCACTTGCCTATGGAACAGCGGAGGGGCATTTCTGAACAACGAAAATGTCCTCAACCTGTCTAATAGCTCAGATGGGACCGACGAGAAGGAGTCTTCCTTGTCTGTATCCTCAGAGAGTATATCGTCTTCATCCTCTTCTGAATCTTTGCCGTCGTCCTTTAGCTTTGCGGAACTGATATGTTGAGCGCCCAGTGATACCTGGTCATTGTGTGTGGTATGGTGTAAAGAGTTGAGCTCACTGGGTACCAAGTCTGAGTGTCCATGAGGGTGTCTTTTGGATTGCACGTCGGAAGTCGGCAAATCCAACGAGATGTCTGCTGCTAGTGGACTCGAGTGCTTGGCAACATTAGACACGCTTGTTTTCCTTAGCACATTCAGCGGAGAGTCTTCCTGAGAGGTGACATTCCGCACAGTGGGTATATGATGAGATCCTGAAGACAAGGGCGACCGGCGGGACGGTTTGAACGAGCCATTCAAGTTGCTATTATACTTGGAGCCTCTCATTACAGTCTTTTCTCTCGAAAATTATATGCTTGTACTCTTCTGATACCTTTGAACTGTTTTTTGTAATGGGCTTTTCCTTCGTTTTGTTCGTTTTGTTCGTTTTATTCGTTCTATTCGTTCTGTTCGTTTTGTTCGGTTTGTTCCTTTGTTCTTTTTGGTTTTTTTTTTTTTTTTTTGGCTTTTTTTTGTATTGTTCGCTTTTGAGGCTGGCGAGGAAGTATTAACTATCGTATTGATATTATGGGGTGAGGGTGGATGCCTTGGCGCGTCTGAGCACTCTTATGTATTCGTGGTCTGGGTTCCAACAACGAAGCGGCGGGTTTGATTGAAATGGCTTTGTCTTTGCTCGATTACAGGAGTAGATGCTACCTAAATACCTGGGCCAACTACACTTTTTTCTGGCTTTGTTGGATTTCATTGCGGATGGGATGCTTTTTTAAAATTTTTTTCCTTTGGCTATAAGCTACACAAAATGCGTGCAAATCAGACAAAAACAATGCATGTAATAGTATGCAAACTACTGCAACCTGGATAAGCTAAGTTTTAGCAAGGGGGCAAGGCCACAGCGGTTAAAACCCACCATTTGCCTCCATCATCTGATAAAGATGGCGGCTTGGAGAATATACCGCCACACGACACTCTTCAAGAGCGCTTTGAGCCGTGGGTGTGGTGCGAGGAGAGAGGAAAGGACACACAAAGGAGTGCTTGCTTGGTGCTATGCTGGCCAGGGAGAACCTGGGTGAGGTTTAGCAGGCAGCATGCTCCGACTTATGCTAGCGGTATTGCTCAAGAGCCCGTCTACAACGGCTCGCAGTGGGGATGCACACTAAGCCGAGTTTGCTCAGTTATATACATGCTGTAGTAAGAGCGACCACAGTTATGCTATGGACTGACATCGCGAGATTTTTTTATAGCGCCAAAGGATCATGAGTTTGGAGCTCGCCCACGCATGCCGCTAGCAAGCCGATACACACCCACAAAGGTTCTTCCCCAGCACCATGATCAAGCGACTGCTTCTTTTGTGAATTTCAAGAGTTCGATTCACATTGTTTTTTGATTATTTTTTCTGGCCAGATTTTGCCTTGTAATCGTAATAAGCCTGCATGCAGAAGGCAGGGTGGGCAGTTCTCCTCTACAAAGCAGTATCTAGACTCAGGGCAGCGAGGGTGCTGTTTGCACCAGCGAGCGAGCGGGCGATGGGTATAGATAGCATCATCATACATCAAACGATCTCGATACAACGTGTTTTCTGTAGAAGACCCAATCACGCACAAATGGATGGGTGAATGTTGAGAGGCGCGGGGTATAGAATCAATCTGACACGCACGTGCATAGTTTGTAAGAGCTATAGTGTGTGAGTAGTAGCATCTATGCAACGCTATGTTCTATTGATGTGGAAAACCAGAGACGGTTAAGCAAGACTTCAAGTACAGTTAGTTGTATGGATGGACCTTTTTCGTGAATGGTGTTGGTGGAACTTGAATGACCATGGCTGAGACTTAGGTTAAGGTGGCACAGCGGGCCCTATTGTATGTGTAGTGCGCATTGTGTGTTGTAGCAGATGTATGTGGATATCTATCTAGTGTTGTGTTTGACATCGGGCCAAGCGCTTGAGGAGGACTTGGAGGAAGAGGGAGAGGAAGAGGATACGGCAAAAACTATGATCAAAGATTACGAGATTCCTTAGAAAGGGGTTCTTATTATTCACTACAAACGCCACTGAGTGGCAGGAATAGTGGGGGGAGGGCATCAGGATCACCACCACCACCACCACCATCAGGAAGGGACTAACTACTCCACAGAATCGGGTTGGACAAAATGAAATGAACTTATGCTTTCCCTTGCCCGTGGGAAATAACGTAAACAAGAAACACACCACCTCCTCCGTGGTCCAACTCTTTGCGCAAAGCTGAGATGATGAGCATGAGCCAGTTGTCCAAACGGTCGACATAAACGCCAGTAATCCTTGCAGAAAATGTATCGCATATGGCGAGAATGATCCTGGGGTGACATTTTTGTCTTTTTTCCGCGATATAATGGAGCAAGTTTTACGATGGAAGGGGAGAGGTAAAACAGCAATACCAAAGGGGAATGAATGGCTTAGAGATTGAACCAGCAACCACATGATGGAAAACCTTGTTGAAATTTTCTAATCGTTTTTTCCTCTTCCATATAATACCTCATTGACATTAACTATTGGAAGATCCCACACTCCGCTTGTTGACTTTGTGTAAAATTTGTTGACTTTTTGGAAGTTTATTTGTTCGCCATCTTTCATCCTCCCTTTGGAAGGATCTGCATCGAGCTGAGTAACAATGACACCAGAGTCATCAACTATAGTTCGGAGATCATCCAAGTGGACAGTTTTAACCTCGATATTGTATAACAGTAATGCGACATATGTGTAACACATGGACGCCAATATGAAGCTGGGAATAGAAAGTGCCCACCACTTGGAAGGGTAATAATGTATACCCAACTCAGACTCCATTATCGAATCTGGTACAATGGACCAAAAAAGCCATACAACCAAAAATATACCACTCACCACATATGATGCAAATCCTTTATATTCAGCTTGCGATGTAATATTTGTGGAAACCTTGACATCGCTTTCTCTAGCTAGCAAATCATTCACGTAATCCTCTTCGTTCTCTTCTTCATCATCATCACCGCCATAGTTGCAAGCCCCGGTGCTTTTCTTCAACGGAGAGGAAAAAAGCAGCGGGAGTGATCTATTGGATCTAAGATTATAGATTGAAGGAAGTAATGACGTTAATGACTGAGTCGATAATGACATTTTGAGCGAGCTGAGCGGTGAATATGTCTCGCTTGCATCATTCAGATCATCAGCTTCTGATGACATATTCGACATTAGCCAGGTGTTTCTGTTCAAAGTACAATGATATTTGCATGATATTTCTAGATTTACCAACGCTAGTGCCATTTAAACATTTTTTTACAATCTGTTTTCTCCACGCAAGTTTTGCAGGCTTTTTTCAGATACATACAACAAAATTATATTGAAAGATCAAACTGTTGCTGTTTATGGCATCCAAATAAAAAATTGAGTATTTATGTTGACAAGTCACTCCCGAATCGAAAGGACCAACAATAATGGAAGCTCACGAATATCGAGTGAATCTTCGTGTGCTGGTTGATCTCACCTGATGAATTAATCATGCAGTAGATGACAATAAATAATCAAGATAAATAGATGGATAAAGACGTGAAAAAGATAAATAAATAGATAAGTCAGTAAATAAAAAAAGATAAATAAATAAGTAGATAAATAAATAGAAAGATGAATGAATAAATAAATAGATAAATTAATAAATAGATAAATAAATAGATAAATAAATAGATAAATAAATAATAGGCTAGGGTTTGAAAGATTAACAATTTCTACCCAAATAAATAATTTCTAGTAGTTAGTAGACTCGAATAGTTTTCAGTTGAAAATGAAAGCGTTAACGATCAACTTCACCGAAAACCAAATCCATTGTACCAATTATTGCAACTGCATCTGGTAACAAGTGGCCTCTTGATATGTGGTCAAAGGCACCAAGATGGGCAAAGCCAGGCGCCCTGATTTTACATCTATATGGTCTCTCTGAGCCATCTGATACCAAATACACACCCATTTCTCCCTTTGGAGCTTCAATTGCTGTGTAAGTGTCACCCAGAGGAACTGCATAACCTTTTGTGAATAACAAGAAATGATGAATCAACAGTTCCATATCTTCCTTCATTAAGGATTTTGAAGGTGGTGAAATCTTGAAATCCTCAACTTTAACAGGTCCGGGTGGCATCTTATTGATACATTGTTCAATTATTCTCAAAGATTGTCTAAATTCTGACATTCTGATCAAGTAACGGTCGTAACAGTCTCCTTTAGTGCCAACTGCTATATCAAAGTCAACTTTGTCATAAGCATCATATGGTTGAGCCTTTCTGATGTCATATGGAATACCAGATCCTCTCAACATGACACCCGATAAGCCGTATGCCAATGCATCCTCTGCGGTGACTATACCGATATCAACTGTTCTTTGTTTCCAGATTCTATTATCGGTCAATAACTCTTCGGTTTCATCAAGCCTATCACCAAACTGAGTGGCCCACATATAAATGTCATCTAACAAACCAGCAGGCAAGTCCTGTGCGACTCCTCCTGGTCTGAAGTAAGCGGCATGCAATCTAGCTCCAGAAACTCTTTCGTAAAACTCCATCAATTTTTCCCTCTCTTCAAAACCCCACAAAAACGGAGTTAATGCTCCAACATCCATCGCATGGGATAAGATAGACATCAAGTGGTTTAATATCCTTGTTATTTCGCCAAATAACGTTCTGATGTATTTCCCTCTCTCTGGTACCTCAATATTGAGCAACTTTTCTACAGCCAAGGAGAAGACCAACTCGTTTGTCATCATTGAAACATAATCCAAACGGTCAAAATAAGGCAATGCCTGCATATAGGTTTTGCTTTCAATCAACTTTTCCGTACCTCTATGTAACAATCCGACATGAGGATCGGCTCTCATGATTTCTTCACCTTTCAACTCCAAGATCAATCTCAAAACCCCATGAGCAGCAGGATGCTGCGGACCGAAGTTCAAAGTGAAATGCCTGATTTTTGTCTTTCTGACAGGGTAATCGGGGTGATCTTCGTTCATCAAGTCCCAACTCTCCCATTCAAGAGCATCTTTGGCTGAATCGGCATATGTGCCCAATGGACTCTCGATCAACTCAGGACCTCTAATATCAAACTTGTCATGCACATGGTGCTCGATCGCATAAAACTCATTATCGTCTCTGCTATTTCTCACGTTCAGCAATATGTTTGAAGATGAAAGTGGCCTTGTCCATCTCATGTTAACCGCCGAAAACCTTGGGATAGCTCTTTTGAGAATTTGGTGTCTAGCAAGCATTGTAAACTGAAATCAATCAAATATATGGGACTCTAGAGATGCACAGGAATAGATCAATTCAGATATAGCAAGTCAAGATATATATCTTTGGCTACACAACGATCTTGTTTGGGTTTATTCAGCTTCGATTGGTCGCAAGCTGTGTTTTTTTCCTCAGGCTTTGAGATTTTTGAGGGCTCTTTCAACTTACACGGTATAACCAAGCTTGACAGACGATCACTCAAACATACAACGGCTCTGTGAGCTTGGTGATACGCCTTTTAGCTACAATTACAGCGGCTCCGTTTGCTTGAAGAGCTTGGCCTTACATTTTATGCCTCGTGTTCGCTTTTAAACTAGCTCTTCCCTTGAAATCAGCTAAGTTTTTCAGAGTCGCGTGAACAATCAATGTTGCACCTGGTGCACATAGTCAAGAATGTGGGACACACCATAGACATAGACATAGATACAAGGTGAACATTTACTTCATCCATATCCATCTGTGTCTCTCACTCTATTTCTCGCTATATATACAGTTATCACCTATGCTGTTTATGAAGCATTTGATCATGATTCCGTATTCCCGCGCCCCTATTTTTTGACCATTGCAAAAAATTTTGCCACTATGGAGGAATCTCGAGTACGCACTTTATATAAAAGCTTTGTATCGCATTCGCAGCGAAAGTCATACTTGGGCTACAGTATTCTGCCACTCAAATATATCATTACAATCTAAACAATGGCTCGTCAATCATCACGTCGTCCAGCTCCATCAAGACCTGCTCCTGCAAGAGCAGCTCCAGCCCAAACTAGATCAGCTCATACCGCTGCTGCTCCAGTCCAACATGCTCCGGTTCAACACGCTCCAGCTCCACCTATGGCTCAACAGAAACAGCCAGGTATGTTTGCTCAAATGGCCTCCACTGCTGCTGGTGTTGCTGTCGGTTCCGCCGTCGGTCATACGATCGGTGCAGGTTTGACATCGATGTTCAGTGGATCATCTTCTGCTCCTGCTGAACAAGCTGCTGCACCAGCTCAAACATTAGCCGACGAATCGTCCAAGGTCTGTGATGTTGATGCCAGAAACTTCACCAGATGTTTGGATGACAACAACGGTAACTTCCAGATCTGTGATTACTACTTGCAACAGTTGAAGGCCTGTCAGGAAGCTTCGAGACAATACTAAGCGTCGCTTCGTTTTTGCTGCTTAGATTTTCAGGCTTATTGAAAACCATCCAATAGTTTTAATTATTTATTTCGTTTAGCGGGTTATATAGAAGTTTAAAACGCCACCCATGCTTTTGAGGAATCTACTCAGTTCAATTTGTCTTGGTAATTTGAGGGTTGAATGTCTTGACATTGGAATTTATTTGAATGGACGCTTTTGTTTTATGTGTATAGTTGTGTTCTGTTAGATCTAAATTTAAAGTTCATTCTCGATTCTTATCTCCTCATCTAGCATGCTATTGTCCTAACGTTAGTTAACCTCTTATAAGAATAGTGCATTGATATACAAAAAAATTAAATGAGGAAAATACCCTAAAAGGAAGTCAATAAATCACCATTTTAGGAAATACCAAAACATCGGGTTTGCATGATCCTCTTCATAAATCTGGCAAATCAAGTAGCAAACTCTGTATTTTTTTTGAAGTACCACCAGAAGACTTCATCAGTATATCATCTCGACTTAGTCTTAGTAGAGAACTTATTCATAACCACAAGCTGAGTTTTATAAATTATTGAGATGTTTACTTTGAGAGCTGTCAGGCAACAAGGGATGACATTCCATACTCAGATTCTGAGTTCACCGATACACGCTTCCAACACCGTTCCATTACTTTTCTCTAGAAGTGTTCATCAAACTTTACAGAAAAAGGCAACTTTGCTCAGCAACAATCATAATAAATATGGCTTGATGAACGTTCAAGCATTGAAAAGTGAATGCCGTCGAAGAGGCATAAAGATCAGTGGAAAAAAGCAGGATTTGGTTCAAAGATTGGCTAATAATGACGAATCGCATACAAGTGTATCCCATTCACAATCTAGATCGATTTCAACGGGAAGTAAGCCGCATACAATTAATGAGTCAAAAATCCTGGGTACATTTCAGCCAAAAAGAGTCTTTTCGCAAACAAGCCTGAAGGAGGTTAAGCAGAATAGCATTTCACAGCAATCCAGAGAAAATATCATCAAGCCATCCCATTTTTCAACGTCATCTACGGTAATGGCTAAAGGTGATGCCTCCCACATTGATTCAATGAAACTACCAACAATAAAGGCGGACCCGATCCCCCCAATATCTGCACCTACATTCAGTTCAAAGAAGACTCAACCTGTTGAAGCCAAGCCGAGTATCACAGATACTCCGGGAGTTGTGTCAGTAGCAGAAGAAAATGATGGTCCCGTTTTTGCCGCTTTGGGAGAAGTCTTTAAAGGCTTTTCTGAATCTCAAGAAATCCACACATACACTGCCTTTGAACCAAGTAAAGAAAATATCAACTCCAAAGAAAAGATGATATTAACCGCAATTTTTGGTACTTCTATTGTTTGGTGGTGCTTGAAGCCAAAGGAAGAGTAATTCAATTTTGTGCAAATCTTGATTAGATCTGATATTGCCTGATCCACAAGGCCTAATCTTTATCTTTCTTTATTTTATTTTTGTTGTAGAGGGTTTATTTTTTTGAGAGTATTTGTTCTTTATTGGTATTTATTTTATTTTTCTTTTGCTGTTTTGCTGGCTACTTTTGGGGGAATATGTTCCAAAAACAGTCATAGCAGCAACTACTGTGACTAAGAGTTGTGATAAATTATATACACTCGATATACAACAAGTCGATGTTGTTGTTGTGAGTGATTGTCTTATAGAACATCTTTTGTATTTTATCTTTTTGTTTCCTTTGAACTATTCTCAGTATTTTGAATGATGATGTCTCAGATACTTCAGTCAAATATGTTGTAAACTCCCATCGTTTGTATCATTTGAGCTCATTCCTACCACTTGGAACAGGCTTCTGTTTGAGCAGGACGATTTTCTAATAGAAAATGGAGGCGATGCGGATAACTGGCACATAAATAAAAAAATGCTGCGATGGAACAGATCTACCTAAAATACTATATAACTTCATTTCATTGATTAGATAGACCCTCATTTTTTATTGATGAGATTAAAGCTGTTGTGATTCTTATGTTTGTGCACACTGAATATAGCGACCTGTTTCACAAACTTCAAAAATTGCCATGGAGGACTCACATTCAAGAAATGGACCGATTACTGGCGATCCAAAAATTCATCGAAAGCAATCAAGCCATTTATCTATAGAGGATGTGCTAAGTCTAAATTCAACAGTTTTCAATGTTTCATGGTTGGACTTACACTTGGATCATACTTTGGCGCCTCAAATTGACACATTACTCGATTTACATGACATAATTGACAAGGTGTATAGACACAGATTTCCCAATGGAAATATGGGAAGTCTAGCCTCACATCAGGGTTTGCTAGAAGCACAAAGAGTGATAGTGTGCAAAAACATCAAGAAGTTGCAGTATATGATCAAGAAAGATTCCAAGTTGTCGTTGCCGCTCAAGTTATACGTCTCGTTGTTATCTAAAGTAAACAAGTGGGCAGAAAAATGTATCAAGTTGAAGTTTCTTGATATGTTCAACGTTGCAAATGAGTGCCCGTCATACTGCATGATATTATTGTTCAGCCAAGTCTATATGGTATACTCAAAAAAAATTGGACTTGGTGGGTCTAAGGATGAGCAAGAAACAATTACTGATCCAGTGATGGTTATTTTACAACAGCATATGAGTGTATGCGAAAATGCAATTCATATTTTGAGCCACTCAACAGCTGGGGAAGATGAAGATGCAAAATTCAATACTGTATTCACTAGTCTATCTGTTATCCCTTTGCGTGCACCTGAAAATGTGATTAGATCAGGGTTGTCCTGCTTACTCAAAGTCAATCCTCTGTCGATTGATTCAAAGCGGGGGTTCTATGATAATGTTTTATCATATTTGATACTGAATGTTTTCTCTTGGTTGAAAGAAAAGGGTAGTGATTTGATCTTTGGCAGCTCCCATATGAATTCAGCCATATTGAATTATATTTTAAAATTCAATAGAAACAACTTGTCTCCCTTCAAAGTGAATATTGCCCAAAGACTACTATTGTTGTTAACTTTCAATGCGACTTCTAATAGCTTCCGTTATCCTTTTAATGATTTCTCCAAAATTTATACCTTGCTTTTCAACCCAAAGTATGATTGGTTATCTTCCTCCATTCCACCAATGCTAGAAAACATTTTCATTGACGGGACATACTTGAAAAGCTTGATACTGAAAATTTCGGCGGCATTCATCAAGAATAAAGATTTCAAAAAGTTTGTAGAAATTTATAGGGAATCCCTTCTGAAAGCTATACTGAATAATGTTGATCTGGACAAAGTTTCCTTTGATCCAACATTTTCTCAACTCAATTCTATCATATGTGGTGCTATTATCGGATTGGACCCTAACATCGATATAAATGAATCATTGAAGGTATCTCATGCATTCAAGGGGGATGATTATGGATTGCTCAATTCTCTCATAGTTTTACACAGGTATTTGAACAAGTTTTTTAAAGAATTGAAGACAGAGTCCACAAATTTAAGTTCCTTGAATAAAGAGTTATGCTCTGATGATGAGTTGATTCTTTTATCCATTTTGCAGAATATTGGCTCGAGAACTAATGATGCTTCTCCTCTGGCGCCTGCTGCTAATTCAGCAAAAGGTGCCCACAACATTGCTTCGTTACACAAAGAATTGAGTTGCGACCCAGAGGAGCCGTTGTTTATCGTCTTTTCTAATTATGCTAAGATATCAGCAATATTGTTTTGGTTAGCGAAGTTAGATATAGATTTTAATGATGCCATCAAAAATGAAATCCAGGACTTGGTCAGTCCTGTTGTGACATATTCCAAATTTATCATTTTCAATAACCGTCGGAAAATACGAGATTTGTCCAACTTTAGCAATGAACTAGATGACTTCTCTAAGTTTTTCTCCTCCAACAATAATGGCGCCAACGAGACTGAAAATGATGGCTTTGAAGATTCCAGTGATGAATCATATCTGCTGGACTCAATTCATATTTCAACAGAACTTCTTGATTTTCCAAACAGGCTACTCAAATTAGTTGATAAATCTTATATAATCATGTCTAACCATTCATAGTACTGATGGTATACTCTGTCAATTTTAATCATCTCCTATCTGATTACTTGCCAGATGCGTCTCATCTTGTTTTTCAGATATCAACTCTCACCTTCAAAAGTGTCGGTTTACAAACACCCTCTAAATGTCCAGATTAAAGGCAGATGACCATCAATCGAGAATATTGCTATATGAACTGAGTTTTTTTGTACTTCTCGCATCATATCTGATTTTCATAAGGGAATTCTGAAGGCATCTAGAAATTTCAGCATAACTATCAACCCCTAATATCAATATCTACAGTTTCTGGTCAGGTATCAAAGATTTATTACTTGAAACTGAAACCACCTTGAGCATCTTTTTAGTCAACATACTGGGTCATTTTTATCATGGATAGACTACCACAAGAAAACGCATTAATAAAAATAGATGGAATTTTCAATAAGAAATTAACCGCCGAGTTCACATCTCCAATATTGTCCTATATAATTGACGACTACTTATTCCCGACCTTTTTCGCTTTCGAATGTCTGTATGATAGCTCAAAAACAATGCTTAATATTCATAAGAACTTTGCTTTAAGCGAAGAGGTGAATTTGCAAGTTGCTATTGACGAAATCACCTTTTTTCTTTTGAAGTTGAAACTGTTTAACACTTCGTTCGACAGTCATAGGATCAATATCTTGGAAACGGACTTGTTTGTTGATCTCATTGGAATAATTGAAGCGGTATTAATTGAAGCTGATCTGTTGTACCAGCATATGGTGTGCAGCTTTTTGAGTGCTGGCTCACTTTTTGGGTACATAAACGAATTTTACCCATTAACGCCATCTTCAATTACCCATCTCCTGGCTGTTAATGAAAGTGTTTTGAAAAAAGTTAGAGGCCTCAGAGATATAGTGGCTGATATGAGATTGAAGAAAAAGGTTCTCCATATAAACAATAGATATTTGTTGTGTAAACCATTTTTGGAAAACTTGTTAGAGAACTTTGTTACTCCAGGGGAGAGCAACAAGTTAAATATCAAATGTGCCATTAAACATCATCTATTCAATGGTGCTTATAGAAGCTTTGTAGGCGATGTTGCTGAAATTTTGCCATTATCAATTTTTTATACTTTCACACGAATTTTGGAAGGCTTTTCGACAACCAAAGCTATAGATTTCTCAGATGATACAGTGATGAATGCAAGCTTCAAGGCTTTGATTCCTCTCCAAGTAGTTGCTTTGGAGAAAAGTGGGATGATGTTCCATCAATTTTCAATTTTGGAGGCATCCTTTGCCACTGGATTTTTATCAGAAATCGAGATTGTCTCGGAGCATTACAAGGATCTCAAAGACAGCTCCGCTGACATTTTGAAATCAATTTACAAGACAAAACAGCAAGTGATTGTCATAAATGAAAAGCACTTCAAAAACTCCCTGGAGAGTTATTCATCATCTTTGCATGAAGGACTTAAAGGAAGACTTGATGAAATAGAAAAATCACTCAAACGAATCAAGGTTTCAATGAGTGAAGTGAATATGATCGAAGATGCATATGTTAAACATGGTCTTGGTCATCTTCTTGAAAAGTTCACAGTCATGATTGAAACTCTATATTCTCCAGTTAGCTTCTACCGACTTCGAGAATTCATGATAACCGATGAACTCGCCGATAACGAAAAAATCTTCTTCGAGTTCATCAATGAACTAATGCTGACTCAAGAGAGAGAAAAAACTACGCAGTTGTACAGATGTTTTTTGGAAACCGTTTATCAGAATCTTCCACACAAGAATGCACCTCAGATGGGTAAAGACGAATCCAGTGACAACGAGAATCGTTATAAAAATCATCAAGAAAACGAGAGGTGTATTGCGCTGCTATCTTCTGGTGACTTTGAGGCAAAAGCCTTGCTACCAAACAGAAAATTAATGAAGATGTATGAAGAGCTAGCCACTTCCAGATTAGCAACATGTTAGCTGTGTGCCATTGAAGATGCCACATTTCTCGCAACAGGTACATCTCGGTTTGTGATCCTAAAAGATTTGGAATCATAAACACCAAGTGCCAATCAATATCTTTGAATTTCTCTTGTTTTGCTTTTTTTTATTGAAGAAATCGCTGGTCTTATCGTTCCATATTCCAAGTTATACATGAAACATAAAATGGTAGTTGTATAGTTTCTTTACTGTGAACATATTGCCTTGATTTATATGATAAGAGCTTCTATTTCAGAAGCAAAAACACCTCTGCAAACCTCAGGACTGTGCAATGTAGGAAGAGGTATGTGTACCCCTTAACACTATTTTTGACTAAGAAAATCAAATCAGACCCGCCCCCAAAGGATCAAAAAAGCATTGCGCCTTGTTTACGGTTTACATTAAGGAGTCTCTTTCAACTCGATGTCACTTTCTTGAAATAAGCACATCTCAGTGTAAAAAATATCTCTTTGTTAATAGATTTCAATCTCAGCAACTACCTAAAGCCTTTGTCTCAAGTGTTGAATGTGGAAGTGCTTTATGTAAGCTTTGAAAATAGCGAAAGGAAATCATCACTCTGTACCTATTTGCTCATCAAAGGTACCTAAACATTTTCTGTACCAAGATAACATCTACTGATTTGAATCCTCAAGCAGTTTTGAATGAGCACCATTAATCCAATTGGGTTTTGTCATCTGTACTATCAATGTCCTCTGCAAGAAAAAACAGCTGGTTGCTCAAATTTACTGGGAGGCCAGATTCCAATTTAACCGCTGATAGAGCCCTCACCAACCCAAGAGATTCAAACAACGCATCATTACGCCCACAAATTCCACGGTCGTTAGATCTGACCAATCAACCTCGAAAGTTAACAGGCAGTATAGCAGACAATGAACAAGCATCTTCTTCTACAGTGAGATCGTCCGAAAAGTTAGTGGACTCGTGCAGGTGCTGTGGAACGCTTGTCACATACCCATCACAAGCGAAAAGAGTGAAGTGTGCTTGCTGCCAGACAGTTATAGATGTCACCGATTCTGTAAATACCACTTTTGCAGAACTGGGATCTGAAAATGCAATACCATTATCTTCTAGGTGGTTGAAGCACGAGATATCAACATGTTTGAAACAAAACAGCGATTCAACATCACATATAGTGTACAAGGAGTTATGTGACAAACTACACCAATCTTTCAGGTCTCCACGATGCTTAAATGGATCGTTTTCAAAGCCACTGAAGGACCTCAAGAAGGTGTCATACTTATCTGGCGTGGACTTTGACGATTTGAACAAGTTTTTTGTGATTCTACTAAGTTTGAAATCCAGACGGCCTTATTTTGCTCTGTTGAAAGGAGCCGATTTTTTGTTATCGCACCTAAACTCTACAAAGTTGAGCGACCCGGCTGATTTCAAATGGCTATTCATATTGCTAGAGATCCCATCGTTGAAAGACTCGTTGATACCATCATTGAATAAGTTCCCTGTGGAAATCAAGCACTTGAGCTATGAGATTTTGAAGAGAATTATTGGCTTCCTCGGATATTGCGATAAGCCAATCAAAAAGTTTATTTGTCATTCCTTTGCTAAACTATCGGAGGAATCATTTATCAAAAAAGTTGAGTTGTTAAACCTATATATCACTTTTCACTTGAACAGGTGTATAAATTCATCATATTCAGCTCAACAAAAGCGCTCATTCTTGGCCAGTGATGACCAGTCTCATTTTCATTTAACCAATGAGGATGATCATCCTACTTTCAAAGATGATCCTAGTGGTATTTTCAGCTCAAGAAGGATTTTGTTTGCTTCGAGTACGCTCAAATCTTGCAATATCAAAATCAAGTTGTCTCAATATGGAAATGATTGGCATTTGAGATCGGCAGGAAGGCTCTTTGCTGTTTTGTTTGCTTCAAACTCGTTTTATAGAAGTGATAAGCACAAGATCAAAATTTCCTCATTTTATAACTCCTTAGTGGATTTTGTTGACATCAAACATGATTTTGATGCATGGATAGTGAACTACTCTTCTGCCGCCAAACAGACAGCTTTGTATGATGGATCACTTCAGTCAACGATAGAGTACCTTCAGAATGTCTCAACAACTACCATGTTTGGAATTGGTTCTCCTTTATCGCCTTCTTCGTCAAAAATGAGGCCAACTTTCACATTTTGCCAGTATCCATTTGTGTTATCCTTGGCTGCAAAGATAACCATTCTTGAGTACGAAGCAAAGAGACAAATGGAACGCAAGGCGGAGGAAGCGTTCATAACCTCGTTGAATAAAAAAATTCCAATTGATGTTAATTTTAGAATAAGAGTGAGAAGAGATCATTTGGCTAATGATTCCTTGAGATCCATTCAGGAGCATCCCAATGACTTGAAGAAGTCTTTAAGGATTGAGTTTGTGAATGAACCTGGAATTGATGCAGGCGGCTTGAAAAAAGAATGGTTTCTCTTGTTAACGAAGGAATTGCTAAATCCTGATAAGGGTTTATTTGAATATAACGAGGACTCCGATCATTACTGGTTTTCGATATCACCCATCGAAAATAATGAAATGTACTATCTAGTTGGTGTTGTTTTAGGGTTGTCGATATACAATTCAACAATTTTGGATTTGAAATTCCCAAAAGTGCTTTATAAGAAGCTTTTGGGCAACAATAACATCGGAGTAGACGATTTCCTGGACTTGTATCCTCATTCTGCAGATAACTTGAAGAAAATCACCCACTTTCGGAAAGAGAAAGAGTTCAAAGACCTTGGTTTGAGCTTCGAAGTGACCTACAGAGACCTTTTTGGAAACTTGCACAATACGGAATTGATGCCCAACGGATCGAAAATTGATATCGACAATAACAACAAGTACGATTACGTTAAGAAGTACATGTCTTTTTACCTCAACGATTTGGTCAAGGACCGCTTTGACTCTTTCAAGCTAGGATTCGATAACGTTGTGGGGGGTAATGCCTTATCCTTGTTTTCTGCAGAGGAAATTGAACTCCTACTAATTGGAGACGACTCGAAGTATGGAGACAAGTTCTTGGACGTGGATGTTCTACGCGTTGTTGCAAAATACCAGGGGGGGCTAACCCAAGATTCACAAATGGTCAACTGGTTTTGGGATTGTGTGAGCGACATGACCTATCTTCAGCAGAAGAAGTTGTTGCTATTCATCACCGGAAGCGACAGAATCCCAGCAACCGGTATACATTCCTTGAGCTTCAAAGTGAGCTGTATCAGCCAGTATAACTCCCGCAACTTACCGATTGCTCACACCTGCTTCAACGAACTTTGCCTATACAACTACAACTCAAAGCAGGACTTGTCCCACAAGCTACACTACGCCATTCATGAAAGTGAAGGGTTCGAGTTGAAATAATCTGCCAAATCCGGGGAGCCGTCGGTTTATCGAACCCCCGGTATTAGATAGGTCGTGTAATATGTATTTTTCCAAAAGAGCCAATTAAAATTCTCGAAAATCTCTATTACCAAAAAACAACAAAAATTTTCCTTAACTATGGAAGAGGTACACTACCCTTGTGTTTTTGACTTTTCTTCCTGGGAAAAGTTCAAACAGTCGAATTTAGCATTTATGATGTGAACATTGAAATTGAGGCATAGGTATATCTGTGTATTATCCTTTATCAATTATCAGGTCCATTAATCAATCAATCAACAACCACACATATTTATATATTTGCAAGATGATGTCATTAAGATCAGTTGTCAGAAACAGTTCAAGTCTCAGAGCTTTAGGTATGTAGATAGATCGATGTGGATTCAGCAAGACCAAGGAAGCCAGCTAGCCAGCCAGCCATGGATGAGGAGAACAAGGTTGAGGGAGAGTTTGGGCGAAGCACAGGGGGTGCTTTGATGGGAAAGGCCAAGGTGTAGAGCTTGGTGCTTTGGCAGCGCCCAGTGAGAGCCAGCCGGCTGAGTTCATTCGAACCAATAGGAATGCCCCAAATTGAAATTTGAAGATAGCAACTCGCCATGAACTCAACTCGCTGTGGACTTGTAGCTCCAACTCTAACATGATGCACATGTGGCCTCAGGGTGTAGCACAAACCGCCAGCCGAACAAGTCATGGTTTCTCTTATTGTCAATTGCAGGTGGTTTGGTGGTTTGGTGATGTGGTTATTCATAGCTTTTGCAGAACAACAGCAATACTAACAATGTTACTTTTATACAATTTCTCTTATTCTATAGGTGCTCAAAGCAGAATGTTGTCTTCAACTTCAACCTCATTGAAGTCAAACTACGACTCTCCAGATTTCTCACACTACTTGAACAAGGCTGGTAAGGATAACGACAAGTCAAGATCATTTGCCTACTTTACCATTGGTTCATTGGGTTTGTTAGCAACTGCTGGTGGAAAGTCTACTGTTGAAGCTTTCTTACAATCAATGTCAGCTTCTGCTGATATTTTAGCCATGGCCAAGGTTGAAGTCAAGTTAGGTGCTATCCCAGAAGGTAAGAACGTTGTCGTTAAATGGCAAGGTAAGCCAGTTTTCATCAGACACAGAACTGCTGATGAAATTGCTGAAGCTAACACCGTTGATATTTCATCATTGAGAGACCCACAGGCTGATGCTGACAGAGTCAAGAACCCAGAATGGTTGATCATGTTGGGTATCTGTACCCATTTGGGTTGTGTCCCAATTGGTGAAGCTGGTGATTTCGGTGGTTGGTTCTGTCCTTGTCACGGTTCCCACTATGATATCTCAGGTAGAATTAGAAAAGGTCCAGCTCCATTGAACTTGGAAGTTCCAGAATATGAATTCTCAGATGAAGAAACTTTGGTTGTCGGTTAAGTTACTGAAAATAATCGAAGCTCACATCATTATTTTCTATTGCTACATGCCTTTTTCTCCACTCTCATTCAAGAATCATTCACATACATCATCCCTCAATTGCCTCCAGTCATCATCAAAAATTACATGATACATCAGTGGTTTTCACTCTCATATTAGATTTATCCAGGACACTGATCGATCATACTATTATGAAATACAGTTTATTTTTTTTACTTGTTGCGTTTTATTGTGTACATAATATATATAAAGAAAATAACTTATCAGTCTTCTTTTATTATTACTGACAGTGAGGCTTTTACCTCTTGATTTTTAAAAGAACTCTATAAATCAGGATATCTGGCCAAACATTCTGCTAAATCATCAGGAATCTGGTTCCAGTCAATTGAAGTCAGACCCTCGAAGTCACCTTTGATATCGTCTCTATCGAAACGACTCAATGATTCCTTAAATCTGTCTTTTCTGCTATCCGTAACCTCATTCGTTTCTTCATCTACAGTAACCCCAATAAGATTCAGGGGTCTGTAATCTTTAACAAACCGCATTCTCCAATAGACGCTCCAGTGAATCTTTGCATAATCAGGTATTTTTCTTTTCTGCCCTAGATTGGGGGAGAACTTTCTTACCCATTTACCATTTTGATTTTCAACAAATGCTCCAACTGGTAAGATTTCAACAAGCCACCATTCCATACATCTCAAAATCGTTTCATCACCAATACCATCAAACCCGTATATGGGAGCTGCGGGGACTTCCATGTGGTGATAGATTAAATCATTCAAATTACATTTTGAAGGCACGAACACCTCACTAGCATTATCAGTGATAACACCTGGAAGAATACCCAGTTGATAAATTGTTCTCTTACTTCTAGGCAGCCAAAAACGTTTGGACCCGAATCTCTTGAAGCCAATTTTTTCAAACACCGACGATACCAAGACATCAAATTCTGACTCTACATTGCGATGGTTCATAGGTCTCGGTCTTATCAAGCCGAGCATATCATGATGGCAAGATAAGAGACTGTCTAAAGAAGTATACATTTTATCGAATTCATGAATGGAGTTCCTTTTGAAGATAACTCCGAACTCAGCTGCTTCGGATAACATCCATCTCAACGGAATGTTGGATAAAAAATGGCCATCTAAATCTGCTGGCCAAGACCCTCCTGTATCTCCATGGTCTCCAGGAAACCACACCTCCTCCAAGTCTTTGGAGCACTTATTTAGTTCGTCAGACTCCAACAAATGAGAGTTTTCATCAGCTTCCATGTGCGGACAATGTAAAAACAAATTCAGTTTGTACTTTCCCCTTCTTTCATCAATGCTGATTGCATGTCTAACATGTTCAACAAAACTTGAAGTAGCAGTATAAGGAAACAATCTATCTCTCACAAGACCGCAAGAGTTGACAGAATCCCATAAGCCCATAAAATGTATTATAATGCTTGATCTTGAAAATGTACTTTTGAACTCTTCTGCTAAAGTAGTTGAAAAATCAGACTTTGATGGTTGTCCTTCATATTCCCAGCTTTTGTAAACTGACCATGCAGTACTCACCATCTCGTCTAATCCACAGTTTAATAATCCAACGGATCCAATGAATCCAACCAAGACTCTAGCAGTGAATGCTCCTCTACTAAACCCAAAAAGATAAACCTTATCGCCTTTATGATAATGTTTCATCAAAAAAAGATAAGCGCTGATGATGTGAGCATCCAAACTGAATGCTATCATCTCATCGATCCCGTTCATCATCTTCGAAAATTGAGAAACAATGAAATTTTCATCAAATTTCTGAAACTCGGCATGCATTGATGTTCCCACACCTGGTTGATAATAGCATAGTTGAGAGGTTGTTGAGTCCTTTTCCAACAATCTGAACAACTTCAAAACTGAAGTGAAAGGCATAGGACCAAACTGATTCGCCGTCCCATCAAAGCAGAGAACGAGATTTCTTGGTTTGTAAGTTGAATCAAAAACCCGATTGATCTGTGATTTGAGAACACCTTTTTTTTTCATGTTACAATATTATTAGATATTTGAAAGCGCTCGATGGAACACCGTCTGAGAAATAAGCGCCAGTAAATGTCAGTTTGCCAACCATGGATTCATATTTATATATTCCTGACTAACAATGAGAGATAAGTCTGTGAATTTCTCTCCCAAGCTTTGATGTAGAAGGGGACCATAAACCTGTTTCAACTCCTTTTGTAAACAGCAAAAAAACCAGAACAGGTTTAGAAAAAGGGCTTAATTCGTTTCAGCGGGTATATATCCCTTTTGTTTTTTTTGCTCTAAAGTACAAAGGATTCCTAAGTAAGGTCTGATTCATCAATCATTGAGAGTTAGAAGTCTCATCAAGTGGTATATATCTTCTTCCTAACTTATCTCCCAAAGCTTTCCTCAATATTCTTTTTGAAAACCTTCCAATCGTGCAAATAAAGCCCCATGCTTTGTCCTCAAAAGCCTTGCCTACGAACTCTGGGTTGCTTCTTCCAACAAGAAGTATTTCATGTAAAAATATTTCAAACTTTATGATATCCTTTCTCGTGATAAGACCTTCAAACAACCCATCACGTTCGACAAACAAAATCTTTGGACCAATTTTATGAAACATGTCTAGCGTCTTCTCTAAGGAAAGGCTGTGGTTGATTGTTATAGGAGCAAAGTTAACCAATGATTCAAGATTCAAGACGGGCTCTGACAGTGTTAGGTTGCTAGATGCGTATGAAGTTGATATACCAAGACTTCGTAACTTCTTAGAGGTGACAAATACACACCTAGAGTCAAAGCTCAACCCACCATTGAGATCTCTTTTCATTCTTTTGATTTCATGTAACAAATCATGCCTGCCAATATACCCGATCAAAATGGGTTTATCAACACTGCTTATAATAGGAAATGTGTTGAAATCGGTGTTTGAAAGTAAAACTTCCAAATCTCCATATGTCAAGGAGTCAACGGGTAACACATATATTTTTGATGTCATTGCTTTGGAAACGGGTAATCCAAACTCGTGAACTTCTTTAGCATCGATGTACGGAACGCCATTGAATCTTATCATCTGATCAGCGATTCCACCTTTTCCCCATTTATCATTGATTGTTTTTGTAACACCAACAACCACCATCGTTGGAATAATGTATCTCAAGGCGCCTGTAAGTTCAAACATGATGACCACAACAGTTACTGTCAAATGGGTAATTCCACTCAAGGCAGCACCAGCACCCAAAAATGCATACGTTCCTGGAATGATACACCTTTCATTACCTTCACAATGTTTAAAGAACAAAGCATTTGGAAAGTTCCTATATAGTTTGAAAACTATTATACCAATGGCACGCCCAAATGTTGCACCAGCTGCCATTGATGGAACAAAAATACCACATGGAACCTTACATCCATATGAGATAACAACCAAGATCATCCTCAAAATGGTCGCGTATATCAATGAAATAAAGAGATTTGACTGACCCTTATCAAAGTTGCAAATCCTATGCTCTGATGATCCATCACCGTTGCACTCGTGAAATAGAATTTCCATACCCTCTGTCATGTCCAACCTCAAGAATTCATTAAAATAGCATATCAAAGATGTGAAAGAAGCCAACAAGACTACTTCCCTTATCGCATAGTTTTTCATATACTTCTGTCTCATCGCAACCCACTTGACGTTAAATTTGCTGACAATTATACCGTAAATTCCCCCAAATAGGCCCAAAATGATATAAAATGGAATTTCAAAAAAGTGCCAATTCTGGTCATATTTCACCTCAAACATGACAATTTGGCCGGTTCTAAATGGATTGATTAGACTCAAAACACTAGTTGCAACAAGTGAACAGAAATACGATCTCCACATTGTGGAAAGGTGAAATACGTTTGATATTTCTTCAATCGAAAACAAAACACCACCAATAGGACTTCCAAATGCGACTGCAACACCAGCAGCTGATGCAGCAGTCAAGAAATGTCTTGCATTGGAATATGACCTTCTAAACCTTTCAAATAATTGTGAAATACAATTTCCAACACAAACTGCGTAATGAACACTGGGACCTTCTTTACCCACACTTAATCCCGATGCAATAGCTAATGGTAAACAAAGACTCTTTACAAGTAAAACCCACCATCCCAAAAATCCATCGATGACAAATCCAGATATTATTACTTTAACTTCAGAAATACCGGAACCAGCAGCAGGTGGGGCAAAGTTCTTCACTATAACTGCCGACAATAGTGCAAATAGCACAGATAGAAATACAAACGTAAAATAGTTCACTATTGCAAAGTTTGACCAGGAAGTCCATGATTTACAAAGCTCTTTTTCCTCTCCCCAGCAACAGAAAGATTTGTTCAAATAGAAATTCGTGGAGCAACGTCCGGTTTTAACATCCGCTAGCCATTGAGTTATGATATTCAAGCAGGCAGCTATCAAGCCAATTAGTACTCCCATCAAAGTGAGAACTATCCAACTTTGACATGATGATAATAGATTTTCTAGGATTGGATATTTCACCAAAATAGAATTCTTGTTACTCGAGATGGAGTTTTTGATCGACTCTTCTCCTCTCAATTTCCTTTTATTTTCATTGATTGTATCCTCTACCCAGTCAATTGTTGTGAAATCTTCAAACTTTTGAATCTTTTTGAAGTTCAGCTCAGATTCATTGAACTTCTCTTGCCAATTATCTCCAATTACTATCAACGTAGATGCCATCTTTTTTCACCAATAAAATGAAGTTGCTTCACAGCCTTTGCTACTATGAAATAAAAATATCCTCTTGGATAAGCCAACAACACAAATGATCAAGTTTCCTTTGGCTCCAGTAATCCAGCTCTCTTGCTTCTTTATCAACTCGTGAGCTATCTGTGAACCAAGTTGACTGAGATATATTATCGGGAAAGATCTACCCCAAACTGAAAAATTGCACAGTATTGCACTACTACTTGGATATGAGGCCAAGCAGGGATGGAGTGCTATGGTGAAGGGCTTTTGAGCATCTCGAGTAGATATTGGACATTTAAACAGATTCAAATGTGACTCAGGTATCACTTATGTGAATGGCGTATGTATGAAAAGTTGACAGTTGACATCCGAAACTTTCAGAAAGAAGATCATCCCTAACTTGACTTATCTGTCAAGCCTTCATCTGGTATACTCACCTACTTCAAAAGAAAATCAGTTCAATTCAAACCATTAGAAATGTTGATGATGAAATTTAAGACGTTTGGCATGTCCCTTTGGTGTTCCAGAACTATTCTCGATGAAGGATGGTTTATTATCGAAAGTCCATGTCAATCTTTCGAGACGCAACTTCAATCTGGAATTTGAGATGGATAGCAAAGATGAGCAATTGTATTTTGGATTTTTGATTTGGCTCGTCTAGCATTGATGTAGTAACTCAAATTGCACCTTGTACATTCATTCAAACAGTTGATGCAAACCATTTTCCTCATAATGGCCGTAAGTCAAGTTGTGGGTGTACGTTATCAGCCGCCTGTCACATTTTACTAACACCAGCTATCGACGCCCCCCCCCAACGTATAGCACTACATACCTCCAGCAACACCTAAAGACACTTCTATCAAAGCTCCTCAAGCAGGTTATCATTTCAAGGCAAGGCTAGTCACAGACTTCAAGTTTAGTAAGCCGACTCCCTACTATAATCCAAGAATCAATAACCCCAACAATGGATCCATGGAAAAGGCACAGCAGTACTTCAATAGCCATACCGATGATGAACACTTGAAGGCTTATGCTAAAAAGGGGGCCAAATGGATGTAAGTACCATACTACTAGTAGTTCGATTTGGGAAAGTATTTACTAACAACATGAACTGACTTTGACAACGATTAGGTTTAATCAATTGAGGAAATGAATGAATTCTCTGCTATCTCGGTAATTGAAGCTCTGCCTTGATTTTATTTAGTTGAATTTGTTTATAATTTGGTTTTCTCAAATGCCTCGCTGCTTTTTTTTATTAGTGAATGAGATTATCGAGTTAATGGCTGGAAAACGAAGTAACTATAAAAAGCGGTTTACAAGATTTGTGAGATTTTCAAAATCATATTTAACACCTGTAACGATTCATCACTGCCGTTGATCAACTTGAAGTCAGCGTCAAAGATTACCTTTGATATTTCAATCTTTTGCTTTGTGCTTAACCTCAATGAAATATCTTCATCGTTTTCGTCCTGTTCTGTGTCTTTATCCAATGATCCCAACAACAACTTGTCATGAATCATGTTTATAATTACCGATCCATTATAACCTTCCAAGAAAATTTCCTCCTTCAAGAAGCTGTTGATCTTATCCAAATTCTTGGATTGAATGACTGTTAATAGATCCTTTATCTTCGTTGGAGGTAATAACCCAGCAATTTCTCTGATTCCACCAATTGTTATGTCTCTCTTATTTTCATCCATTTGTATATCGCCATCATTATCTGTCAAAGCATACAATTTGCTTGCACTTTGCAAAAATGTTATCAGCTTTCTCAAATCACCACCAGAGATTCTCAAGATTTCTTTCAAAATCTTATCTCTGTTTGAATCGTCCAAAGCAACGTCTTCCATCTGTGCCACATACTTCAATCTCTCCAAACTTTGATCATTCTCCAACAATTTGAATCTAAATTTTGAACATCTTGAGGCTAATGGATCAATGATACGTGTGATGTAGTTACAAATAAGGCAGAATCTTGTTACATTCGAATATGTTTCCATTGTTCTTCTCAATGCACTCTGGGCATCGCTTGTCATTGAGTCAGCTTCATCCAATATAATCAATTTATAAGGTGGGCATGGATAGTTCAAGAGATCTTCCTTTGTTGGGTTTGAAGTTGTCAATCTGGCAAAGTTCTTGACCTTTTCCCTAACAATTGAGATACCTCTTTCGTCGGAGGCATTCAACTCTAGAACCCTTGTTTTTATCAACCTTGGTCCATATAGTTGTTTTGCTAATGCTAAGATCGTTGATGTCTTACCTGTACCTGGTGGACCGTAAAATAGCATATGAGGTAAATTTGAAGTCTCCAAATTTTTTTTCAAAATCTGTACAGTATGATCTTGCGAAGTGATATCATCCAAGTTCTTCGGACGGCTAATAAGAGGTGAGTGAACAGACTCATCTGGTTAGTAACTGAATTGTGTTCTGTTTTTTTGTTCCATACTTGACACCATTACGTACTATTTCTCAACCCATGGCATTCTTTCAAGTCTTTCCTGGTGGGCCAAGCCAGCCAGATCAGTGTCAGTGGTCATTGTTATTTCAAGTTTACTTCAATGAAGGTGAAGACTGATGCACTGTCAATACAAATATGTATAGCTAATATCAAGCTAAGTAGATTGATGATCCAGGTAGATAGAAATTGGCAAAAAAAAAATTGAGGACGCGTTTTTTGCTTACTACAAGTTTGAAGTATTCCACCCACACAAGAAGGTTAGACAGATTAGTTAGGGAATTGAGAGTTAACCAATGTCATCGTCAGATTTACCAATCACCAGAATCAAAAAGATCATAAAACTTGATCCAGATTATCAGGGTGTATCAGCTGCTGCTATTCATCTCGTTACAAAGGCAACCGAACTTTTCATCCAAGATATCACATCGAAGGCAGCAATCGAAACAAGGAGGAGTGGTAAGAAGAAGATCTCCTACGAGGACTTTTATCAGACTGTCAAGCAGGAACAAAACTTGTTTTTTCTCACTGATGTTGTTCCAAAGAAACAAAAGCTTTCTGACCTAGTATCCAGGAAGAAAGTACAGTTGAGAGAAGATTTGGAGAACCCGAAACACGAAGAGGATGAAGAAGATGTCAGGGGAGACGAAACCAAGCACTCTAAGCATTCAATAACTTCCAAACCAAGAGGCATATTGGAGTTCACAAACAGCAAGTCGGAAAGCCCAGAGTTGATGCCTGCTACTATTGCCGAAGCAGATCCCATAGTTATAGATGAAGAAGACAACAAGAGCACCACAGAGACACTGGCGCCAACTCCAGGAACCGCCATGGATCTCGATGAGCCTGTGAGACAGGCAAAGGATAATGGTGTGGTTGAAATATCGGATAACGACGCCCATGATGATGATGATGATGATGATGATGATGCGATGATTGATGGTTAGTGAAGTAAGAGCCGGCCTTCCACATGCTTCATTTGTATCTAAAACATATGCATTAACGTATATACAGGGGATCAATTTTCGACGAACCGATCTATAGAAGAACAGCTAAGAAAGAAGAAATAAAAAAAGTGAAAACATATCTAAAATTTAACCTCTCTCAACATAGTTCTTGCTCATTGGAGACTCGACTTTTCCGTTCTCAACGAACTCTCTGATCTTGGTCATAAACAACTGTGCATCGGTTGGACCTGAGTATCCTTCAAAGGTGTGCTTCATGGTTGGAACGTTCGAGCTGACGTACGGTTTCAAAGTTGTCTCGGCAAGTGTGTCTGGAACAACAAACGATCTCACTTTCGACCAGTTGATGATGTAGCCACCATGCTTTGTGTGCTTACCAATACCCGAGGACCCGGTACCTTTATAGAAGTTCTTGTTACCCTGTTTACCTGTCATTGGTTGTCTCTTTGTCCCTGTTTTGGTGTCACCGTAAAACAACTGGCCGTCTCTATACGTTTGCCATGGTCTCCTCAACCCTGTTGTGAGCGTCAGCTGGAACTGCGTGATCTGTGAGGCTCTCATTGCTTAGATGTATGCCGCTCTACCGCTTATGTCTCCGTCCTGTGCTAAACCCAACACCTCCCTTCCTTTGTCTTCCTTCACTTTGCTTCTGCTCACTTTTTTTTTTCCCGCTACTTCGTCTGCTAGTGATACAAAAGGTAGTGCAACACCCACCCTGGGGCGGCTTCTTTTCGCTCTTTGTGTGTGTGTGGGGCATACAATAAGACAACAAGAACAGAGCGAGCGACCAAGCGAGAGAATGAGAGCAACCAGGGGCCGTCCCCTGTGGTGTGCCAGCAGTGTGGTTGCAGTGCAGTTCCCCTTCCAGCTCTCAAGAGCTGTTTGCCTCTGCCCACCTCTTCCCACCTCTTCCCACACATCCCCTTTGGGAATCCTGCGAGCCAGGTACACTACCTTCTAGATCTCTCCGTCCTCTCGATTTCTGCCATCTCCAATCGGGTCAGCAACAAGGTCGTGCGCATACACACAAACCCTCAGAACAACAAGCAACAAGCAACAGGAAACGGAAAGAGAAAGAGAACGCTTTGCTGCCCCAGCAACCTCTAAACGGAGACTTAGTTAATCCGGTGCCCCCACTTGCTAATCCTGTTTTTCCCCCTTTAGAAGGCGAAGAGGGGCTAGCTTGGTATCAGTAGTGGTTCAGGTATTAATTGGTATTTTGATCCCAAACACATTACGTCAGGAAACCGGTTCCAGAGGGTTGGGAAATCGTGGCCATAGTGTTGCACAGGTTAGACAGGAAGCAACCCCCTGGGAGTGTGACGTGGACCGAGGCAGAGGCGCCGCAGAGGTTGTATGTTGGTTTGTATGGGTATAAATAGAGAAGCAATGGCTGCAAGTGTGGTGGTGAGCAGGTGTGTGAGAGAGCAAGCAGGCAGGCAAGGCGGTTTGTTTTATTTGTAAATCTATGGCGGCCGAAACAGACCAACACACGTACAACTCCAAGGCGGAGACGTCGTTCGTAGACACAACGTCGAACCGGTCGTTCGCATCGACCAAGGTGGAGGAGGATGAGCAGGCCAATGTGTTTGCAGACATCGACGAGAAGAAGCTCATGCGCAAGGTGGACCTCCATATAATGCCCATGTTGGCGCTCCTCTACCTCATGTCGTTTCTCGACAGAGGCAACATCGGGAACGCCAAGATCGAGGGCTTGGCGGACGACTTGAACTTGGAGGGAAACCAGTACAACATCTGCTTGACGGTGTTCTTCATCTCGTATGCTGTTTTCGAGGTTCCCTCCAACATGTTGTTCAAGCACTTGCACAAGCCGTCGCTCTTCCTACCCACCATCATGGTTGTGTGGGGAATCAACACGATGTGCCTTGGGTTTGTCCAGAACTATCATGGGTTGCTCGTTGCCCGTTTTTTCTTGGGCATCAGCGAGGCCGGGCTCTTCCCTGGCGTTGTCTTTTATCTCACCAAATGGTACATCTCCTCAGAGTTGCAGTTCAGACAGGCACTCTTCTTTGGCTCGGCTTCGCTTGCAGGCCTGTTTTCGGGCTTGTTGGCGTACGGTATCAGTAAGATGGATGGTGTTGGGGGTTACGAAGGCTGGAGATGGATTTTCATCTTGGAAGGTATCGCCACTGCTGTGGTTGCCTTTGCTGCCTTTTTTGCATTGTATGACTACCCAGAAACTGCCGGCTTTTTGACCGAGCATGAGTTGAAGTTCATCCTTTATAGGTTGCAACGTGATAACAACAGCTCTGTTTCCAGCAGGAGGGTGGAAGAAGAGTCTTCTTTCCTTGAGGAGAAACCAAAACAGTCACCAAAGAAGTACATGAAACAAGCATTCAAAGATTGGCAGATATACTTTCAACTATTATCATATTATGGTGTCTGTGTTCCACTTTATGGTATATCACTTTTTTTACCAACAATTGTCAAAAATTTAGGATACACCTCGACAAAGGCACAGTTGATGACAGTTCCGATATACATCACTGCTTGTATATTCTCCATTGTAACTGCTCTAATTTCAGATAGAACTGGTCTCAGATCTCCATTTCTTTTCATGGGGTATGTATTAATGGCTATTGGTTACATAATGGCAGCTACAGGTGACCCATACAATAAGCCTGGTGTCATTTATGCCGGAGTGTACATTGTTGCCTTGGGTATCTACCCTGCATTTCCAGGTACTATCACATGGTGTTCCAACAACTTGGCAGGTGACTACAAAAGAGCAATTGGCTCATCCTTTCAAATTGGAATCGGCAATTTGGCAGGAGCATATCTGTCCAACTTTTATAGGGCTCAAGATTCACCACACTATTTAATGGGTCATTGTCTTGAGTTGGGGTTCATTGGCATGGGTCTGTGTGCATCGCTGGTTTTGGTTATTGGTTATCGTAGGGAAAATCTGAACAAAGAGAGAAATTTGATTGAGGGAAAATATGACCATTTGAGTGAGTTCGAATTGGAAGAAATGGGCGATAAGAGTCCTTATTTCAAATATCGTCTTTGACGTGGGTCTGTTCCAATTGTGGAAGTTGATTTTGTGTTTATTTATTACCCCTTATTTTTTTTTCTTCAGTTTTCTTGAGATACGATGAGACTTACTCATCTGGATTATTTATTAGGTATATTGGTACAATTTACATATCGCCCTTTGTTTTGTTTTTGAGAAACCTTGTGCTAGAGTCTGCTAGAGTCTGTTTGAAAACTTTCAACAAAGAATAAATCCCCGATAGATTGAGATAAACATATACAAGCACGACGAGCGAGGCAACGCAAACATTGCCAAAAATTTACATGATTTTTTACTGATTCCAATCAATCCTATGCATAAGAGCACCAGTGTTTTTTAAGCTCATTGGGTAAATGGGATAAAAACTGTCTGTTCAAAAAAATATTAAAAAATAAAGTAGGAAAAGAACTAAGACTAAAAAACTGTGAAGCAAATCATTAAAAGTCCAAGAAAAAGATAGAGAAAAAACATATATAATGATACAATGATAGAGCTAATGATTGATACGAGGAAAAGAAAAAAAAAAAAACATATATGATGATTATGATTTCAAAACAAGATGGGCAAAGGTTTGAAACAACATAAAAAATATAAAAAAAAATATGATAAGATAATGATGCTTTGAACAAATTGATAAGTGAGTATTAAGAATAGGAGAAAAATGGTAAAATATTGACATAATGACTGATGATATATGAACTGAAATAATATAAGTGATTGGAAGATATGAAAATATTCTTCAATGTAAAACAATTGAATGAAGTGGATAGTTGGCAATGACATATCACTTTGTGTTGTTAATATGATACATATCTGTAAATAGGCTTGAATGAAGAAATAAATGTAAAATGAAGTGATTATGATGTTTCACTTTACCCTAGTATGCAAAACTGAATCTTTGTCCAGGTTTGTTACTATTATTGCTCATAACATTGCTATTATTGCCAGAGTTATTATTATTACCAACAATTATAGAGCCTCTTTGTGGACCCCTAACACCCAATGGGTTCTTACTGAAACTTAATCTGATACCTTTACCACCATTCAATCCACGATTTGGTAACAGCTTACCATATAACTCGGCTAGTGCCCTGGTGGCTAACGCAACATCTTCGAATTCAACAAAACACATAGGTCCATGATTGTGTGAACCAGTCGGCATTGGATTATTACCCATTTGTTGTTGGGACATATTTTTGGTTCTGAAAGATAATCTTCTGAAACCAGGTTGTGGGGTGAACAATGCACGTAATTCAGCTTCTGTTGCATCTGGTGGTAAATTACCAACGTATAAAGTATTACATGGTGGGTTTTGATCAGCTGGGTTAACTGGGGCAGGGACACGAGCAAGTAGTGAAAGCTCTGGAAGTTCTGAACCTTGTTGTGGTATTGTTGCTTGTTGCAAATTCAATGATTGCAGCTGCTGCTGTTGAGATACCGGTTGTTGTTGCTGCTGCTGTTGAGATGTCGACTGAACATAGTAAGTATTTCTTCTTCTATCCCAATCTAAGCTGGCTGATGGGGGTTGAGACAAAGCAGCTTGATTTTGTAATTGTTGCTGCAATGTAGCAGTCTGTACAAAGCCTTGTTGCTGTTGCTGTTGTGGCGCATTGGTAGGGGTCATACTTCCATTTGTCATTTGTTGAGGCTGCTGCTGAGGCTGCTGTTGCGACAGTGATGGTTGCTGCTGATTTTGTTGTGGTTGACTAATGTTTGCTTGTGAGCCCCATCTGACAATTTGCTCATACTCTCTTGCATCATTTTGAGCCTCCATCATCAACAATGACTTACCAGCGGTTATACTACCATTTCTGACGGCTTGATTATCATTCTCAATCAGGGATCCCAGAGTAGAGCCGTTTATAGGCGAAGGAGTACCGTTGAATGGATCATTGAACATAAATCTTGATTTCTGATTTGATGTTGAGTTCCTGAAACTGTTATCAGCCAACATGCTCTGATTTTGTATTATTGGCAATCCATTGGTTGAGACGGGTGGCATGGATGGGGAGCCTGCTAACGAGCCATTGACCATTAATGGTGATTCAATTGCTTGTACAGTAATACCTGGTGAATTTGGTCCAAAAACTTGTTTGTTATCTAACAAAGAGCTTATTGTTTGAGCGGTTATGGAAGATTTGAAATATGCTATTATGACAGGCTGCTGCTGAGGGTGAGCTACTTCCATTTCTGGCACGCTTGAACTCATAATGTTTTCTTGTTGTGTCTCATATTTTATTTCAACGCTCATCAAATCGTTACTCAAGGCAAATATGGCATAAGCTTCACGAATGGTGATGTCTTGAGGAATGTTTCTTATTTTGATTTTGAAAGCGGATACAGGAAGTTGCTGCTGGTGTTGCATTCCATTGCTCAATGACAAGTTCATCATTGAGCTGGTTAGATTGTTTCCATTCATATTCGTTCCTGCACTCGACAATGCTCTGTAACTTGAATACCCCGGGGATAAAGGTGTCGAATTTGATAACTGGCTCAACTGCGTGAGGTTTTCGGATGATGCTAATGGTGATGACATTTGATATGAATTGAGTTGAACGAGAAATGTTGCGATGCAGGTGTAGTGGCTGGTTGGGGAATTGCGTAGCTAGCCAGATGAAAGAGCAGAATAAAACTGATGGTGATCTCGGCAAGCGTTTGACTTGCAGCGTTTGCCTTGTGGAGAGTTGTTTGTGTGTACACGTATGGCCTGAGAAGTAGCACTCACTGGACGATATTCGATTGTGCTTGATTTACGCGACACGGATATAGAAAGCTGTAAACTCAGACTGTTTCGCTTGGACTGCTGCGAGACTGGTATGTGAACGTGAATGGCTTTCGACTCGGTGTGGAATTGTGGGTGTTTGCTTCAGTGAAAAGTTATGACTGAGTACTGACTTTCTCTGGATAGTGTTTTTGTTCTGTTTTGGCGATTATTCGGGGAAAGCGCGTGTAGGGAAAACTTGTGCAAAAAAACTTGGAGAAAATGCGGGATTTATAGCACGATAATCTTCTTCAATTGGTTGATGATCAAAGAGCTACTGGTGGTGATGCAAATACTGGTCAATGGATACCAATTCGACTTGTTATTACTCGCTTTTTCTTTTTCCTGTTTGTGGTTTTGTTGTCAGGGAAATTAGAAAAAGAAATAGTACGAAAATTTTTTTACACTACGTTCTTGCACACGACCTTTTGAATTCGGTCTCAGATGTACGCGGGAATGCTGTTCGATAAGCGGTAGAAGTGGCTGAACTTCACGCTTTGCAAGCCACTCTCTGTGTAAATTCAGGCACGGAAATTCTGAACTTGTTCAGAAATTTATCTCAAAACGGTAATTTACAAACCAGCATCACTAAGACATTATCGCCACCCATGCTCTCAAATCGCTTGTGTCGAAAGCGTAACGCTGTGTTGGAGACCTATGGACGTCTCGAGCCTGTATGCGGAGTCTTCTCTCTCAATCTTTCGCTCTCGCGTTTATCGATGGCACGTACTCTTTTGGTAGGGGGTATCGTGTTGCGGAGGAAGTGCAAGTTTGTGTGATGGCGAGCCCTTTTTGTTCCCCAAGCAGTATGCGATTGATCTGTGTAGAAAACCTCTAATGGCAACCGCTGAGCGCTTGCTTCCATGGTATTTGACATACAGTGCCGATAAAAGCTGGGTAGTGTGCGACGTGCAAATAAACACCGATTAGATCGGGTGCATTAGTTAGAAGTAGATCTGGGATTCTCTGAGTTAGTGGTATTTTGGTGAGGCGAAGTGAGACTGGATGTGAAACATGTTTCGCAACCTCGACGGCAGAGGCGTTTTCCGGATCCTGCAGCCATTTGATGCGATTTTGAGTTTGCTTGGATGGTTGGCCGTGTTTGTTAGTTAGCTGAGTTTGGCAAGTGGAGTTAGTTGGGCGAGCGTATCTGGCAGGCAGCCCAAGGCTGAGTGATCGCTCTTTCCATTTGAGGCATGGAGAAGGTCCAGTAAATGTTTACGAACCGAAAGTTCCTATATCCTTCAGCAGCTGGTCAGAAGGAAAACAAACAAGAGAAGAACGCGCCTTTCCATGTTCAGTTGTGTGTATGTATACCCTCGTAGCCTGTGGGTCCACCGCTCAGAAGTTCCTGCAGAGAAATTTATGCCTGTCTCCGATAGGGTCATGGGCTTGGATGGCGAGCCAGGAAACCTTACATGAGTACTTTACCCTCTTCAACGCAAGCCTTTGGTGTGTCTTGTTTCATCAGCCATAACATGTTGAAGAGGTTTTGTTTGACGGGGGTCTCATTATTGCTGAAAAGACCGGGGTCTGGTAGGAACAACCCATTCGTGCTCAAGCAATGCCAGCTTGAAATATCTTATCGTTTTCGGGACCAGCCTACACTGATATTTTCAGCAAACTAATCTCGGAAAGAATTATCTTTCTTGCTGGCCCCATTGAAGATGCAGTGCTTCGAAGATAAACGTTTGATTTTACCCAACTCAATAATCACGACTCACCAACCAAGTTGCGGATCACAAGTCCAAGTAAGCGATAATGAATACCATGCTTATCATATATTCAGCACCAAAAAAGAAATTTGCCAGCTATATCAAACAGTTGAAGAGGTAGAAATATTTAATAAAGAATAAAGATGAAATATTTATTGAAGAAAGTGGAGGATTGTTGTAAAGTTATAGGTTTCTTTCGCTGCAAAACTGGCTGCTTTAGGTTTGGCAGATGAAGTTTTGTTCACAAAGCAGTTTTCCAATATCACTGACAGTGAAGCTTGATTTCCACCTTCGCTTGACACTGGAATTATTTGGTTTACTTCTTCTTTGTAAAGTTTTTAAGTTGGTTTACGCTCACAGAAAATTTGAACAAAATTCTTATTGCAGCACAAAATTGACAAAATCGCAGTTGCTAGCTTCAAATCCCTATTGTTTCATGAATTGACCAAGAAGTGAGCCAAAACTGCCTTGTTGGTTGCCATTGTTTGAACCATTACCAGATTGACCATTATTGAAGGCACCCATAACCTGGCCAAGTAAATCACTAGCACCAGATGACGATTGATGATTATTGCCCCCATATTGTTGCTGACTACCTCCATACTGTTGATTACCGCCTCCGTAATGTTGTTGTTGGTTACCATAACTGTTGCTACCATAATCGCCATTTTGATAGCTTCCATTGCCACCGTTTTGTTGTTGTTGTTGCTGTTGCGAACCACCAAGGTTTTGAAAGCCATTTAAAGCGCCCATAACTTGTCCCAATATTGCCCCAGCACCACCAGATTGGCTTTGGCTTTGGCCATAGTTACCACCTTGAGAAGACATTGCACCACTGAGAAGACTAGCAACGTTGAAACCCCCTGAGCTTTGACCACTACTGCCTCCTTTACCACTGTTCAATAACATTGATAACAACTGAAGTTTTCCCTGCTTACCGTTTGAATTCCCCGAACTCATTGAACTCATCAAAATGTCAGATAAGCCTCTATCATTTTGTTGGTCGAGGGCCCTACTACCTTCGTCCATGTTCTCAACAACGTGTTTCGACATCTTCTCAATGTATTGGTCAATTTCATCATCAATAGATTGAGGTGGATTCAATTCTATAGCAGTTGAGAAGTTTTTTGTTGATTCCCGATAATCTTGAAGTTCATAGTTAACCTTGCCTAATAAGTAATAACCTTCAAAATTATTTGGACTCATCCTGATCGTCTTTGTCAAGTCATCAACTGCTTCCCTGAAATTACCTGATAAATAATATGCAAACCCTCTATCTTTGTAAAATTGAGATTCTTGTGGGTTGATATCAATGGCTTGCGAAAAGTTTGAAATAGCACTCTCGAATGATTGTTGCTTGAGGTCATTAAGACCGTTTTGGTGAAACTGACCGGCTCCTGACATAATTGACTCTTTTTTACTTGGTTTAGTAAGTTGAAATACTTCTAGAAATCAAATACAACTAAATAGAATGCAATTTTGCTCTATTCTATCAATAGGACTGTTGATTTGCTAGGAGTAAAAAAAGATAGGATGAACGCTTACATAAAAGTCTTGGAATTTCAGGACTCTTCAGCATCCCAAAGCAGTAGGGACCCAAAAAGGGAGTTTCAAGTGATAAATACTTTAAAAAATATAACATTCTAAATATGAAGAAGAAGCTAGCAACTGTAGTAAAAGGCAATGGATCAGGTTTTCTGAAGCAAAGAATTTTCAAATAAACCTGCTAGTCTTTGGAAATCTTCAGGTTGAAGCACGCCGTCTGCCATAGTTAAAACGATGTTCAAGCCAGAACTTGATGCAACAGAGTTAACAGCAAAGGAGTATTTCAAATTTGCTGTTGATTGTGAAAATAATAAACTTTCGATTTTATAAGCATCTCCCTCATTCACATCTGTTGAATGGAAACCTAGGTTTGTGAGCATGAGAGAACCTCGCTTACCGTCTTTGAATATACTACGCGATTTATGGATATCAACCAAGTCAGCGTATGTCTCCATTGTAAGACCTGCTACATACCTTCCATATGGTTGAATGATTGAGCGGTTCTTGATCTTTTCTCTTAAAGTGTCGCTTAGACTGGAAGCCAAATCCCAGCTGAAAATTTCAAGTGCTGGAACCATCTCTGATACTCCAACAACATTGCACCCATATTTGACATTGGGACAGCTCGCGGAATCTATGAATTTTCTTGTATCGCAACCATAGCAAACTTCATGTGTTCTTTTTGGACCATCCTTATGATCCAAGAACTTGCTCAAGCAAACTAAAAAACAAACCTCCAAATAGGACGTCATGGAGACTTTGTTTCTAGAACATAAATCTCTGACTGTAGCTGCTTCAAATGGGTTGAATGAAATAACAGAATAAAGATGATCACAGTCGACTGATGTCAAACCGATTGAGGTCCATGGGTCCAGATCGCTGTGCAAAACACTTGAATTCTCGCCTTCATAAGTTTTGACATAGTCCACCAAACACTCGATAGGTGGTGGAAGTTGCCCTTCGACTAGGCCGTCACTTTTCGAGAACAAAAACAGACCAGCATCACCATCAGCTGGAGCCTGAGCCTGGGACTGAGCCTGAGCCTGGAAAGTGTTCAAATTACTAACAAACTCTTGGGCAAAATTAATGCTACTTAAACCATCATACAATGCATGATCAAACACAAAATTGATATACGACCCATTAACTATAACAACTCTGAAAAGTGCCGTTTGTGCATTATCATACGAGAACTTCATCTTGTTGATCTTTGACAACATATTTTCCATAAGCGACCCATCGGATCCTCTACCATCCATGTACCAGAATTCCACCGCATTCTCAAAACTCAACTCATCAACCAATGAAACATCATCCCCAAAAACATTGCACAGTAGAAGCGGGTTACAAGATACCATACATTTGACGGTTTCACTTATCAATGCCCTATCATCTTCAAAATCTAGCTCTCGATTCAATTTTATCGTCGAGTTGAAATTATTGAACATGCTGCCTTTGTTCAAGGCTGCAAAAAAGCTCTCAACCTTCCCTAACTTTCTCGAATGAAACATTTCTTCTTAATTGCTTCAATCAACAGCCATTCCATCTCCAAAACTTCCACTTCTTATTAAATAGAAGTAGGAAAAGACAAGATGATGCTTGACGGCCAGTTTCATTAGTTTTAGTTTTAGTTTTAGTTTTAGTTTTGATCCCAAATAGGAAGTTGAGGTTTACGTAATATGTTTTTCGACTTCAGAAAAAATGTGACGGAGATTTCTAAACTTTTTGATGGAAAGAAGGATACAACACTTCACAAAATGGATCGATAAAGGTTGATGATTTGAAACCAAGTTCCAACGATATATCAATCAAACAGTCAAATACTCTATTGTTTATATCATAGACTATTGCGCTAGCTAGAGCCTTCCTACCCAACATTGCTTTGTTCAAATTCGCATCTCATCGTTTGTATTCTACTATTCAAATCTCAAGTCAAAGGGGTGAAAATCAAAGAATAAAATCAAACAAGTATAGATCAGTTTCAATCGAATCCATTTGATAGCCAGAATCACATTAGTTGCCATCTTCTCAAAGCTATGTCAGACATTCAATCATTGAAAAAGAGAAACGGGACACTTTCCAAGATCGACCAATTCAAACTGGATGAATACAACAAGGATAAAAAATCGTTGTTGGCCACTCCTGAAAAGACGAGCACTATTTTGCCAGATACGACTCCAATATACAGCTATGACTCGGTGTCCAAGACCACAACCAAGTTGATCAACAGTGCGTATCGCATTTCATCGGATATCCCTTTGGAAGGAGGTAATGCTATTTCTTTCTATTTTTTCCATTCGATTTTGGTTATCCTCTACTTCTTCATTTCCATCTACAGGATCTTTGAGTTCTCTGTCAACAAGATCAAATTGAGGTACTTCAACATTGCTTACAATCCATCGCATGCCCCTCTTTTGATCAGTGAAGATGTGAATAAGTTGGCCAAGATTCCAAAGAGGATTTCCACGATTTTGAACTACAAACCAGAAGAACAAGAAAATGGAGGTGTCAGTGGCTTGTTGAATGATAGCTCAGAAGTCATAACATGGTGTCTCTCCAGTGGCATTCACGACTTGTCGTTGTACGACGTTGATGGTGTTGCTAAAAAACATATCCCTGAGTTACGCCGCTCTGTTTACAAAAAGTTACTCACTTACTTTGGAACCGATACCGTTCCAACGTTCTCGATTCTGGTACCTCATTTGAACTTGATATACTACGACGTCGACGATGACGAAGAAGAGGAAGAGCTCTATAAAAATGGTTCGAAAAAAGTTGATATCAGAGTCAGCTTATTGTCAAGCATCGATGGTAGAGCTACAATTGTCGAATTGGCCAAGATTATGTCAGACTTGGCTCTCCAAAATGAAATCAAACTCAGCGACATCAACATCAAGTTCATCGACGATGAGTTGACCGAGCTTGTTGGTATTGAGCCAGACCTATTGATCTTGTTCCAACCATACTTGGATCTTCAAGGATACCCACCGTGGCATATTAGATTGTCCGAGATTTATTGGGAAGACGACAACGACGAGGTCACTTACAGTGTATTCTATAGGGCCTTGAAAAAATACTCAACGTGTAAAGTAAATGTCGGAAAATAACAGCTTGGATAAATGATGTTTTATCCCCTTTTCAGTATGGTTTTGCTTATCTTTTTTTTCTTCACTTTTATGTTCCCCAAATCGATGCCCCTCGCTTTCTTTTTCCCCTGAGACTGAGCTCTGTTGTTCTCCACATATCATTCATCTGGTTCTTGATTTATTATACATCATTTCTCTTCTTCTTATACTTCTCGTTTGTCATTCTTGGTGTTTTGAATTTATTTGCATTCTATTACCTCAAAATCAGCTTGCCTTATGCTACATAAACAACTCAAAAAATTACTGACGCCATTATTTGGTCGTGTAGATCAAATTAAGTACCAAAAAGAGGTTATTTTTGACAGACGTGTTGTCCTGATTGAAAGTTTAAGAACTTTTGATTGAATGCATTCTATGGCAAAAATATCTAGCTAATGACCAAGACTGAATATATAAAGTGAATCTTTTGCTAAAAGTGACCAGATTGCTCTGTGTTGTCCATCATCACTAAAGCATAGTTTGAGTTTTATTGACCCGTGAAATGTAAGTGCCACATAACCTTTCCTTTTTTTTCTTTTTCTCCTTTTGCCTTGTTGTTCGAAATTTTGTTTTATCGCTTTCACGCTCGTTGGCAACTTTCAACCAACATAAACAAAGTAATGGATTGATACTTTCAGTAAAGCATTTAGCAATCAATCAGTTAGTAGTACTATTTCATTAGATTGATCATTGCAAAACAAATATAGACATAGTAAGTTATAATAAGTTGTGTTATTAGCCCGTTCTAGCTGGGAGTAATTAGAGTTTGATTTCAAACAAGGGTGCCATTTCTTGCAAGATCTGAGTGTTGGTCCAAGAAAGCCAACCATCGAACAGAGGGCGATCATCTAGTTCGAGCGGCTCCAATTCTTTCCCATAACGATTGGATATCTGTGAGAGTGCTCCCAATGGTTTGCATGCGAGATGCTACTTGGATTGAAGCACTTGTTTGTTGCCGGTATGGAAATCTGAAAGTGATCGTCGGCTATTTTGAGAAGACAAAAAAAGTCAATCCAAGTCTTCAAGTGAGCAATCTTGAATCAATTGCTCGAATCGCGTTGTGATCCCTGGATATCCTTCCATCGAAGATTGATTTCTTTCATCACATTCCCCAGCTAGACCGATTTGACTATGTTCATCACGCGACAAAAACCGCTACTAACATTAATTCTACCATTGTGCTATTTCAGATGGGTTTATCTATTTCAAAGTTATTATCAGGCCTTTTTGGTCGTAAGGAAATGAGACTTTTAATGGTTGGTTTAGATGCCGCTGGTAAGACCACCATTTTATATAAATTGAAATTAGGTGAAATTGTCACAACAATCCCAACAATTGGTTTCAATGTTGAAACAGTTGAATATAAGAATATCTCATTCACTGTCTGGGATGTCGGTGGACAAGATAAGATCAGACCTTTATGGAGACACTATTTCCAAAACACCCAAGGTATTATCTTCGTTGTTGATTCAAACGATAGAGATCGTATCACAGAAGCTAGAGAAGAATTGCAAAGAATGTTAAACGAAGATGAATTGAGAGATGCTATATTGTTGGTCTTTGCAAACAAACAAGATTTACCAAACGCTATGAACGCTGCTGAAACAACTGAAAAGTTAGGTTTACACTCAATCAGACAACGTCCATGGTACATTCAAGCTACATGTGCCACTTCAGGTGATGGTTTGTATGAAGGTCTTGAATGGTTAAGTACCAGTTTAAAGAACTCCAATTAAGCTTCCCTCAATTGAATTGAACTCTTAAGCTTTTTCCATATTGGTCATTTTTGTTATCCTCCCTTATTCTTTTCAATTTTTTTATCGTTTTGTTCAAGTGCTCTGAAATTATCTCGTCTGTGGTTTCATTGCATTAAATTTACTGTATTTTTTTTCTCTCTCCACTTTCATATACATCATTTAAGTTCTTAATAATATTACTCCTGCAGTGATTTAGATTTACTTCCCTTTTTTTGTTACGACGCTGAAGGCATTTGTACTTTTGTAACTTATTTCTTCAAAGTTCTTTTTAACTCTCTTTATTTTAGTCATACTTGTTGATGCATATGGGTTGAACGTTTTTTTTGGAGGCAGAATGAAGGGGAAGAAAAGAAAATCAAATAAATTTAACAATTGTTAGTTCTCACCATAAATTACAATTATTCACATTTTCCCCTTTCTGTTTGATTTCTTATTTCCTTCTTTCATAAGCTCAAATCAAATAAGCTTTATCCTTTCACCATCTTTTAACCTGTAGTAATCTTTTGGACTGATCAGTCGCTCTAAATTTCTCATAGGCCCATCAACTTCTTAAACCGTACGATTGTTCACCTTTGACTCAAGTGAAGGTAGAGTATGTCTCTATCCATTTTTACCCTCGGTAAGATTGAAGCTCTTAGAGGTGTACTGATGTAATTATCAGCTAAAGTTAGGGTTATAAGCCCTATATGAATACAGACTTCTATAGATCAACAGCCTCAATACTTGTATAGGGGCTGTTGTGTTTTCTGAACTTTGAACACTACCTTGTTTTCAAAAACTTTTTTTCACCAATTTTTTCCAAATCCTTGATTGTGTGAGTAAGAGGTTAAAATATATTACAAAATTTGGCTAGAGTTTATTGATTGTATACTATTTAGAGAATCCAAATCATCAAGTAATCTAATCAAAATGGTATGTTTAAGTGAACACATTCGTATTTATATATGCATTTTATCTCCTGGTTAATAGGAAGCAACAATTCAGAGCCAAATCAAAGCAAGAAAGCATAGTTTATCAATGTACGAAAACTTGATTTTCTACAGAGGATATAATTCCATGATTAGCATGAGACAAGCCATAGGAATGATGGAGTAGTTCCCATAAGAGCTGAGGCTCACTTAACAGAGTTGAACGTTTGTAAAGTAATGTCAAACTGTTGAGTCAGTTCCTAACGTAAATTGTTACTTCAAAGGTATAAAAATATTTCACATCATACATGCTCTATTGCTATACACCATGATCACCAGTTTTACTCCAAAACAAGCCATCATCAACGACGTTTTGTTTGGCACAGCTAATTATGGCTATCCATCAAAGAAGAAAATTCTCTTACTATTTAGAAGTGATTAATGCTATTTAAACATTTGATGAATGTTTGTGAATACGAAGCAAAAACTTTAAAGATTAAACTCATACTAACTTTTATTGCTATCAATTTTATAATGCAAACAGGCCGGTGTCAAAGCTTACGAACTCCGTACTAAGTCAAAACAACAATTGGAAGAACAATTAGTTGAATTAAAGCAAGAATTAGCTCAATTAAAGGTTCAAAAATTAACAAAGCCATCTTTACCAAAGATCAACACTGTTAGAAAGAACATTGCTAGAGTTTTGACCATCATCAACTTGCAACAAAGAGAATCAGTCAGAGCCTTCTATGCTGGTAAGAAGTACCAACCAAAGGACTTGAGAGCCAAGAAGACCAGAGCTATCAGAAGACAATTGACCAAGTTCGAAAAATTCCAAGTCACTGACAAGCAAAGAAAGCAACAAATCGCATTCCCACAAAGAAAGTTTGCCATTAAGGCTTAAGTTTGAATTCTATATTCGAAAATACAATTGTCTTGCTACTTTGTATATGATGCAGTGGTTTATGTTATGATAAGTCTTTGAAGAATTGTTATTTTCTTGATCACGCTTGATATATGTAGTATCTACTATTTTTCTATATCTGGGTTTAATAAATTTATCTTTTTCTGTTTCTAAAACATTCTGGATCGTAGAACTGAAGTTATTATTCTAGTTAGAGTGATCACTGCTGAACTCGTTGAGAAAGTAGCAACGTTTCTCCCAAATGAATCATACTCCAAACTATTTTGCATAAATCAATTCTTCAAGTGAGCGAACTAAGTAGCAGAATTTGTTTTTTAGTGTCTCATTGCCAATCTTACTCAATAAGTTGAAGATCCCATATCGAGAACACTCTCGGTCTACTAACCCACTTGCTGTATGCAAGAAATTTTTCTCAGTTACTTGTGACTAGTAGTTATGAGGTTAAAGTGTATATTGACAACAATAAAGAAAGCCCTGAATGATAAAAGATGCAAGAATGAAACACTGAACAAAGACAAAAAACGTATATATAAAAAATGCACTGAAAGCTCCACCTACCCACTTATCGCTGAATCACCATCGTGATCTACCTTCGATACCTTACACAACCTTTCATTTCTCTTCATAATTTTGAAATCTCGAATCTTCGATTTCAAGCCAACATCTTCAACGACATCTTCAAATCTCAAAGGCATTCTGTTGAATGGATCGGTTGGATCATTTAATAAATGTGCTCTTATAGTTGATCTGTCAATAGATATCTTCGAAGTTGGTAGAATGACTGGATCTTCCATCAATGTGTACATCAACGGATCTAAGAACTCATCGGGTAATTCACCCAACTCTGACTCCAATTCCTCTTCTTCCGCTTTCTTCAGTTCTGCCAGCTGAGCAAAGTTGAGCAATTTAGAAAGGTACTCACTTGTCGCATCAAAACTTTTGTGCTTCTGTAATATTGAACAAGCCTTCTCGAAATAAGATTTGTTGAAAGACCTATCATCTCTGGAAACTGATGCGATAAATGACGATTCTTGTGATAGGTTAACGTATATGTTACATAAGCTCAACAATAATGAACTTGGATCAAATTCGTATTTTTCCTTATCCTTGACTTTCAAGTCGCGACATTTTGGTCCAACTAATGCAACCAAATTATAGTCCAACATGCCTGCCAAACGATCAGAAATTTCAGGAATGACAAATGATGACGGAGTTTCTTCTGTAAATTTATCAAACAACGCAACTGTCTTATTACTCAATCTAACTAATGACATTGCATGATCTTGTGATTCCTGTAAACGTTTCTTGATCTCATCATCTGAACCTTCCAAGGACGAAGCTAAACCGCTTTTTCTATTCGTCAATTCTGTTTGGCATGAATGAACTTCGGCCAACTGTCTTAATGACTCATCCATCAAATATGTCGTATCATTCAACATTCTTGCAATAAATCTGATAAAAAATTTAACGTTTGTTGATACTTGCTTCTGTAACTGTCTGCGATATAATAAATTGTCCCAAACTTTTTCGATGATGGATGCAATATTGAAACGAATGTTGAATTTATCATAGAATTGAGATGAAGCACCGGTCTTTTCACACATGACATAAAAATCTAACAACGCGGTGAAAAGGTTATCAATAATCAATTGATCAGTTTTGATAATATCCATCAGGAATCCAGGTTCACCTCCTTGGAAATCCATTGCTCCAGAAAACAAAACTTCAACCAATTTGCCCTTCAAATGCGGATTACTGATCAATTCGGGACATCTAAGCAATACTACGACAAAGTGAATGATTATTACCAACTTTTGCTTACTCTCAACAATCAAAGGATTATTAGTATATTTGATTATGTATCTCAAATATAAGATCAAACCGTCAAGCAACATTTCTGGCAAATATTTGAATGGAATTGGAGCCTTTGATCTAAGATAATCTTGGTCATCCAAATCATCTACCTCGATATCCGTGAATGGTAAGCTTATTGGATTCAAAGGATATAGATGCAGAGGATCAATTAATCTTAAGAAATAAGTACTGGATCCGGTTATAAATTCAAAAACGTCACGCTGAAATGGCTTATGAGTGAAGAAAATCAATGACGCATCTTTCTTAGCCTTGAAGCTGAGCTTAATCTTATTCAACCGATCTAACTGTGCTTTAATCATTGGTTTTAACAGAGGATTTTTCTGTGCCAAATTCATATTCTCTAATTTTTCAATCTCTCGATCGATGTATTTCAACTCTCTCTTGACTCTACCTTCCTCGGTGATAGAGCCACCAATACCATAGTTCAAGTATGTTAGTGATAAGAAGAATACATCACTTATGAAATTTGTCTCGGTCGACTCAATCTTAGTCCCCTTGTAGTATTCGTTTGTTTCTTGTATGGTAGCGTTCAACCTTGTCTCTTCTTTAACGTCAATCAAGTCACTTTTATGGAAGTAATATGCATCAATTTTATCCATCTTTTTACAAGATAAATCACTCAAGAACGGTTGGCAAAATTTGATTAACACCATTGAAATGTTTATCATGAGCGAATGCGACGATAACTCTTCAAACTTTGCATGTTCACCTCTTCTCAAGTGGTTCAAGTTGACGACATATGCGAAAAACTTCAAAATACCATTTCTTGAAAGTTCACCTCCTCTGACGATCTTATCAGTTATATAGAATATTCTATCAAGAACTGTTGAGTATTCGCTTTGTAATGACTCAATCGTAGCTCTTTGGTGTTGCTTTGACTGATCTTCATTGAAATTGTGAGTACAGATTTCTTCTAATAAGGGTGATATTCTAAAGAATGGACCTAGTAGCGAGTCAGTTTCCAATCTCTTTGGCTCCTTGATATTCTCATAATTGTTGAATCCATCAATTTCAGTTATGGATTGGGCAACCAGCTTTTCACTAATCAATATCTGTAAGGTTGTATAAATCTTAACATAAAATTGTTCGGTTGAGTTCAAATCACTATGTTTGAGTGAATTTGACAAGAATGGGACCAATATGTTCAAAAACTCAATAAGACATTCATTCTCCATCGACCTCTTGACAATCTGAACCAAAAAATCGTTCAAATCGTATATATTATTGATCAATACATTGATGGTGTCGCTTAGTTCGATGTCATTGATGAACAACTCAGGAGCTTGAAAGCAAAGGAACCCATAGCTTGTTGTCAATCTGATTGTTTCATCCAATAACTCCAACTTTTCGTTGCACAAGGGATCTGACAACTTCACCAACCTTCTGTACTTACTTGCCCTTATCCAACTTTTCTGCAAATACTGTAATGGGATGTTGTCCCTTTCGTCTATGTTGTTCAACCCGACTTCTGTCAAGAGCTCCACAATCGATGCGTCAATCAACTGTAGATTCAAAGCAAGGCTAGCTGACTCCTCGTGTGTTGAGCTGAGGTATGTATACTCATTTGAGTTAGAAGGGTTCAAAGTCACCAAGAGAATATTCTGAAGCGCTGAGTTTGCCCAAGCACAGAAATCCTCCACCGGCGGCAGTCTGACTTGACTTGACCTCGCTGATCCTAATCCTGGTCCTGATGCCTTCGCTGCACTGGTGCTGGACGACAGCACCGACGTCGAAGGCGTCGCTTGCTTTGTTGTGTTTGTCTCCGATGATGACGATGACGATGACGTTAGAGTCGAAGAAAGTCTAGCCAATCTCTTGGCCCTTATGTCTTCTGTAGTGTCCATTCTATGTTTTTTTAGGTCTAGATGGATGGATTGGGATTCTATCGTACAAGTGAAGCTCCAATCCCATCAAATCATCTTGTTTGATTACTTGATTAGCATCATCATCTCTCTGTTTTGGCTCACTCATGCTTCCCTCCCGAAACGGGGTTTTTGGGATCTGGGACACTACCTAATATAACCAATTATTTTCAATGCAAAAAAAAGTCAATTCCGAAACATTCCCTAAGTGAGTGAGTGAGTGAGTGGAGTGAAGAAACCGTGAACAGTTTCAATTCATCAATCAATAAATCAATCGCGCTATATATATATCGAAGTCGAGGGCGATTCAGTAAAAGATACACATTGAATCTATATCGTTTTGAAGAAAAAATGGTAAGTGTCCTCTCTGAGGTTATGCATTTGATTCCATTCTACCCCCACACTAACATGAGGCCCACCGAGCTTTTAGACCACATCTGATGAAATCCCAATAAACGTTGAGAGCGGTGAAGCCCAAGAGCTTGCAATCGAGGATGAAGAGAAGAGGCTAGGCGAGTTGTGCAGCAAGTACAGCATAACCTCTATTTTGTACAAGTCGTTGTTCAACGGCAATCCGAAGGATCGGTTTTTCATCTTGAGATTGGAGAACGACTTGATCAAGTTCATCAAGGTTGAGGGTAACGAGTCGTGGAGGTTGCAGCCTTTGAACTCGTACTACAGGCTATTGGTGCACCAGATTGCCACGTACTACAGGATGGGTCATATCTTGTTGAAAGATGGTGTTTCGATGGTCATTTTCAAGAACAATACCAGTGTTGTTAACGGGAACCATATATCCGAAAACCAGAGCGATGACGACGAGTCACCGCAATTGAAGTTGAGTGAGATTCCAAATGACCTATACGTTGACGTTGAGGTCAGCAATGATATCAGTGATGATTTCTTGATCAGAAACGGTTTATATCAGCAGCTGCTGCAACAGAGACAGTACAACAACCATCAGAATAAGCAGAGGTATCACGTAAATACTACCCAGGCCAACAAGTCTTTCAAGATCATCAAGAGAAAGGAAGAACAACTGTCTTCTCAAGGAGAGGAAGAGGAAGAGGATGTTTCTAACAATTCATCATCACCATCTTCTACTGATTTGAAAGACGATAGATTATCAAAAGAGGAGTTATACAACAAGACAAGAGAACTGATATTTTCTACCACAAACGAAGGAGATGATGACGAATCTGATGATGACGACGTTGAAGTTGTGGTTGTTGATAAACAACTGTTCAGAAAGTTCAACAACCATAACAAGTATCAGAAGAAGCCATATAGACAGCAACCTCAATATTACAACAACTACTACCCTATGATACCTCTCCAGCAACCGTTTTATCCACAACAACAGGCATACCCAATTTACCTCCAGCAGTACGAAGGAGGGGTGGAATTGGACGAAGAGCAGCAGCAGCAACAGCAGCAGCAACAGCAACAATTTATCTACTTTCAACAACAGCAACAACAGCTGATGAATCTGGGTTATTATTATCCTCAGCAGTTTATTGGAAGAGGAAGAGGTGGGTATATGAGGGGAAGAGGTGGATACAGCGGTGGTATGAACCAAGTTAGAAGAGGTGGATATCAGAATGGTGGTAATAGATACTACAATATCAACAACACCAACGCAGGAAATTATAACAAGAGTAATGAACCGTCATCTGAATGAAACAAATAAATTTTGCAAAAAGAAGGAAAAAAAGTCTTGACTAATGTGACCATTTGATGCGGAGAAGAGGTTTTGATTTTTATTACTATTCTTTTTTTTCATTTAATTTTGGATTTGTGTTTATAAAATGTCTTGTATAAAACCATTAGATTCACCAAAAATGTTTCAAAGTTAAGAAATGCCAAAAGAAAATTGAAAATGGATGTTACGAACTCTAACGTTGATTAATTAAAACTGCTTTTTGTCTTGCAATGTCTTTTCTGCCCTGGTTTTCTGTTCGAAAAGGGGTGGTGTAAAGGAGGTTATGAAGATATTTGATAATAGCCATTTTGAATAGGTTTCAGACCTTCTTGAAGCTAAAAATCCCTTTACACAGATGACTTTGAGCCAACTAGTTATTTGATTAAAGAATCGTTGCTTTTGAGCGCTTCAAAAAGCTTTATGTTTACATTCCAAATACCAAAAGGTTAATAAATGCTGATCTTGAACTTCATCAGGGATGTACATCAGGCAAACACTTCGTGTTCAGGAGTTATCATAAATATCGCTGAATATATCAAAATTACTCGAAAACTGATGCTTGTCTATAGTGTATAATATATAGAGAGATATAAATAAGTATACATACATTCACTCGAAGCATCGAACTTTCCGTCACCTTTCTCAGTCGTGAGCTTCAATTCCGGACGATCAGAAAACTCCAAGGCAATACCAAATGAACATTTTTATCATCGTCAACAAACTTGGAAACAGCACTATATGAGCCTCTGGCTAACATTCCAGAAGGAGCTTCAGTTTCCGGGAATGTTTTTTCATAAAAAGGTATCTCTAACGTAGAAGGGGCATACGATCCACATGGCTCCTCCAACTTGTCAACCCTAATCCCAGCCTTCTTCACTGCTTGTAGGTATTTGATCCCTGTAATGATCTCGTGTTGGACTTTAAACTTGATACGTAGTGAGTAAATAGATTTTTCTTTGATCTTGAACGAGATCTTCTTTGATTCCAACTCTTTTATGTTATCGTAATTTTCCAAATTGACCACAATTGGCTCATCTCCTTCAATCAACAATGACATCTCTAAAATAACCAAACGCCTACTGTCGTTTGCCTTTATTGGCAAAAGATTGGATGATGATGACAAACCAAGTGAAGCCTTCCACTTAGCCAAAGATTCGTCTTCAGCGTCTAGTTTTTGATACTCGTCAAGTGTTTTTTTTTCACCAACTTTGTAGCCATGAGTATCCTCCGGAATTAAATCATCTTCAATCTGGTTCGACATTTTGTTGCAATCAGCCTGCTTATTGATTTTTGATGAAGTGTTGAGGTGGTTTTTATGATCTATTTATATTTATCTGAAACAATTTTTTTGATGTTGTCGCTCTTTGGATCAGCTAGGGCGCGTTTTGTCTTTTCGAGAGAAGCAGGTTTTGCAAAAACTATCCACTTGTTCAGGCTGGAATGAAGGTCGAATCAAATGATTTCACATATTCCTGATTGGATAAAATCATTATTAAAGGAATACTTCAAGGAATCTATAAAAAGAATTGATATGGGTAAAAAAATAGAACATACAAGAAAACCTCACGGAGACCATATAGGCTAATCAACATTCCGCAACAAAACCAGAAATAAAAATACAAACTAATGAACACCCCTAATGATCACATTGAGCAACATCCCTTTAGCCTTTTTACACTTTTCAAGCACAAATACAAGAGCATATCACAGATATATATCATTAATATCGTGGTCATTATCCTTAGTTTCTTGTATCAATAAACCCATTTGTAGTCGCACTGAACATTGTACCTTGTGGCTATAAGATACAGTCAGATAATGCTTTTGACTATTGGTATATGCCTCTTCATTTGAACTCCTTATATCAAACAGGGTATCATTTCAGCCTTTCATCGATTCAAGGGAAACACTGACTTTTCTAGATTTCCTGCCTGCTCCTTCAAGCTTTGATTCTGTTTCGTCTAAAGAGTCAGGTAACGGGCCTCTCTTTCTTGATGGAAAAGGTTTAACAGGTTGAGTCTCCTCCTGCTCTTCATGAATCTTCAATAATGACAATGAACTATCTATTCCATACGGATTTGTCAGACTAGTCAAATCTGGCCCATCAACCTCCCTTGGGATGGTAATGCTGTCTGTTACTTTCTCAAATATATCCAAAGTTTCCTTGAAATAGTAATTCATACGCTCATTGACAGAGTCCCTAAGATTAGAATACTTTTTGTTATTTTTACAAATCAATGGGGCAAAGGATAGAGCAACTTTTCCAATTGGTAGAGTTGTTAATCCAATATAAATTCCTTCGATATCATTATCAAAATAGTCTGATCCGATAATGAACTTAGACCCATTTTTAACTCCACCGCTTGCTCTTTGTAAAGGCTCTGTCTCTATCATTAGCATCTTATCATTTATCAAAATAGTGAATGCTTTGAATGCAGTGATTATGGAATCAGATGAAGATTGATCTGTATAACCCATAAAATCCAACATCTCGCTAGTCGATTCAGGGATGTCAAACTTATTAATAATTCGGAATAATTTTCTCACATTCATCAAAATCGGCAAACTTGATAAAATCTCTGAACCTCGCTCCAGACAGGTGCATGTGAAGCATACAAATGAAGGCGGAACATTCCTCAAATCAACACTTTTACCATAGCAGCATGCGTGAACATTTTTGTGACAGGCGGCACACTTAAGCTTCTTTGTTTCTAATGAGAAAAGGGGTTTCTTGGAACCACATTCACAATTGTATCCTTCAATAATTTTCTCCTTTGGGTAATGACTGGTATCAGATGGCTCATCTAATAGCTGAGTACTCTTGATGTCTTTGATCTGTTTGAAATACAACTCTAACGATTTATCCTTAAGACATTTTTCAAGCTCAGCAGAGGTTTGACTCTTGATCTCGAGAGAGCTTTCCTCCTTCTTGAACAGGTTCAATTCTGGTTTGTGCTTCAGTTCTTGTGATTCAACACTGATCACCTGCATATCTTCAATTAAGTCAAAGGGATCGACCCTGATTGTTCTTCCCCTATTGTTCGAGGTTGCATTGAGAACTTTAACCAGAAGGGTGTGATATTGAGTCTTAAAGGCACCAGAGACAACCTGATATGATTTTTCAGATTCATCAACCTCCAAGGTTGCTATTTCACCAGATGCATCACGGAAAATTGCTGATGGCTGGTAGTCAAGGGGGCAACTGTCGTTGAACATCAACCTGACCGACATATACCTATCATCCGGAATGTTTGGCAAAGACTGCGTTATCAAGATGAATCGTCTCATCAACTGCTCAATGGCCTTTCGTGAATCCAACAATGAAACACTGGCTGACTCCATGTCTTTCGAGTCACTTGAGATATTCATAACCACCTCATCGCCGTGGTAGTCAAAGGTGAAGGTATAAGCCTCTAGCAAGTCGTTGGGTCTTTCTGGGTCGGTGAATATAGATAAGAAAAACGCTCTCAAGTACTTCTTGTTGATGGAGGGGAAAATCCCCTTATCAAGCCAGTCCAAGATTCCATCAACCTCCTTCGATTTACCCCTGAGCAAAGTTTTGACGTTGATTGACCCAGACCTCCTCTCGCCTTCTCTCAAATCAGACTTATTGGCCACAAACCACTGATCCCTGAAACAGTCTTCATCAAATAAACCTCTTAAATACGCGATACATCCAAATGACATCCTTAAAGTGGTCTGAACCAACTTCTGGCTTTGCGCTTGACTTACCGCCGTTGAGGTGGCCGTTTCTGTTACTTGTTTCGAACAGGTTGACATTGGGTCTAGTAGTCACTCTCACGTTAACAGCAAGTTACCAAGATTTGATTTCAAGAGATATATGAACTTGAGGTCTGCTCGTCTTGAAATGATCCATCTGGTTTCAAAGAACAAAGGGATTCAACAAGGCGGAAAAACGCAGTGTTTTACTACTCAAAAAAAGGCAAAAAATAATATATGGAGAAGGAAAATTTATCATTCTTGCTCATCTGATAAAGTAAACCCTTGATACCGCTAATTATAAATCTTGTTGTTAGGGTTCATCAAGTTGAGTTTGATATTTTAACATGTCTAAAGAACAACCAGAAGGCTTATTGAACTTCCAGCTGTTGAATGGCAACTCGAACCTCGAGGCTAACTACTCTTCAACTGCTGCATCTATCGCATCATCTGACTTGGATTATCAAGATTGGTCGAATTCCATTGCTACGCTTCCAATATCACGTCCATTATCAAGGGGCTCTACCGCATCATGCTTGTCGGTAACCGCTTTCAAGGATGGCATCGAGGGCAAAAGAGTTCATAGAAACGGGATTCCTAGTTATCCATATACGCTAATTACGTCATTGTTCGATGGCAAGTATACCAATAGCTCGTACCATCCACTATTTTCCCACCACGCCCAAGGCGATCCGACTTCAACAGACGATTTATTATCCTCCTCAAAGTCTTCCTCGTCAATTTCAGATTCGCAACCACCAAACATCCCGACTTCAATACCTGTCACGTTGGACGAAAAGATGAAACTACTTAAAACCGGTATTATCCAAAAAGAAAGAACTGGAAGCATTCCTGGCATTCCTGAAATTGGGCCATTGGTAGACTTGGATACTGTTTCCTCGAACAGGATTGACTCAGAAGGTGATTACGTTACCGATACAGAGTTGAATGATTACCAAAGATTCCAGAAAGATGCAGCTGCAGCTGCAGCTTATGAGGCCAAACACTGAAAGTACTTGGCTCCATTTTTAGATTTATTCCACTACTAGCTTTTTGTTTATGGACAACTTGAATTTTGTCTTTATTATGATTTCAATGACTTTTATGATATGCACCACTGATTTTTGAAGCTGAAGTGATTTTTTTTTTCAAATTTATTGAATCTTTTATTTAGGAATATTGAAACACCTGATGAGTTATGCACCTACGTTGCTCGAAGCTATATACAAACTGTAATTCCGAATTCAACTCTCAGATTATGAAAGTCAGAATATGCATTAATAAACTATATACAGCTGCTGGTTATATATACTTAGTTAATCTTTTTTTGAAACGGTTTCTTCTTCATCTTCAACTTCGACAACATCACGTAGAGCAGAGTCAGAATCAACCGTATAATTACCCTTCTTATCCTTGACAATGAATCCTTGACTCTTCAAGTTATTGAACATATCTTGTGGAATCCAACCTTTGGTAGCGGCAAATGGAGTACCGACAATTTCTTCTTGATATTTATTGATTTCTTCTTGATGCTTTTGAATATCGAAGTCGCTCAATTTTTGAGGAATTTCACCCCCTACCAACTGATTCTTAAGATAGCCTTCCCACATTTGTTGCAAGTTTAACAATGATGATTCAACATACAAATAGTCTTTATCACTCTTGTTTTCCAAAGCGGCTGTGTATGGTGAACGCAATAACTTAACAACCGGAGAAATTGCAGCCAAAAGGTCTTTTCTTCTGTCATTCAATGCAAATTCCCACATGAATTGGTTTCTTGTTCTATTGTACATAAACTCATATTGTTGTCTCTCAACATCATCAAGAGTATCAAAGTTTTCAACCTCTTCTTTCAAGTTGTAGATCTTTGGACCTTCATATGCAATACATTGAGGATAGTTTTGAAGAATGAATGGTTTGATTGAAGAGCTTTCAAAGTCCAAAAGATAGTTTTTACCATCCTTGACGATAACGTTCATTGGGTCTAAATCAGGATTGTATAATCTTGGTTTGAATAATTTCTCAACATTTGGTAATGCCGAAGAGGCTTCATTGAACAAGATTGGAGCTAAGGCGGATAATCTTTCATAGACCTTGATAGCAGCTCTTAGTTGATGGACATTTTCAACAATTGATGATGAGTCTGCCTCTGCCAAACTTAGCCTTCTCTTTAAGTTTTCTAATTCAACTGTAGCAATTGATTTGACCAAATCAAGAGGTTTGGTGAAAGGACCAGTCATTGTTTGGTACTCCTTCGGAGTCAAATATTTCTTGTTCTTGTAGTACGCTCTCTCAACGTTTGGCCCAATTCTCCAACGGTTCCTCAACAACTCATCTGCTTCGCCCGAGTAAGGTTCCAACTTTTGATTTTCTGGTGAAACGTCATCATAAAAATATAAGGAACCACTAGCATTAAACTCAGCTTCCAAAAGCTGATTTTGGAGATCAGCAATTGGGTCAATCACTGCTTTCAAGATTGCCTTTGAATCTGGTTCAGTGAAATCGGAAACCAAAGGGTTCCATTTCTTCATTAAAGACTGGCCTTCAATGAACTCCATCAAAATAAATGGAGTTCTCAATGCATTGTTAGAATCAACACCATATGAGTAGACTTTTGGGACGTTCATACCCAATTTCAAAGTAGCAAAGTCCATAGTTGCAACTTCACTCTTGATCTTTTGTCCAATGAAATATTCAGAATCCAAAGAGTATGGTATTCTCAAAATAAATGATTTATCAGTTGTTGATTCCAACTTATAGATTCTGTGGTGCTTACCTTCATGAATACTTGACATTTGTTTGATGTGAATCTTTTCATTTGGATTGATTATACCAACTGTTTGAATATCGACATTATGTGACAATGTAGTGATACCTTTGACGGTCTTTGGAGCAGTGAGTATCGGCTTTTTCTCAGAATCCAAATTCTTAGCCGTCTGAATAGATGTCTTTATCAAAGACTCAAGTACCTCTTCACAACCTTCAATCGAAAATCTTGTTACTCTTTTTGCCTTTTCTTTCTTATCATCCTTCAACCACGAGCCCCAGGAATACTGGAAAAATGCCTCTCTTTGAGGGTCTTTTTCATCGGAAAGAGTTGTGAATGTCTTCTTTGGTTCTGAAGCAATAGATGAATTGAATCTTACTGAAGTCAATAGAGACTTTGAAACACTTTGGGACGCTCTCAGAGAAGAGTTAGTCTTACTAGCACACTTGAACGACCTAGATGCGAACTTTAACATTTTGATTTGCCTATGAGTTATCAATATAGCCTTTTTGATTCAATCTAGATAACCTTGACTTGTACGAAATTTTTCAACAAAAAAATGTCGGAGGTCATGACCGGCATACCTCATGAACGCAAAGACAAATTCAATCACGGAGGAAATGAAAAAGTCGAAACATTAATAAGATTAAAAGTAAAGTTGAGTTCTCTCAGACGAATTCATTGCAAGACAGAAAAAGTATGTAAGTGAAACTAATTTAGAGTGGATTCGTGAATGCGATTGTGTCAATTTATTATTTAGGGAGAAATAAAAGATAATAAAAGAAATAGAACAGAAGATGAAATCAAGCTAAATATTCATAGCTGTCGCCTTCAATTCTTTGTAAATATTCCTTTTCAATTAATGAATCTATACATTTTTTTATGTCCCCAACACTTGGACTGAATCTGACACTTGCTTGTTGAATGACTTCGTTCAATAAAATTGAATGTTTCAAATTTTTTCTTGCTTTCATTATTCTAACAATACAAGCTTGCAAGAAATTTCTCCTATCCTCATCTATTTCCCTGCTCGTATCTGAAACCTCTTGCTTCGACTCAATTTTCAATGGATAGTCGAATTTGACCTTCATTTTCTTTGATCTATACTCTGAAACAACGGTAAATTTTGTGCTAGGTTTGCCGGTAAATTCTGAGCCTGGTGGACTTTGGTTTAACAACTTAAATTTGAGCAAAGGAGCAATAGAAGCTTCCAAATACTCAGAAGTCAAGTCAGTGATATCCAACAACTCTTCAAAGCTGTATGTGTCTCTCTTATTGAAAGGAAAAATAATAGCCATTTGAAAAACAGTCATTGCTAAAATAAATGGTGGTTTTCCCGGTTTGGCCAAGTTGGCTTTGACTTCACCACGACAGTGATTCCAAATCCATTTTAACTGTCGACCCGAATACTTTTCATTATACAACTCCTCAACTTTTTCAGTTGTTGGCAGCAACTCTTGTGGTAATTTGAATGGGAGCTTCCAAGGCTGAAATGGCCAGGTTGTTTCCGCTAAGACAAATAAAGTCAAATCAGATACAATTTCTTTGTTGCCTTCACCCTTGACTCTATCTTTGAAAGTTTGACATAGTTCTGATGAGGACTGAATATCCTGAAACATTTTTGTCATTTTTGATGTATATTCCATGCTATTTTCGGCTTTCAACCTTTGTATCACAGCTTCTTCCTCAGAAGAAGTTCCAGCAGCAGTGAGAATTAACCTTCTGGCTAGAAGACGACGATAATTGGTCTCAAATGCATCCTTATCATTAATGAATTTGAAAACAGTCATCAAATCATCAATTGACATTCCCTCAGTCACAGATGAGTCGACATCTTTACCTTTTCTTTTTAATAACGTATCACTATATTTGGCCAATAACTCTGGAGTTTTTGACTGCACTCTGCTGGTTGGTGTTGCAATTGAGTTTTTGTTGATAAATTCACGGGATGCGTTATCCAAAGATTTGACGAAAAGTGGGTTCTTTTTAAAAGATATCTCAACGATATGCTCGAATCTTTTGTAAATACCTAAAACCGTGACAACATAAGCCTTAGGGTCGACTTGCAAGTCCTTCCTGTTGGTGGATTGGTCATTTTTCAAAGTTGTAGCCCTCAATTCTTCGATAGCCTTCAAACCTTGTTCCTTGACATATTCTTCAAATTTGACCAAGAGAGTTTCTAATGTTGGTGGTACTCTTTGTAGCAAACAATACATTCTATAAATGTCCTCCAATTGGTTCTGATCCAATAATTCTGGAAATGCATCATACATTTCTTGTGCATGTTGGTCTATCAAAACGACGTTAAGGGTATCATTCAAAGGTTTCTTTGTATGCTCATCCAACATTAAGTTCGCTCTTGAGTTTTCTTCGGCAATTCTTGTTTCTGCTCTTTTCATGTAATCGATGATACCATTTGACTCTAGAAATGCTTGACTCTCGGCTGTATAAAACTCCTTTGTATTTTCCAAAAAGACATTTTCAAAATACTGTGTGTAAATAGACAAGTTGGATTTTTTGAGGTCACTTGAACCAAAACCTAAATTGACAAAGGATGTGATTGCAACTGGTAATTCATCGTTGTACAAGGTTTGGTTCAATCTTTGAGCTTTGATTTGATCCATAAGTTCAGATATCAAAAGGGCGGAATTTATGTTGAACATACGATCTCTCCACTTTAGCAAACACAAAGTGTTGACATCATACACACCTCTTCTTCCATCACTTCTCTCCTTACTGATCCAGTAACGATTCATGTAATCAAAGATATTGTTCAAGTAGCCAGCACCAATGGTGAATCTCTTCCATGTTCTGACATAAAAACTCAAAAACGTCTCGTTCTGATTTCTTTCCAATGACTGGACAAACTTCTCCAAGTAGCGTTCAAGCTTTGAGTATATTTCTCCTCCCACCAACATTGAAGTCTGTTCATTTCCCGGAGCGTGTACATCGTTTTGATGAGGAGATCTTGACTTGTTGATACAATAATTATAAATAGCGGTGTATACGTTCATATACATCGTCGAAGTAAGATCTTTGCCCAATATTGATTCCAAACCAGGCTCGACATAAGACCATGTCGCTGATAAGTCATCAGCCCTTGGTAGTTGTGTTGACATACTTGCTACGTTGATTCGATAATAACTTCCAGGCGGCGACGACGTGGAAAGTGCTAATACCAGACTGATAAAGCAATATTGAAATCAGATGAATAAAATTGAAGGAAATCTATCTTGATTAGCCTTATGTAACCGTGAAGTGTCAATCAGTTGATCTGTTCTCAAGTAATGGTACAGTTGTCGCGATTTCTGTTTTTCTTGTACTTTTTTTTTTGTTAATCTCCTTTTTCTATGGAGATCTAACTCATCAAATAAATACAATTGCAATTGAACTAATGTCTTTTATTGATGAATATCTTTACAAAATAGAGAAGTAAGTATGAAGAAGTAAATGCAGAAACTAACTCTAGTAGAAAAACCAAAAAGGTGAAAAATAAGCATGTCAGCCATTCGAAGGCGAAGTGATAACCTTGCCAACCACCCTAAGAATACTGATGGCAAAGGTGATGACCCACAGGCATAACATTATGAACAAGAGAGCTGCCAAACCTCTCTGCCTACGGCATACCGAGTTGACAACCAACGAGCCTCTCCCATCTTGGGCGTCGTCGCTCTGACAAACCCATCTGTTGTCGTAAAGAGTGTTGAATGCTAGCGACAAGTTGGCAGACGAAAACATGATGAACAATAAGTCCAATAAAATCAACCGCATCTTAGCCCATGGATCTCTCAATCCCAATGGCTTGGCATTAAACTCGTCGTACGCGATGTATAACAAATAAACACATGCACAGCTTTGAACGGCAATTGCCATGATGGTGCTCGGTTGCTGTCCAATTGTTACAATGCTATATTCTTTCTTCGACGACGTAAAAATCTTAGCCGCCAATCCCAATGCCGTCAACGATAGAGCCAACAAGAAGATTCTGAAGAATAACGGGACATATGGATTGTTCAACATGATAGTCCTAAACGAGATCTTGAAACTCTCCTTGTTGAAATCGGATATATAATAGCCTGCTTTTGACCTGCTCTTTGGGTTGTCTTGATATTTCTGCTTTTTTCCAAAGAAGTTGAAATGACCAAAACTTGAACCAGCAGAGTATTGGTGATCGTATGGAGATGTACGGTAAGAGTCATCCAAAGCCTCTTTCAACTTCAAATCACCTCCCCATTCCCCGTCTAGATTGGCTTGGTTAGTTTTCCACACGAGCTCCTTCTCTGTCTTGATCTCGTCGCTGGACTTCAGATAGTTTATCGTATGATTTGAATCTGCATTATAATAAGTTGGATTGGCCTCCACTGATTTCAAAAAAGACCTCCAGCCACCATCCACGGCATTGATCCATGGATCCAGATACTCGTCGCTCTCGTGTTTATTTCTTGGGGCTATCACCACGGCTTGGTGGGGTATTCTGTCCCTTAGGTGGCACCTAGAAAGCTTGTCCAAAACATATGTTGGGATCGGAGAAGAAGTATGCCTATATGATGGCTTGAAGTTATTGGTGATTTGGGACGGGTAGTTGTTGTCGTCAAAAGTATTTGGCACTGCTGTGAGGGGTGACCCATTATCTGTTGAAAAAGAGGTCTGGTGCCGAACCCTGCTGTTACCGTTCAAGTTGATGTTCGACATTTTCTTAGACACATTATCGTTCCCGCTCATAATTTGACAATTTAATAGTCAGATTTCGACTTGGATATACAAAGACTCCTGTTTACACCTTTCAAACACCTGACAAACACCTTACAGTAACTACGAGAGCATAACTCATGTGCTCTTTTTTCAGCAAACTCAACCTGTTGTTGCACACTTTTTTTTACTTTTGTAAACACTAGTCTTTGTGGTATTTCACAAACCCGAAGTAGTGTATCTATCAAAACATGAGTAAGAAGTATCAGGAAGCTGGCAACTATATTGAATCTTTGGTAAAGCTTTGGATCCGAGCAGATAAGGAGTCTTGGGTAACTGAATTACTCTCAAGTTCAAAATAGAAAAGACAACATCAACACCGGCCAAGGGAACACGAAAAGGCCATTTGAAAAACGGCAAAACAGACTTTACAGCATAAATCTAGCACAAGCGAGAAAATAAAAGGTTACAAACCACCAGCGGGCTATGTATATTGCAGCAAAAAGAGTGCAGCAGCAGACGGTTTCGGAAATGTAGTCAATAGAGAGGTGACGGTGACTTGTATACTGGTATACTTGCTTTGCCTCTTCCAATATTGAGTGATGGTGGCGATGAGGGTGAGGTGAAAATTTCAGATTGCGCAAGAAGCATCTCCGAGGACTTGCTAAAAGTGAAAGTCGATCTTGTCAAAGTTCGAAAGCACTAAGACTTTTTGATTTTCTAGGCAAGAGATTGCAGAGGTTAGTTTCCAACTTGAGATTGCATAAATAGAACAGGTTGTATCTTTTTATTTTTTGGTGAAGTTGCTGAGAACATGAAGCTTTCAATGGTTCAGCCAAACATCGGTATAATTGCCAGAAATCTCAAATCTTCGAGAGGCAACCACTTGGTTTTGTCACCCTCATCGTCCTCGATATGTTTGCAAAGCAGGAAGTTGAAGAGTTTGAGATTCAACTCTACGCTTAGTGAGGTTCCGGATCTTGGAAACACACCAGTCCATCTAATCGCCATCCCAATCACGAATAAAAAGTCGTTCATATACTGCAATCATAATGCAGCCTTGAAGAAGATTGCGAGCAATCAAAGTTTTGATGAGAAGTTGATGACCTGGGCTGAAAAGCAGTGGAGGAAGTTGGAGAACTCCAAATTGAAAGTGAACATGACTATTGTCAAATATATCAAACTTTTGCTTTCCAAGATTCCTTGGGATGAAGGCTCATTGAGATCGATTCCCTCCAAAAGTGCTGTTATCAGGGAGTTGAAGGCTGGTGTTGACGAAAACCATCATTCGGACATCACCAAGATCACTCATAATGGAAGGCTCATGATCAACCAACAAGATATCTCCAAGTCAACACTAGATCCTTCCGAGCATTTGGTACGAGTTCCTGTTTTCTTTCCAAGCTCGGTTACTTCAAAGGAAACCATTCGCGCTCAATTGTCTGATTATTCATTGAATGGTAGAAAAGAGCATATCAAGTTTCTAATCATGTGCCTCACTCTGTTACCTTTCACAATTCCTCTAGGTTTATTGCCGTTGGTCCCAAATGTTCCCGGTTTCTACCTTCTGTATAGGTCTTGGTGTCACTTCACAGCCATAAGGGGTTCAAATCATTTACTGTATTTGTTAGAGAAGGATGCTGAACATTTGAAATTCCAGCCATTGCTCCACAACTCTTTGCTGATCTACGAGAACACTTCAGACCAATCTGTTAGGTCAAACTTGGAGAGGTTCAGAAAGAATGACAAGATTGACCAGAAAGAGTACATGTTGTTGGCAGATGATGTCCTTGAACATATTGCAAAAAGCTTTCAAGCAGAGCTGGTTTTGGACGAATTAAGAATTGCTGTCGGTCAAGAGAAGAAAAGATTAGAGAAACCATAACTCGAAAGCTTTCTCTTGCGTATATATTAGATGCATATCAGTCAGGGTAAGACTCAAATTTTTTCTTTTCTTTTCACCTCCCAGGCATCACAAATAACCTTGTAATTAAATCAATAGACTCCATAACTTTTAGATCACCGGGAACACTGACAAGTGATTACTCCGAGTTGAAATATCAGCTGTCCAAGTACAATAAATGCAGTCGTCAAAAAAGTTGAATAGAATTAACTTTAATCACATTTATGCTCTACAAAATGTGTTTTCTGTACACTGTAAGAACGAATCATGCTCCTCTCTTTTGCCCACACAAAAATAAAAAGCCTGGGTTTATCCATGGATCATCCCATATGCTTGAATTACATAGCGACAAGTAGTAACTGCAGTCTTAGATCTTGAACTATAAACCTTGATGCCCTCAAAACGTAAAGATCGTTACACCAAAAAATATAGATCGTGTATTTGAAACAAATATCGAAACTAGGTAAAGAGCAGTCACAACTTTTCATTTTTTGGAACGCAGAGGTACTGAGTTGTTTGGCAATTTAGTGAGAATGGGTTCGTCTCTCTTGACGAAAACTCATCGATGCTCAGATCGTTTCTCTTCTCCTAGCCTACTATTATAAAGCTGCGATACAAGTTTCTCCTACTGCTTTGTTAGTAGTTTTCTTCTTTCCTCACATCACATCAAATCCATAGATTTATCACAATGAGAAATAAGTGGAGAAAGAAGAGAGTCAGAAGACTTAAGAGAAAGAGACGGAAGGTTAGAGCTAGATCAAAATAAGCGGACAAAAATAAATCATCAATCGAGTATTGAGAAATCAATTTCAAATAAGTTTTCAGTTTGAAATATTTATTGATTGTCAATATTGGCTTGATTTCCATAATGCATATTAGAAATATTAAGTTGGTAGTAATGTAACAGTTGGTACTGGTTTGGTATGCTCAATGGTGCTTGTGGTACTCTTCTCTAGTGTTTGAGTTTTGGTAAATTTATTGCTGGTTAATAAGTTTGTTTGAATTGCTATTTCAGTGTTTGGTTGACGATATGTTTTTATGATCTATGTTCTTTATACTTTCGCAAAGCGTTACAGTCCGTTAAAAAATATTTTTTTAGCAATATAATTTTAATTGTGTTTCTAATCATCAGGTAGAGTTTTCTGTTCCTCATGTCCACTCTTTGAACATGCTTAACCATGACGCCAGACCTTGGATCTTGCTTGTGCAGTGCCATCAAGTGAACTCAAACTGTTTCACTCTTACTTCAAAGAATAGTTAAATTTTACGAACACAAACTCCACTTCTCAAGATGCCGGACACATAGAGTACGCGAGATGTTTGTCTCATCCTCGAGACAGCAGTCTTCAATACATTTGAGTTTGATATCTGATAATTGGATGAATACCAAATTTGTATCCGATTGGTTCATTTCCTTGTAGGCCTTATTCCGGGTCCTAGGCTCAGAAAGATCTGTTCTTTTCTTCAAAGTCAGATCAACTAAAGTCGAGGCTAATAGTTATAGCTACTTACAATCAATCACCTGGCCATTTAAATACATCATCGTCTGTTGAGAATACCAATAGAGAAACCGGGTAATGATTATGTAATCGATTTTATTTGGTAGTGTTTAAAAGATCAAAAGATTGAACTTTGCCGCTGTTTGGCTGCTAAAACTGACAGTGTCGTAAAAATACTATCGAGAATTGAGAATTAGATACTTCGATTGATTTCAAACTCGAACATTTCAAACCATTCCTCAGCTTGTTGGTTCATTCAATTGAGGTCTATAGATAGTAAAACTTATATAACAAAATGGTATGTAATTCAATCGTGTCTTGTTATCATGGGGATCCGATATGTGGCAGCTGGATGCACCCAACAAGATACCTCTTCACTTTCAGGTATTCAGTTTCAAGATACTAACAAATCGTCACATGGGACATGCAGGCCGGTGCTATGGAAAATGCTCGTAAAGAGATAAAGCGTCTTTCTTTGGATGATGCCAATGAAAGCGAATATGGACAAATTTACTCTGTTTCAGGTCCTGTTGTTGTCGCTGAAAACATGATTGGTTGTGCCATGTACGAATTGGTCAAAGTTGGCCACGATACATTGGTCGGTGAAGTCATTAGAATTGATGGTGATAAGGCCACCATTCAGGTTTATGAAGAGACTGCTGGTGTCACTGTTGGTGATCCAGTTTTGAGAACTGGTAAACCTTTATCTGTTGAGTTGGGTCCTGGTTTGATGGAAACTATTTACGATGGTATTCAGCGTCCATTGAAAGCAATCAAGGACATCTCACAATCTATTTATATTCCAAGAGGTATCGATGCTCCTGCTTTATCCAGAACTGTTAAGTATGACTTTACACCTGGCTCATTGAAGGTTGGCGATCACATATCTGGAGGTGACATCTTTGGTTCAATTTTTGAAAATTCATTGTTGGAAGACCACAAGATTTTGTTACCACCAAGAGCCAGAGGTACTATAACTTCTATAGCATCAGCTGGGTCGTATACTGTTGATGAAACGGTTTTGGAGGTTGAATTTGATGGTAAGACTAGTGAATACTCGATGATGCATTCATGGCCTGTCCGTGTTCCAAGACCAGTCACTGAAAAGTTGTCTGCTGATTATCCGTTATTAACGGGTCAAAGAGTTTTGGATGCTTTATTTCCATGTGTTCAAGGTGGTACCACTTGTATTCCAGGTGCTTTCGGTTGTGGTAAGACTGTCATTTCACAATCATTGTCCAAATACTCAAACTCGGATGTTATCATTTATGTCGGGTGCGGTGAAAGAGGTAATGAGATGGCTGAAGTTTTGATGGAATTCCCTGAATTATACACAGAAATTTCAGGTAGAAAAGAGCCAATCATGAAACGTACAACTTTGGTTGCTAACACTTCAAACATGCCTGTCGCTGCCAGAGAAGCTTCAATTTACACTGGTATCACTTTAGCTGAATACTTCAGAGATCAAGGTAAGAACGTCTCCATGATTGCCGATTCATCATCGAGATGGGCTGAAGCTTTGAGAGAAATTTCTGGTCGTTTGGGTGAGATGCCTGCTGATCAAGGTTTCCCAGCTTACTTGGGTGCTAAGTTGGCTTCTTTCTATGAAAGAGCAGGTAAAGCTGTCACATTAGGATCACCAAATAGAATTGGTTCGGTCTCTATTGTTGCTGCTGTTTCACCAGCTGGTGGTGATTTCTCAGATCCTGTCACTACTTCAACATTAGGTATCACACAAGTCTTTTGGGGTTTGGATAAGAAGTTGGCTCAAAGAAAACATTTCCCTTCCATCAACACATCTGTATCATACTCAAAGTACACTAATGTTTTGAACAAGTATTATGATAGCAACTACCCAGAATTTCCACAATTGAGAGACAGAATGAGAGAAATTTTATCAAATGCTGAAGAATTAGAACAGGTTGTGCAATTGGTTGGTAAATCGGCATTGTCAGATTCAGATAAGATTACCTTAGATGTTGCTGCTTTGATCAAAGAAGACTTTTTGCAGCAAAACGGTTATTCAACATATGATGCTTTCTGTCCAATCTGGAAAACTTTCTCAATGATGAGATCATTCATTGGATACTATGATGAAGCACAAAAGGCTGTCGCAAATGGTGCTGCATGGAACAAATTGGCAGAATCCACTTCAGACGTCAAGCACTCAGTTTCATCAGCCAAATTTTTCGAACCATCTAGAGGTGAAGAAGAAGGTAAAAAGGAATTTGACGCTTTACTCTCTACTATTCAAGATAGGTTTTCAGAAGCAACAGATTAGATCATTTGACTCCTTTCGTTTGCTCCAGTTTCCATTCAAATTATCTTTACCGGTTTTGTTAAATATTTAGATTTATTCATTCATCCTTTTTTTATTCTTCTCTTCAGTTCATTCAGCTCTTTTTTTTTCTACTTCCTAATCATTTGTTAAATGCACTATTTTTTCACCGTCAATTGCATTATAGTTATTTACGATATATCAAAAATGAAGCCTCACCCAAAACTTCAAGCATCCCTTTTGTGTAAAAATATCAAATTGCAAGCCTCAGATTATTATACAACATTCCATCCAAGCGAAAAAGTCTTCGCATGGTGTTCTCGCGTGGTCTTCCATTTGACGCTGTTCATCTTTGAATAAATCTGTTTCTGGGTTCAAGGCTGGTGCAGTCGTGGGATCGTGTCCAACTAATGCTACATTTTCGTTTGTATCAATCACCATTAGTCCAGCTACGGCTGCTGGAGTTCCAACACAGAAAGCCAGACTATTGGTCCCAGCCAAGCTGCTCATAGTATCATTCTTTGGTGTTACTTGCACATATCTGAATGAGTCAGATCCTTTGGAGTTGTCACAAATTTCCTGCTGCAGTCTCAACAAATCTACGGTTTTGATCGATACGGAGTTGCTAGGAGCTAGGTAGTCATGATTTTCGTCAGACAGAGGCAGGAATTCGGATAAATTGTTGTTCTTCTTTGAGCCAAAACTTGTCCTACTTGACTTATGAGTGGCATTCTTTGATTGCGCTTTGTAGTCAAAAGCATTGGGTTCACCGTTCCCATACTTTTTCTCTGTTTCCTCTTGTAACTTACTAACAAATTCTGAATTATCAGTACTAATCTGTGTATGTCTCTCGCTCAGAGAGTTAGTATTCTCATTATAGACTCTATCTCTTTCTTGACTCTTCTTAGTCTTTCTACTCTCTCTCTTCATCCTATTCTTCTTTTTTCTTTGCTTTTCTGTACTGGCATCGTGAGTAATTGAATCGAAATCTAAAGTGTTCACAGGGCTATTATTGTCTGAAGTGCTCCCAGATGACAAATCAACCAAATCATATAACATCTCATCTTGTGTTGTAGCGGTTGAAATGGAGTTATTTGATGTAGGAGCGAATGCTGTTCTTGTTAATTCCTTGCTTGGAGATTTCTCGACTTGAGTCAAATGTGAGGCTGAATCAACATAATGAGAAGCACCGCTTGATATTTCTGCTGAAATGGTTGCTGGAGTATCGCATTTCTTAGCCGACTTATTTGCCACTATAGTGGTCTTGATTCTTGAGGATGACCCTTGAATCTCGTTTTTGACCACATTGTTGATGTGACTCGGAGCATCAGATTTATTGAAACTGGCAGATAAGTTTGACTGGAAAGAGTCTCTGTCTTTCTCCAACTCAGAAAACGAACCTGCTGTAGTTTTCATAGGATGAGGATTATTGATAGCTTTTGATACTTCAGCTTTCTTGATTTTCTCCGCCTGTAAAGGACTTTTACCGTTTAAAGTGTCTTCAATTGTGGAAGAAGATTGTGATCTGATACTTGTCAACCTATGCTCCATCATGGATAAGTGTGAAGTTGGAGCAGGGGAACATCTGCTGTTTATAGCTGCACTTACTTTATTTGTAACTGAATGACTCGGGTTAATCATCACTTGCTTTTCATATGCAGAGGGGACTCTCAATGGCATGTGTCCTTCATCAAGCTGAGTGAGATTTAATTGAGGTATAAGTTCGATATTCAGGTACAGTGCCTCATCTTCTTCCTCTTCCTCTTCTTCCTCTTCTTCCAGTTTCTTTTCCCCCTTTCCCTCCTTCAACAGCAGTAATGAGAACTCCTCAATGTCATTCCCCAAAGATGAAACAGCTTTTGAAATTGCTTTGTTTTCCTCTATTGTAAGGTTTGTTCTTCCTTCAGAGATCAAGCTTCTAGACAAAACCGAAGACTTTAAAGCGAGTCCATTGACTTGCAGAGGAGAGGAGCCGGTGCCCATGAAGCATTGAGAGCTGTGTTCATTATCTGCAACTGGCGATGTTTGCGGACGCGGAATTGGAGTAAGTGGAGATATGCTGTTGTAGTTGGAATGTCTGCGGTAGTCTATAGGACAAGTCGTTCTCGAATTAGCTGTTCTTGGTCTTGCCTGCATGTTCACTGCAGCTACCAGAGAATTGGCATGGCTGCCAAATGCATAGTTATAGTTTGTAGGAGAAAAGCTGTTGCTTAGCGGCCGTGAAGCAGGTGATAATTCTCTTGATGATTGCTCGGGTGGTTGAGGAGCCCATGGATCTTCACACGAACTGTAAGTTGTACCCGAGCCACGCTCCACCAATCCTGGTGATGTCTGCTCCCTCTCTGGTAACTCGGCCACTCTCTTCAAAATAACTTCTGGCATCAGGACTTTTGAAACAACAATAACCTTGGATTGAAATTCTGATGAAAAAACCTAATCATTCTTGGTGTACCATCTTCATTCATACAGAAGCCAAAGCAACCAAACTACCATCTCATCTCAGCTGAGCTTCCCATGCATATTGACAGACGCTTTGTCACCCAGCAAAAGGAAGAATGCCAAATGAATGATGGATGAACCAAGCAAAGTCGTCTTTGTGTAACACCCAAAACCAAGTATATCAGGTAGTGTGTTTTTGACAAAAGTCCTAATTGGGATTTGGGTGTTTATAAACTACCTTTATGATTGACGTTGACGTCGCTGTCTGATCAAAAGTATTGCAAATGGCTGCAAAAAACAGTCGAAAAAATTGGTTCAAACTTGATAGGCTTAGTCAAGTAGAGCATTGTCAGAAGGAATCAATTATATTTGTGTAAAAAATCAATTCTGGATTATATCAACCTCTTGTTGTAAAAACTGGCTTTTCGCTGCTATATTGAAAAGGAAAAAAAAAAGCAAACGAGGTTAAAAAACAGACGACGCCCATCGAGAATCACAAAAGATATCTGCAACAAGGTTGAAGCAAATCACAATTCATCGAAGAAAGGACCAACTTAACGATTATTTTTGCATCCAGTTCAAATCGCATATAGTATTCTTTATACATATAGCATACCTTGTTTCATTTTTTCACCAACTCATATATCAAACACAACAAGGCGAGGCTCATCATCGTCAAAAACAACACCAGTTGATCTCTATTGAACACACAGCTCATCAAATAGATTTTCCAACATCTTTTAAAAGTTTCAGCATATTTCAACCCCCATATATAGCCAACCCTTTGTGAAATGGATATAGACACAGACATTCAAATGGAAGACGTCATTGACGATCCTCAATCAAATATTCAGACCTCATTTTTCAACAACCAAACACCACTCCAGCCAGCACCAGCTGAGTTGTCATCCTCAAATATCAATCAATTAGATGCATGGATAGAATCCTTAAGCCAGTGTAAACCTTTGAGTGAAGACTCGGTCAAGCAGTTGTGTAAAATGGCTATAGACGTCTTGAAGGCTGAAGACAACGTTCAACCGGTTAATGTCCCCGTCACCATATGTGGTGATGTTCATGGCCAATTCCATGATTTGATGGAATTGTTCAAGATTGGTGGTCCATGTCCAGATACCAACTATTTATTCATGGGAGATTATGTTGATAGAGGCTACTACTCAGTTGAAACTGTAAGTTATTTGGTTTCTATGAAGGTTAGATATCCAAACAGAATCACAATATTGAGAGGTAATCACGAATCTAGACAAATCACCCAAGTTTATGGATTTTACGATGAATGTTTGAGAAAATATGGTAGTGCTAGTGTCTGGAAATTATTTACAGATCTATTTGATTATTTTCCGATCACTGCTTTGGTTGATAACAAGATTTTCTGTCTCCATGGTGGTTTATCTCCAATGATTGAAACAATCGACCAAGTAAGAGAGTTGAATAGAATCCAAGAAGTTCCTCACGAAGGACCAATGTGCGATTTATTATGGTCCGACCCTGATGATAGAGGTGGATGGGGTATATCACCAAGAGGTGCTGGTTTCACATTTGGGCTGGATATAAGTGAGCAATTTAATCATCTTAATGATTTACAGTTGATTGCAAGAGCGCATCAGTTGGTCATGGAAGGTTATTCTTGGTCACATCAGGAGCAGGTTGTTACCATTTTCAGTGCTCCAAACTATTGTTACAGATGTGGTAATCAAGCTGCCATAATGGAAGTTAATGAAAATTTGGAAAGAGATTTCTTAACATATGACCCAAGCGTTAGGCCAGGCGAACCTACCGTCACTAGAAAAACACCAGATTACTTTTTATAATGTTCCATTTGCCGATTTCATGTTGTATACAAGAGATGTGTCACTTTGTTCTTTTTTTCTTTCTTCTTATATTTGCTGTGAATCTTTTTAATACGTTAACCGCATGAAGAATGGGAGGCATCTGATAATTACTTTACTAGTTTAATGTGCAGCTTTGGCTTTATGATTCACGGTAATTTATTTGTCCATATAAGTTTTAGCTTCTTTTTTGTGTCTTCTTTTACTTATTGTTCAATGTTTCTTTCTCATGTTTGTCTGATTCAAAACTCACCATTTCCGTTATGCTATAAAAAAGTCTTTTAATATCTTTGAAGATTCACAACTTGGCACCCAACTTCCTCGCCCTGTCCAAAGCAATATCACACATTTCATTAAACAGCTGCGACTTTTCCAATTCGATGTCGTTTCGATTTATCCGATCAATCATATCCTTCATAATCTCAGCTCTTGATCTCCCATTGACAAATACCACAAACCTTAGTCCAGGAAAAGTTTCTTCATATAACTTGTTCAACTGTAATAACTTGATTCCCTCTTCTTCGGTACCAATCAAAGACTTCTGCTCGTTAGTTGAATGTGCCGAGAGCGACTGTCTTTGAGGCCCTAACCTTGGGTGGGCCGAAATGATGTTATTTATGGTGGTGGTTGACTCCCAGGTTGATGCGGTTTGAAGTAAAGACAACAATATCACCCTTACGGACTCGATTAGTTCCTTGTAGGAGTTGTATGTCGCTTTCAATTTCGGAAGAATGAGTGAGTTCAATGTTGGGCATGGTTCAAATAAGTGCTCTAGAACCTCAACTTTCGTTTCTGTCGACAGTTGTGAAAAGCTTTCAATTGCAGGAAGAGAATATACCATTGTTAAGCATGTACTTGTTAGTGCTATATGCTCCAAAAATGATAAAATATCTAAACTGAATATCGGCTTCTTTTATATGTGAGTTCAAGTTTTGAAAGCTCTTTGAATTATCAATATGGAGAACTCCGAAATTTTTATTTTTGTGAGGTCGCCATTTACAGAAGTAGAGAAATCTTGATTTGAAGCTAGTAGACAAGATTACAGTAGGACAAAGTCTGTTTGCACTGGATTTTCGTATTTTAACTGACATGTACTGAGATGTCCAGTAGGATGCTTTCAATGCCGTTGTTGAGGTAATCAAGCTAGTCATAATTGAAAAGAGCTTCTTTAAACATCAATTAGTAGTGCATTTTGGACAGGTTTATTCAAATGTGGAACTGCATATCACCTGTGATAGATACCAAAATGGCTACCAAAATGGCTAGTATCGGTAGATCGTGAACATATATATTTCCCTGTTCCAAGTCATTTGCTTGCTAGTGGACTACATACGTGCAATATTCAAAATTGGACCAAGGTTATTGTGTCAAAAATGTAAATAACTACCTCCCTGCCACCTTGAGACAGCAATTCTTCAAATTTTTGAAGCAAGAGCAAATGGAAAATAGACTCAAATAGGTTATAAAAGATTGTCTTCAACGTTGTAGCCATGAATAAGTCTAATCTTTTAAATGCGTTCAAGTAAGTGCTACAGCAACCTCAGTCTCAAATTCTGACACTGGTATTTTTGATGTAACAGTGCCAGTGCTCAAACGCTCTCACTCCAATGATGCATTTTCAAAATCTACGAGTTATACTGAACAAAGCTATATTGATCAGTAATAAAAGGGAGAAAGTACGCAGAAAAAGTAAACAAAATCGCTTTATATTTGTCTGAACTCGGATTTTTTGGTGCTCGGCAAATATTCCACATAGTTGACTTGGTTCTTCTCAATAAATTTTCCAGGATTGACAACATGACAGCCTTCATAGGTAACATCAAACTTTGGACTCGAAATATCATTCAAAATCAATAGCGTGGGTAATGGTGACATCGTCAAAATATAATCTTTATCCCAAATCACCGGTCTTGTATCTAATTGGAATGGTGATAAATGTGCTTGGTCCAAAATAGTCTTTACCAACTTTCTTGATTCTTTCAACTCAGGGGACACTACAGGTTGATCTTGAATGAGTGAATCTATTAGCAACCCATCTTCATCAATGCTCATCTTTTCTGCTTTTTGAGTTGTAAATTTGAGATTATTTTTTCTGAACCTCGCACCAATGTCGTCTCTTACTATCAAGATTTCTTGCGAGATATAGTTCAACCTGGTGGGGTTTGAACACCAGTGACAACTTTTCACCAATCTCAAAATTCTGCTTGTGAAAATCTTTGGTATTGGTGATTGTGGCCAAAGGTTGGATTTTCCTTGGGTGTAGGTTGAGTTCCAAGGGTCATTGTTACCAGGCACGAACATTAAAGTGGTTTTCTTGCATATAAGAGGAAACTTCTCAATGATGTTAGCTAAACTGTCAAAGAAGTTTTTGTAATTTGCGGATGACGATGTAGTAGATGATGAGTTCGAATTATAATGAGATGGAACAAATGGGGTTTCGGTGAATGAACCATTAATTATGACACATAATGGATACTGGTTTTCAATGTTAAATTCTAGCTCATCATTCAATTTGGCAAATAGCTTTCTAAAACCATCGAGAGATGTGCTATCGTTCAAATTGCAATCTCCACCTAATATGATAATTCTATGGTTGAATAATTCCCTCTCTAATAATTGAAGTTTCTTCTTGAGTTCCCTATTGACTCTGGTGACACCACTTGCAGATGTTGAAATCAAGTTTTTGTTAGTGTTATTTGTGGAAGAATGTACACCCATAAAATCAATATTTCCGTAGGCTTCCAAAGTTTGATCTCTTCTTTCAGCTGGGGGGTGACCCATTGTTGAGACATAAAATTTTCCACTGTTTGAATATATACCCTCAACTACAAGAAAAAATCCAGGGCAATAATATGAACCCTCAGTTGGAACACACTGTGAAGTCTCTAGTTCTATGGTGTCAGTTTCATCTTGAAGTGAAAACCCACCATTTATGTTTTTACTTAGCAAACCAAATAACAAGAATCGTTGGCCATGTCTACCAAGCAAATTTTTGATGGGTGTGATTGTTATGTTCTTCGTGTGCAATGACGACCCAGTGATCGAGTTGATGGATGAGAATGACGGTGGTTGAAAGTTGACGTTACGCGATAATCGATGTTGGATTATTGCGAATCTTAATTTGAACAACGAAACGTTTGATTTTATCGAAGAAGAAAGTAAAAGTCCTTCCAATGTCTTGTTATCATCATCTGTAACTCTTTCGTAATTTTTTCTCAACAAGTTGAATCTGTAGTGTGGTTGTTTACTGCTTGGAATAACTTTAAAAAAGTCCATCCACTGTAGTTTGTCCTCCCTGTCTTCATCTTCAGCCTTTTCCAATTCCGTTTTATCCAGTTTTTCGGCTTCATGGCCAGCATTATCATCTTCAAACATCTCTATGGGTCCCAGTTTATCTGATACAGTGGTTACCAAGTCATTCAAGTCTAAAATCTTATGCATCTTAGGTTGCCTTTGGATACTATCACTTTCAGACAATGTGTTTAACTCTCTAATGGCTACCTCCACACCTTGCGGGTCGATAAACACGCTTTTACCCTGCTCTTTCCATAGTTTTCCTAAACTGTCCAAAAATTCTTGTGACTTGATACCTTTCCAGTTGTTTCCAAAAGTTAAACCAACATAATCAGCTAAGATCTTCAATGACTCTGTCTGAATATTTAAACCGTGCTTCTTGGAGAGAATTCTGTACGCAATTGGTCTCAAATTAGATGGCTGAAGTTTGACAGACAACTGAATGGGTTTGTTTGTTTCCATTTTGCTGATATGTTGAATAGTAATCTTCTGATTGAAGCTACAAGACTCAAATCACTACAAGTTCCAAGAAGCTTGAATTAAGTTGATAGTTTCGCGTAATGCTTTTTTTTTTCTCGAGCTGGAGCGCGTCTACTATAATACAGAAGATCAAAGAGAGCGAGTCTTTACAATCTGAGTCGGGGTGATTAAGGAAGCCCAATTGTTTGGTTGGTGATAGCTTTTCCTTACATCTTGATTCCTGTTCATACCTTAGCGAAGTGAATGGTAGTTTGGTTTGATATAAATGAAGAATTAAAAAACAAAAATTGCAAAAAAATAAGCTCCGCGACGGGGAATTGAACCCCGGTCCCCCGCGCGACAAGCGGGGATTCTAGCCACTAAACTATCACGGATGGTGCTTACGATAAACAAATTAACTTCTATATTTATATACTAATTGCTCAAATTACTGTAGGCTTTCTATATTGACTCTTTTATAGCTTTTGAAATGGGTTTAACATAATGATTCTATGTATCTTCTAAATCAATTTTCTGTCTTACAAAAGACTAAGGTTATAAAGTTTTTTTTCAGTTTCTAAATACGCAGTGAGAGATGTGTTTCCATTTCAAGAGAGATAGGTTTTGGGGGTTATGTGATTTGAGTATGATTAGCGCAAGAGAAATGAAGCAGCCACTCCAAATATCATACTTCTCAGATTGACAGTCTTTAGTATCTGGCATTTTGCTTTTGCTTTTGTCTTTTATCTCTCTTGATTTGATCGTGAGAAAAGTTTGTGGGTGATGTTTTTTTTTAATTTTTCAATGTTAATCATATGCCGTAGATAGTTGATCCAAAAAAAGAGATAGGAGAAGGTTCAAAGACTGTTATTTCTAAGAGGAAAACACAACTATCCTGGGAATCTCTCGAGACCAAAAATATGGAAAAATTCGATTGCATCGCAAGAAAGATGAACAACATTTCCAACCCAATCGAATCTCTATTTTGAAATAGGTTACTACTTAGTTGTCTTTCCTCAACGGGCTTGCCGATTCTTCCTTGAATGATTTCTATGATCATTTTTGAAAAACCGAAGAACTTCTGGGCGGTTTTTAAAACTATCAGATCGTGTCGGGTAAAAAAAAAATGTATCCCTTTTGCAGTTTACTAAAAGATGGCTCAGTAAGAGCTGTCTGGCTATCTTTGGCAATCACAGTGGTATATGGCAGAACGAAAAATTAAAAGAAGCTTCCTTTTTTTATTGAGAAAAAAGGCAAAAAGAATACAGTAAAAGTATAATAAATGAAATTAAATTCGATTATAAGAGGTAAAGAGCTATTTATTCTTGTTCTGAATTCAAAACGTGTAAAACATTTACAGCAACCTCATTGCCCATTTTTATGTTCATCTCTATTTCAACACCATTCTCAAGTCCTAACCAGTCCGGCGATTCGATGTCGGGTAAAACATTGTTGATCCAATCGATATAACCTTGTGGACTTCTGGTCTCTGGAGGTGATAACACCTTTGTTCCCTTTGCTGTGGAATTTTCGGACTCGATAAGGTTGAAGCCTGTATCGAATGATTGCACCTTAAACAACCTACGGGCCATTTCAATGATGATTTTCTTATCCTCGAGAACATCCACTTTGCCACCATATACAACTTCTCCCAAAGTTACGCAAAGTGCTTCCCATGGAAGTACCTCTGGTGCAATATTGATCCTATCCTTCAGAAGACTGGCAACCCATTGATCGATAACATATATTCCTGTTTGGAAGTCAGCGTTATTGAAATCATAAAACTTAGTAAAGCCAAGAGGAGTGAATCGCAATCTTTCTTGAATCAATGAATGATACCATGCCAATAAAAAGTAAAGGTGTCTCTTTTCTATTGGCTTAGTTTCACTCAAGTCCTTAGATGTTATTGAGCAGAAAGATTCCAACATCAGTGACTTTATACCTGGGGAATTTTCAAATATTAAGATTGTGGAAGAGCGTAATAAAGTCAATGGGATATCGTTCGAGGTTATCGAACAAGTTAAAAACAATTTGAATCCCAGAACAGGGTTTAGACTTTCCAACTTCTTTTCAAGATAGTCCAACCAGTAGGGTGACATTTGAATGTTTTGAATCAAAACCCACGAACCTCTTTTTGCTGCTTTCACAATTTCTTTGTTGGCAATCTCAATACCCTCACTTGAGCCCATTGCAACAACCTCTAAGGCATCAGGATTCAACATACTTACCTTATACGTAGCATCATAATCTTCTTTTGAAACTAAAATGATTGGTTTTGTTGCATTACCGTGAATATTCACGATGTGACTCAAACCATACTTTGAGTCATATGGATTTGAACCTTCAAAGAGAAAATTGCACATATCGTTGAATGCAGACATGAAACCTTCTGGAAACTCATTCAATCTTATGACCGCCTTGATTAATGGTTTGATTGCATCAAAATTATTATCACTCCATAATTTGTCAAACTTTTCTTCACACCATAAATCAACTAAAGAAGATAGTGTCTCTTCTGTATCTGATATGTTTAGTAAAGAGAAGACGTGAGACAAATCCTCTGAAATATTTCTTTCAGGGTTGGAAACAATGTGCAATAAGAAAGAAATTGCTTTCATCCTTGACATCCCTACTTGTTGTCTATGTTGATAAATTGAGAACATGGAAATGGCTAAAACAATTTTATCCTTGTACAACATCGACAAAGATGCCATTGCAAAAGTTTCGATATACAATCTTTGAATCAAATCATTTACTCTTGTAACACTCAAGTCAGTTGTAGATAATTGCAAGACACTTTCTAAGATCTGGGTAAAATAGTCCAAAGGAAATTGGTAAAATCTGTTGAGGTCTTTGAAATTGTCCAATAACACATATAGCAGCGAACAATTTGAGGCCAAGGGATAATATGTATCCAGAATTTGGTTTATTGTGCTCATGACATGCGATGTTTCCTCCATTTTTACCGTGATCTCCTTTGATTCTCTCTTCAACGTCTCCAAATCTTCAATGATACCATTGTTCTCTAAGATATTACCATCTGCATTATTTAATGAGTCTAGTAATTTGTCTTCTAAGACACGCAAATGAACTTTATATTCTCCATTTAACTTGATTAACTCTAATCTTTGGTTCTCGACTTCGGGCTTTTCCATCTTGACAGAAAGATTTAAGGTCTGTGTAATCAATGAGCTTTTTGTGACTGTAAAATTCACAACTGAGGTACGACTAGCAACAAATGACGAAATTTTGGAAGAAGGATTCTTCGTGTGAATATATAACTTGAAGCCGCTAACGCAGTCCACATCTTGCTTACCCAATCGAACCAAGGTTCTTCCACCAATCCTTTGTATTTCCCGGTTCAAGACTGGATTGATGACAGGATTGAAGTACTCACCATCTTGAATCAATATTGATGCGCCAAATCTCAAAGCATTTTCCAACTGCTTCGTAAAGCCGTCATCCAAAAAGCTTGTCACAATTAACTTCTTTGGCAATACCTCCAACCTGAGTACATCCATTATTCTCCCTGAAGGATCAATGATGTATGGATACAATTCTGTTTCCTCTATAATCGTCATATTGGAGATGAACAAATTGTCGTTCGGAAGACCATTATCAATCCACTTCAATGTTTTATTTGAGTCTGTCAAGTGATTGACAAAATCATAGTTTTCACTATACTCAATTCCAGAGTCATGAAACTTTTGTTTCCAGATTTTTAGCAAGTCCAAACGAGTTTTTTGATCAAAGTACCCACAGTAAGCTAAATATGCGGCTGACAACATTGAATCGCCAACTAGACATTTTCTTTGATCCAGGAAATCTTTCACACTAGATCTCCATCTTTCTCTTTCTGATGTAAGGTCTTCCATCAATTTCATACTTCGAGATACTTTCTCATGAACTTCTGACATCTGAATTTTTATGTTTTCAGTGGATCTAATCAATTCACTGTATCCGTCTTTGTAGGATGCAATACGATCTTCTAGTTCTGTTATCATATCTTCAAGGGCTGACAATTTCCTTCTAGTATTTGAGGTCTCATTCTCCAACATGAAAACCTCATGCCTCAAAGGCCCAATATTATCTAATATTGTTGCGTATCTAATTTGTGCTTCTACCCACTGCAACAAAGGACCGCATGCCTTACTAGCCCTATTCGCAGCTGCAAAGTTGTAGTCTGGACGAGAGATATATCTGGTTTCCATATAGTTTATTACTGCTGGAGTACATGACAGCTCATTATCAAAACTAACAATGTCACTTATGAAACTGTCACTTCTGATAACAGACTGAATTTCTCTCCACGATGAAACGGCATAGCCTAGCAATGAGCATACCGATTCTAATGTGAGTACAACAGCATCGGGTGGATTCCTCATTGCCTTCAACTCGTTTAAATGTTCCTTCTTAATATTTTTAACCCCTCTTTGTGCTTCCAAAACTGCAGGCTCTGCCAACTCCAAATCTTTCATAACAATTTCCTTACGGGAACTTATTAGCTCTTCTTGCTTCTCTAAAGCCATTTGAATTTCTATTGAGGCCTCTCTTTTTCTTTCAGACTCATTTTGTTCCGTGAGCATCAATGAAAGCATCTCTTTCGCTTCCTGATCTTTTTTATCAAGTTCAACCTTATTTAGCGATAAGGTCTCCTTTAATTCCTTGACGAGCAAAACGGTACTTCGTAGTTTGTCAAGCCCAATGTTAACATGCCTTTGATGCTCTTGTAACCTTTCTTCTTGTTGTGAAAAGATTTTTGAAAAGTAATCCATTGAAGCTAAAAAGAATCCCGGCGTCGCAAAATCTAAATCAGAAAACTGGGCAAGGGAACGATGAATAAATATAGCAGCGTCGATCACAACGTCTCTATAGCTTTCAATCTGTTCTGATATAACTTTGTTCAAAGTATCTGGTACAATGAAGTCTACCATATCTATTGGTAATGAATTCAAAATTGTAGAACCTACTTGAAACAATGAAGAGTTAGTCCAATCTCCCATGTAACTTGTAACACATCTATTAACCAAAGCAGGAGATCCAAGAATGGATGAGGAATCGTTTGAGCTACTGACAGTAAAAATCACATGGAGATTTTTCGATATTCTGCTCTTGAAATAAGATGAGAATTCCGAAATCTCCAAGTTGAGTTGCTGCGACATAATTTTAATTTGATCTTCATCAAAAATACCTGGAATCTCACAACTAGACAACAAATTATTCATCCTTTCTAAAAATGCAGTATCAACAACACTAGACTCATCGATAATAAATGATAGTCTTTCATTCAGCATGATCGTTCTGGTTAGTAAGTCACGTAGTTGACCGTCAAAATCGTCCAAAGTAAGTTTGGAGTTGCTGGCTAGTTGCACCACTTTATAGCCATTGATCCACGATACGAACTTAGATATTGAGGTTCTACCACTAGTGCTTGGTCCAACCAAGATTGCATGACCTTGAGGCTGTTTCAAAATTCTGTCAATTCTCAACACATGATCCAAAAAATCATCGTATAGTATTAGTGATACATCAGTCTCTTCCTCACTGAATACTTTTAGTCTCTCTGAAATGAAGGATCGCAATTGCACTTGATCCACTTCTTCGTAGTCTATAGATAGCCAATTGCTGAATAGTATTGGCATTTTAAATACATCTGGAGATGTGCCCATAAAATTTCGACTAACAGCATCTTTGATTATCTCAAAAATTTCCATAGAAAAGGTTTCCTTATCCACTCTGTCAGAGTAAATTCTCAAAGAGTTGAAAATCACGACTCTCAAAATACTTTCAATAGATGGGGATATTTCTGAGATGTAAAGATCTAAGCTTCTCACCAAGCGAGTCAAATCTCTTGGACTGTAAACTTCATCCTTGAACCTTGATTTCAATGATGTGTAAATTTCAATGATAGTTGATGTAATGTGCTTGGTATATTGTGGAGTACCACAACCCTTCATAATTTCTAGAATCATACTAGTGTATATTTGCATCAATGATTCGTTACTAGGATAATTGACACTGATTACCATGGTGTTTCTAAGAAACCTCATACTAAGCTCATTACGACCGGGGTCAGAGGAAGGATTACAAGCCGCAACAAACTGAATTGATTGCAATGAAATCCACTGATTATCTTTGTAGAATCCGTTTCTCTCGATCATTTCTCGCAACAAACAGATGACTCGTTGAGTTCCAAACTTATCCTTTCCTGGAAGATTAACTTCATCTGCAAATACAACCAACCACTTTGAGTTGAATTTTGGAAGTAAAATAGTGCCATTGGGAGTTTTCTTATAGTCGCAGTATTGTTCCAAGACCTTGAAGATCAACTCAGGCGTAGTGTCCTTAGAAAAATTAAGGTCTACATACTCCATATCTGGTGACTTGCGTAAAGCAGAAAGCAAAGTCATAGTCTTTCCCGAACCAGGTGGACCACACATTATTAGAGGTATATGCTCTTTGATGACTGAGTATATCATCTCTTCGTGCTTTGCCGTGTCTATTGTTGGAATGATAAGATCGGGTTGGTTTATCTCGTATTTTTCAATTGATACGGGTCTGACCTGGAATTTTACCAAAACGCAATCTTTGATTTCATTTTCCAAAAAGTTTCCCACAGGCTGCTCTATCTTGAGAACATGTTTGATATATTGAGTGAAATCTTCCTGATCCAGAGTTGAACAATCCCCTGAAAGAGCCCAGCAAATGCAAATCAGAGTGGCGTTAAGGACATACTGAGCTAAGTTCGCAATGTAACTTTCTGATGAGATCTTTCCCAAGAATATTCTGAACATATATTGAAGTTTGGCTAAAGCGTGAAATTCGTTAAATGGAAATATGTGATTCAAATTCTGAGACTTTTCGAATAATTTGGTGAGCAGTTCTGCAGATAAAATACCCTTTATTTCATTTTTTGATAATTCTTCCAAATTGTTGTCGTCAACTTCTTTTGAAGCAATTCTCGAAATCATTTTGGATATAATCATATGGTTCTCATGTCGCAGCGTCACTAGCACAATCCCGCAACGAGAAATTGTTGCAGGAGTCGCATATCGCAAGCTGTCTACTTCAAACAATAAGCGAACATTTGAAGGCAAATCAATACGCTCACCGTTCAGAAGGGTGAGAATTTTGTTGTCATCTAAAACACTGTTCAAGTTCTCAATCCATTCCGGATCAACATCACCATCAAAAATAACCCATACTCTTTTGGATAGCTCACCTCTAAGATTTTCGGTGATTTTTCTCAATATGGATGTAAATAAACCATCCACCCATTCACGAGTGACGGGATCAAGAGAACCATATAACTTATCCTTTGAAATAACTTTGCAGTCTATAATATGAAACATATAGTCTTCGTGTTGCTTTTTATGTAAAGCGCGGAGAAGAGTTTTCCAAATGGTTGTCTTACCGATTCCAGCTTCACCGTAAAGGATCACACCGTGATGTGACTTTTGAATTTGAAAAAGCTGAATGACCTTCTTTATAAACTCCAGAGACGGTAATAGATCCTGCTCAACACAACAGTCTTTAATATATTGAGTAAGATCGCCGTTTTGTGCATCAGGTCTCTCAATTTTAAAGAACTCCCCCATCAAGCGAGCAAAAATGAGCTCGTCATCAGCTGTTAATTTTGGCGCTATCGTCTCCTCCATGCTGTCTGCAACCATTTGCATTTCCGAAGCACCAACACTAAGACTCTGTGATATTCTTTTCTTGATACCACAGACTGAAAGAGTACTTTTTAAAGCACGAAGACCAAAATCATAGTGACTTTGTTTCGAGCACTCCTTTTGAAGTTTTGCAAAACATTTCTCGATAATTAGCGGCAAGTTTTGGTCTAAAAACCCTTCTGAAGTTAAGCATACTTGTGCAATTAGTTGTGTGTTTGCTTTTTCCATAGAGAAGCTTCGGAACAACTTCTTCAAATTCTCAGGTAAACTCGATCTCCCAGCGTAACTTGGATTCATCGTGGTGAATATTCCTGTTTCGCTATTAACTTTAATACTTTTCCCTAGGAGGTTGATACTAGGTGATGAATTTGATAAACATTGTTCGATTCTTTCTATTTGAGTACTAATAGCACTCAAAGTCCTCCTTTCAAGTCTATTGAATTCGTCAAAACATACAAATGCCCCAATCTCAAGTATACCATTGAACGTTCTTAAGATAGAGGTAAAATCGAATGTGTCGTCGCAACAAAATACCAAAACCATCTTCCCTAGATTTTGCCCTAAAGCTTTTGTAGCTTCAGTTTTTCCAGTACCAGCTGGCCCGAATGGAGATATACCAAGACGTTGGTCCAAAGCTTGTGTCAGAGCTAAAAAGAAACTGTCTATTAGCGGTGTATAAACTAGCCTAGTTGGGACTCCCATATACTCAAAGCCATAGGTAAACTTAGCATTTGACTGCTCAACACTCAAACGCATTAAAGGATCTTCAAACTCATCGTAATAAAATCTTTGCTGTGATTTCCACTTGAAATTCGAGACCTTTGTTACCTCAGCGCGAATCAATGTAGTGAGTATATCACGCTGGTGAATAATTTCAATAATCAAGTTTTGAAATTTTCTTCTACTCAACGAATCGGCTTTTATGACCGCATTTGCTAGATAACTAAGAAATGCAGTGTATTTGGAAGCAAGAACCTTATTGTCCTCTTCGGATTCAACAAATTCAGTAACCATTATCTGAGTAGTAATGATGGTCACTTGAGATGGATGTCTTTTAATCCAAGAGATGAGTGCATTCTCCTCAGCCGATGCTATCACACTTCTAAACTCTTTAAGAGAAACTAGTGTCTGCAATGAAAGAGAATATCTGACTTGAAATTCCAATTCAGATAGCCAACCAGACAAGCTTGAAAAACTTTCAAGACATATCAGTGTATGAAGGTGAAATTTTTCGCCTTCTTCTGACATGATTCCAGTTATAGAATTGCAAGTCAGGTCATACAAAACTTCTGCAATACCGGCGAACATCTTTTTCATATGCTTAGAAACCATGTTAATGTCTCCTGAATTTCCGATCATCTCTAACAAGTCTTCATTACCAACAAAGTAAAACCTTGAAAATAGCTCTCTTTGTTTCTCCAAATACTCCCCCAAAGATTTCCTTACTTTGGAAAAAAGTTTAAAGACCTTGTCCATCGATCTTTGTAGATCCTGAATTGATAAAGCATCAATTACCAAAGGAGACTTGTAAATCAATTTCAATAGTGAAGTAAAGTCAGAAGACAGATTAGCGAATCTAGTGGATTCCAAAGGCAACAACTTTTGGATATCCGCACTTTCACCAAAAACACCATCAAGATACACATATTGCTTCTGAACCTCAATCCACACATCCAACAAATTGAATAGATTATTTAATTTGATTTCAAGTTTATCAACATCAGCTTGTATCAGATCTGTCATATACACAGAGTGCTTCATTGAGGCTAAAACTGATAAGTCATCACTCAATTTTTGAAACATCAGTTCCCAAGATTTAACTAACCTGAGCCTATCTTTATAGCTAAATAAGTCTAACGTTGTTGTTTTCCACGAATCACTGACACTGTTGAGTTGATCTCGAATTGCCTTTTCGCCGTTAGCCTGTAAAATCACCTTTTTAATCACACTCTCATTTGTTCCTAGGTTCAAAGCCCAAACATCGCCTAGTTTAAAAGGGGTTTCCGAAAATAATACATCTTTTCCTTCAGGCAACTGATCAATTAATAATTTCCAGTGGACATCCATTATTGAAGCAGATCTCAAGTCGGAGACAAGGGGGTTTATTTTAACGTATGATTTAATGGCAGCTTGAACTTCCTCAAAAGCTGAGTATTGACGAACCCTTGTAGGCATTTCTCTCGACTTGGACAACAATTCCTCTAGATCATGTCTCAACGAGCGAGCTGAAACGTTAGCCCACTCAAGCTGCTTTAAGTCCTCTAAGGATGACCAGAGGACTTCAATTGAGGACCATACATATTTCAAATCAACAATCTCTTCCATTGGCAATTCTGAAGAGAAAGAAACTTGAGTTCCAAGAAGTTTTGCTGAAACTAGCAACTTCTCTTTTTGAGCCTCGAAAGAGTTCATTTGACGCTCGTAATCAAACAAGGTCTTCAATGCAGTTTCGGGTATCAAATTTCCTGCAAGAGGTTTATTCTTGTGCCATTCATAAACCGTAAGCTTAATTAGTTTTTCCAACTTTGAGGAATTGACTTCAATCTCTTTTATTATTGATTCGGATCGAGAATCGATGAAAGACTGCCGTTTTGTCAAAATTTGTGAAAAAGCCTCGAAATTATCTGAAACAGCGTTATATCTATGTTCATATTTGAACCTGTGTCTGGTAAGAAGTGATTCCGATTGCTTGAATAAAAGTAACTTCGCTTTGATTTCAGGGAACATTGGTTTCAATTTAGCAATATTGGAAATCAACTGAAGTGTTTCACCAACTTCGGACCTTTCTAAAACACTTCTACTACTAGTGATTTGTTCGTCAGTTTCTCTCACTGCCTCAGTCAATACATCTGCGAACTTTTTGAGTATTTCCTTGATCCACATCTCAAACTTGTTGTTCACCCTTGTTTTGAGTTGCAGGCAATCGATAATGATAGGGTACATGTCCTTGATTGTCTCCATATTATCAAAAGCTTGCTGTGATTTACCTATTTCATTCAAAACTTGAATCCATTTACTGATATCTTCTCCAATGAATTTGTAAACATCTTCAGCTTCTAGATCCCATAAGGATTGATGAGTGTAAAATGGTTTGAGGTATGCAAGAGCCTCCGCAATCTTTTGATCGGTAGCTGTGATTGCCTTTGACAGCAAAATGTCAGCCCTATCAGAAAAAAAGTCACTCCCAATCAATACGTCTAAACGATTGGACACAATGAGTTTTTGGGAGCTGACAACTCCTACACAATCCTGTATTCCCAAAATGAAAGCTAGCTTGGAATTCTCTAAAGGAGGAAAAACAACTAAATTTTGACCTCTTATGGAGAGTTCATGCTTCATCAGTGGTGTGAATCTGCTAACAATTTTAGCAGAATTAGTATCACCGTCTAAAATTTCATGATTGACAGGCATCATGACTGAATAAATGATGTTGATCTCGTTGGCGCATCTTCTACTCAAAACAGTGATCAATCTCTCATTAAAGCTTTCTATCAAACGATCCACATTATCAAAACCTTCAACGTAGATATTGTTGACAATGCTCTGTAAATCTGTAATCAGGTTTTTGAAACAATTGGCCTCATATTGACATGTTTCCAACGTTGTGAAAATCGTGGATATTTCTGTGGAAGCTTCCATCAACAAGTTCATTCTGGCAGCAATTTTGGAAATCAATTCTTCAAGTTCAACAATTGTCCTCAAAGCTTGTATTTCGAATAAATCTGCAAAATGTTGCTCCCTAATATCATTGTTTTCGCTCAAGTTGTGAGCTTTGGCCAAAATGTCCCAACTTACCTCTGTTGAAGAGTAAAATAACTGGATGATTTTATCCCTTTCGTCGATGAGCAACACTCTCAAATCTCCTAACTTTTCCATTTTGAATAATGCATTATTCCAAGTACTTAACGACTCCCTCAAACTGACTGCATGCGGATACATTCTTCTGATTTGTCTTGAGTTAGATATGACAGTATGAGGAACATCAAATCCCATCCAACAGAGGTGCCTGACCTCTTTGAACATATTTATGGTGGAATGATCAAAGTTAACGATAAGATCAAATTTTCGGGTTGAGTTATTTTTGATTACTTTGAAGATAGCAGAATCTTCAAAAGTGGCATCACTTTGCTTCGAGGCATCTGCCAACCAGGAAAGATATATTTGGTCAGTATTTAACTTTGCTTGAAGTACCGCAGTTTCTGCATAAACTTTTTGACCTTCTGGATATTGCTTCCAATTCACTCCAAGTACTAATTCTAACCTGTCAACTAGAAAGGCCAATTTTTTCTCTATTTGCCTAGCCCAAATTATCGTGGAGCTTACAGGGGGGATATCCCTTAGTCTAAGTGAATTTGAAATCTCCTCTTGCTTCGAGAACTTTAGTTGTTTGATATCGTTATCGACTACTCCAAATAATTGAGTCTGGTACTCTTGAATTGCAGATCTGATTGAATCTTTGTTCAACAAGGATCTGAAGTTCTCAAAGATGTCAAACATTTCATTCGAATTAGCTGCGTTAGATAATAGCTGGCGCAACACATTGATTATTTTATTTTCAATTCCAGTAAATCTTTCATTGTATTGCAGTTCAGCTAAATCCCAATTTCGCCTTCCATCAGCTGATAAATCCGTAATATCAATATACTCAACGGATATATAAGCATGTTTTAAATCATTCAATAGTTCAAGTACATCACTTGCGATAAATGATACAGTATTTGATAACTCGAAGTGAGCTTTTCTAAATTCACTAATATATTGCACTCTTTCGCTAATCGCTGTTGTTTTAGGGTTGATTTTGACGTAAAAAAATTTCTCAGATCGCTTTCTCAAGAGTTCTCTAGCCATTGATGTGAAATCTTTCAAACTTTCGTTGAGTGTTAACAAACATGATTGGAATTCAGCAATGACAATTTTTGAGTTTTCATAGGGCAATGACATTACTTTAAAGGTTGACAAAATTGATTTCAATTTTTGATCAACATCAAAAGAAATGGCCTCAACGAAGGGGATCGCTCTGCTTATTGGATATTGCGTTATACGTAGCTTTTTCAAATGATTGAAAACCATAATTATTCCCTCGTCCAACTTTTGAAAAGTGGTCAGAGTCAAAATATCGTCCAATGGAATATCCTTCATAAGTTGACTATTATTTTGAGCTACCTTTAAAGAATCAGTTATTCCTGTATCGGATAAAAAAGAGACTGTGGCATGAAATCTTTTTGCCTTTTTCAACACATCTAAAGTCAAAGATATTGCTGGAGAGTTCAACTGGTCCTGGATACTCAACAAAGCGCTTTCTAATGAAGTCCAAAAATTCGCTTCATCTACAGCAGAGCCATCACTTGGATCACGCGAGAGTTTTGAAACTCCTTGAACCTGTTTGATCCAATCATTCACTATTGATTGAAGATTATTGAGAAAGTTAGAGTCCAGAAATAGAGCATCATCAATTTGGTCAATCGCTTCTTGATTTTTGCGTTTGGCTTCATCGATAGCTGATTTGATGACTGGATGTACCGATAGCAATAAATTAGGTACTTGTATTGTTTGGTGGAGGTGTTGTAATGATAATGTTAGCTCATTGATCTTTCTTCGCGTGACTCCTATTGCCCCTGTATCATCTTGAGACTGTTGATGGCTTTCGTTTGCTTCAGGAATTTGGGCCAAAGCATCAAAAAGTGGAGCAATTCCCAAACTAACAAGCGACTTCAAGTTCTCAAACATTCCCCCGTCTAATGTTTGAGTTGATATTCTGGGAAGATTGATAACTTGAAGTTGTTGGTCTAAAGAAGTCGAGCTTGTTATCAATCCCCTTTCTTTGATTATCGCAATAGTGGATATCACATCTGAACCAGATGCTAGAGTATCAGAAATTATAAATTTTATCTCTTGATTGTTATTCTCTTCTGATCAATAATGGCGTTTTTGTGTTAGTCTGTGATGCTATCTAAAAATTTCTCTAGGCAACATATCATATACTTACCATCGCCTTCAAGAGCATGCAGCACTTTGGATACAAAAAAACTCAGCTGTGACTGGTTGTTGATAAACGCATCATAAACACTAAAAGTAGAAATGTCTTTAAAATATATAATATCTTGTTTTGTGGCAGATTGAAGAACCAATGACAAGTTGAATATGAAATCAATCAAAACTGAAGCCTTTATGGGTATTTGTTTATCCCTGGAAGCTAATAGCAGCTGATCACTTTGAAATGATAGTTCCATGTTACCTGAAAAAATAGAAACCTACTTTTCTACTTTTATTTTCAATTGATTATTGATTTGTCTGAACTATTCCAGGCTATAATTGTACCTATATATTAAACTTCACTTTGTTTACAAAATCATAAAACAATTCTTGAAACGCGCGATGCGAAAGATGCGAAAAGTCGGGTAACTCTTGAAGATAATTGATCAAAAATCACTTGCTCATCTACTTGGTAGAGTTCGAGGGTATTTTTGTTCCATTGAAAAGTGGAAAATGTTACTTGACTTCATTTGCCTATTTTTTGACACTGAAAACCATTTCCCGGGTGATCTGGGACCTTTCATTGGCTTTGTGCTTAACAGGTAGATAGATACATTTGAAATTATGACAACTGAATACGTTGTATTAATGATTGGAAAAAGACAATAAGAACACCTAGAAATAACTTTAACATCAGCATTGCAAGCAAATGGAAATAAAAACTAAAGTAAAACGAAACAAGAAAAAAAAGCTCCACCAACGCTTGAAAGCACAAATACCTAGTGATTTTTGGACCTGAAAAACTTATTTAATGCAGACTTTTTCTTTTTTTCCGCACTTTTGGAGGAAAGAGTTGGTTCAAATATTATCGTATCGTATTCGGAACCATCTGTGTTTGAAGTTTGATCTGTCAAGCTTGAAATGGCGCTTGAGGTGAATTGTGTATTTGTGCGGGTCGTAGTTGATGATATGTCATTTCTATTACTCTTGTCCACTGTGCTACTAATGCTTGACATGCTATCAACAGAAGTCTTTTTCTTTGCCGAATGGGGATCAGATGATGGTTTCATGACTCCAGAAGTCTGGGCTTGGATAGGAAACTTGATCAAATCTATAATTCCATTGAAAAAATTGGCCCAGGCATTTTGCAAATCGTTTGAGAACGAGTCCGCAAAGCTATCCATCAATGAAGAAGTAAATGCAATGAGAAGATGTTGTAAAAATGAGGCATAATATTCGACCGATTGCTCTTGAAAGCTTTTGGCTACAATATCAGAAATAGTATTGATATCATTGATGCAACCTACGATATCATTCAAAAACTTGTTACAACACCGTAGTTGATCCTCGACAAGTGCTTCGTTCTCTGAAACGTTGAAATTTGTCAACTTCATTTCTTCCAAACACCTCTCCCAGAATTCACTAGACCTACAAGCCTGGTGAACGTTCTTATACGTTTTTCCAATGACATCCAACCTATTTTTTGGATATAGTATTCCCTTCCAAGACTTTTCAATTAGCCTGGAATCTGTTTCATCCAAGAACGTTCTATTTTCACCGACCGGGTCTGTATGATTTTTCACGCTTTTCGTGTCGATTTTCAACGATTCGACTCTCTCGACAACCACACCAATACTTCCTTCACTTGAAAGCGGCGAATCTCTGGCATTGCTACTGAATGGAGATTTGATACTGCTTTTGCTCGAAGATTTACTGCTACTGGCTCTGTCAAGACTTCTCAATTTCTTCAACTCCACTTTCTCAGCCTTCTGCTCTTTCAATTTTTGCTTCTTTAATTTTTCAGCGCGTAACTGACCGTCCAAAGCAGCATACATCGTTTCGTCAACAGAGTACTTGATCAACAGTTGGTTCAAAATCGATCTCTTGTTGGAGCTTCTCTAGATAAATAACACACAAAATGAATTCTCTAGGTTTGTGTTTCCAGTAAAGCACCTATTTAAACTTTTTTCCTCACTTGAAAAATAATTGCACAAATTGGACCATTTGGGAATAAAGAGTGAGCTTTAGATTCGAGGGTCAAATCCGCAAGTGAGCAAACTTTGTTGTCCCAATTTGTTGCATATGTTTGATGCATATAGCCAACCGGGGTCGTTTTACGTCAATCCTTTAAGTAATTAAACACTAAGTACTTGTCTTGTCCACCTTTTCATTCGAAAGTCAGAGTTACTCGATTCGGTTAAAAATCGTTAGCACGCAGACAAGGGCAGCAAACATCCCTTCCCCGATTTAGCAAGTATTCAAATAAACGGTACAATCATCGCAGACAAAGGAAAAACATAACGGTAAAGGTAGCTGCTTCTTTATTGATTGGGTAAAATACTCAAAAGACTTCTGTTCTAGTACTCGTTCTCTTGAGAAGGCTTGAGTTTGGATTTACATTTCACTAGCAAAATACTCTAGCACGCTCTGAAAAATTTACATTGAAAAATCTGATGAATTAGTACTACTGCTACCGACAAATCTGAAGATTTTTGGACTTGTTTTAACCTTCTTTTTATCTTTATCAACGGAAGTGCTTTGTTTTGTTGCTGAGGCAGAAACCAAGGGGACGGGTGTGCTGCCACCGGTTAATGTACCATACCTAAACTCAGAAGATATTGTATTGACATATTTTCTTGATTTCGTACTTTCTGATGAAACGCTAGAGGATTTAGTAACCAGCCTACTCAAGGTTGAATCACCACCGCCGATGCTCGATGTACTCTTTCGAAGTTCGTCTCGGGAGGCATCTGTCTTGGGCTCTTGAACCGGTTTTTTCTTGTACGGACTTATCAAAAATTCAACAATACCAGCGAATAGCCTTCCCCAGGAATCCTGTAAAATGGTATCAAATGCATCGGCAAAACTATCCATCAAGGCTGAAGTGAATGCAATATGAAGGTGTTTGATGAAGGCTACCTGATCCTCAAACTCTTCAAACCCAGTTCTGGCTCTCGTGCTGATCACCTCTGAGATTTTTTTTGTATCTCTTGAGTTCTTCATTATATCTGCAATCATTTTTGTAAAGTGGACGGAACTATGGCTAAGGAATATCACGTCAGATTCAACTCTTAGATTTGTCATTTTCAACTCGTCCAAACATCTTTCCCAAAACTCTTGGCTTCTACAAGCATCTGACACATTTCTATAAGTGGGGCCAATAACATCGAGCTTGTTCTTTGGCTTCAATCTACCTGACCATGACCTTTCTATTTCATGCAAATCATCCATTTCTAAAAAAACTTTATTTTTCTCTTCATGCTCAACGTCTTGCATTTGTAAATTTGAATCACTCTCTATTATTCCGTCTTTGGAACTTGAATTTGTGTTTGAATTTTCTGTTGCAAGCGTATTAATATTATATAGATTGGCTTTCAAACTACTTGCGCTGGTGGATGTGGTTGATGTTGACATTAGACTTGCAACCTCGGAGGACGCTTTCTGAGTTTTGAGTCTATCAATCTTCATCAGCTTCTTCTTCTTTCGTTCTTGTTGCTGTTTGGTATGTTCAGCTTTCATCTGATCTAGAAGATTGCCATTGGAAAACATCTCGTCGTCCACGCATGCAACAAAAGATACCATTTCTTGAATGAAAAATGGCGAAGGGGAAGCTCCTATTATTTATACAGGCTTTTCATTCTACACAAAAAAGTCATTTTTCACTGGTGAAATGGCAAACTATTTTTTGTCAGTAGATAACCAGAAGTACTGAAGTGTCCTTCAATTCAGATAAGGGATGAAGGCTAATCTGACCTTTGCAGAAACGCACCTTGTTTTTTAACCCGATCTGTACAAATTGTGAAAATGAAAAATTCTCATTCTTAGTTTATTATATGAAGGTGTTTCACGCTCAGCCAGCTTGATGGTAAACAATCCCATGACTTGTAAGAGTGAGTACATCTTATTGAAGAATCCAGTAAAATCTCCTAGTCTCATTCGGTATTCGAGTGTTTAACTACGATTCTGGAACTGACACAAAAACTATGTCCTCTACAAAAATAAGTGATCGAATAAACAAACATTCAAATTTGAATACATAAAAGACACAGATAAATATACAGTCCTTACAACCTAGAACATCCACTTGGGCTATTGTTGATTCCTTTAGAATAGGGAGAACTTGGGTAGGTCAATCTATTACCCATGCCGTTATATAAAGGGGTCCTCACAGATGATGAAAATGGGGTACTTTGTTGATGAATAGGGGAACTATAACTGTTTCTCACAGGGCTCAACTTCACAGGGCTTTGCCTTACTGGACTCCTCGGAATTTGAAATACGTCATCTTCTGTGTGCTGCTGCTGCTGTTGTTGAAAAAATTTCGCATTATTGATCTCATAATTGTAGCTTTTGTACTTATCAAACGTTGAATTAGTAACAAAAGTCGTTCCAAATATTAGTACAAGAATAAAGAAGATGAATTTCCATGATAAAGGCAGGAAAAAACCATTAATGATTTCTGCAACAGTTTCTGCTCCAACTTTAGCTCTACCGACGGCAGATGGATCTTTATTCATACAATTTTGAAATTGCTCACAAACGGCCTCAAGTTTAGGTGCTCTTGTCTCTGGCAAGCAGTTATTTTGTTGGTACAGTTTTGCACAAACTGAAATCTGTTGCCTAATATCCTGGGCATATAATTCGATTTTACCTTGAATGTCTGATTTGATAGTTGAGATGAACAAGTAAATAAAGTATAGTACAATGAGAATCAAAGAGAAATTGAAGAAAATCTGTAGGTACATCGCCAAACAATATGGGATGGCAGGATCTGTAATCATATTCAGAAACAGAGATTTGCTGCTCTTTTTCTTCGTTGAAAGAGTTTCCTTGATTGCGTTATCTTCAAATATTTTGGAGTTTGTTCTATCAGCTTCCTTCAGTTTGATCATATTCGATATCTCTCTTTTATGTTTTCCGAGTTCACTTTCTCTGTCGTCAAACGATTGCTTTACCTGAGCTGACGAGACAAATCTATTCTTTTGAGGAAAGCTTTTGCAACTTGATGGAAAGCTCAACTTTTCCTTTGATGTACTGTTGAAAAGCAAGTTAGCGCCCAATACTGGGTTGAGTTTACCTTCGTCAATAACAGCATGATTCAGTTGGCAAAATCTGTCGTCAACAACTTGCTTTGCGGTGGAAGCGGATGATGGATCTTCACTCGGTTGGGTGTCAAGCGAAGCAAAGCTTAGTTTATGTATATTTGAAAGATTTATCATCTGGTCAACTCCTAGCTGGGATTCGTTTTGTATTGATGAGTTGCCCTCTGAGTTATTCATGTAAAGTGACCCGTTCGTATCAGCTGCTACGGATGAAAAAGTTTGCTTTCTGCTTGTCGCATTATTGGAACTGTAATTCGATACAGAATTTTGAACTAGAACAGGGACTTTGATCTTGGCCACCGGGGTCGATGGGTTCATTTTATTGATGACTTTTTGATCCGATGAAAGTCGAATAAACGATGACGATGCTGATTCCATTTGTGAAAAATAAACTGGGTCGAATAATATGGCTTCAAAGCATATGAAATATCTCGCAGACTCTTTTGATGAACCCAGCAAGCTTCTTTATACACAATTCTACTTATATATTTCGAACAGTAGTGATCATAGGCTCTATTCGTCTACTTTAAAGCAAAAGTGTTACCCATCCTTTGTTTGTGGCTACGAAATACGATCAATCATGTTTTCTTTAGGGAATGTAAACATAAAAAATGACAGACACCATTAATGGTGCACGGGCCAATAGCAGCTACACCAGCAAGTGACATCGGACACCAGTATCATGGTTCAATTGACTACTTACAAGAGGTTCTCCTTGTTTTATACCTATATAAATGTAAATACCCATATATAAGAATGCGACCGAGTTTCTAGTCTATTTGACATGGATATTCAACTCTTGCAAGCAAGTGGAGGAGAAAAAATCAGCAACCTTCTCATCAACAGCGACCCTTAATGGCGTTAAACCATCTCTATCTTGGACGTCCGGATCAGATCCCAGCTTAACCAACGCTACAGCAGCCTCCCCATGCCCTTCAGCCAATGCATGATGTAGCGGGGTCCACCCAGATGTGTCTTTGGCATTGAGTGGCGACTTCCCGTCCTTCACAAGAAGCTCAAGTATTTTGAGTGACCCAATAGATGCAGCTCTGTGTAATGCATATTGTCCTCGCCTGTCCTTGATTCTTGCGGATGCACCATACGTCTTGATCAACAACTCAACGATCCCCACCCAATTCTTGGAACTGGCAAGGTGAAGGCACGTTAGCCCCAAATTCGTTTGTAAATTGACATCTGGTTGTGGATCATGTTCCAACAACAACCTCATGATATTGAAGTTACCGACCGAAGAACAAATATGCAATGGGGACCAACCAGCATCATCAATCATGTCATCGATATCAATCTCAAACTTCTCAACATCGGTGTGGGAGGAAGAGGCTTCGCCGCTTCCAACTAGCTTCTGCGTTATACTTGTTGGATTCAAAAGAATCGCAGCTATCTCATAGTTCTGGGACGACACAGCCCAGTGTAAAGGCGTTCTATTATCAAGATCTCTTTTGAGCGCTAATTTCGGAGACTCCGCCAAGAGCCCTTTCACAATTAAAAGATCACCGTTTCTAGCTGCTTCATGAAGCTCATATTTGTTACTCTTAGCATCTGATTTCAGCGACATATTCCTTGTTAAGTTTGTTTCTGGTTTGCTCTATACCATAGCTTTAGGGCTTTTTTCACTTTTCAGTTGAGTTTCGCGGGATGAAGGAAAGTGCGAAAAAGCGTAAAAGTTGCCACTATACTTTCAAGATTCATCTAGAAGTTGAACCAAACAGTTCATATCCATTTGAATAAGTGAGCATTTACCAAGTAAGATGAACAATAATAAAAACTGGGAGCAGTTTGCTAGACAGCTTCAAAATAGAGCTAAGAAAGCCTCGGGCAGTGGCGCCAATGTTCCTAAAGGTGCCCCAGCAGGAGCTGGTGTTTTGATTTTGTTGGGAGCTGGTGCCCTTTTGTTGAACTCATCACTCTATAACGTTGATGGTGGTCAAAGAGCAATTGTGTATTCAAGAATAGGTGGTGTCCAACCTGTTATTTACCAGGAAGGTACCCATTTTGCCATTCCGTGGTTGCAAACCCCAATTGTTTATGATATTCGAGCAAAGCCAAGAAACGTTGCTTCTTTGACTGGTACTAAGGATTTACAAATGGTTAATATCACTTGCAGAGTGTTGTCAAGACCTGAAATTTCAGCCTTACCAACAATCTACAGAACTTTGGGGCAAGATTACGACGAGAGAATTTTACCATCCATTGTTAATGAGGTCTTGAAGTCCGTTGTTGCTCAGTTCAACGCTTCGCAATTGATAACACAGAGAGAAAAGGTTTCCAGATTGGTAAGAGAAAACTTGATTCGTAGGGCCTCAAAGTTCAATATCTTGTTGGACGATGTTTCCTTGACTGCAATGACATTTTCACCAGAGTTCTCGACAGCTGTTGAAGCCAAACAAATCGCTCAACAAGATGCCCAAAGAGCAGCCTTTGTTGTTGATAAGGCAAGACAGGAAAAGCAAAGTATGGTTGTTAAGGCTCAAGGTGAAGCCCAGTCTGCTCAATTGATTGGTGAAGCCATCAAAAAGTCAAAAGATTATGTCGAATTGAAAAGATTAGATACTGCAAGAGAAATTGCCCACATTTTAGCAGCTTCTCCAAATCGTGTTATCTTGGATAACGAAGCTTTGTTGTTGAACACCGTTTCAGATTCTCGTTCTGGAAAGTAGACTGATTTGCCATAAAAAGATTGGTGATGTTCATATATTTATTGCAATGTTTTTTTTTTCTCCACCACGCAAAGCTTGAAAAGTTTTATAACTTTTCACATATTGCTTGTATATAGTATAACTAACATTTTCATTTTTCCTACTTGTTGTTTTAATCTACATTGCGATCAGTATAGCCAATGAAGTGTATTGAAAGTTATAAACATAACCTGATCTGAGAAGCCACCATTCTCTTGAAATGAACCAGGTGAAAATGAACCATTCAACGCAAAGCTAAGGGTATAATTATGGCTCTTTTTCCTTTTTTTACTGTTCATTCCAGATCTGTAAAGTCCAATTTTGTTGGTTTTGACCTTGTTTTCTCAGTTTTGTTAGTATCTGTCTGACCTGCAAATAGTGTTTGAAAAGATTACTCACTTGTCAAAAAACTTCTGCTTATGGGCGGTTAGCTTTTTAGTGCAAGGTGATAGAATACTATCTGTTGGGGATGCAAACTTATTCAGTTCATTTCTATGAGAGAAGAAATAATTGGCTCGGTTCTGTTAGTAATCTTATTTCTCTTCAACCTACACACCTGTGCAGCGAATTTTGTACAAAAACTTACGATGGTTTGAACAATGATTTCTGTAAGCTTTCACTCTTTGCAGGTTCTTTTGGCAGCTGACACGTTGACATTATTGTTTGAACTGACTCTCAGTCTTGTATGCTAATGGTGAATGAAGAGAACGTGTTTGGCAATTCGACCTCTGGATGTTTTTCTTTTTTCTTCTACTTGAGAATCGTTGCTGCTAGCTAACAGATTCAACTTACACAGATAGGTTTATCTTGTATGATGAGAAGCTTTGGGCTCAATGAATGGGATTCGCCTCGGCAGATAGTCTTTTTAGGTTTCAAGTTTGAAGGGTGAAACGGCTTTGTTGAAATCTACCTTCTCTTTTCTGGAGTGTTCCTAGTGTGAAAAGTATTTACGTTTCTGTAAAAGCTATCAAATTTCAGCGTTACACCAATGTGGCAGAATCTGTATTTCTGGAGAACCATAATGTGCAACCTGCTCTTGAAACAGTCTACCAATGAAGAGTAGATAACAAGATCAGACACTATAGGAAGAGAGAAAAGGAAGAAAAAAAAAATAAATTACGTTTGTTTACCATTTTCCGAATTAGGCGATTCCATTCTTGTTTGCGACTCTTCTCTTTGAAGATAATCATTTCAAACACCTACACACAAACCAGCAAGCAAATGGCGAGAGAGTTGCAAATGGTAAACACATCTGTCATTATAAGTGTATCTTTTCCATTCCAACTTTGTGCATAGTTCAGGCGTTGTAGGGCGGATTTTTGCACAATGAAGTGTTAATTTTTTTTGTAGCAGAGAGACTCAACTATCCAGTTGGAGCCACCTTCGGTAGATCCTAGTGGTAGTGACAGATATATGAAGGGCCAAGTCAGCAGCAGTAATTGCCTGTGAAACCAAAAACGTTTCTCGTAAAAAGAGATCATCCATCAGCGATTTCAACGGAATGAGCTGAAGATATCTCATCAGATTGTAGCTTCAAGCTGAGACCTGAAAGCGTAAAAAGCAGATTGACCAGTATCACCAGGCAACACTACGGAGGCAGCTTGAAGAACAAAAGTGAAGATCGATGAGCTACAAATTGTAATAAATCGATGTTTGGAGGCCAATATCGTCTTGAGTGCCCCAGATTTGAATACCTCATTTCCAGCGCGTCTTGAGTGTACAAGTAAGTGCTAAGTTGCATCTATGCTGATTGCACTGAACTTACAGATATTCAGCAAGATAAAATGAAAGGATTTAAGAAGAAGCTCAACTCTCTCTTTTACAATCTCAGTACGGATGATAGATATGCCACGTACTCGTCGCATCAACAAGCTGCTCAATCACCATTCCAAACCAAGCTAGCGAATGGATCGTCGGCTTTTGTCAACGCTCCGTTAACAGAGTATGCTGAAGACAGGGTTGCTGGATCGGATGAGTTCGGAAGTTCAGAGTTGAGAGATATCAGTGAGGGAGAGGGTGTCAGTGAAACGTTGCTTTCATGGCGACATATAAATGAATGGACGATGAAACATAATCTGGATTTGAATGAGGCGTTATTCGGAGCTTGTACAAGGACTGATATTAGAGAAGCAGAAAAGGACTTGAACGTCAAGTTTCCAGAGTGTGTCATTAGCTCCTTGAGAATTCATGATGGCCAGGACATCCTACCAGGCACAAACGGTTTGATTTATGGATTGGAGTTGATGAGTCTAGATCAAGTCGTTAGCATGACTAAGGCTTGGAGGAAAGTCAGTGATAGGGTGAGTAGTGACATAGCACAGAAGGCAATGATCAAGGATATAACGAAGATGTCACAACCACAACTTTCACATTCAAGTACAAGTAACCTCACTCAGTCTTCAAAGCTTAATAATATGAAACCTATGGAGAATGAGTCAAATCTTTTGAATCAGAATTCAGGTTCTAATCACTACAACTTCAACAATAACAAGTACAAGACTGAGATGCCAGTCCAAAAATCAATGCCACCAAAATATGTCCAAGCCTCATATGCAAATCCTGGTTGGATCCCATTAGTGACCGATAACTCAGGTAATCATATTGGCATTGATTTGGCTCCAGGGCCAAAAGGTAAATGGGGACAAGTTATAATATTTGGAAGAGACTGTGATACAAAGTATTGTATTGCACCTACTTGGGGTGATTTCCTTTTAACATTTGCAAAAGATTTGGAAGTCGGAAACTGGAGATTCGAAACTAATGATGACATATTCAGTGGCGAAGGTGAATTGATATTTTATGACAAAAAGACTAGAAAGGACAGGGCGTATTTGGCAGTATTACAGGAGAGATGCATATGCGATTGGGAAAACTTCAAAATTAAAAATAAAATGTATGAAGACGAGCAAATCGAAGAAGATGAAGATATCGAGCTTTCGAACGAGTCTGATATCGGCTCTGATTTGGAGGACGAAACTGAAGCCGTCCATTATGCTAAGGTAAACCCATCGCCAAAAAAAATTCTGACAAAGGAACAAACGCCAAATTTGATTGACACGGCATCTCCATCTGTTCCAGGTGAGGTATTTCCAGCTCTTTCTCAAGATACGAAAAAGATGGAAGTTGAATTGCTTACAGATCAGTTAGACGAAGTTGAAATTTGAACTGCTTGAAAAATTGTAATTCTCAAATAAGAATCAAAACCGAAATATATTCATGGTATATGTCTGTACAAAACGTCGTATTTTGATTTTTGTCTATATAGCGGTAATCTTGAATCACCAAATGATTCTTTGGATTTCATTCGGCTCGTTTGCCCAAGTAAACTCGTAGTTGAAGAATACCATATAAATTACTAGATTGATGGCAATGTAATAAAGGTATTCCAATGTCAACCTAATGTCTTTGTTGTGTAGCTTCATAAATTTCCAATCAATTGGTAGTATTGGATCATCCACTGGCGACACCATTATTCTCCAAACCAAAAAAGGTACAATGTAATAACGAGGTTCAAACAATGGCGAAGGGACAATTATAGCAGAAACGCACACAATATAGCAAATTATCATGATTGGTGAAAAGCCCAATGTTCCTTTATTCTTGTAACTTTTGGATTTCACCATTAATGTATAGATTGTATACAAGCTGAAGTGGTATATTGGAATCATGAAATACCTTGAGCTCGAATTCGTATCAATGATTCTCTTCCATATATAAAAAGTATAGTGTCTATTGTCAGCCAACAAAAATGGATGCACCACGGTATAGTTCTTGATTGCGTAAGTGAGAAAGCATAGTTGAATCAACGTCTTCTTTGGTTCAAAAAATACATTTTTCACATAATTGAAAGCATGAGAAGTAGAAATCCAAATTGGAATGCTAAAGATGCACATGAATGTGGCACAATAAAATAGTTGAGCAACATGGATAACGGCATAATGGTTTTCTTTGTCTCCAAAAGTTATACCGCCGTTGGTGATAACGAATTGAACAAAAGTAGCGAAAGTTAAGATAAACGGAGCTAAAGAGATGATGTTTTGAAAGACAACTTTAACAAAACTAACCAAGTCTTGAGCCAAATTTCCTGAGTATTTTCCTACCATCTTCTTGTCGATGATGACGGCAGCAATAAATCCATTCCAAACAATATTCGTTTGACGAAATGTCACGCTAAGCAGACCAAAAATAGCAGAAGCAAACGAATTCTCAGTTAAGGCAAAAATGAGTGACAATGTTATCAAAATAGTTGACCAAACATCTGTGTAAAATAACCCATAATACATTGTCATTAGTGGGAATACACTCAATGACATCAGCGGAAACTGAGTGTTTGGGTAGGCCGAGCTTGTCAAAAGTGCGAGTGGTAATAGCCACATGCCACCCAAATAGTTAAGGGATCTCAATTGATTTATTTGGCACACATTCTTTAACGGAATGTTGCTGAAAAATGAAATAATTTTGACATAGTAGTATCCAAGATAATACAAGCCTGGAGGAGTAGTGATCTTTGGGTCCCAAACCGAAAATAAACCATCGCAATATTTTTGACATTGAGGGACATGAAAAAACTCATCAATAAATGGACTTTTGATATCACTTGTGACCTTGTTAAAGGTAAAAAGAGAGAGTAGTAGCACAACCGGTGAGACAGCCCATATAGTTTTATTCTGTATTGCCAATACTGGTATTTTCGCAGTTTGGTTTTCTATCCTCTGTTCGTCAATTCCTTTGGCCATAGACCTCTTGCCTTTCCCCTTTCGAATCGTTTGTGTCATATCTCAACAGGTCTTCGTCTGTTGTTCATTGTGGATCCAACTGTATAGTTGAGAAATAACATTGTTGATTTTATAAAGGTGAAAAACGCACTCCATAAAAAACGATGAGACTGATTGCAATCTGACTTTGAAATATCACTTTTACTTCATATATTTACAGGAGGCAGATGTTACTGGTATTAGATGATATACTCTTGATATTGCTTAGTCTAAATTATATAGTATTTGTTGAAAGTACATCTTGGAAGCTATCTGCAAACCAAAAAGTTGGGCTACGAGGCGAAAGAGATGTAAGCATTAACTCAACAATCGACCAGCTCTTGTCCCCAGTGATAGAGATTGGGCAAGTGATATGGGACAATACAGGTTATACTCCTGATTCGATAGACTATATAAGCAAGTTCTTGGAAATTGGAGTGCGAAGCTTGCTGTTTGATCTTTATTGGAATGAGAATTTAGAAGATTGGCAGTTTTGTCCCATGCCCTTGTTACCAAACATCACCGCTGATGAGACGATTCAATTACTATATGATTTTGATACGGGAGCTACATACAAGTGCCTGCGAGGATTGAAATTGGCAAGTGTTTTGGATCTGATTGACGATCATATAGAAGAATCCGACACTAACTTGGAAGCCTCGTTCATTCAACTATACATCAACCTTCGTCAGATGAATTCTGATTACACATATTCAAACGAGTTCAACACGAGAGGCACAAACAAATCTTTGTCTTTAATGTTAGAGAATGGTATTCCAAAGATATATAAGACTTCTGACCTCATAAGTGATAGAGAAAACAATTATACTTATTCCCTCACCGGTGCTTCTTCCCCATTTGGTTTTCCTAAGCTAGATCTGATGTTGTTTGATAAAAACTCATTTCTGATGGCTATAGTCAATAGCAGTAATATTCCTTCCAATTCAACATATGGGGGTACCGTTGAAAAGTTGGACGGATCAGTGTTGTTCATAAATGGTCATAATAATTTTACAATCTCGAGTATTTCTGTGGACGAAATTGAACCGACTTTGAATCTAACCCTTTCAGAAATTTCCGCTATTCAACAGAAACTGTTCAGATTACTGATTTCCAGTGAAAGTGGTTTTGATATCAGTACATACCGAGCTTCCATAAGGTCTGGCTATTCGCCTTTGATAAGCTCAGCAATCAATTCCCCTGAAGAAGCGATCTCTTTTTTGAACAACTCCCTATGGTCATGGGCGGCTGGTGAACCAAACAATGATTTGTCAGATTCCAGTACTACCTTTGAGGTTTATCCAAATCAGGAAGACAAAAATTATTCTTCAAATTGTGCTGCCCTCTTTGAAGATGGATGGCGGGCCATAGACTGTGACTCACATTATCCAATTGCATGCAGAAACACTTCGGTAGCAGATGGAATAGGGTGGTTAATAGGAAACGATTCATATTCATATTTTAACGCTACTGGCTCGTGTCCTTTGGGCTCCAAATTCAGTGTCCCCAAATCAGCATTGGAAAATGCCGCATTGATCAGAACTATACAGTACGAAAATATTACGTTTCCCATATGGATTGACTTCAACTCTATTACTGTTACGGGTTGCTGGGTGACTGGTGGTCAATATCTGAGTTGCCCATATCACCGAATCATATCGAGGCGTCTTTTCATAGGTATGATTACTCCAGCTTCGATTGTCACGTTTTTGCTACTGGTTTTCATTTCTTTGTTGAGATTTGACCACTTGCCAATTCAAAGAAACAGAAGACACTGGAGAAAAATCTTGAACGAAAAATCAAACCAGGATTTTGAAGGTGTTCCATCATGAACATACTTTTGAGCATCATATTACGTAGATTATTGGCAAACTAACGAATAAAGTAACAATCAACCAAAATGTATTTGACAATTAAAATAGCAACTGTAACTCCCATATTTCTTGTCTTATCTTATATTTGGGGGTGTGAGTACATTTTCACTCAATTCTAACAATTCGCTTCCAAAAATACCCCCTTCTTGTGCCTCTGCAATCAAGTTTGGCTGTTTTTTTAGCCATAAAACATAAAATCTCACCGTTTCATCATTAGTTGCAATACAGATGGATGTCCCATCTGGTGAAATAGCACCACTAACCGCTCTTAAATTTGGAGCAGCCTGAGCATGAGAGACCAAATCCATTTTAGGATAATTATAAATCCCAACCAAGATGGGTTTTTCATTATCAGCAAATCCGTATACTGCCGCTAGCTGTCTACTTGATAGAGACCACATTATTGCAGTTATTTGTCCACTAGTTTGAAAAGAACTCAAAAGTGTACCAGTTGTACTATGCCAGAATCTTATAGTACGATCTTTACTTCCTCCTCCAGTGACTAAAAGTGATTTAGACCATGGGCAATAACTGATTGCCTTGACTGCTGCATTGTGAGGTAGCAGAAATTTCAACACAGGTTCAGACATATCGTTTATGTCCCATATAGTGCAAGAATTATCGTTCCCTCCCACAGTCATCTGCTTACAGTCTAGGGAGATTGCTATTCCTGTAAGATATCAAGATGAAGCAAAAACTGTCAGTAAAAGCTAAAAGGTATGAAGATCTCTCTCGAAAAGGATGAAGACCGAGCAAAATATACTTACCGCATATCTGCTGAGTGTGACGCCTGAATGAATACTTTTTGACTATTGACAATTGACCATACATTTCATCACACTCTATTACAAAGTGAAAGATTTCCCCTCTTTCATCTCCAACCACAAAACTTCTGGAATCAGGAAACCAGGCAACACAGCAGATACCTGAATTGGTTGTTGATTTTGCCTCAAACCTTGCACCCTCTTGATTGTATAAAGAAATAGTACCCTTCAGAGTACACACAACAATATAATCATCTTTTGAAAATGAAACACAAGTGATTACTTCTTCGAAGGGTGTCAGTAATGGTATAATGCCATCTGGATCAGACCATAGGTAAGCTTTATCCTGTATTCCCACTGCGACACAGCCTGTACTGGATGACCAGGAAACTAAATTCGAGTAAAAATCATCCTTCAAACCTGGAGAGTCTAAAACTTTATAAGGGAATAGCAATTTTGGGTCTTTTTTCAGTTTAGAGCTTCTTCTGAACTTCGAAACTTTTGAATCATCATGATTATTGTCGCTCAATACTGAGCTATCATCAATCGATTGTTTCTTAGAGCTGGTACAACTGCTTTGTGGACTTCCCCTTGATGAGCTTGTCGCATTTGACGGAGAATAATGTAAAACTCTGCTTTTATCACTAAAAAAACCCAATGCTTCGGCAATTGCACCGGAATGTCTAATCACTGGCAGTGGTGTACTAATTGATATAGAGGAATCAGATTCCAAAGGATTGGTGAACCTATCGGTGAACCTTTCACTGGTAGACCTCAAAGTCATATGATCGTTTCTCATGATCATTTGAACATCCTCATTTATTGAATCATCTCCCTCATTGTTGAGCATATTTCTTTGTCCTCTTGGTTCGGCTGATGAGCCACTCTCGCCTCCACCTCCTAGAATAAGAGGATTGAAAACCAACTTTGAAAGTGCACGATACGTCTGTTGAGATGAAAACTTCGGGATGAATCTATCACTTACTCTATCTGAAGAGGACAAGCTGGCACCGCGGTGATGATTTGAGTATGACATTTTTTGGGTTTGGAAATCACAGATGATTGATCTACTTTCTATGAGCGGCTAATAATGATTACAAACTTGCAACTGTTTTCAGAAGGGAGCGATTTATTGAAAGGAAAGTATGTGTTCGACAGTATAATTTCTGATAGCAAGGGAAGGATTAACAAATTTTGACCGATAATGATATGGTTTCGTGGTTGAGGGGGGGGGTATGATCAGTGGTGTTGCAAATGAGCGAGAGAGGGATGGGCAAAATCGATGATTAGCAAGTATCAGCCAATAATAATATAGAAGTATGAAAGGTGGACATTAAGATCTATGGCTAAAAATAAGTAGAGTGCTTTCTTTCAATCCGTTTTCTCTGGATCTTGGTAACCAAGTAGAGTCAATAGAGTTTCATATTTGTGGATTTTTTTTTACACAAATGACAGTAAAACCATACCTCCAAAAAATGTACATTTATTCAGTATTAACTTTCTAATTTTCTAGATATTGAAGCTTTCGGCGTGAAAGTGGAATCCACAATCATTTGCCCATAACTTTACGTTATGAACCAACCCAACTGGACCAGCTCCAATAACCCAGACATCGTCATTAACCTTTCCTTTATTATTAGCCTTATTCATGAGAAAATACTCATTGAGATACAACTCGTCACTCTCGTCATCCCCAATCAACCTACCATTTGATTTTTTATAACTTAACAAGGCCTTATGAAGGTCATTATTGCTGTGGGATTTATTTTTCGAGGCACCTACCCTACTGGTAGAACCTGATAGCAAAGTTGCATTTGAGTCTTTTCCATTGATCAATGATGGGACATCCTTACAGCAAACACTGGAGCCACTCTTCATATCAAGAATAGGTCCAATGCACGTCTGGTCGATACACCAGTTATAATAACTACCACCCAATTTTGGTCTCCCAAAGTTGACATCAATGCCCAAATTCAATTTGACGATGTTGGCATAGTTTGAGGTGCCTGAGTCTGAGCTTCTTCCATTACTGTCGTCAAGTATATCAGGGATACTTCCCCTTTCTCGGTAATAGCTGTCAAAATCAACGGTTCCATCATGGTAACCGGCAGACGGGCTTTCGTGATTTGGCAAATGGATATTTTTGAACGGCTTTATGTCATAATCGCAACCAGTGAGATCAACATCAACGTTCTCCAAATCATCCTCGAAAATCGCACCGGTAAGAGAGCTCTTACGGGAGTTTGAGAATGAGGTCTTGCCGTAAAAATCGTTTTCCTCCAATTTCGATAAGCCCGCTTCTAAATCATCATTGAAATCTGCCAATTTGGCCCCAGTCCCAACAGACCCATAGGCCGATGGGCGAACCCCAGCTAGTAACGGTGAAGAAGAACTAGGGCTTGTTATAGAGGAAGATGGCTCAAGACGATTGTAGTCAATCTCACCACCAAGAAATTGAGCCTGGCTGGCAAAATTTCTTTCCTTTCTCTTCTTATCACATTCAATCATTGAATTGACAAAATCTGCTTTCACCTGGTCTGAATACTTTCCTGTTATAAAGATATCAATAAAATCATCATTGATAATTGTACTTGCGTAGTAGTTCAAAATTTTTAGGTCTTCGATATCTCTTACAACCCAAACGATTTTTACTGAACAACCGTTGTAATTCAAAACCCTCATAATCGGAAGTGCAAATGATATAGCAGAGCCACCAACAACAATTAAACAACGCTTACATTTCACTCTATACAACAATGATTTAGCGTTGTTTTTTGTTCTTGGCTTTAAAAAGTCTAGAAACGGCAAAAATGGCCCAGTAACATAATATTTTTTATTTTTATCAAATTTGAAATGCGAAGTTCTGACCACCAACTTTTGAATTGGATCTGAAGCCAATGTTGTAATTGTGAATGGATGTTGCAATGGCATAAAGAATCTTCTCCAGATGTTCTTCATGGGGCTGAACTCATCAACATCAACAAGCCTTAAATGACAACCAGGAATTCCAGTCTTGAATGAAAGTGCTGTGTTTGGAATCAACACCAATGAAAGATTTGGCGATATTTTGACCACATCGATCTTACTCTTTTTTGTAAGACGAAGCCTGTTATAGAATTGGTAGAGTAAAATCGTGATGTTAATCATCGTTATATAAGGAATTGATGGTCTGGCATGGAAATAAAGACATATGACAGTGATCCAGGTGAATATGTAATGGTTGATGTAAAATACTCTATAGTTCATTCTTCTTATTATTGGTAGAGAGGTGACAGCAATAACGATAAATGCACCCATAGCAATGAATCCGTGGATGTTTGCAATTTTCATGCATTTGTATAGTTGACCCGAGTGCTGAAAGTACTTGATGTATAGAATCGAGTGGATCAAGCTCTGCAACACGATTATTCTGCTCAACCACTTGTGGAGTGGGAGCAAGGCCAAATATAGCACGTTTGGTAGCGGCGAAGGTCTCAATGTCAAAAATAAAACGCATGGCAAACATTCAGTGGCAACCCTGCCCAATCTCTTTGTCAAAAGCAACAAGTCTCCGTAAATCTCAACAAAGGATAGCCCAAACAAGAGCAAACACCAGAAGGTGATGATTTTGATCACCCCAATATTCAATATGAAGAAGTTGTTTCGCAAAGAATCAACCTTGATCCGGTGTGATATCTTGCTGAATTGATCGTATAACACCTTCTGGTTCATGTAGTCATACACAGGAATAAGCAAGATGATTACCACCGTGACAAAGAACGTGATGTTGCCGTACTTGACGGCCAAGTGCGACTTCAAGTACTTGTAGTTGGGCGGAACCTCATCACCGCCCAAAAACCTCGGCATGCCCGAGTTGACATAATCAAAGAGCGAACCCATCCAGTTGCCCGCCAGGCGCGGTGTCCTCTGATGGAGATCCAGCATCCTCGCGACTTTCCCAAGCGCTGTACCGTGTGTGAAACTTCTCGCTAGAGCCAACACGAATCAAGTGGCTGCTTATTTTTTCAAAGATTCACTCAGATTCCTTGACACTATACTATAGCTTGCGAAGGTTGCGAAACTATAGACTATAGACTCTTTTGCAAAATGGCGACCGATTCTACTCAAAAAAAATCAAAACTGATCTACAACTCAATGCCAACGATATCAAACAAATCAAGCATGGCAAACCTACCACACATGACAAGAAAAGCGTTTTTGATGCATGGCAAATATCTAATAATAATATACAGGCTGTGGATCATTTCCTTATCGATTCAATCTACGCTTCGGTGAGGACGATTAGGGCTAGCTGCCCTAGCCGTATCCAAGTCCACGTGTAGGTTTGGGGCGGTATATGAGTATACATTTTTGGCGGAATTACAGCCCTGGTATTGTGACTGGTATTTGAATTTTTGCGATTTTGGCCTGGATTTTTGCAAGAATAGAGGCTGTCGGATTCTTGCTAGTAGCAGGATATTCGCCCGTGAAAAAGGCCAACGCTAGATGCTGCTAAGTAAAGAAATGGCAGATGTGTTTTTTTTCAACAAATTTTTTTGTTAGAGGTGAATTTTCACATAGTGAGAGGAGGGAACAAACACTAAGTGTGAGAAACTAGATACTGTTTGGCCTGTTCGATTATAGAAAAATATCAATAGCATATCAGAGTGACTACAGAGTAGTATAGATTTAAGTCTTTTAATATACCAATCAACGCAATATGTCATTACCAGCTTCATTCGATCTTACTCCAGAAGACGCTAAGTTATTATTAGCTGCTAACGTTCACTTAGGTGCTAAGAACGTCCAAGTATGTAGAATCGAATATACCGGAGAGAAAAATGAACAAGAATCAGGCTGCCAGCGTCATCGAAGAAGAGCAGGCCATGGATCCATAGCTGGGTAGAGAGTGGCCGGATGCATCAAGAAGTCAAGCCTTTGGATCAAGCAAGACCCTGGGCACCAACCTTTTCACATTTTCAGTAAAACGAGGGTTTTTCCCATGGAGATGGGAGTTTCCAGATCCTCTGGAATTCCTCTGGAATGAAGAGAAACAGGTGGCCAAGATTGCTTCAAAGCATGGAAGAGAAGAGAATAGACGGACAAACAAACACAGATATCGTGAAAGGCAATGATCCGGCCAACTTTTCTCGAAAGCTCTCTTGATTTCTTGTTCTACATCATCAAAACCTACTGATCAATGTACTAACAACTCCTGTAACTTTTTTTACACAACTTTATAGGTCCACAACGAACCATACGTTTACAAGACCAGACCAGATGGTGTTAACATTATCAACATTGGTAAGACTTGGGAAAAGATTGTTTTAGCCGCCAGAATTATCGCTGCTATTCCAAACTCACAAGATGTTGTTGCCGTTTCATCAAGAACTTTCGGTCAAAGAGCTGTCTTGAAGTTTGCTTCACACACTAGCACCACTGCTATTGCTGGTAGATTTACCCCAGGTTCATTCACCAACTATATTACCCGTTCATTCAAGGAGCCAAGATTAGTTATTGTCACTGACCCAAGAACTGATTTCCAAGCCATCAAGGAATCATCATACGTTAACATCCCAGTTATCGCTTTAACCGACATGGACTCACCATCTGAATTTGTCGATGTTGCTATCCCATGTAACAACAAAGGTAAGCACTCAATTGGTTTGATTTGGTACTTATTATCAAGAGAAGTCTTAAGAATCAGAGGTGTCTTGCCAGACAGAACTGAAGCTTGGTCAATCATGCCAGATTTATACTTCTACAGAGATCCAGAAGAAGTTGAACCAACCGCTGAAGAAGAAGCCACCGAAGAAACCGAAGATGCTCCAGCCACTGAAGAAGCTCAATGGGCTGAAGAACCAGCTGAAGCTGATTGGAGTGCTCAAGCCGGTGCTGGTGATTGGGCTGAAGCCTCAACCGAAGAAGTCGCCGCTTGGTAAATATAACTTATTACAGGATGTTTAGTGAATAAAATATTGTTATTTTCAATAAAGATCTCCGTGTTTTCCTCTCATCAAACTCTTGTTATGCTTTTATATTTTATCTTTCCTTTATACTGACCTTTTCATTTGTACCACCAAAAAAGCTAAAAACCTACTCATGATGTTTGATTATTGGAGAATTATAAATGGTTTTTAACTCTTTTTTGATTTTTTTTGCTTAATTCTTCATATATTAGTTTTAATATAAATAATCCGGTGTTTAAATAAACAAACCATTTATAGATAAACCGTATCAATCGATGAACAACTCCAATACAGTATATCTTCACCGTTTACTGGTCGTGCTCAAAAAATTTCAGCATGCAATGTTTGTTGTTGTAAACATTGAAAATTGTGAGGTTCTTCTTCAAATGCCAAACCAGGAGCAATGGATAATACGATGCAATGCATGAGAAGGATTCGATTCAATTGATAGGTGGTGCTTGAATATATGCTAATCAAAAGGAGATAAATAATGGCCATAAATGTTTATTATCCGAAAGATATCAAACGCCCAGATAAAAACACTAAATATTTAGTGATTGGCTACAAGGATAATCTGAGAAACTTTGTGGTGATAACAACAGTCCCATTTGCAAATAAAAAACAGTTGTATACTTCTTTCCAGATATCTAAGAACCACAAGTTGAAATTCAGCAAGAGAAGCGGATCGCCCACTGAATTGTATGTTATAGGTACTATCAACTTCAGGAATGAGAAAAACTTATTGCACTTTGAGACTTTGGATGATGAATCCTACCCGACAATCATGAAGTCAAATAATGAGTTCATTAATTTGATTCTATTCAATCCCCCCAATTCTTTGCATATGGAATACTTCTCGATGGACCCAATTGCTTTAGAATCGAGCAAGATCAATAGCACAATTGTTACGCCGAACGAGAATGATTTTGAGTCAAAAATGAAGTTTCATGGACTGATGAAAAGCTTTTCAAGACAAGAAGCCAATATTTATCATATACTTCATGTAATAAATTCGACTGACTACTTGAGGTTTTTGATATACCAGAATTTTTCATCGGAAAAGCCATTCTCAATCAATATGAACAAGAAGGACAAACTGATTCATAGACTTGTGAATAATCCTGCTATCAAACTCATCAGCACAATATGCTCCAAACTCATAAATCCCATAATTTACTTTTTGATTACAGTATTGATTATCATCAGCAGATTTTTCAGTGGAATTGTTTTTTACATTTCCGATTATAAGGTTTTCAAAAGCATCTGCCTTTCAAGTTCTTCAACACTGTTTTACCAGTTAAATTTGAGACTCCAATATATTTGTAACATTCCAATTCAGTTCATGAAAATCAACCAAAAGACTGCATCATTGGCTTCTGAACCTTCATCTCCGGATTACGAGTCTTACCTCGAGTACATCAGACTATATAATACAGTGTGGTTGGTGTTCAATGATTTATTGTTGGCAAATATGTTGAACACTTGGATGAAGCAGCATGATGTACAAATTTTGAAAATTGTGAAATATGGAATAATCGATAATGTTATATTTGTTCCAGTGGTTGATTTGATAAAGTGGCTAATGAATAACCCTGCAGGTTTCAAATTGAATCCAGAATTGTCAGCATTTACTGGGGAATTATGTTTGTGGGCAATTGAATTCTGGTACCATAGATTCTTGATGAATTTCTTTAACGTTCAATTGATCCAAATACTAATAAAAGGTCTCACTACATTGACCAAGTTTTATGGAGTAACATTATTCATTGCAATTATATTGGACTTCATAAATGTCTTAGGTTTCCATATTTACTACTTCAACTTCTCAACCACGAAGGTTTTCAAGTGGCAGCTTGATGGCATAAAGTCATTATTTAGATTGTTCTATGGGAAAAAGTATAACATGTTAAGAAACAGAATTGATTCAAATGCATATGATCTTGATCAATTGTTACTCGGGATTATCATTTTCACAGTTTTGATATATCTTTTGCCCACTGTTGCTGCGTTTTATTTTGCATTTGTCTTTTTAAGAATGATTATTTTCATCAATGCAAATTTCTTACAAATGACAATGCTATCATTGAATCACATGCCAATTTTTATAATCTTATTGAAGTTTAAAGATCCGCAGAGATTGCCTTGTGGTGTAAACTTTGACATCATAAAGACAACCGGAAATTGCTGCATAATGCAAATGAATTCAAAAACAATTACATTTTCGCAAATTGGCAAGTACTATTACAAGTTGATAAATTCAAACATTCACATCGATGAGAAGCTATCCCCTGTATATATATTCATGAATGTATTGACTGGTCATCCTATCGAGAGTGTTGCATATAAGGAAATTTATCAGAACTTTAAGCTGGTTAATCTACCTCAACAGGTCGTTGGCATCAAGGAACTTTGGAAAAAGTTGAGATATTGAATTTTGAAAGAGTTATTAGATTTTTATTTTCTTCGAATGGCAAGCCATTCATTCTTGTTCTGTGGTACAGAGAAAAATAGATATTATGAAATCATCTAATGGTAAACTGTAAACGTTTTCATTCATCATAGTTTAGCCTTACTCGCCTCTTCAGCAATTCAGTTCGGAACTTTATAGCCTAATTCAATCAATGATTCCTTGATAGTCCTAAAAGTCAAATCAACATCGTCTCTTCCATTTGTATGATCTAATGCACTAACACCCATATGACCGACTCTAAAATATTTAGTCTTGATGTCTTTGTGAATACCACCGGCCAAATTGATACCCTTTGATGAAATCTTGGCCAATAGTTCAGGACCAGAAATTGATTCGGGAAAATAAATTGCTGTCAAACCATTTGCAGCATGGTCGAGTGATGTTGGAACCAACTTTAACCCAATTGATATCAAGTTCTGTTTGAATTTCAAAGAAGTTTGGTGATTTGCACTGAATCTTTCATCCAATGGAAGGGCAAAAATTTCATCCAAAGAGGTATCCAAAGCATGAACTAGTTGAATTGGTGGTGTTGCGAAATATGCACCTGCTCCCGATTCATAAGCCTTCATGATCGGAATCCATTTTTTGAAATTGGCATAAAAGTTTTTAGGCTTCTGTGATTTACCCAATGCTTTTGTGACAACTCTCTCAGAAGCAATTGAAATTGAAAGGCCTGATGGAACACCAATTGCTTTCTGAGACAGAGTAAGAACAAAATCCAAACCCCATTCATCAAATTCGATATCTTCAACAGCAACTGAACAAACACCGTCAACAACAATGTAAGATTCAGGCGAGACTTTTCTGATAATGGCAGCTATTTCCTTGATATTCGAAACAACAGCAGTTGAAGTGTCGACATGGGTGATGGTGACAATCGAGTACTTCTTCAATCTCAAATGCTCCTCCAACACATCTAGAGGGACAACGTCACCAACTTTGGCTGAAAGGACATCAACGTTCGACGAATAACACTCCAAGCACTCCGCAAAGGAATCACTGAAAAATCCTGTCGACAACACCAAAACGTTTTCATCTTCACTACCAATCAAGTTGGTACCAACCAAATCCCATCCGAGCGTACCAGAACCAGCAATGACAATCGGTTGCGATTTGGACTCGGCAGACGACTTGAACAACTCTCTTGTCTTCAATAAAGCCTGCTGGAACACCTTGACAAACTCAGGTGACGTATGAGATTCAGACCCAGTTGACATGGCCAGCAACACAGAGTCCGAAAACTCAATTGGGCCTGGGATCATAACTAATTTTCTGGACGACGACATTGTTTCGATTCTTTTCCTCAAATTTAAGCAGCTGCTAAACAGTTGATGAGCTTTCCCAATTCACAAAACAGGGTATATATTGGTATTATATACGATTACACAAAAAATTTTCATCATGACGAATCTCGGGCAATGATGATCTCTTGCTATGCTGCGTGGTGTTCTGCGAGCACGAAAATGTGGGGTGAATGGATATAATACCCTATTGAAGATAAGTTATTATGTAATCAAACCGATGGCCGTTGGTATGAAACTCACTTGTTTGGTTTATTCAGTTTCTTCTTCTTGTTCTTTGTTGAATACTTCAGTTCCAACCTATCGAAAAAGTCATCTGCTTGTGCTCCTCTTTTCTCGCTTCTTTTTCTGATCAAGGCACTCAAATCTCCCAAATCATCGTCTTTGATGTTCAACAGCTTCTGTAATTTTTCCAGTTCTTTGGCCTCTTTTCTGTTCTTCTTGATTGCCTTTGCAACTTCTTTGTCTCTCTTGCTGATGTAGAGGGAGAACTTGGTGGTATGTTTCAATTTCTTGTCTTTGATCAAACTTTTCACCGTGTCGAAGAACCTGCTCTCGTCTTTATCGATGTCTGAGTGAGGAATCGACTCGAAGAGCTTGATGAAGTCGCCATCATAGAGCTGGTACACATCGATTATGTCTTGTAGCTCTTCCTGTGACTCCTGGTACTTCTTCTTGTCCTTTTCGATCAGTTCTGGTGTGATTTCTTCTAGTTTGATGCCGTCAAAATAGTCCTTCCAATTGAACTCACCATCCTCGGGTTCCTCAAAGTCAGCCACCGATCCTGTCTGGTCGTATCTTTTGCGCCTATTAACATCTGACAAGATGTCGTAAGAAAATTGAACCTGTTGAAATGTAGTTGTTAGGCTGGTCTTTTCATCTTCGGTCACATCTGGTGATATTTTATCTGGGTGATATTTGAGACATAGTTTATAGTATGCTTTTCTCACCTCTGATGGTGCTGCCAAGGCTTGGACACCAAGCACTTCGTACGGATCAATATTTGGAAAAGGAACACCCATATTTGCTTGGATATGACTTGGTACTCGTTGCTGGTTGCTGGTGAATTTGATGACTTGGTGATTTTTATCCAGATACAAAAGCGCGTCAGCCTCAAACGCAGATGAGGATGATGAAGCACCACTGTCACGGTAGGTATCACGGTAGGTTCACCTTGTTAACTAGGATCCATGCAAACCCGGATAGTGGTTAAGACTATCAATTACAGAGTTCTAATCAGCTCGAGTTTATGTGCCTTGGAAACCAAAAAAATCAATCAACTGTCTTGCTGCGAGGCTACATAGATTAATGAATTACCAAAGAAGAAAGCTTGAAGCCAGGGTATAACTGCACAGATGCAAAGCTCTTGAGAGGGAAGGTTTGAGCTCGGAGAATAGGTCTGGAGTAGCCTCCTGAATAAACAATAACATTCATAGCTGGCTTGTACCATACTAGAACTTCAGATAAAAAAAAGGTTAATGATAAATTCAATTTACCACTGAAGGTTGAAAAAAGATGTATTGGTTAATGGTACTGGTAGACAGCTAAAAGGTTCATGATTTGAAGGTCAATCGTCACTTCGAGCTTGGAATATCACTCATTATAAGATGTGTCGAGGAACTCAAGAGTATCTCCATATCACATTGTGGTTCAGATTTTCTTCACAATCTTGTTTTCGGAGATTTTTTCAAATTTATATATTTTTGATATATTAGCTATTGAAAGGCATTGACAATTTGAGGTACTGTTTGATTAGGGTATTATTCAAGATGGTTTTCAATTTCACTTCAGCGCCTCCATCAAATGACCCATTTGAGGCCGATCTACTGCCACGTACCATATACATGGGCCGTGATAAGTATGAGAATGAAGATTTGATCAAAAATGGATTCGAAAGAGATGTATGGTTTCATGTCAGCAACCTTTCATCAGCCCACTTATACCTCAGGTTAAATAAAGGAGAAGATTGGAACAACATACCGGAGTTGATAACCAATGATATTGCTCATTTGACGAAGGCAAATTCAATACAAGGTAGCAAAAAGGATAACATCACTGTCATATACACTCCATGGTCGAATTTGAAAAAAGATAACTCCATGGAGGCAGGAGCGGTTTCGTTTCACAATGGTAAATTGGTCAAGAAGTTATTTATCAAGAAGAAGGATAATGCAATCATCAACAGGTTGAACAAAACCAAAGTTGAAAGTACGCTTGAGGATTTTATTCTGGAAAAGGATCTGTTGTTGCAACAAGAGGAAAAGGATAAAATAGAAGCCAAGAACCATGAGCTCAGATTAGCAGAAGAAGAAAAAGAACGAATTGCTGAAGCCAGATATAGAAAGAAAACAATGTATGACGATTTGTTCACTGATGAAAACATGAGAATGAGTGACCCAAATGTGAGAAGTGAGACTTTTGAAGAAGACTTTTGGTGAGTGATTTATGCTTTTATAGAACTTGCTTATACCGAAAATAATTATTTAAAAAATAGCCTTTATAATTCATGTTTCATAGTTGTTGAAACTATGTGTAGTATAGAAAGAAGGTTGAAAAGAAAAGAAAAAACACAACTGAAATTCATCGAAAACAACTAGAGCTAAAAAGGTATGAATGAATTAGAAAAAAAACCGTTAAATGTTGAACAAAACCCGTCAAAGCAAACAAAACAAAAACAAAGAAGCGAAACAAAGAGACAAATGGTGGCATGAAATCAGAGTTATTTACAAACCAATTGAATGAAGAATAAATCAATTTAAACTGATAATGGGAACTCGCTGACCCAAGCAGTGATTTCTTTCTTTAATGTAGTCAACTCATCTGAACCTTCAACAATCTTGGCCTTGAAATCCTTCAATCTGTTAGCTTCAATTGGCAATTCTGATTGAACCTTCTTGGCGTAAACAACAGCCTTGTCAATGTAATTAGCAATTCTGATGAAATCTTCCTCACCTAAACCTCTGGTTGACATGGCTGGAGCACCAATTCTGATACCACCTGGAACCAAAGCAGACTTATCACCTGGAATTGAGTTCTTGTTCAATGCAATGTTAATGTTTTCACAGACGGTTTCGATTCTGGCACCATCAATACCTTTGTCTCTCAATGAGACTAAAACCATGTGTGAGTCGGTACCATCTGAGACCAACTTGTAACCTAATTTCTTGAATTCAACTTCCAAAGCCTTGGCATTCTTCAAAACTTGTTCTTGGTATTGGGTGAACTCTGGGGTAGCAGCTTGTTTCAAGGCAGTGGCTAAAGCGGCAATGGTATGGTTGTGTGGACCACCTTGATGACCTGGGAAAACAGAGAAGTTGATTGGGTTCTCCAAATCGTAGTAGATTTCTTTACCAGTCTTTGGGTTGACTGATCTGATACCCTTTCTGAAGAAGATCATGGCACCTCTTGGACCTCTCAATGACTTGTGGGTGGTAGTTGTGACGATATCAGCGTATTGGAATGGTGATGGAATGACACCAGCGGCAATCAAACCTGAAATGTGAGCCATGTCAACCATCAAGTAAGCACCAACCTTATCGGCGATTTCTCTCATTCTCTTGTAGTCGATTAATCTACAGTAAGCTGAGGTACCGGCAACTAAAACCTTTGGTCTGAACAAAACAGCAGTTTTTTCCAACATATCGTAGTCAATGATACCGGTTTCCAAATCGACTTGGTATGGCATACTTTCAAAGTAGGTTGAAACAGCAGAGATCTTTCTGGTGTCGGTTTGGTAACCGTGTGACAAGTGACCACCGTGTGGTAAGTCCAAACCCATCAATCTATCATGTGGCTTCATGATAGCTTGGTAGACTTGCAAGTTGGCTGGTGAACCAGACAAAGTTTGGACATTAACACCCCATTTGTCTGAGTCTAAGTTGAAAGCAGCCAAAGCTCTCTTTTGACACAAGATTTCCATCCTGTCAATGTGCTCGTTACCACCGTAGTATCTGGCACCTGGATAACCCTCTGAATACTTGTTACACATTGGGGTTCCCAAAGCGTCGAAGACGGAAGTGGAGGTGAAGTTCTCTGAAGCAATCAAGACAATGGAGTTTCTCTGTCTTTCGATTTCATCTTTGATGATTTGTGAAACCTCTGGATCGGTTTCGTTCAAATGACCTTCGATCATATGTCTGTGTGATTCGGTTAAAGCGTATGGCATCTTTGAGTACGTGGTTTTCGTGGTGGTGATTCAAATTGAACTGGCTTATAAAAAGGCTTTAAGAATCGACTATTATTAATACCAACTGGTCTTGCACATGTATTTATATCATCATTGAAAGATGAAAAAACTCAATTTTTTTCCATTCTGACTCTTCTTTAATTAAGAGAAATGATCAGATCCCAAAAAGCGCACAGATAGCCTTTTGACGATGCGCACAACCGCTAACAGCGCATCGCCAATTCTTACTTTAATGCGCACCGCATGTTGGTAGTTGACTCGGAAGTTCGAGTCAAATTTTTTTGCCATTCATGTCCAAATGTGGTTATTTCCGTATTAGGAAGTTAAACACTGGCGCTGAGAGCCCTCATCGTTGCCAGAAACAAGTTTCAAGGGTCATGATGATCAAACGATGGGTACAAGAGAGAGGGCAGTTGATCGGTGTCGTTTGGTCTTTAGGAAGATAGAAAACAGATCACACAGCTCAGCATGTCTAGATTTGTTGACGATGACTTGATGGATTACGAGAATGAAAACTTTGATGACCAGGAGTTTGTGGAAGAGGAATTGTGCGACGAAGACTTGGGTGAATTGTATGAGTTGGTCCAAGAGATGAAATTGTACTTTGCAGACTACAATAACCCCGACTTGGATGACAGGGCTTTGAAAGAGGCCGTGTGGTACAACAACTTCAACTTGGACGATGCCATCAAGGAGATCAAGACAAACTTCAAAAAAATTCAAGCAAAGAAAGAAGGTACGTATTATTCTTACTTTTCGAGAGTACCTGTTAGTCTGAATTGATTGATTTTTGAGCTAATCATTTTCTTCCGTTATTCGTAGAGACTTTTTGGTTCCTGGGCTTTGTGCGGATAGCGATTCTGATAATTACATCGAGTGAGATACAGTAGAGGCGTAAATCATTAATCATTTCAATTGATTAATTAGAGTGGAGTCACGAGAGATGTTCATGAAAACTAACGTTCGACAAACCCAACTTTATCAATAGAGACGATAGTGTTGTTCACACCCAGAGTGGTGTTGGCTGGGTGGTCTTCGAAGCTAGCGATGTTGGCAAAACAGAGAGCAGCAAAGAGAAACGGAGATGGAGGATTATCCAGTCTTTCATCAGCTCTGCCAAGCTTAAACTCAACCCCCATTTCAATATTGGATCAGCTATCCGCTGGTTCTTCTGTGTCCGTGCCGGCCTCGGGAGCTTCATCCGTTGCAAAATTCAGAAGTTCACAACGTTCCAGTAACCGCGTATCTAAAGAACTGAAGGAAGTAGAGCTACGTGCACCACCAGAACCAGTGATATCTGCTGTCCTGCTGAATACTAAGGAAGGTGCAGATTGTAATGAAAAACATTCATCAGCTGAGCCTAGCTCATCATCTGTACTCGTGATGCCTCTCATTCAAAGTGACAACTCATATTTACTACCTATACCAAATCAATCTCTCTCGCTGTTTTTATCAATGGGGGATGAAGATGAAAGTTTGTCTCAAAGGCAATCTTTGAAAAGAAAATTGATTGATTCAGATATCTTAACACCAATTCCATTTGTTTTCGATACTAACAACCTAAATTCTGATTTATCAATATTAGTCAAGAAAATCAAGACTGAATTTACAAAACCAAGTCCTGATGATATCGTTTTGGATGCACAGAAGCAAGCTTTCGAAGCCAATAAGGTTGAGAAGGAGTTTTCACTGTTATCATTAAAACAAGCCCCTGCTGTGTTGAAAACATCGAAACCGAAGAACAAAAACTTGAACATTAAGGAAGAATTGAAAAAGAAGAATGCTAAACCGAACTTATCATTTGTTGTATTTGGTCATGTTGATTCCGGTAAATCTACGATCTTGGGTAGGCTTCTTTATGATTTGTCGATTGTTGACTCTAAAACTTTGCATAAATTAACGAGGGAGTGTGAAAGCATAGGAAAAGGTTCATTTGCGCTTGCTTGGATCATGGATCAAACAAATGAAGAACGCTCAAGAGGTGTTACTGTCGATATATGTCAGACACAATTTGAAACTGATACATCCAGCTTTACGATAATTGATTCTCCCGGGCATCAAGATTTCATTCCTCAAATGATAAATGGTGTTTCGCAAGCCGATATAGGTGTTTTGATTATTGATGCCAACAACTTTGAAAGTGGTTTCAGTATTGAGGGGCAAACTAGAGAGCAAGTTGCCATTGCCAAAAACTTGGGTATTGAAAAGTTGATTGTTGCTGTCAATAAGATGGATGTCTTCGATTGGGATGAGTATAGATTTGATCTAATTGTTGAACAGATCAAGACGTTTTTGACAGGTGATGAGATTGGTTATTCAGACGATGACTTGAAGTTCCTTCCGTGCTGTGGATTACTCGGAGGAAACGTTGTCAAACGTCAAAAACTCGACTGGTACAAGAATGGTTCTTTGCTCGAGTTATTAGAGTCTGAAAATAATATCAAAAATCAAAGCTTTTCGCAAGAGGAGAAATTGCTTAAGGAGGAAGTTATCATTACAATCAATGATATCACAGAGACTAATAAATCGGATGATGTCTTGATAAGTGGAAGGGTAAATTCTGGATTGCTTCAACCAGGTGAAACCGTACTTATTTTGCCTGCACAGTTGATTTGTAAAGTTGAACAGGCAACGTTGGCCAAAAAGGAAAACGAAACTATACAACTGAAACAAGATTTAGTCATCAAAGGAGAATTCGTTGATTTGAAATTGAAAAAAGTTGGTTCTCAATCTCCAATCGCCACTGTTGAGGAAGATATCAAAGTAGGTGATATCATCACAAAAGTTTCTGATTCAGAGTTATCGTCCTCTTCAATTAGACTTTGCACGAAGCTCAGGGTCACACTTAAAACATTTTCGTCTTTGGAAAGACCCTTATTGGTGGGCACACCGTTCATGTTGTTCAGAAATAATGTACAATCACCAGCTCGTATTTCTGTGATACACTCAACAACCAAAATGGTAAAAGATGAAACTAGTGGTGAGGTTCGGAAAGTCAAAAAGAGAAAAAACTTGAAGCATTTGAGTGCTTTGCAAGTATCTGAGGTGGATATTGAGTTGAACGAAGGTGAGAGGTTGTTACCACTAACTAAGTACCTGGAAAATAAGATTTTAAGCAGAATTGTGCTTAGGAAGGATGGAAAAATTGTTGCCGCTGGTATTGTCGGTGATCTATACTAGACTTTAATAATAAACTAACGCATTTACAAAAAGTTTTCACTGCTTTATTACAAACAACTTTATATCTAACAAAGCATCTTCATTTTACTGTTTTTTGTAAAACATCTAATTATTTCCTCTCATCTTCTCGGCTGTAATAACATCATTACCAATACTTTCCATCGCTTCAATGCCAATCAAACTTCCAACGTCTGCATATGCCAAACTTGCTTCGTATGCAGAAACGATTCTTTGCTCCGTGATACCAATTTCACAATAACTCAACGACCTTATACAATTAACATATCTCGTTATTGTTGACCGAATAGAGCTCGACAAATCCTTATCATTCTCATCACTGTAAATTTCCCATGACGATTCTTGTTCCAATCTTGTTATTGAGACTGAGCCTTGGCCTGGATTGTACTGCTTACCTTTACTCGAAATAGAAGCTTCTTGTTTATTAGTATTGGCAGCTGCAGCCACGTTTTGCTTTGGTGATGTCTTGTAAATCCAAATGTAACCATTTACTCCAATGATTATTGAAATGTTGCCAGGTAGTTGATGGGAATGATTTTTGGAACGGACAATCAACGATGATGGAACTTTTATGAAATGTCCATTTCTCAATTTTCCGTAGTTCAATGATCTTGTGTGTAATGAAGCAGAGCCATCTTGAAAAAGAGATTGCACCTCAGCGTTCAATAAGTCGCCTTCTTTCAAGAAAGATCTCATTTGTAATTCATCGCTCTCTGATTTCCTTCTCAAGACACCACCCGGCAAATTGACAGATCCCAACATCAATACAGCATCCTGCTTACCACCAATATCAACTTTCCATCTCTTTGGCCCGACCTCGGTAATTCTACCAACTATATGATCACCCGTCTCAGGTTGGTATCTTCCGCGTAACGGTATAACACTCAACAATCTATTGACACGGGATATGGTACCAGCGACTGAAGAGTACGATTTATCATTCAAGAAATAAGTGCCATGACCTCTCATCCACATTGGATCGTCGGTGACTAACTCTCCAGGGGTTACAACATCGGTCTTCAAACCTGCTTCGTTTGAATCTTCTTCTTGCTCAGAGTCTACACCCGACATGTCGATATCAGAATCGTCTGAGTTTATCAGGTCCTTGTTGAAAGTACTGGGCCTTGTAATAGTTATAATATCCATATTCAGCTGATTATTCTTATAAAGTTACTGGAGAACACTATTGATCAAATATCTAAACGTTTTGGTATTTTTCAGGCAATTTTTTTTTCTGATAAACTTTTCTTTGCTTTCACACCCATAAAGTTTTTTCAGTTTAGAAGGATCAGCTCCCATACACCTATTATTGCCAAATGATATTCACTTCTGCTGGCTGGACTAAGAATGAGCGTTTATCAAGTTGTAAATAGGGAGGTATATACAAGTTTATGAATGATGTGGATTTTAAGGCTTGAGGAAATCTAAAAACAATATTATAAAGGCAAAAGCAAGTATCACCAACACAACATTTGATGGGCGTCCATTGTAGCGATCTTTCAGCTTTGCCATTTCTCGATTACCATGCTTCACATCCACCAATATATCCTCGCTTATGGTTTGAAGGTTTTCTATTTTAACATTTTGCTCCTCAATGTACATTCCTAGCTCCTTTTGTAGATTCAAAATATCCATCACTGAACTTTCCATCGACTTGATTTTCAGGCTCTCCTCGTTCTTGTTCTCCAATAGCAAGTCAAGGTTCTCTGCCTGCAATGTTTGTAGCTGTGATGATGAGAACTCAAATGGCTGATTTTTCCTCTCATCGTCTTCCTGTTGTATCAGTACAGCGTAGCCTGTATTGGATGATATTTCAGTCGCGTAGTTTGCCAAAGATGACTTGTTTAACTCTTTCTTCCTAAAGAGTCTCACCTCCTTCATATCGGAAAGAAGCTCAGTGGCGTCTTTCAAATTCTGAGATAGGTACTGCAATACAGCCTTTCTGTACTTGATCATTGTCGATATGTAGATTTGGTCATCGGTCCCAGCAAGCTCGTTATCGCCAACCAAAAACGTCATCAACCGACTGCTGTAATTGTGGCTAAGTTTCTTCTCGTCAAGAGCTGTCTTTTGTTGGTGGATAAGCTCCAACTCTCGGAATTTTTTTGTCAACTTGTGTAGTAAAATCGAAGTATTCTCATCAATCAAATCCCTCTCCTTCTCGGAAAAGGATGAGCTCGACGATGTGTCCAAGAGCAAGTACGATGGTCTTAGCTCGGATATGTATGTTTTGATAGAGTTGATCGAACCGTTCAACGAGCTACAGTCTCCGATGAAACTCGACATGAACTTGGCATCTTCGCTTTGGTTTCTTTTCGGTCTCTTCTGGTTTTGCTCAACCTTGAATTCTTGCTCAACAATTGACACACAAGTCTGAAACAAAGGTGTTAGGTCCGCCATCCTATGATCTATATCTTGGTCCCTCTCTATCTACCGACAATAGCCTATTGTTCAAGTGTTCACTTCGTTTTCAAAATGCAATTGATTCACTTTTTGCCCTGTTCAAGCTGTGCGCCTAAAATCGGTTTCAGTTCAACAACTCAAAAAACCAATTAAATACACTGTTGCAAACACTTCACATCGTGGCAAGATCCAATTATTTGTATTCCAATCCATCGGAGAAGCCACTGAATAGTGAAAATGGAAGATCTTACTGCATCCCATTGGGGAGATGAATGGTCTTCAGCAACTACACCAGCAGCCAACTTTGCAGCTATTCTCGATGAGAATGGATTCCAGTCTGATAATGACAACACGGAAGATCACGAGGACACGGAGGAGATCGAAGATAACGTCACGGGAGGTGAGCAATCGCCAGTGCTTGAAGAGTTGGCCAACGAGTTTTCAAGGAGTAATTTGGACGATCATGTCGAGGAACAACAGAATGAGATGCAGATACTGGAGGCTGATTCAAAGACAAAAGAGATATTAACAACCTTGACGGGTGTGGATGACTCAATGGGCGGTGTGTCGGCTTTCGCGGTTGTGCCAAACACTATATCAGAGAATGAGAACTTGTTTGCGAACAGTGGAGCCGCTGACCTCTTGAAAGTTGAAGACGCCAAAGATGAAGACCCAAATGACGATAAGATAAGCCAGTTTAACAGCACTATATCACCATCAAGGGCACTCAAGGGTGCCACTGTTTTTAAGACACCAAGGGCTAGAAGGTTTGGCCGTCACTTCAAAAAATCTGTTGAGGACAAAAACAGTGATTTCGAACAAAATTTGGACCCGTTGGGAATATTAAACAGAGCGGAAAGTGAAGAGGATCCTGCAAAGCCTGAAGCAATTGGTGGCAAGAGTTTAGATCCAGCTGAACAACTCATCAATGCGGTTGATAAGCCGTTGTTCGAAACAGAGCATACCGCTGGCTCTCCCATCAGAAAGTCGATTTCTAAATCATCAGGAAAAAATCCTGCAGGGGTCTTTGACAAATCAGTTTCACTCTCAGATGAGGTCCTCGCTGAACCAGAATACGAGTTCAAGATAGTTATTGGAGATCCAATCAAAAAAGGAGAACTTACCAATGTTCACATTGAGTATAAAGTCACAACTCATTCGGACTCCCCAGCGATGCGTGAAAAGGATATCAGTGTCGAACGAAGGTATAGTGATTTTCTTTGGTTGTATAACCAATTGGTTCATAACCATCCTGGATATATAATTCCACCTCCACCAGAGAAACAAGCTGTAGGAAGATTTAACGATAAGTTTGTCGAGAATAGAAGATTATCGTTGGAAAAAATGTTAACAAAGATTGGCCAGCATAAAATTTTACAACTGGATTTCGATTTTATAACTTTTTTGACAAGTGAGAAGTTTAGTGCTGAATCAAAGGAAAGAGAAAACATCACGTATCATGGAGTGGAATCTGCAGACACCAGAAACAGCGATTTGAGCTCCTCAATTGATTATGGCCTTAGTTCCACTATCACATCATCTTCAAGTAGCGCAAGCACAACCAGCAGCGGTGGGTTCATGTCAGCATTGACCGGAGCCTTCTCAACTCAACCAAAGTATGTTGAGCAAGACAAATATTTCATAGAAGAGCCAGGATATATCGACGCCTTGGACTCGCAATTGAGATCCACCCACAAGGCATTAGAACTGATAGTGGTTACAAGATCGGATGCCATCATGTCCATGGATGAGTTCGGAAAGGTTTGTAAGCAGTTGAGCGAATTAGAGGTTAGCAGTGACTTGAGCTTGATTTTTGATAATTACCACACATTGATTCTCAAAGTCAAAGATCTCAATGAAAGGTTATCAATGAGTGAGATGTTGACAATCGGAAACATCTTGGAAGAATACATCAGATTGGTATCTTCCATCAAAATAATATTTGACCAAAGGGTGAAGATTTCTACAAACCTCATGTCTTTATCGGCATTATCCAGTAAGAAGCAAAACTCTTTGAACAAGTTCAAATCAAAGTTCCATAACCAACTGGATAAGATCCAGCAGTACGAGCAAGAGATCAACAATTTGGAAAACCAAATAATCAAAGAAGAGTCAAATAAGGAAAAGATAAGTGACTTGATCAAGGGGAACTTGCGGAAGTTTGATATTGAAAGGCTAGAGGAGTTCAAGAATTCAATCGAAATTTATTGGGAGAGCCTTATAGAATCTCAAAAAGAGATTATTGAATTGTGGGAGACGTTCTATGATGCTTGCAAGTTTTAGATACTTATATGTTTTGCTTTTCTTTTTTGCCTTTTACTCCGCAATTTGTGTGTAAGCCCTGAAAGATTGTATCAGTAACCTTTCAAACCTTTTTCGGCTTCATCTTCTATCAAAGCCAACGAATATACTCCAGTTATCTATCTGCTATCTAACAATCTAACACGGTTTTGCTCATTCGCCACATTTGTTGAGTTCCCAATGCGGTTTGTGTGGCAAATGTGATTGTGGCTAAGTTTTTTTTTTTCTTCAGTTTCTCTCTGGAACCTTCCATGAACTCATCGTCCAAACCTCATTCTGCTCAGTGTGAAAATATAAATTAATGGGAATCACCAACTCATTTCTACACTAAACTTTCAACTCTTTTCTCAAAACAAGTTAATTCAAATATAATCTATTTATTCAATTACACTTAAAAATGTCAGACGCTAAATCAGAATCATTTGAGTTTCAAGCTGAAATCTCGCAATTGTTATCACTTTTCATTAACACTGTCTACTCGAACAAGGAAATTTTCTTGAGAGAATTGATCTCTAACGCTTCAGATGCTATTGATAAGATCAGATATGAAGCTTTGTCAGATCCTTCAAAGCTTGAGACTGAGCCTGAATTATTCATCAGAATTACCCCAAAGCCAGAATTGAAGGTTTTGGAAATCAGAGATTCAGGTATCGGTATGACTAAATCTGATTTGATCAACAACTTGGGTACTATTGCTAAGTCAGGTACCAAGGCTTTCATGGAAGCTTTAACCGCCGGTGCTGATGTTTCTATGATTGGTCAATTCGGTGTTGGTTTCTACTCATTATTCTTGGTTGCAGACCACGTCCAAGTCATTTCAAAGAACAACGATGATGAACAATATATCTGGGAATCAAACGCTGGTGGTAAATTCACTGTTTCATTGGACGAAGTCAATGAGAGAATTGGTAGAGGTACCATCTTGAGATTATTCTTGAAGGAAGATCAATTAGATTTCTTGGAAGAAAAGAAGATCAAGGAGGTTGTCAAGAGACATTCAGAGTTCGTTGCATACCCAATCCAATTGGTTGTCACAAAGGAAGTTGAGAAGGAAGTCCCAGTCGAAGAAGAAGAAAAGACTGAAGGTGACGATAAGGAACCAAAAATCGAAGAAGTCAAGGATGACGAAGATGAAGAAGAAAAAGCCAAAACTACAACTGTTAAGGAAACTGTCACAGAAACAGAAGAATTAAACAAGACAAAGCCTTTGTGGACAAGAAACCCATCAGATGTCACACAAGAAGAATACAATGCTTTCTACAAGTCAATCTCTAACGATTGGGAAGATCCATTAGCTATCAAGCATTTCTCAGTTGAAGGTCAATTGGAATTCAAGGCTATTTTATACATTCCAAAGAGAGCGCCATTTGATTTATTCGAATCAAAGAAGAAGAAGAATAACATCAAGTTGTACGTTCGTCGTGTTTTCATCACTGATGACGCTGATGAATTAATCCCAGAATGGTTATCATTTGTCAAGGGTGTTGTTGACTCAGAAGATTTACCATTGAACTTGTCAAGAGAGATGTTGCAACAGAACAAGATCTTGAAGGTCATCAAGAAGAACATTGTCAAGAAGGTTATTGAAGCTTTCAACGAAATTGCTGAAGATCAAGAACAATTTGACAAATTCTACACAGCCTTCTCAAAGAACATCAAGTTGGGTGTCCATGAAGATTCAACAAACAGAGCCGCTTTGGCCAAATTATTAAGATACAACTCAACTAAGTCAGCCGAAGAATTAACTTCATTGTCAGACTACGTTACCAGAATGCCAGAACATCAAAAGAACATTTACTATATCACTGGTGAAAGTATCAAGGCAGTTGAGAAGTCGCCATTCTTGGAGGCTTTGAAAGCCAAGAACTTTGAAGTCTTATTCTTAGTTGACCCAATTGATGAATACGCCATGACTCAATTGAAGGAATTCGAAGATAAGAAGCTTGTCAACATCACAAAGGACTTCGAGTTGGAAGAAACTGAAGAAGAAAAGGCTGAACGTGAAAACGAAGTCAAGGAATTCGAACCTTTGACAAAGGCCTTGAAAGAAGTTTTGGGTGACCAAGTTGAAAAGGTTGTTGTTTCGTACAAGTTAGTTGATGCTCCAGCTGCCATTAGAACCGCAGAGTTCGGTTGGTCCGCTAACATGGAAAGAATCATGAAGGCTCAAGCTTTGAGGGATACTACCATGTCATCATACATGGCTTCAAAGAAGACTTTTGAAATCTCACCAAAATCACCAATCATCAAGGAATTGAAGAAGAAGGTTGAGGCTGATGGTGCCGAAGATAGAACCGTCAAGGACTTGACCACCTTGTTATATGAAACTGCTTTATTGACATCAGGTTTCACCTTGGATGAACCAACCTCTTTCGCTGGTAGAATCAACAGATTGATCTCATTGGGTTTGAACATCGATGAAGATGAAGAAACCGTTCCAGAGTCAACTACCGAAGCTGGTGAAGAAGATGCTTTGGCTGAATCAGCCATGGAAGAAGTTGATTAAATTACTCTAAACACAATAGATTTGCGTCGTTTTTTTTTTCACTTCAAATAGGCTAATTATATCATTTCTCTTCATATAGGTTGATTTTTGTTTTTGTTAATTTTCTCTCTGTTCTACTTTCAATTTTTACCTGGGTGTATTGTTTCTCCATTACTCTGGTTTGTAAATTAATAAAAAAGAATACTTTATAAAGCTTCACTGTATCCATCTTGAATCAGTTCATCGCAAGAATTTTAGTAGTGTACTTGATTTTTTCTCTCATTTCTGTTTACCTTTACATGGAGTGATCATGAAGAGGTTAAAGATACAAAGGTTCATCATTCATCGAATTGAAGCTTTTATCAACAATAAATCTCCTCCTGATTAAGATCATTGGATTATAAACTATACATGGAAAGGATAAATAGACCATCCAAGAGAAGCTTGCTCATTCAAGGACCACCAGAAGTAGAGCATGAGTCCAATTACTCTTTAGATAAACCTCTGGAAGTGCCGAGCCCGCCATCTGAAGTGTCCATTTCACGCTCAAAATTCAACCGCCCATCTCACATCGATCAAATACAATCACCGGTGTCCAGTTCAAAAGCCAACAGAAAGCGTGTAGGAGGAGGAGTGTCTCCAACAGATACATTTGGAAAGAAGAAAACAAAAGTAACAAAGGATAATATGAGCTCAGACAAGGAATGCTTATCACCTAGCCTTACCTTAGATGACAATCATTCTGGTGAAAAAGAAAGTCATTTGCTTGAGATTGAGGCCAACCTGGAAACTGGCGCCAGATTAACGCAGGGTGTCGTTACTGATGATGAATTTCGCATGAGCAACACTTATAATCTGAGAAGATCTGCACCAGCGCTGGAGGTTACTACAATTCCAGTGAAGAGAATAAAAATATTGAACCAGCGATCAGTTGATGACTTCAAATCAGTTGATTCACCATTGCAATTTGAGGTAGACGCTCTGATGAATGCTCGATTTCTTATTGGAGAATCTGGAAAAGAAAAACCATTCCCAAATTTCCGATTTAACCTCACAGATGATATAAAACAGGTTGATATAAACAAGAGGGACGGAAAAGTTTGTGCGAATGCTGTTATAACATTCAAAAGTAGATTGATGTTCAACTCTGACTTGGAACAATTATTCAAACCGAAAGCAACAGGAAAAGCAAGATCAAATCCACATCACCCTCTTCGAAGTATTCACAAAATATGGATATACTTTATTGATAACCCCAACAGTGCTTATGCATTTGATAAAATAACCCAAAATGCAGTCCATGCTAATCCATACATCAAATTAGGCTATATGAGTATGGATAAGTTAGATGAGTTGTACAGTGATCAGGCACAAGTGATTGCTCCCCAAATGATATCTCCAGCGTCATTCTATGGGGAAAAAAAATCACTTCCAGCTGAGAGTCGAACTGTAAATCGACTGATATCACCATATCTTTCAGGGGCAGATAAATTGGCAGCAGAGGCAAATTATGTCGAAAAACCGGTTGATCCTAATCCTTTGAAAAATTCTCCAGCTATGAATACAAGAACTAGAGTGCTTAGGGATAATTTATTGATATCAAGTACAGGATCAACGATAGAGGTCATAACAGACGATGAGCATTCGAATCAACATGAAAATATAAGCGAAGCAAACCAGATTGCGTTCATTCCCTCATTAAAGTTCAAATTTGATGATGGCACGCTCTTCACGATTACCAATTCAGACTTCAAATGTCTATATAACAATAATTGGGTCAATGACTCTTTAATTGATTTTTATTTGAAATTCGATATCCAAACTGCTGTTAATGATTCTAAATTAAATGCCGAAGATTCAGTGGTGATAAATTCTTTTTTCTTCACTAAATTGATTCAAACCGACAATTATTATGATAACGTTAAAAGTTGGTTCAAGGATGACTCATTGTTCAAACGCAAATATGTGGTAGTTCCAATCAATCAAGAACTTCATTGGTACTGTGTGGTGATAAAGAATTTACCTGCGTTATTGAACAATAGCGACCTTGATGACCAGAAAGATCCTACAAGCTCAGAACGTTCTTCTGAAGAGCCGTCTGGGGAGGTTTTCAAAGAATCAGTGGATATTTTTGCTTCTCCTTTAGATACAGACACTGAAAGGTATCAGTCAAAGCTCAGTTCGACTGTTGATATACTTATCCTTGACTCGCTACACCAATCCCATAAAGATATAAGAAAGCCTTTGATAACTTTTTTAATTGATTATTGTAAGGATAAGTATGGAATTGAACTGAAATCTGATCGATTCAAGTTGAAGACCTTTCCAGTTCCAAAGCAAACAAACTTCAATGACTGTGGTATTCATGTCATTTACAATATTAGCAAGTTTCTGTATCAAAACAATGATTTTATGTCGCTCTCTAGGACTTATAAGCTGAAGGGAAGGGCAAAGTCGTTGTTTATCGCATCTGAGCGTGAGAATTTCAGAAAGACTTTAAGGAATATTTTAATCAGGTTATTGCGTTTGCAGGAAGAAAGAATCAACAGTAAGGACTTTCAAAGTATTGGAAAGATCACAAATAAGATGTTGAGGGAGAAAAAGTTGCTCAACTCATTAGGAAATGATTCTTCTAAAACTGATACAGTCCCCTTTCAAGGAGAAGAGGAGAATGACGAGGTTGAGATTATTGAACTGAACGATTTCGCCGAAGGGATACAATCTAATGGCTCTAGTAAGGTATCAACTCCCACTCCCAATCAAATTCCCAGTCCCAGGCCTGAGATTAATACCAACAATGAGTCCATCCAAGGGCATAGCAACGATCAATCGGCATTTCGAGTTGATCAGAAAAAAAAAAAACTTGAAAAGTTTGATTCGACCCCAATCACAAGTACAAAAGGAGAAAATAAGAAAACCAAAAGGGTTTTGAGAGGAAAAACAACATTAGATATGCATGTTGATGAATTTCCCACAGCTGAAGTTTTGAACTCTCCATTCTTCAAATGCGAAGTGCCGAAGGTAACTAGGGAAGATACTAAGCTGACAGTAAATTTCCCGATACATGAGAAAAGGCCAGAAAATTTTAAAATCAAGCAGGAGGTCGAAGAAGCACATCATAACACAGGTCGAGAATCAGTCTTGAATTCTGAACTTGAGGTTGATGACAATGCAGAAGTAATTGTGGAGAAAGCTGGTCCCGTTGATTCTGATGTAAGTTTTCTTGAAAGTAGTTCTGGTTCAAGGCGAGAAGTTTTCAATAACCATGAAGAAAAGAAAGATCTCAAAGAGGATGCTTGCACGAAAAAGGTTGACCAAGTCGAGGAGAAGATATCAATCTACTTCAAGTCAGGTGCTTCTCATGTAATACCTTTACTGGATGAAGAATCCGATGGTGATATCAAAATGGTGACGGATGAGAAAGGAAATAGGACACAAGATGATATGAGTGTATCTATTTATGACGGGTTCATAAAACGAGATATCCCCAAGCCTGCAATGGAACTGCTCAAATTTCGTGAAAACTTGAAGTCAACCGAAATGGGATCAGATGATGATAAGACCATGCTTGAATATGACGAAGAGAATGTTGAAGTTAACACTCATCTCCAACATCAATTGCAATCAGGTGCTGAAAAAAACGTCATGAGAATCATTGAAGATGAAGTTGAAGTGGTTAAAATTCATCCCACTATGAAAAGTGAAATTCACAATGTCTCTTTTGCTGATACTTCAATGGGTATTGTCAAGGATGAATCCACTACCACTGCTAAAGAAGACAGATTTCTGTTTATCATGGAAGAGAATATTGATGAACAGATTCAAAATAAATTAAGCACTACACGGATAATTGATAAACTAAACTCTAACAATGGAGATAAAAGTGTTGGTTCTTCAAGAAAATACGCTTTTTCCGAAGGAGGATGCGATGACGAATCCGCTGATGAGTTCACTGATAGCATTTCCTTGTTCGATGATGTAACTTCCATTACTGGGGATAAAACCGATGATCCAGTTAATGGTATCTCGAAAGATAACATTAGTCAATGTCCTACCGTTCGGACTATTGTGGGAATTATCAATCTGAGCCATCCAAAAGAAGAGCATTATCTCAAATATGTACCTCAAGAATATGCTGATACTTTGACTTCTGGATTTCGAGGATTATCACCGACTCAAAGGAGATGTGCTGAACGTATATTGGACGAATTTTGCAGATTCGAGAGAACTCTTGGAGAACACTATTTAAGATTGGACGAGAAGCTGAAATCTATTAAAAATCTCATAAGACTCAAAAATCTCACCTCCGAAGTAGATGAGGGTCATGTTCAATCTTTTTTGCAAGATTTTGTGGATAAATTTTACTTTGGATTGAAGGGTAGTGGTCTGCTGGAAAGAACCGAAGCTCCTGACCTATATATAATTGAAGACTTAAGTAGTTCTTATATCAGTTACATCTCAGGTGATGAAGAGTCAAACATACCTATCAGTGATAATGAGTTCACCAGGACTCCAAAAATCGAAATTGAAGTTATTATGGTCAACCATGACAAAGAGAATGAATATCGAAACAATAATAGTATACATGTGATCAACAATGATGCTGGTTCAATTGAAGCTACAAATGACGCACAAAAACAATCAAAGGCTCTTCTGTTTGAAAATGCTTTTGAGTTGAACTCCTTGCCCAGTTCGTCAACCTCACCAAAAGGACATCCAAAAGTTCACAAGTTTGAATCTGCAGCAATCCCTCAAAAAGATAGAACTGTTTCACAAGGAAAAGAAAGATCCAGATTGAGAAATAACGATAAGAAAGCTTTTGATAGTTCAAGTAATGATGCAAGTGATATACAATTAGTCTCTGAGTTTCAAATTCTTTCTGACAGCGACCTGATTGAACTTCACTCTGATAATTCTAGTTCAAATTCGACAAGCCCAGTCTCCGGTGGTGTAAGCAAAAATGATTTGTCTTCAGTGAAGCTATCTGAGGTTCTAGTGAGCCATAGAGAGAAGTTTGTTAGAACTTTCAAAAGCAATTCTTTTGTGGGCACAACTGATGAGACGCGTGATGATGAACCAAGTAGTAGAACAAACAAAACATCAAAAGATGAGAAGTTGAAGAAAGTTTATCGTGGTTGAATTAATTTTGTCAAGTTTATTTATTGGAAGATATTTTAAATCTTGCAATCAATCTAGTTAGTATGTTGTATAGAGGCATATTCTTGTATTAAGGGTAAACTGTTTGCATTGTGTTTCTGTCTTTTTTTATTATTATTTTTCATTATATCAATCATCACAGTTGATTTACCGCCTGTAAAGATGAAAAGAACTATACAATTTCGAATCAGCCAACTCTGTTTTGCGAGGCCAGTTGGAAGAGCTTTTCAAAAGTTATCACCAGCTTCATGCTCCTCCCTCACACGCACAGAATAACCTGTAAATCAAAAACTTAAAACGCAACTAAACTGGGCCCCGACTCGTCTCCCCATTTTTTCTCAAAAGTCGAAACATCCTCACTGGTAAGTAGCAGGACTCAATTTTGGGTCAGAGAATTTGCATAATAAATACCACAAAAAAAAAGTATGTGATATAATAAAAAAAAATAAAAGCACCCATGCTGGGAGTCGAACCCAGAATCTTTTGATTAGAAGTCAAACGCGTTAACCATTACGCTACACGGGCTTACTTTAAAATCATAAAAGACGGTGCTACTATCTGTTGAAAAAAAAGAAAGTATACGGTTTACTTTGTTGAGACGAGAACTTATTTCCCGCAATGTAGTAATGTCAATATTAAGAGTCCATACAGCTACATGAGTGGGTATTTCAAGTTTTTACTAAACATAAAGTTTTTTCTTTTTCCCCAGATCCAATGCAAGTTACAAGGGGATAGTTTTGCTTTAACTTTTTTAGGGGTGGATAACTTGTAGTCTGGTTGATCTGGAAGGGCCAACACAACTATGCCGGTGTCTTGTGCAGAGAGAGACAACCTTCACCAAGTGATGCCTTAGAGAGCGGTTTGGTCTTTCTTTTTTTTTTCCCCCAGTCTCATACCAAGCGGATTAAAAGCGGATTAAAAGCAAATTCAGTTCAGAAAAGCATTCCGTTTCGATTTATTCTCGCAAATGCTAGATGAGGCTAAAGAGGTTGGGTGGTTTTTTCTAGTTTTTTTTTCCTGAGGCCACCCCTAAACAGAAGCCATGGAATCCAAGACCCACATAGATAAACTCGAACCCAGCCTCCTTAGATCATTGCGTTTTGGTCTACTTGCTATGAGATGAATGCCCCGCCAAACACTATGGTGGCCTTGTACAACATCCAGACCCAGTAGGTGGGCCCACGACCCACGACCCACCGTCTGGGTCAATACCCACACGCCTGGAATTCCCGCTCTCTTGGTCTGACACTTTTACAAATGACTAGCCATGCAAGCTCCAAGTTTGGTGTATATCGCAATCTAGGTCATGGATATGCATGGGCTTCCATACAATAACCTCACTCGTTATGGTGTGTGTTCACGGTTGTTTACGGTGAGGATCCTGGGGAAGCCTGGCTTTGCTCTGCCCAAAAGTTGCCCGCCTGGCATGCCTGAGGAGCGATGACTCCGCCCGTCACCTACCCACTATTCTCCCGCACGGAATTCCTCAAGGATGAGTACTCAGTAGAATACCAGGAATATTGGAGAAATGGATCTCCGGGAAATTTTCATTTTAGATAGAGTATATATATATATAGATACATCAATATATAGATATATTAATATATAGATATACTGATATTCAAATTTCGTTTTCATCTAAAGTTGCTGAAGAAAGCATTATTGCAAGTGTTTTATTCATCTCAGAGGTCTGTACTGAAAATAGAGTGATAATTTCCAAATGTCCGAGCAATTAGTCAACGATGTTACACCAACCACCAGCTTGGCTGGCAAAGTCACGATCATAACGGGCGGTTCAGGCGGTCTCGGCACCACGTTGGCCCAGCTGGTATTTTCAGAAGGGTCAGATATTGCGCTAGTCGATATGAACCAGCAGAGAGTCGACGATGCTGTTGCCAGCTTGATCAGCTGGGGTAAGGAGCATTTGAAGGTTGCGGAACTACCTAAGGTGACAGGATGGGAATGTGATGTTGCCTCATATGAGAGCGTCGAGCGCGTCTTCCAAGCGATCAACGAGGCTCATGGGAAGTTGCTGGACAGGTTGATCAACACTGCTGGGTACTGTGAGAACTTTGCAGCCGAAGACTATCCGGCTGAGAACGCTGAGAGAATGACAAAGGTGAACTTGTTGGGCTCGTTGTACGTATCCCAAGCGATCGCCAAGCCGTTGATTGCAGCCGGACAAAAAGGCGCCTCGATCGTGTTGATTGGTTCAATGTCGGGAGAGATCGTCAACACACCTCAGCCACAAGTTGTCTACAACATGACCAAGGCTGGTGTCATCCATTTGGCCAGAACATTGGCCTGTGAATGGGCTCAATACGGTATCAGAGTTAACACCTTGTCGCCAGGCTACATCCTCACACCTTTGACCAAAAACGTCATCAGTGGCTCTGCTACAATGAAGAATGAGTGGGAATCAAGAGTCCCAATGAAGAGATTAGCTGAACCTTACGAATTTGTCGGATCGATTTTATACCTTCTCTCAAACACAGCATCCTCCTACACGACAGGTCACAACTTGGTCGTCGATGGTGGTTATGCTTTGTGGTAGCCAAGTCTTGCAGATAAAGCTTCTGGTTTTTGGGTTGGGTGTTTCTCCTTTGATGCTATTTTACTCTTCTCGGTTCGGACTGGGGGAGTGTGTTTTATTTTGTTCCAATATGATGCCCTACGTGGCCAAACTCTTCAGTCTTTTGTTTGACCAAAAACAAACTACATAACGCTATAAATGAAAGAAAAGTTTCTTGTTCAAGTACTTAGCATACATTTGTCCCAGTGGGCTCCCTGAGTCACTTGATCAAATCTTGATCGACATCCAGTATTACGGTGTAAGGTGTTTGTACGTTTGGGAGCACCCAAGAATCATCCTCTTGTGTTTCATCCAAATTGAGGTCTGATCTCTCTTCTCTCTCGTATGTCCTTCTACGTCCCCTCCCAGGCCACTCCCTCGTCATACAGTCTATATGGCTTCAACCATTTACTGTGAACCTGATCTCAGCCATCTGTCAAATGCCCATCAAATGACCTACTCATGGAGGTCGTGCAATCTTGCTTAGCAATTTCCCAATTAGGCTATTCTAAGACCAACATTTTTCTCATGGGAGAATCAGTAGCTTGCATTCATCAGGATGCTAAGATTGAAAAACCTGGCTAGGAAGGACTGCGATTCAGTTATAGACATATATCGCGTGTTGTTGAATTGGGAGTACTCCGCTTCTTCGAACATCTTGGCTCTTAAGTGGAGCTTTTATCAAGTTTTGTCACACTAAGTAATACCGTAAATTTGATAAGAAAAACACTATGACTCTGATTAGCTCAGCGAGTTTGAATCCAAGGAAGTCAAAAAGCATTCAAGGCCCTATAAAAAATGAGCAGGGAATACCATACGATTACATTGTGATAGTTGATGCAGGGTCTAGAGGATCTAGAGCTTATGTTTATAATTGGTTGAATGCAAAGGCATTATATGAGAATGGGTTTGATTCACCTAAGCCAGGCGAGAATTTGAGATTGGTCAAAAGGGTCAGTATGCCTGATGACGTGCAGAAGGATGATGATGACGATGATGTAGATACTGATTACAACGAGGCAAGTGTTGATGATGATGAGGAGGATGACGACGAAAGCGTCCCGAGCAAGCCTGGAAAAAATAGGACTGTGAATAAGAGCAAAAACATCAAAGATGGCGGTGTCACACCAGATACGGTTCCATCCAATCGTTCCCAACATATCTCTAAATTAAAGCTTCCTTCTGTTAGAACACAACCGAAATGGAATCAGAAGATCAAACCAGGGTTAGCAAGTTTTGGTGGATCTCCAAAGGCTGTTGGAAAACATCACATAAAACACTTGTTGGACAAAGTTTCACAAGTGGTTCCCAAGAGTCAGCATTTCAGAACTCCAATATTCCTTCATGCAACCGCTGGAATGAGGTTATTGGAACCACTTCAGCAAAACGCGATTTTGAATCAAGTTTGTAAATACATTTCAAGCAAATCAGAATTTTTCTTACCAGATTGCTCATCCCATGTGAATATCATTGATGGGGATGTAGAAGGTTTGTATGGTTGGATTGCTTTAAATTACTTGATGGGTAGCTTTGATGTGGGTAGAAATTCAACTTATGGACTATTGGATATGGGGGGTGCATCCACGCAGATCTCATTTCAGCCTAATTCCACTGAAGTTATTGAGCATTCCAATGCTTTATTCAAAGTGCAGTTGTCCTCCTTAAACTCGTATGAGCCCAATTTGAACTATGACGTATTTAGCACCTCTTTCTTGGGTTACGGTATTTATGAAAGTCACCTAAGATACATCAAGAAGTTGTATGAACTGCTAAAGCCAGCTGGTGAAGGAACTGCTTCAGAACTGCACAAACTGCTGGCTAAGAACAATGATGTGCCTGAAGAACCAGGGGCGGTTAAACCAGTTCATGATCCCTGTTCACCAAACGGCTACGTAACTGACCAGGTAATCGGAACAGGTAATTTCACACAGTGTATGAATTCAATTTATCCGTTGATCACAGAAAACAATACTTCTCCATCTAGTTGTTCGTCAGCAGATCCAAAGGAAATATCATCATGTTTGTTGAGTGATTCCATTCCATCCCTAAGCTTTGAAACTGATAAGTTCATTGGAGTATCCGGTTATTGGGACGCTATTTCACATTTGATGGCATTGGACAAGAATGATGAGATGTCGAAGCATGGTAACGCATACTCATATAAATCCTTTAGTCTTGAGACAAAGAAAATCTGTGAAACTGAATGGAAGACTTTGAATGTGTTCAACGACAACGGTTTTGATACTGGTGATAAAGCTATAGGAAGTTTCTCGGATTTGACAGATCTAGAGTTGGCAGAATTGTGTTTCAAATCATCATGGATTTTGAGTGTTTTACATAGAGGTTTAGGCTTCCCATTAGTTGGTATAGATGAAGAAACTACAGCAAGCCCAGTAGATTATTCTAGTCAAATTCATCCTTTCAAAGTAGCGGAAAAAATCAATGGCTCTGACTTCTCTTGGACTTTGGGGAGAGCCGTTCTCTATTCATCGGGTGAATCTGCTTTGGCGTATAACAATTACACAAGTTCTTCAGCTTCCAATTTGCAGGATTTGAAGATTGGATATTATCATAGTTCTTCTCCAAACTTGTTTGAATACGGTTCTGAAAAGAAAGGCGTCTCACCAAGACCTTACTTCATTGACGCTGAGACTTCATATAACAATAAAGGGGAGGAAATTCAATCAGGCGACGATGATGATAACGACGATGACAACGATGACGACGGAATATTTGATTCAGTGGATGATATACATAAGGGATATGCATCAATTTTTGTATTGGTAATGCTATTACTATTTGTCTATTTCATGATGGGAGAAACAAAGAGAAAAATTATTTCAAAAGCATTTACCAAGACTTTCAAGAATGGGTTGAAAAAGTTAAGTAAGTCAACAGTGTTCACCTTAGTGAGCGGTAAGAGAAGAAAGAGATATACGTCAATATCAAATAGAAATAATAATGAGAATGACAACGATAATAATGATATAGAAATTGGTGCGGACTTTGAAATGGATGATCTCACAGATGAAGAGAACCTTTCCATGTAGTTTTTGTGTTTGTTTTGCAAGGGTTTGCTTTTATTTTGATGTTTTGTTTTATTTCAGTTTATAATTGTTTGATTGCTCAATATAAAACACGGTGGAGCTTTGGATAATTTAGTTTTTTGCTTTGTTCAATATCTTTCTGAATATTACTCGGTGTATCAAATAGAGAAGTACTACATCCATTATATCCTCAAGCCAGAATGCCTACATAAATCAAAGTTCAATGAATAAAAGATCATGTCTAGCTGCAAATTCGCTTTACATTTACATAGCTATCCAGTATATACACTGTTTTTTCTACACACTGGTACCAATTTTCCAACTTCTCAAGTCTTCCCGAACTTCAACTTCGGTGTATATCCTGCCATTTTTACCATTTGAATGATGATTATCCATCGTTCTCCGAGGATGTCCTTCAATATTTTTCGAAGTATGAAATTCATGAAACAAATGATGATCACCTTCTTCCTCTTCTTCTTCATCACCTTCATCTTCAGAAGATGAAAAGGAGCCATTGTATTTTGATGAGTCTGAATCGGATGCTGAAGTATCAATCAATCTTGTCTTCTTATCCTTTGCGTCATTATTATCAACAGGTTGTCTCTTTGAATATATATCAATCATCTTTTTACCTTCATCGTTCAATTTGAAACCGAATCCATTATGTAATACTATATCATCTACACACTCACTAGGTGTAAACTCGTCATATTCATTACAAAAGCCAAAAGTAAAAGTCTTATTCACCAATTTGCTTAGCACTGGATTCTCAGCTAGTTTTTGGAACTTCATTTGCGATGAAGTTAAAGATTTTGGTTCGTACCTAGGGCCAGTTTGTGTTCCAGGAGGTCTTTTGGATTGAAGTGGTGTCGCAGATGAATTTTTCTTACTATCCGGTAATGATGCAGTTCCCAGGTTTTCAGTTGATACAAAGTCCCCATCTTCTTTCAGGACATCAGATTCTTCCTGACTGTTGTCATCTTTGTTCACATCTTTGATAACATTATTCAAATCTTGTAAAATCTGAGACTTGGACAATTCGGGAACTTTAAATTTTGGAATCATCTGTTGCTGGTATTGATATACCACCGATGAATTGCGGTTTATCGAATCAGTATTTTGTTGGTACTGCAAAAAAATTGACAATTCACACAATGCATTAATCTTAGAATTCAGTAGAAGGTACTTGTTTCTTTTGATGTCATCAAAGTTGATGTATTCAGTCAAATTGATTTTCAACTCTCCCAATCTTGTTCTCTCAGGTTCTCCAGTGCTCTCTTTGAATTCCGAGTAAAACTTCAATATCAAAAATAAATCTTCCAATGTGTTGGTCTTCAAGTCTTCAACAAACGTCAACACAAGGTCGCCATCAATTTTGTAATCCCATTCCAGTTTGTTGTTAACAATAGGTTCAGAGGGTACTATTCTTTGTAAATATCGGTTATGATGTTTCTTCAATTTACTTTTTGAAGATGGCAGAGATTCAATCGATAACTTGATTGAGCATGTCCCGGATAGTTGAGGAATGTTCAACAATCTGTAGACTTCCAAATGTAAGGCATATAAGTGTTTAACACTTGATTTTCTTAATATAGCCATTAACCTTATTATGAGAAATACAGCTTCAAATCCATCCAAAATCGATTAATAAGTAAATATCGCATGAAATGGGTTTGTACCATTTATAGATAAGATATGTTTCCGCAACCTTGCTCAAAATGGTTTAGTATACACTACCATGTTTACACCTCTCCCCAATTAAACGAAATAAAGCAAAGCTAGGCTTTGTGTTGTTTCTCATAGCTGATTATTATCTCTGTTTTGAGTATTCTAACCAGTGCTAATGCAGCTGCTATTCAAAGGTAGTCTTTTTGTTTTCCCTCCTTCTTGAATTGCTATTTAAAGGCTGGTTTCCAAGGCTGGTTTCCAAGGCTGGTTTCCAACCCCCCCCAAAAACAAAATTGAATCAACAAATAGGCTAGGAAGCCGATAATCAGAAATCTGTTAATGGTGTACAAGCAATCAAGTAGAAATAATAACCCTAATAGAGTTTGATTATGTCTAAACATATTGGCTACTACATAGATTAGAGAGTCAGTCATTAATGAAGCTTTTTTGATTGGGAACTTTGCTAAGTTGGTCTTTCTTTTTTCTATATCAAAGCAATAGATGCAGAGAAGAGGCTCAAATGTCACGACTCATATCTATGTAAAAAATGTTCATTCATTTATGGTATCAAGAGTTAGCTCGAAAATCTGAGTTGAAACAATCAAAGGAGTTGTTCACAAGCTAGAAAACGCACCTTTGGGCCTGCTATTAGGATCTTACTGATAACATGTGCTCTGCTTTGAGCTAATATTGTCAGCAGTCTACTTCAGTTATTGTTTCTGGTCAATTTTTTTTTGTTCTGTTCCTGCTCCACAAAGAAATAATCTTCCTTTTCCTTGTCTGAAATCAGAGTCTGGTGCGTACATCCTCTTCTTTGTACATTGGGGGTGTATTTCGTTATGTGCAATCACTTGCAATCCAATCCACACACTCCACTCAGTAAACAGTTAAAATGAGTCAGAGCTTTCTGGATAAGTTAAATCTGACTATAAACTATAGTTCTGTCAAAAGATTGGTACAAGTTTCCACTAGTTCAAAGTTTTTAGGGTCTAGCACCTCCAATATGACAGCTATATTTAAGCTGGAAAGTCTGGAAAGTTCACCAGAGGGGGGGCCCGTCACAAATCATTTGCAAGTGATACAAATCACGGCATTCGTGTTTCTTGGAATACTGATGTTTGCTGCAATTTTGATATCGTGGGGAGAAAATATGACGAGAAGAAAAAATAGAATGGCTAGAGATTTGCTTTCTGAGTTCACTAATTGCAACGATGAATACGATACTTGTATCAAACATTTGAAGCATTATTTCAGGCTTGACTCTACTGCGCTAACAAGATATAGCACTAACAGGAGGATCTATCACACAGAATTGAACTTTTGTGACAGGAAGTACTGTATTTTGAGAGAAGTCTTGAAGCAGAGAGATTATCATCAGAAGGAAAAGCAAGCAGAGAATTTTGAACTTGCCTATTTCAAATATATCAGCAACTTAGAAAAATTAAAGGAAAACAGTGATGCGATAATCAACCATAATTATAGATCGGTTCAAAATTTCAATCTGAATGTCAATGCCATAGGGTCAGAAAAGAGTTTAGTCAATTCAGATGACAACTGTCCTGTCTGCTTATCTACCTTCAAGCCACATGAAAACATCAAATATTTGCCTATTTGCAATCATTATTTCCATTCTTCTTGTTTGAAATCTTGGTTTGTCATATCCAAGGGTTTTACGTGTCCATGTTGCAGGTATAGTTATAAGAATCATATTGATAACAACTATAGATCAAGAGATTTATTTCAACACGACGAAATCTATAAAAACTCTATTCGAGAGTTCAAAAACCCCACCTTGAGGTTCATCAAAGAAAATAGAGGATTAGAGATTATAGTAAGAGCAAGATATTTCAATAAAGTTGAAAAAAACTTTATAAATTATTGTGAAAAAAGGTATATTGAAAGAAAATACTCCAAGGCAGATGGAGGTCTTGAAGAGGACGAAATATTGCTGATGAAAGCACCCCCACCACTCAAGCACAAAGTCTGTAAAATTGGTGAAAGAAACAACATTGTTGGTCTCAAAGTTCAAGAACTAGGTTCAATGAAAGACTGTGAGCTTATTGAAATGGTCAACTACGATGAGTTCGACTCTGTGTAATGAAAAATTAAATTCCGAAACAAAAAGTGTGGGGAAAAAAAAAAATATTATATAAATTTACAAGAATCTCTTAAGAACATAATTCAAGTATTTACAGAGTGTTAACTTCTTTAGTTGGAAATGTCTTTCACAGCTGATAAGTATTCAAAGTTTGATCAGTTTAAGGTCACATTCATCAACGAGAAAAGTAGTGGGATTGTTCATGTTGAAATCAATAGACCACATAGACACAATGCGTTCGAGCACAAGTGAGTACCACCAACGAGGACAAATTTGTTGATTGCTTGGGTAGTCTTCAACTAACCAGATTATATGTTTGCAAAAATAGAACGTGGATTCAATACAGAGACTTATTTTGCTCTTTAGACGCTGACGAATCTGTCAAAGTTATCATCTTGTCAGGGTCTGGAAATAATTTTTCGTCAGGCTTGGACTTGAAATCCGAGTCTGAATCACTAGCAACCGCAATTCTGGATCAAAAATTATTAAAAGATCATATTCTAGAGTTTCAGGATTGTATTGGAACCAGTTTCACAATTGAAACTCCCACTATAGCGTTGGTGCATGGCTTGTCGATTGGCTTAGCAATTGATATCATTTCTACTACGTCAATCCGAATCGCCTCACTGGAGAAGACAAAGTTGAGTATAAGAGAAATAAAACTTGGAATGATTGCTGATATTGGCTCTTTACAAAGGCTTCCACTGATAGTCAATAATCAGTCAACATTGAATCAACTATCATTGACTGGTGAGTTATTTGGTCCCGATTTGGCATTGAGAATAGGGTTAGTTTCAGAGGTCTTACTGACCAAACAGGAACTGATGAATAGGTGCATCGAGATTGCTACAGAAGTGGCAAAAAACGAGAGATGGTGTATCAGAGGCACAAAAAGCTGTATTAACGATATCAATGCTCTTGGGGTGGACAATGGCTTGAAAAAGGTGGCTGATTTGAATTCTAGGTTACTCGATCCCCTCAAGTTTGCTTCGAAGATGAGAAAGACATTGTCAAAGCTATAATCTTTATTACAAGTATACTATTACTGCACAATAACAGGAGATTTGTAGCTGAAAAGTCTTGTCAAATGCAAAAAAAAAAATGGATAATGAGGAGATAGAGAATAATAAGTAATAAAAAATAAAAAATAAAAAAATAACGACACCAGCAGGACTCGAACCTGCGCGGGAAAATCCCAAAAGATGGCTTTGAATAAATTCAAGTCTTTCGCCTTAACCGCTCGGCCATAGTGCCTATTTTCTTCTTCAAAAATGACAGACAGCCAAACACTCCATAGAAAGAACCATGCCTTTCCACTTTTTAGGGGTCTCATTCATTTGATCGAAACAGTCAGAGAGAATTGATAGGGTTGATTGATTGAGCTAGATTGTAACCGTTGTGTTGACTAAGGCAATTAAAAAGTGCAAACCACAAGGACCCAAAGATAAATAAGAGGAATCATGCTACGGGCACTCAAAACTTTCGACAGTATTGAACACCTCTTTCGCCTACACAACAATTCAATAATTAGACTTTCTAACTCTTGCCTGAAAATTGATTCCAGGAGATTTTATGTTCTCAGTCGTTTCAAGACCGATGAAGGGAGGAAAATAGGTGTAAAAGGTAAAGAAGCAAATTCAAGCTGGTACGATATTCAGTGACAATCTATATTCATGGCCGACTCATGAAAACAGAGTGGTATCAGTAGCTGAAACCAGCTAAGAAAACAGGCGCTCTCTAAATAATCTTTTACGAGCCATAGAAGGATAGGAGGCTGTGTACTCGAGGGCTTAACCGCTGTAGATTTGTAGTGGACAGTGAACAGAGGGTTTGTTCTCAGTTTCTAGAAGATAGTCGAAAGAGGTTTCCCTGAGTGCATTTCAGTTCAGGTTCTTCTTTCAACCACATGATAATCGCCTACCCGATGAAACCGGGCTCCAGCAGAGTTAAAAACACAGATATCAGATAAACTGATAAGAACTGTTTCACTGCTTATCTTGACTTCTTCAAAGACTTCTGTTAGAATTACTCAATCCCAGTTGCTTGTTATCTAGTTTTTTTTGTCGGCCTTGCTCAAATGTGAACATATACATGTAGCAACTATTTTTCGAGAAATCGTAAGTAAGGTGTAGCAGTCGTGGCTGGCAACGAGGGATTACAAAGAGTAACTAACACTCAAAAATACCAAATAGTGACTAGCGAGCGACCAACAAGTACGCATTCAGGCAACTGTCACTCACTTCAAACAGATTGCGATTATTTAGCTCATTCATAGCTGGGAACTACATGTGCCAAACCTTGGCTTGAATGAAACAAAAATACCTCTGACAGAGTGAATAAGGTACAGGGCCACACAAGTATCCGAAATGGAAGAGTGTTGCATTTTTTTCTTGTTGTTCACTTCAAATGCACAAGACACCTTCGTTTTCTGGGAAATCCTGCGAACCAAATAGATGAATTTTGTACTCTTAAGATTATTCGGGCTTATTAGCGCCCAAAGAAAGTAACTGTTTTGTTCTTTCTGCATTCTACTTCTCATGAATCTCTACTCCATATTACGAGAAGAAAAGCCATCAACAGAAAATTCACGCGCCACAGTTGCCCGATTGAATGCGGCGGTGACTGTCTGTCTATCGGTTATACTTAAGATATAGTGCAGATAGACTGAAGATAAACTGAAGATAAACTAGAGATATACTTAATTGTTTTGACAGAGACAGTGCCCACCATCCCCTAAAACTACGACAATATAATGCTTCGTGTGCTTGGCTGGAGCCACCAGCAGGCTTCCACTAGTAACCAGCCAAGCTTAATTTCCCATTACCTTCAATCAAGCATCTCTCTCTCCCCAAACTATACGATAAACTTTTTGACCACACCGGTCTTTTCCTAGTCTACCAAAAAAACTCCGAGTGCAGTCGATCCGTCAATTAGTCTTCTTACCCAGTCGTATATGGATGGACCAGTGTTTTTGCGCAAGCACCCACTTCTCAGCTACTGCTGTAATGTGGTACATACAACCTTGACAAGGCGCCTGTCAATGTGACTGTGGTACCGAGAAATCACACCTGATAGTCAGAAGAATCGAATGTACAAGTGGGTGTGAGGCATCGATTGGAGCGTTCTGGACATTCTCGAAGCCTAATTTTCTCTTTGCTCCCCAGCTTATGGAGGAGAATCTAGGACACACTGGCCCACAATCGATCTCTGATGAATATACCGGTGCAGAGGCTGCCCTTGTATCGCATCATAGATTACCTCCACGATCGGTTAACATCCACCACTTTGTTCAGTTTCAGTAAGTGAGTACCGTTAGCAGTCTCAGACGCCACAAATATCCTAAAACGGCATAGAGCCGCACCCATACGGCACCAAAATAGGTTTGAAAGATTAGGAAAACATTTTTTTAGCGATCTCGATTGCTGGATGAAAGGTGCAAGATGATTTGATGCTTAGATCAAAAGTGTGTTAGATAAGTATACGGTTGTATAGATCTATATATATATACAATATTCTCTAATTTTTTCGAGGCTCGAAATAGACAAGGAAGCGGTTATTCGAAAGAGATAAAAAAAAAAAAAACAGCTCACCAGGTGAAATTTTCAGGTGGAGAGATAACCATTGCTTTCATATTTTCATTCGAACCTTTCATTTGACAAGAGTTTGATGCTCTAAAGATTTCACCCTAACTATAGATTGCTCTTGTATTTTTCCAGTCTTAGCTGAAGGCAAACATCACCAAGGGAAACCCATCAAGAATGTTTTGGAACCATGTCGGGTTGTCGTCAACCAAAGACTACGAGAGAAGTTTAATGTTTTCTTCATCCAAAAGAGTTTATAATTTCTCATATTTAGACATCCTAAATCCGTTTCATTTCACAAACTACATCCAGAGCTTGTCATCAAAAGTGTGCGACTCATTATTTCCTGCCCGTGGTCTTATTTTGAACCTTTCAAATGCGAAGCTTGGCCCGAAAGCATGTGCTGTTGATGATTATGACTTCCTAAGCGGCGGTGATATGGACCAGGTTCCTTTCAACTGGGATATGGAAAATGCCATCGATGTTCCAAACCAATTTGGTAACTCTCATCCACAGTTTCAAATATTTCAGACCCAATCTCACCTCAAAAATATAAAGCAGACCCAAGGTGTGTATCCTCATCAAGATAACTTATCAGCAACATTCCAGCAACTGCATGAAATCCAGATTCAACCTTTCACTCATACGAACTACCAGGATCTGCATCAAAATCAGCATGGAGCTAGGCTCAAGGATGAAAATTTATTCAATCGTCAAGAGTTCGAGCCTTCCACATTGCTAGTTGATGATTCAGGTGATCATCTTGGATCCTGCTCTATACCGCTATTAGAAAATAGAAGTAGCAAACTTTCGAGTAACGGATCCCAAGTAGCTTTAGACGAGGAGATGCTTTTTCCAACCTCATTCAGGAATGAGAACCAACAAGAAAAGCAGCTGCATCATCAAAAACCGCTCAAGCATGCCGATGGAACTCAAAGCTTTTCGAAAAAAAACCTTTCAAGATTTGAGATCGATCTTCAGGATATTCACTCAATGTTTGATAATTATTTGCTTGAAAATGTGGCTGCATTTGATAACTACGACTCTTTCAAGGTAATTCATGATGATGACAATGCCAATAGTGCCAATGCAAATTCTTCAACGTCGCAACCTGCAAAGTCGTTGATTTCGCAACAGTTTAATCCCACAAAGGGGAACTCGTCTTACAGTCTGATATCTAGCATTCTGTTGGACACAACACCACCACTTCAGGATGATCGTCCTAGAAAAAGATCATCTTTTGTTTCTTCCATCCAGACTCCGGCACTGAGCATTCCATCGCTGAAGATACCTGAAGTTTTATATGATCAACAGAGTTCGGTATGCTCATCAATAACTCCAGACTCATCTGTGGATCCGTTCAGTGTGTATTTACCAAAAGATGAACACAATAACATCAAAATTGTCGCAGTGAAGAATGAGCAGATTGCCGATGAATTTAGCGGTTTCCTTCAAACTTCAGTCGAGAATATTGATAGGAAATTTAGTATGGTCTCATCCCTGTCGGATGAAGCTCCGGCCAATAAGAAGTTAAAACTCACCGATGCTAACTCGGAAATATCTGATTCTTTTGATCAAATCTGCAAAGTTTCTAGAAAGCAAAGAAAAGAAAAGAAGGCAGACCAGGTATTTGCATGCGATTGTTGTTCTGCAACCTTCAAAGTTAAAGGATATTTAACTCGCCACTTGAAAAAGCATTCTTCCTCCAAGGCTTTCATGTGTCCGTATTTCCTCAGCTCGAAGGATTCGGTCAAAGATGAAGAGGCCGAGGACGAAAGTGATCAACAAGATAACAAAGACCTCCCGAGAGGCACTAAATGCCATCCAACTGGAGGATTTTCAAGAAGGGATACATACAAGACACATTTGAAAGCATTACATTTTATATATCCTCCGGGAACCAAATCTGCAAATAGAAATGAAGTTGGGGGTAGATGTGCTGGCTGTTTCAAGTTCTACGGAAACAATAACTTATGGTTGACCGAGCATATCCAGCTGAATGAGTGTCCTAATATGATTCACCATTCACATTAATTCTGCTTCAAATTTCACGGAAGACTGATCATCGACCAATTCTTTGCATTTTACTTTGGTATGGCGTTTTTTATTTTTGCTTCTTGCTTCTTCTTTTTTGGGTGGGTTATTTAGGATGCAGTAGGCTGTGAGCTACTTTACATAATCTGAAGAGCATTCTTTTTTTTACACAGATTCATCTTTCATTGAGTATGGGATACTGATACCGATATGATATTCCATTCCGTCTCTGCTTATTTTTTTACTTTAGACCTTGGTCATTATGGATTCACGGATACTCCAATTTTTACTGGCTTTTTTTTTTTCTTTTACACCTTTACAAACTGTTAATTGTCACTACTATACACTCTGCTTATATCAAAATCGAATTATCCATTGCTTGGGCTTCACTCAGGTATAAGTAAATGGAGAAAAGCTGGAAATGGTAGTGTACTGAAATATCAAATCCAGCCATCTTGTTTTGAATTTTTTTTCTTTTCACCTTATTGAAAATACCAAATATCAGAACGATATTCTGTAACATCGTATTATACAGGCCAAAAAAACGAAAAGAGGGAAAAAAGTTTTCATTGGAGGATAATTGCAACCTCAGCATACTTAAACAAGTCCAAAGTTTGATCATTACCGTAAACCACCCATCTCGTGGACAGAAAATTGTGTTTGTTTACATTCCCAAGCTACATTTTTAGAAACCTTGCGCCATTCCATTCAAGCTCAGGCTTTGTTAGAAATCAAGCATATCAGAGTTGATCGTTAAGTCATTCAAGGTCAGAAGTTGATTCATCAGATGGAGTCATCCAGTTTGAACGAGAAAGAGAAACAGGAGGAAGCTGGAAAGGGCAGTCTCAAGTTGGACAGATTCCCCATACTATATGAGGTTCTATCCAGAAGAACGGCGACTCCCGTTGATTTGTGGTCGTTTTACGCCTACATGAGAGAGACCCAAAGGGGTATTGATTATTTGGATTTCTGGATTGATTGTGTACATCATCTCACGTTGTGCAAATCTTATGTGCGTACATTGAAAGAGAAGTTGAGCGTGGACAATCGTTTGAAGCACGCTAATGTCATTTCAGAGCATTTAACATCTTCCAACTTGAACTTGGCAGATGAAGAAGCCGGTGCTTCGAATGAATTCACCAGAAAATACAAGAGGTCATCAGCAAAGACCAAATCGGTGAACTCATCCCTCTTGTTGGACCTCTTGGTGAAGGAGGATTTACTTGATGAGAATAATAGTACAAGGTTATCACAATTCTTGAGAGGCGAGCGAGGTATCGTTTCTGATGATCCGCTTATTCACGATTATATAAACGAATTGAATAGAAATTCAATGACGTCAAGCCAGTTGCTTCAAGAACTAGACAAACCAAATCGTACTTCAGGCATGTCATTTTCAAACAGAAATTCATCAAACTCATCAAATTTGGTTCTTCTCCAACCAGCACCGATAGATTACCACCAACAACAGCAGCAACACAGTGATGAAGATGACTTGAAGTATTTTGAAACTCAGATGGAGAATGACGAACATAAGCGCATATCAACCATCAAACCAGAGATGTTAGAGTTATTCATTGAGAGAGAAAGGCAATTGGCTGTCAAAGGTGGATACACCTCAAGCTCTCCAAATCAAGCATCATCAGCACAGTTTATTACGAGGGATGAATTATTTGAATCATCTAGGAGAATCTTGTTGACCTATTTCACAGAAAATGCCACAAAGAGATTGCTGATACCACAGCATATTGTGTCTAAAATAAGAACAGCATTAGAAGTTGAAGGAAGAAATGATCCCGAAGTTTTTGATGAGGCCAGAAACTACGTTTATAAAGCTATGGAAAATGAGGCATTCCCTGGATTTTTGACAGCGACTGGGTTATCTAACGTCATCAATAGAAGTAAGATTTACAGATTGATAGTTGGTACTTTTGTGTTGTTTGTTGGTTTCTGGGTGGGTTACACACTAATCTTCTTGAACTATTCGAGAAAGTCAAGAGCCGTTGTTGTTCTGCCATTTTTCATCGGTGTTTATTTGATACTCAGTTCTATCACTTATGTCGATCCGATATTATGCTATTTAGGATATTCAGAGAGTTGGGCAAGTGCCCATGGTATTGTTCCTATAAAGGAGCCGTTTATCAAATCAATTTTATTGAAGAGACTGACCTACGTTTTTGCTCTTATTTGTTTGATAAGTGCAGCTTTTAGTTGCATATTTGCTCTAGTTCCATCAACTAGATTGTGAGGTCAAAAAACAAGACAATCATGCCGTTTTGATTATATTTTTGGGATTTTATTTTGATTTTTTGCCTATTTATTGGATTTTGTTGGGAGTTAGTAATCATTGACTTATTGAATTGGACAAAAAGGAACAAGAAGTCCATTTGTTTTTTGTATTGACTGTTTTAGCCACTATTTATCTTTTAGCTGTTGCTTCACAACATATATAAGAAACTGATAAATTTACTGTTTATCGTTAAAAAAAAATTGTTTGAAATACTTGTTGGAGTAGTTTGAAAAGTAGAAAAGAAGTCATTTGATTCACGTACGTTCCTGAGAGAATCAAAGATCAAGCAAACCGATAGTATGCTACAAAATATTAAGTTATCTATACAGGAAGAATTGACTGCCTACCTGCCCAACCAGCCTCCATCCACTGCCAAAATCTCTCCGCAAACATAATCACTGGCGTTTGAGCATAAGAACACAACAGGACCTTTAAAATCATCAGGATTGCCCCATCTCCCAATGGGGATTCTCTCTGAAATCTGTCTACTTCTGTTTTGATCATTGATCAACAGATCAGTCATATTTGTCTTGATATAGCCTGGAGCAATACCATTGACGTTGATTCCGCGGGACGACCACTCGTTTGAAACGGCCATAATAAAAGTTCTCAATGCACCTTTGGCAATCGCATACGGAGTAATGTTGAGACCACCTTGATATGACATCAAAGAGGCAGTGAACACAATTTTACCCTTAGTCTTGGATTCGAGCATATGCGTACCAATCAACTGTGTCAACTTGGTTGGAACGTTCAAATTGACATGCAACACCTTATCAAACTCGGACTGGGGAAAACTCTCAAACTCAGAGCGGTATGAGATACCTGCATTGTTTATCAAGATGTCAATCTTTTTGGTTCTGGAAAGATGAATTGCCCTCTCAACTATCAACTCTTCAATCTCGTCGATCTTGATACCAGCCAAATCGATCGCAATACATGATACAACCAAACCCGACGGGCCAGCTTTGGCCAAGCGATCAATCACAGATCCTGGGTTGGTGCTCGGCCTGTGAACTAGAATTATCTGGTCCACACCGGCTTCTGCCAAGCCAGTAGCCATGCCAAAACCGATTCCGTTGGTAGCACCTGTTATCAAAGCAACTTTACCCTCCAATGAGAACAACGAGCAAGCCATGATGGTCACACTTGTCTGCAGAGCTGTCATCAGTCCAGATAAGCTCTGTGCTACTGAAGAAAGGCTCGACCTGGACCAAGCTGATGGCACCCGATAAGCGAACTGAATGCGGCGCTAGCTACATGTTTGAGCACTCACGCACTACCACAACCACAGAACCATCAAGCCCTCTTGACACGCTTCGACTTGGGGATAACACACTAGATCTGCCTATCACCCAGCTATCTTTTGATGGCCTTGTGGTGCTTAGGGGTCTTCGAAACCAGTTCTACACAACTGGTGCTCTAGACGATGCACCGCGGATTCCCTCCATCCTCGCCCCTACAAGCACTGCGAAAACAAACACCTGGTATTGTCTTCTGCAAAGCGTGATATATACAGCCCACTTGAATAACCACAACAAACACCTCCACAAAGTCCTTATCCATGTGTTTTGTCACCGTGCAACACCTGTAGTGAAGAACTTCTATTATTCGCCATAGGCGCAAAGCATGCGAAAAAGTGTTCTGGACACGACCTTAGATCAGGAGGAAGGAAAACATAGGAAGGAAAAATTGGAAGAACAAAACAAAATCCTTACCGATGAGGTAGGCAAAAGGTAGGCTCCAGAAGTACATCCAACGATTGCCAGTGCTCGAAGTAGTCATCATATAGTATCACCTGGGAAGGAGATTAAGAGTCAAAAAAGTGCGTGTTGATTCTCCTCAAGATTAGTGTACCATCACATCAGCGTCTAATTTCTTCAACATAGGTCATCCCACACATCAAAGTGTGTATTACTGAAGAAAAAACAGCAACCAGTACCTTTAGAAGCCAGTCAGGTGGATATATATATCTATATATATCTATATATATATAATATATGTATATATATTTGAAGGTGTCGCTTTAGTATTCTCACGAGGTATTGCCAAACGACTCTGCACCACTCACTTACTCGAGTGCAAGGAACAGGAAAAACGAGACCAAAGAAGTCAGTCGGCTTGCCTTTCACTTTCAAACAAGAGCTATTTCCATAAAAGCACCAACTCATCATGTCGACCATCAGTACGCCTCCAACGCAAGCTTCTCTGGGTGTGATAGAAGAGGTCAAAGTGGGCAGTTTGCAACCGCAACCTGGACCATCTCCAATAGCCGGCCCCGAGGAGGTACCAGAAGCTGATGCAGCCACCGTTGCACCCAAGCCTGGTAAACCCAAACTGCAGGACCAAAATATTTTGCAGGCACTAGAAACTCCGGATCCAGAGGAAGAGAAGGAAGAATCTAGTGCACCTAGTAACGAGTCAGAGATGAAACTTCGGTTGGAGACTAATGAGTGTAAGTCCTCGAATGAGTCTCCGCTAGTAACGACTCCCTCAACTGGAAGCCACCCAAGTAGGATACCTGGAGGAACACAGACGGTGTTTATCCACAAATTGTACAACATGCTCGAAGATGAATCGTTAAACCATATAATATGGTGGGTCCCATCCAATGACTCATTTGTTTTGGTTCCAAACGAGGAGTTTGCCAAAGCTTTGGGAGCCTATTTCAAACATGCCAATATTGCCTCGTTTGTCCGGCAGTTGAATATGTATGGATTCAATAAAGTCAACGATTCAAACGTGGAAAATAAGGAGGAAAAACTGAAAACTGGGACTGAATCAACAACATGGGAGTTCAAGCACAGTTCTGGGCTTTTCAAGAAAGGTAATATCGAAGCTTTGAAGGGTATCAAAAGACGTTCTAGCAAAAATCCTCATTCAAAAGAGACTTCTTATTCAAAAGTACTGCTGATTTCAGAGGAATCCCCTGAAAAGGGTAATTCAAAATCCGTTCAAAATTACACTCCAAGATCTCCCGTGATACCTGAGCATGAAATGAAAGATGCGGAATCAACATCAAACCTACATCAAACTGAAACAGACTCGACATTGGGGATTGGAGCGAGCACTTCATCATACAAAGACGCTCAATTGAACTCAAAGTTGAATGAGTTGAGTGGGAATCTAGTATTAATCAGACAAGAGCATAAGAAGTTACAGAAAAAATATGATTTAGCAATCGAAGATTTGAAGAGGACGAACTATGATATGGTTTACTTATTGGATATAATGAAGGATTTGTTGGATAAATCAAAGTTATCATCAGAACAATGCAATGTTATACACCAACCAAGGCCAATAAGTGCCAATAAGGAAATAGATTCCAAATGCAAAACGGAAATGAGAAGGACTCCCTTGGGCAAAAATCTTGCTGTAGAGAACATGACATCTCCTGGCGGGTCCGAGGATCCTACGGGCTCTCTGCATAGTGATGTTGCAGCTGCTGGCAAAGGATATCAATCCAAGCTGAATGATCTTGAATCTCAATTACAAAGATTCAAATCCAGTATATTACAAAGAACCGCCCTTCGAGAGTATGACCTTATACAGGTGAACAACTTATATGACAACAACAAAACGCATGGTTCTTTCTCCAGTAACAATTTGCTTTCAATGAGAGGAAACAGCTTTGCCACAGCTGATTCAATCTCTCCAATGCCAAATGGACTGTTACCGGTTCAGCTGTATCCACAGGCTTACCCTCCCCAAGGAGATTTGTTTAACAATAAGGACATCAGATATGGAAGTGTTTCTTCCAGCAAGAGGCACATGTCACTACTATGTGATCCTTTACAGCCAGCTCCTCCCATTAATGCACCAGTTCAACAGCAAGATATAACATCACAACCCCCATTACCTGTTCAACAACTGCCAATTCATCCAGGAGCTCAGAATGGTGGACAATCAGTAAGATCTGGATCCAACGTATCTTGGACTTCCTCTCATTTGGATAACCAGCCATCCTTCAACCCAAACTACAATTTGCATCCATCAAATCCACCTCCGCATCAAATTCAACATCCAAATGGGACTTACTCAAATGCATACCCTATACCTTTGGGACCAGCTGTGGTTCATTACCGTGCCCCTTCACCTGCAGATTCAACTGATTACTCCCAAATTTCAAAAAATCCTAATATTTATGCCAGAGGTATCCAAAGACCGTATTCGCCGACGGTGAGTCCTGGACCTGGAAATTCTTATAATCCACAGAATGTGCAATTTCCTCCGCATCCATCTCAGATTCCACAGGGGGGTCCATTTTTTGTTGCTCCAAATCCTTTGGAAACTTCTTTATCTGCTACCTCTCTTCAGTCATTAAACATGCAGCAAATGCAGCAGCAACAACAACAACAACAACAACAACAACAACAACAACAACAACAACAACAACAACAACAGCGCCTCAATGGATCACCAAGTATTCCCCCATCTTATCCCAAACCGAATTCACAACAAAACGGGGCAAAGTCAATTCAATCGAGAAAGAACTCTACAGATCCTCCAAGATCGCACCAACTGTTGCAACCACCATTTGAAGTCAGTGTTTCCAACCAAACATCTCAAACCCCACAAGGTCCATTTCAAAGTCGCACTTACCTACTGCAGCATCACGATTCAAGATCATCTTCTCCTGCATTCGGATATCCTCCCCAGCATTTTACACCATATCCTCCTCAACAGTTTGTTCAAGGTTCTGGGCCTCCTCTTCCAAATGTGGCTGCCTCCCAATTTCACCAACAGCAGGGAAACCCGTATTCAATGTCTCGTCCGGGTTCGCATGTAGAGCTTACTACAATACCTAACTCGAACCCGGCTGCAACTACACCTTTCAGGAAAATTGAAAGTACAGAAAACTCCGAAGAAACTCCTGGATCTATGCCAGGTATCAGAAGGGGTAGAAGTGATAGTGTTTCTGATAGGTTACTTTTCAAAAGAAGTAAAAATTAATGACAATAAGGAGTTTTTATTGTATTTCTACTTATTTTTTTTTTATTATTTTCTATCAAAATTTCCAAACGTTACCTTTTTAATTCTGTTCTATTCTTTCATTTCTTAATCTCCAATGCTTTAAACTTGCTTCATCTACTTTTCTTTCTTGGGTTTGTATTACTTGATAAGTTATTCTTGTTTTCTTGCATCTTTCCCTCACAAAAAACAATGTTTCAATTTCATTTTTGAATCTCTTAAGTTGAAGGAGATCAGTTTCCGAAAAACTAAGACAATCTTTGAAGTCAATCTGAACTACAACTATCACTTAATTTTCTTTCATTATAATTGGCTTTACAATAATCATTTCAGCTCAAGGATTCAAGGCCGGGTAACACCGTTTGCTGAAAGAAACCCAAAAACCTTCACTTGCTCAGCACCCAAGTCTAAAACTTCTGATCTACGTAAATTGTAGTAGAGATTACTGAGAAAAGCAACAATGTTGTAGAAACAGAAACATGAGAGGTTCACCTTCTTTTTGATGTGTGACTGAAATCTTCACAGGTTGCACCGATTCTAAGAATTCCAAAATCCATGTGTAAAGTAATATAACTTGAAAATTTCATTATTCCATGTAAAAGTTATAGACATCAAAAAAGAAAAACCAACCGACATCAGACATTCCTATCTCGTCCTATTGACAAGGAACAACATGGAAAGGGGATTTCATAATAATAAAAATAAGGAAAAAAGAGTAATGATTAAAGAAGACTGAGAGAGCACCTCCCCGAATTCAGTCACAAAAACATTAAAATATTATTCAAAGGACTTGCTGAATCTATTTCTTCAATTCATCAATTTGTGATTCCAACTTTTCAATCTTTTCACTTTGGTGCTTCAATTGTTCCTTCAACTTGGCCAATTGTTCAGCTTCGTGCTTCTTGACGTAGATATCTTCTTGTGCCTTTTCACGCTTCTATACCCATTAAAACGTCCCACAACTCTGTTAGTAATGCTGCTTCTGGCCAGGCTTGTGATTCTCAAAACTGAAAACTTACGGTGAACGAGTCCCCTGAACCAGCTGGTCTTGGGGCACCTGTTGAACCTTCCGAAGAGAAAGCTCTGATGGCTGAGGTTCTGTTGATGGTGGCAATGGTACGACGGGCGGCAAACATTATATGATTATTGATTTGAATTGATGGATGATTCACTCTACAACGTCAATCGTGGGTCGATTTTTTCACTTGATGAATGGATTGATACTGTTGCGTTACGAGATGATGAAGACGAAAAAAAGCACATTACTTGATTGGATCCAGAAAAAACAGGTAGTTCGCCAAATATCAAAAAATCCCAGTTTGGGGGATTTCGCCATTTCACCAAATGGTTTATAGAGAAATTTTATGATAAAATCAGATTGAAGGGCCCATTTGGTGTGAAGTATTCTGGGAGCTGTATATTTTGGAGATGTTGACAGTGAAGAGACAGAAGACTGATAATTCGGTGATCTCAGGCTATTCAGGAAGTCGAAACGGACACTTGGCGGATGAAGCAGTAGTGCTAGAAGGGCATACAGGAAGTTTATATGCAGGTTGTTTCAGCAAGGATGGCAGGTATATTGCTACAGCTGGGCAAGATAAGACGATCAACTTGTGGAATCTACCAACAGCGGAGAACTCGGAGCTCCAGCCTAATTTTCTATCGATCTCAGCCCATCGGAGTGCAATAACCTCTTTGGAGTGGTCAGACGATGGGTATTCTATAGTCACATCAAGCGCCGATCAAACTGTGGGGGTTTGGGATGTGGAAACCGGCAAGCGGTTGAGAAAGTGCACAGGCCATGAGCTTGTGGTCAATGAGGTGGCAACCATCGATAATTTCCAGTCGATAAGTTGTAGTGATGATGGATATTTGTGCCTCTGGGACTCGAGAGAAAAAAATCATGTCAAAGAATTCAAGACGGAGTACCCTCTCTTGACTTGTACGTCATCCACAAACCAAACCAATTCTCTGACGACGGTGTTTACCTCTGGAATAGACCCGACAGTGTATGCGATCGACTTGAGAAACTTCGATACTCCGTTATGGCAAGAAGAATCGCACAGAGACTCAGTAACATCTTTGACTATATCATCAGCCAACGAAGCTGGTAGTCCCTCTGATCTCATACTTATGTCAAGATCTCAAGATGGTACACTTCGTCAATACGATGCTAGAAGCTTTGTACCACCTGGGACTTCTAGGTCAAAGCCTTACGTATTCAACGGCTCAACTTCCGGCGTAGAAAACTTGTTGATTAGGCTCAAAATTGATCCCAAGTCTAATAATCAAGTTTTGAGTGGTGGTGCTGATAAGAGTGTTACTTCCTGGAATATTTCAAATAGGAAGATGTTGGGAAAGTTTAGCGGTCATACAGGAGTTGTTCTTGATGTGGACTATCATCCTTCGTTACCAATAATTTTATCGACTTCAACAGATGGTACTTGTATTGTAAGAGAATTGGCCTTCTAGTTGTGTATATTAGTTTTTTTCTTATTTGCTAACTCGTCATGCTATATTTGCTATTTATTTAATGTCAACTCATATAAATTTAACTGATGATCTCTTCTTGGATCTCCTGCACCTCAACATTTCAGCTAACAGGACTCTATTTAGACTGGCATCGCTTCTCTCTCTCTCTATCAGGTCTATTGCTTGTTCCACTGATTCTGAAGAGAACAGAGAGTTAAAGCTATTAGTATACTTTTGATTTCTGGATTTTAGCTCGATACTCTTATTTAAACTTGCTTCAGTAAACACAGGAATACTCCATTTCTTTACACCATTATCATCCACCACACTAACGGCTTTCAAAAGTTGAACATCGTCATCGTCGATCTTTTTCGGTGTACTTTTCGCAACGGCCAAAGCAGGTGCTTCAAACTCCTTGTACTCCTGGTCGTTGTCTGGGTCAAGGTCAAAAAAGAGATACTTGGATACAAATTCTTGCATTCCAGAATCATCGATCAATGTTATAGCCTCTGGTTCTGTTGGGATTGTGGAATCCGCTACTGAAGATAATCTTGATCGTTTCAGATGCATCTCTTCCTCGATGGTATTTCTTAGCATCAAAGTTTCAACGCGAACTTCGTCAGTTTGTCCAATTCTATGAGCTCTCTTGATTGCTTGTGCTTCGGTTGCCCGCTTCCAAACAGGATTAATAAAATAAACTCTTGTAGCTGCAATAATGGTTAACCCATGAGACGCCAATTTCAAGTCCATGATTAATGTAACTCCTTTTTTGGAAGAACTAAATTGTGATAGATTTTGAGAACGTTGGTTCATCTTGATAAAGGTTGCATACATTATATAGTTCACACCCAAAATATCCAATAGTTCGGTTAAATAGTATGCTGAATCTTCGAATTCAAAAAAAACAATAGACTTGATACAATTTTCTTCATGTTCCAACAATCTGGATGCCAAATATGATAATTTTGAAGAAGCTGTACCCAACAAGACAGCTTTTCTTAAGTTATGGAGAAGAGAATCATCATCAAGCGGTTTGATATCCATCTCGGTAGTATTTATACCCCCATGTTTTGACTTCAATGTTGCAGTTGGAGATGTAAGATGGACATTGGTCGATGTTTTCAAAGAACCCTTCTTTCTTTTCACTGGTGTGAACGGTATATTTATATTTTCACTCTCATCACTAGTATCTGATTTCCTCTTTCTCGAAATAGTCCATCTTGGTGGTTCATCTACCGCCTCCTTTACAGTCTCTGAATCAATAGATTGACCTTCATGATTCTTGACTCTCTGAATGACTTTCTTCTCAGTGTCCCTCCAGTAGGTGATCCAAAATGGTTTTGAAAACTCTTCCAACTTTGAACTCAATTTATCTAGGTTATCAATGAACCTATTTTTGAAAAAGAACTTTTGAACAGCAGATAGTTGAGGTGCACCATAGATAGTCACATCGTCATTCAATAGGCCAATGGACAAAGTTTTGGTAAAGGGAGTTGGTAAAGATGATACAAAATAGCTCATTTCATGAATGGCTGAAACAGTTCTCCATCTAGAGTTCGATAGGGCCAATTTCGCATATTTAACACTCTTTCTCAATAGTATTTGATCATCGTGAGGGTAATAGGAATTGCCGCTACTATCTTTCTTCTTCATGGCTGTATTACAAATGGATACTAACGTTTCAATATCATTGATGGTGAATCCAGTCCAGTAGAATGTGGCTTTTTGAAGATTACTGACCAACCTTCTCAACTCTGACAAATTGCTCGGGTGAAACATGTAATCTTGATCTTTTCTCTCAGATGTGACAGCATTTGTGGCTAACACTGCAACAAACAAATTTATTGAGAGTTTGTCGTGAAATGATGGTTCCAACATAACAAATTTATGGTGCAATGGTGGTAACTGGATGTCATCCTCGATATCAGCCAACGTATGTCTCACTAATAATGACGACAAAAGTTTTCCTAATTGAATGTCAGATCCATAAGACAGCTTGAGAAAGGGTTTTGAGATAGTCAGTGTCCAGGATTTCTGATTACTGGCCCAAGGTTCTATTTGAAAAAAATTGCAAACAATAGTCCCCAATCTTGACAAATCATCATTAGCATCAAATTTTCTCCTTACAACAACGTCTTTCCTCTTAACATCCTCATTTTCCATATCATCTGTCTCTTCGTTCACATGAAGACGAGTTAACCCAGCTGTTGGTGTACCGCTTATCGCCCATTTTCTCTCAACATGTAAGGATTTTGCCATGTATACTGATCTTGAACTTTTGCCGTTCATACTATGGCCCTCATCAACAATGAGCCTCTTCCAGTATATAATACTAAATGGCGAATCAGACCTATCCAATTGTTTCCCAAATACAGAGTTGCTCACAAAAACAATGTCGTATTGAGTCAAAACCGATGCATCTGGAATATCCTGTTTCAAATCTGAAAACCCTATAACTTTCAAAAAATCTCGATGAACATGCTTTTCCAATTCGACAATCCACTGGTGGAAAAGGTTATCTGGTATTACAATCAATGTGGTTGAACACAAGAAAAGTTCAGTATTGATTACCCCAATGTCATTTGCATCAGAGTTCCTGCTGCTCTTCCTCAAAGATAAGTCTCGTTCCGTTTTGAAAGTGAATTTCGGGGGATTTGAAGCCAAAAGTCTCAGACAAGAAGGAGAAAGATGGTCTGTATATTGTTTCCATGGGATTGATTCCTCGTTCAACCTTCGAATACAAATTTCTGCTAGACTTTCTACCTTTGGGAGGATGTTTCTCGTAACACGGTTTCGTTTAGCTTTGAACTTGTCAGGAATTTGTGATATCTCTAGTTTTGACACACAAATCAAGGCTAGGCAGATGCATGTTTTCCCAAGTCCCATATTTTCTGCCAATATTCCACCTCTAGGTGTTGTATACACCTCTGGGTTTTCATAAAATTGTAGAGTAGTTAGATCAATGAAGAACGGTTGATCTTTGAAGAGGGATGGTAATTCTGTAAAATTTGTCATTTGCGAAGTACAAAATTCTCGTTCAATCATTTTAGCAACGGACTGTCTTTGAAACAGATACAAGGTTGACTTAAATCCTGAAATCTCATCGTTAAGAATATTTAGTAACAAAGTTCTTTGATCGTTTTTGATCGTGCTAGACAAGTTCAAATAATCAAACCTAGGGGACTGGATATTATTGTAAAGGTTCAACAACCTCGTATTTAAATTTTCAGCTGCTGCTAATGATGATGATTCAATAAGATCATAGATCTTGTAAGCTGATCTGCTTTTCAATCTTGAAATATGAAAGTTGAATGCAGTCTGCTGGTCTGTGTGTTCATGAACGTATGGATGTGAGCCTATTCCATTTGTTCCTTGCTTGTATCGATACGTAGTCACAGCATGCAACAAAAGCTTATCACCGACCGAGCTTATATTACCAGACCATGAGTTTTGCGAATAGTCCAACACCATCAATAAGTTTCTCATAATCATTCTGTACTTCGAAGAATGCCACACCAGTGTCTTACCTCTTCTATAGGTATTCCTGAAAGCATCCAAGCTACTCTGATGCTTGATGTCAAATGGTACCACATAAACTCGCACAACTGCAAGCCGATGTTTGATTGTCTTGTACGTTAGTTTGATATGCCCTCTGTTGACAAGGTATGTCAAATCTTTTATTATATTTGATATGGATGACAACTCATTGGTTGCTGCAGATAGGAGTTCGATGTTTTCATTGTAAGGTGTCAGAAGCCATTTCCATCCATCTGGTGATCTCTGTCCATCTGATGGTAATCTCGGTAGTTCTATTAAAAAAAGAGTACCAAGTTGAGTTAGCGATGATAGGTTATTAGTGACTGATGAAACTTGTTGCAATACTTCAAGTTTTTTATCAAAAATTTCAGTGTTTTCTTTCATACCAATTAAACAGGTAAAGATTAGACTCTCTTCTATTCAGTCCAGGCAATTGACTGACCCATTTATCGGACCCATCTATTTGGGGTTTCTACCTCTTCGTGTTCAATTTTACATCAACAAAACTGAGAACTGATTCCTCTGGTACAATCATGTGACTAGCTAGTTATACTACATTTCAGTTTGCAAAACTCGTTATGAAGATGGTTTTACGACGAAAGAAGTATTGTATTCAGTTTTTAAAGAAATATTGGTAGATCAGATCTATTAGAATGTCTCTACGCATAAATTTTATATATTCATACAAATAACCCACTCTTTTGATTCAGTGCAAACTCGAAAATAAATAATGTATGGTAAACGCAAACTCAGAGGTGGAAGCAAGTGAGCAAAGTTCTAGGCTTCTTCAGTCTTTTGCTTTTTTGCTTCTGGACCATCTATTTCTTCGACTTCATCAACGTCGACCTTAGCACTAAATGCAGGCGTACTGACAGTATTGTGGAAGTCCTTGATGATTGAATCGACATCGTCGATGTTCAATGGTCTAATATCACCCAACTTCTTGATCTTAGTGGTAACCTCCTTACATTGGTCATCTGTCAAATTCAAGTTCAACTGGTCAACTCTTGACTTGATGGCGTTCCAACCGGTCAACCTGTTGGCGAAATGGATGTATCTTGTCAAACCGAAATCCGATGGGTTCAAAATCTCATATGTTGATGGATTAGCCAAGATTGCCTTTGCATGGATACCAGCTTTGTGTGTGAATGCACAGAAACCGGTAATAGGGTTATTGAATGGAATGTTCACAGCAACAGATTCGGCGACCAAATTTTCCAAGTCTCTCAACTTGTGTAACTTATATTTGGATAAGACGTAATCTCTGTCAGCAGCAATCATTCTAGCCATCAATCCACCTAATGGAGTGATACCATTTCTTTCACCAATTCCTAAAACGGAAACATCAATTAACCTGGCTCCAGCCTCCAAAGCAGTATAAGCGTTGGCGATTGAACAACCAGTATCGTTGTGGAAGTGACACTCAATGTCACAGTGAACTACTGATCTTAAAGTCTTGACCAACTCATAAACTTGTCTTGGGTTGGCACAACCAACAGTATCGGCAATACCAACTCTGTTGACGCCAATTTTATCAACGGTCTTGTAGATGTTCAACAAATCAACAATATCAGATCTGAATGAATCTTCCGATGAGAATCTGATTTCGATACCCTTTGACTTGACAAATTCAATCACCTCAACGGCAGATTGGGCAATGTAGTTCATATCCTTACCATGTGAATACTGTCTCAAAAATTGAGAGGTACCGATCACAACATCAACACCATCGACACCTGTTTCAACGGCTACTCTGGCATCGTCCATGTGACATCTGATATGTGTCAAGATTTTAGCCTTCAAGCCCAATTTACAGATAGCTTCGCAGTCTGCTCTCGACTGCTCCGATGCAACAGGACTCGTAAGCTCGATATAGTCAACACCAAAGTCGTCCAAGGCTTTGGCAATCTCAATCTTCTTCTCTGTTGTGAAGAAGGCATTGGCAAACTGCTCACCTTCTCTCAAGGTTGATTCGATCAACTGGAAATTTCCAACGTTGGACAAAAAATCAGCTGGATTTGGACCGTATGGATTTACCTGGTGGGTCTTGTGTGTTTCCTCGCTCACTTTCTTGAACTGTTCTGTGGACATGATTTGAACTGTGTGTGTAACTACTAGCTATTATAAAACTTCAAAAACGACAAATCGAAATCAAAAAATCTGAACTCAAATGTCAAACAGGTGTTTTGATATATGAAATACGTAATACCAAAAAAAAAAAAATAATCAAATCCGAATCTCTTCTTTAAAAATTTTATTAAATAAGATTGACTTACTGACTGCCTAGCATAAAAAGATTTTACAAGTCAACTGGCAAGTTTGATTATTGATAACTACAATCAGATAAAAAAAAAAAAAAAACCGGGAAAATTTAAAGACAATTTTTCAGCCTGCAGCCGTCACCGGAGCAAGCTTCAGGAAGCGCTTTTTGTGTTAGAAGCTTTTGGGGGAGGGAAAGCAGCATCAGCCATAGAGATCAAATGATACAAACAGTTGATTCGGTGGATTAAAGTGTGTCCAGTGAGTTGATTATTCTGGCAGGGCTATATTAGAGGGCTTACCGATACTTTTGCACGCCAGTACCGAAGTTTTTCTAGTTTGGCTAAAAGTTACGCAAAGTTTGACTGGAGGTCTTGCAGTGAAGCTGGCAATTGCTAAACACTTGGGGCCCCCTTTTTTCTTGATGAGCAGGGGGCTATCAGTCATCAAAGCCAGTTAAAGCGATGAAGAGTAAATTTCCATTTCAGCACCCCTTCAATAGCTATGTGCATGAAAGAAAAAAACCTCTCATGTTAAGGCTCTTTGATGCCATGTTTTCAATCCAGGGCTTTGAACAACATGTGTGTAAACCTCTTTTCATTCCAGCCAAATGGATACAATAGCACCACGGGTTATGATTTTTACACCTAAAAGGCAAACAATAGACAACTTTTGGTGAATTTTATTATTCCATACATCCTCAAGTATATTCTGGTTAAAAATACTTGCATGTTAAAGGTCCCTTGGCCCAGTTGGTTAAGGCGTCGTGCTAATAACGCGAAGATCGGCAGTTCGATCCTGCCAGGGACCATCTTTGACATTTTTTTTTTATTTCAGAAATATCCATTGATGATGTATATTTGCATAGTTATGGGGTTTCAATCTCTTGTGAACCCAATTCAATTCCAAGTTTTTTTTTAGTCTAACCTTGTGAATATTTCATTAATACAATAGAATCGAAAGAAACAAATTAAGAAGGGGGATGTGAGAGAGTTTATTTATTTATGTCCTGATTAGTCCAAACAAAAACCTTGTAGCACTTGATTTTCTCATATCATTGCTCTTCAGCTTATCTTTGGCTGTAGTTTCCAAGCTAGTCAGATTTGAGAACACTCTAGCTGAAGTACTCAGGGTTCTCTTATGATCATTATTCCTTTTCTGGCTCAAGTCTCTTGTTTGCGAACTGGATACTCTACGTTTTGAGATTGGTGTGTCGGAATTATTGTTTGCATCTATCAATTTGAACGAGAGTGCGGATCTCTGCTTTTCTTGTAGGTCACTCGTTTGCTGTTGACTCTTGGATCTGGAAGTGAACCTACTCAACCTCCTACTACCATTACCGTCCTTCTTTTGCTTTTGGGCTTTCTCCATTTTGGATTTCAACTCGTCAGCTTGAAGTAATATCTGATTCGACTTTTCGTTCATTTCATGGATTTGTTTCATCGACGAAGACTTCGGTATGTTGTTGGTCCGTTTTGGTGGATGGAGGAATTCTTGAGTTGTATGCATAGATCCCAACTCTGGGGTCTTAAACTTGGATATCTTTTCAGGCTTTGATAGTATCACTTGATACTTTTCATTCTCTAATCTCAACTTTTCAACTTCGGCATTTAACTCGTATATCTTCATCTGGTTGTTGGAGTTGTTCAATTTCTCAAGGTTGAGTGATTGTGAAAGTTCATTAAGCTCACTCTGTAGCATGGCATTTTTCTCAATCATCTCATTGTATTTGTCTTCTGTGGTCACCAACTGTGAGTTGATGATTCTGTGCTTATTCTCAAATTGATCGTTCAGAATCTCAACTTCGATCAACTTTTCTCTCTTCGTGCTCAACTCCACTTTGAAGCTATTGATCAATTCATTATTCTTGATCATGAGCTCAGTCAATTCCCCTTCCATCGCTATGGTCTTTGACCTCAATTTTAGTATCTCCCCATCTTTGATGCTTATCTGTTTCTCCAAGCTCTGCTTTGCGGAATGTAGCTCATCCAACTCTGTCTCCATAGCATCCTCCAACTCCTTTGACGAACTTTCAAACTCCCTCAACTCTGTTGTTAGAGCTATTATTTGCAGAATTGCATCTTCGTAAGAGAGCTGGTTGACTGATGCTAGACTATCATTGTAGTGATCAGAGAGATCAAAAGATATTTTTGATGTCAGTGGTGAGTCAAAAATGCTGAGCCTTCGTAGGTTCAAAGGGGTATTTTTCGCTATTGGTGAGCTCTGGAAAATCTCGTTCATTAGAAGTATATAAGTCTGTCTATATCCTTCACCAATGGCCGAGACAATAAATACGAACTCATTCACAACTTGTTTGATTCAAGTATAGTGTTTGGCTTGAAAATAAAAATCACTGCAGCTGAGGCTCAAAGAGGAAAACTCCAAACAAAAAAACAAATTGGGGCTAAGAATCAATTGTTCACCAAAAGTTGGTTGTGATGAGCTCTCGCAAGTGGTGTATATGTCTACAAAATACGAGTTGAAGCGAGGTAAAATATCAAATAATAAAAGTCATTCAATTTGCGAGAAAGAAAATCCAATAAGCCAGCTTGATATGTCTCGTTTCCCAATCACGAATTGTTCTTAGCACTTCTCAAAAAATCCATAATAGCATCAGCATCTGTAGCACCTTTGCAGAATTTTACAACCTCTGAATCATCCAATCTCATGAATGGGTTAAACTCCTTTTCATCCTTGATTGTGAACTTACCAGTGGTGAACTCGTTTTTGTCAGCAAAGTCCGCCAACTTCTTCAAAGCCTTGTTGTTTGGCAACACCTTCAAACTGAACTTCACATTTGATTTGGTATACTCATGGCCTGGATATACACGTGTGTCATCCGGCAACGAGCCTAAAACTTTGTTGAGAGAATAGTTCATCTGCGAGCCTGTGCCTTCGAAAAATCTACCACAGCCAGATGTGAATAGAGTGTCTCCTGTGAAAACCACTTTTTCACCGGTCGACTTGTCAACCAGATAGTAGCATATTGAATCCTGGGTGTGGCACGGGGTATGCAATGCAGTTATCTCGATCGATGAACCCAACTGAATAACCTCCCCGTGGGATGGGGTGTACGTGACTAGAGGAGAGTCCTTGCCAGCAATGATCGGCAAGCCCTCGTACCTCAAGGACGCCTTCTTATTACCGCCTGAATGGTCGTTATGGTGGTGGGTGTTGACTATGGAGGTTATATTGATATCCATCTTCTCCAACTCGGGAATCACTCTGCAGTCCAGTCCCATTTATCGGGCGGCTATGTTAGTAAAAACCTCGCTTTCTTGCAATTGCGTTCAAACTCACTTACTCATGAGGCTCCGCTGGGTCAATCACCCACGAATCTTTGGTGCTGCTGTCGGTTACAACATAGCAGTAGTTGTCGCCGGTTCCCCATCTCATTGGGATATAGTTGATGGTCATCATCTTCCTGATTAGCGCTGGGTTCCACTTTTTGGCAGGTCGCTTGGTAAGGCTGCACGAATATGAGCAAACTCGTTGGATAAGCAAACTCATCCTCCTGCCAAGCAGATCACCATCGCAACCACCCATTAATAATCATTGAATTTCCATTCGCCACTGGCGCCCGTATGGCTAAAGCGCACCCCACCCATACCGCGTATACACTCACACCTACACACCATCTTGACGAGCTGGCTCTCACAAGAAACTCACCGGCATGGGCCCCGCCCATCTTGGGATAGCGTATGTATACCGCTCCCGTGTAGATGTTGCTCCAGTTGCTCCATCCACGCCTGTCTGGTCTAGCGACGTTTGCGTTACTCGTCGTCATCTCTTGATCGCTTCCCAAAAAGGAAGGTCAAATACGCAAAAGGGAAACAGTTTACCCCCTTCTGTAGAAACAACCGAAAAACGAGTACAAAAAACACATCTAACACCCATGGGCCTCCCATCTTGCTAAAGGTCTCTAATGGCTCTTTCTTCCATCCACTCATTGGGGTTCAGCCTGGCAAAATAATGAGATTGGTAGTGCATTTGGCAGCCAAATGACTCAATACGGAAAAAAGTTACCAGGAGTATATTGAGCGGGCGCATTAGTAAGGAGACGAGAGTAGGAAAAAAAAACTCTAAAGAAGAAAAGTTCTCCGTTATCCATTGGAGATCAGCCAGTTTGTTCGCGATCAATCGGTATATAATAAACCAGATCCATTCACCGGTATTCAATCTATTTGGCGCTTCAAAGAGAGACTAGTCATTCACCTTGCCATTTGAATTTCAGTGCACCACCGCATAGTCGATCGAGGTTACAGAGCATAAAGAACGAGTGAAAAAAAGATAAAGCGAAGATAAAGCGAAGAAAAGAGAAGAGAAGCAAGAGAAGAAATTAGCCATGTCAGCGAGTATATTATTATTGTTGCATCCTACAGTGGTTGTCGAGCCTCAAGTGGTTGAGAGTGTCAAGGAGCAGCTCAGAGCAGACTTTCCAGACGCCGCTTTGAAGCAGAACATAATCGATAAGTTCACAATAAATGGCGAATCAGCCCCAGACACATACGATCTAATCTACTACCTTGCTCCAGTAGAAGCCCACACCAAAACAATACCTCTTGCATCGCTCAGTTTGATATTTGCTTCTTTGAAACCAGAGGGTGTTTTCAAGGGCTGCTTGCCAAAAGTCAGCAAGGTGGACGCTATAACAAGCGGGTTTTTGCTCGAGGATGAAAAATGGACCAAACCAACACCAAAAGCAGCCGTGTCATTATTGAAAAGGCCTTCCTCAACAAGTGGCAAACCGGCTTCGAATAGATTGCCAACCTTCAAAAAAGCTCCCTCGGCAGCCCTACCGGCATTCAAGAGAGCCATTGCATCTCCATCGTCACCATCCGCATCGTTACCAACTTTTAAAAGATTGGGGTCGCCTCCAACTTTAACGGATACTTCAGATGTGGACTACGAATCAGACACATCGTTGAAGATGAAAGAATCGAAGATGGTGTACTTCGAAGATGAAGACGATGAACTTTTGGATGAAAATGAGCTCTTGGCTGAGAACGATGAAGAATACTTATCATCCAAGCCAATCATACTTCCAATTAGATGTGAACTACCAAACGGAAAGAAAAGAAGAAAGGCATGTAAGGATTGTACGTGTGGATTGAAGGAAAAGGAAGAAGCCGAGGAAAAAGAACAAGCATCATTACAAGACTCGATATTGGGATCGATGGCCAAATCGGCTACTGAAGAGGCCATAAAGATCGAAGAGAGGTTGCAGAGATTGCTGCTGTCGAAACAAGGGAATGCTGTCAAGTATACAGAAGAGGAAGTTACCGAGATTGATTTTACTATTGAAGGTAAGACCGGCGGGTGTGGTTCTTGTGCTTTGGGTGATGCGTTCCGTTGTGATGGTTGTCCATTTTTAGGGCTTCCTGCTTTCAAACCAGGTCAAGAGATTACAGTTTTTGGTGATGATTTTTGATCAAAGATCGGTTTATGGGATTTTTATATGCTTTGTTTGGTGAAGCTTTTATTTTGCACTGGTTTGGATTGATAACACCTATTTGCTGTTGCTGTTATCTATAAATGAACAAAAAGAAAGTTACTGAGTTTACTCATATTGGATTTTTTTTTTTTTATTTCGTCTTTTTGATAATCTCGCGCTTATTTATTATTAAACATTTTGTTTATTTGTTGGATTTTGGTTTTCAATTGAATTAAATCCCTTTTTAGATATGTATTTGTATACCATACCATAAATTTCAAGTACAAAACTTGGTTTCATTTGAAGTGTTTTCATGAAGCTGACAACTGCAAGTAACCCATTTGATGAAAAGATAGTTTGCGAATTTGTTCTGTCTTCACCTTACCGGCTCGTTTACATTTTGAACTCCCTGGCATACTGAACAAGCTCATCAAATTGATTTTTGAAAACTCTTTCTCTCTTAGCATAATCATTTTCATCAATTGTTTCCAATCTTTTTTTCTCTGATACTCCTCTTTGTTTCAGAAACTCAAAAATCAGGTCGATTATCTCATCAGGCATTTCACAATTCAAAATATGATCACCCTTTTCAACAGTGATCACATTCCACCCATCCAAAGTGTCAAAATCATTCTTGGATGACCTTAACCAGCGTGACTTACCACCTAGAATGCATAAAACAGGCACTTCTAACAGTTTAATAAACGTCGAACCCAAACTTTTACCAATTCTGGGGCCTGCATAAGTGATCAACTGTTGTTCCTTCGAACATTTTGTTGATACCTTGCCTGATATCCCATCAACGTCTAGTTCGGTGGTTGCAAAATTTTGAAATACCTCTGCTTGAAAGTTTGAATACAAGCCATTTTTCATAAAGTTCCAGTAATGCTCAACACCATCAAAATCCGCCTTGATCGATTTCTCCAAAGCACCAAAAAAACTCCCAAAATTGAAGCTTTCTTCAATGACAACTGGTTCGATCGCAATCACGGAATCAAACAATTGTGGTTCTAGGTAAGACAGGTGCAATACCTGATATCCGCCCATTGAATGTCCGATAAGAATATTCTTTGCATCTGGATTCTGAAAACTCTCATCAAAATCACACTGCCTCTTGACAACTTGAATCACATCCTTAGAACCATCCTTCCAATCATAATCACTGCCCAATTTGTTCCTGTTGATGACTGCTGAGTCTCCATGGTTTACTGCATCAATACTGATCACTGTAGCTATCTTATATCCACCAAACTCCAAACCCTTGGTCATGGCAAAGAGCTTCTTGATATGATACGTCCAAATGTTTCTGTTCATTCCTGTTCCATGAACAAATATCAAATTCAATGGTTTTATTTTGTCTCCTGTATGGGACGATTTGAACTTGTTGTAGACCACTGAAAGACGATCATTGCTCGATATTGTTGCGTTCACAGATGATCGAGGATACGTCGCTGGCAGCTTGTGGGTTGATGCTGTAAATAAATCACTCATATTCCACTATAGCAGATGGCATTGTTCATGGGAGTTCTGCAAACTCTTGATGATTACAACCTACTTTTATATCATCTCGAGATGTCTCCACAAAGTCTAGCGGGGTCGATATTCGGTTATAATGAACAATTTTCATGCGTTGATATTTGAAGCCTTTTTAAATGAAAATGTGAATATTAGTTATCAATATATGTCTTTAGAATTGCTGAAAATAATACAGAGGCAACAAGAGGAACGAGTTCCAAAATCTGTCTATAAGAAATAAAAATAAAAATAAGAACTACAAGAGGCATTAGAAAGTAAGGAAAGGAAAGAGAAGGGAAAGAGAAAAAGTTCATCATCTAAAATCATCAAAAGAATACAGTATTCTCAAATCAGCTCGAGTATGGTCTTAGAGTCATCATCGACTTCGATATCTGTTTCTGTGCTGTTGTCCAGATCCATATCTGTTGAGATATCCACATCGGCGATTGCAGTATCGTCCAGTTTCTTTTCTGGGGACGTTGATGTGGGAAGCTGGGATGTACTATTCTCACCATCATACATGGAGCTAGATGGCATAATTGGCGAGGCTAAACTCATTAATGTATGTGCTGCACTTTTCTCGGCATTTGGGTCTATCAGGGCCTTCGTTGGTGATGACGATAAAGCGTTTACCAAAGCTATTTTGGCATTATTTGATATCCCATCGTGTATACGCATATTGCTTGAATCTGCTGATGATGTACGACGGTGCATGTTGGTCCTTGTCAGAGCAAAGTCATCCAAACGAAGACGGCTATGCGTAGAACCTGATGAAATCTTGATTGGCGGTAGTTTGGTGTGTCTGAAATCTGATACAAACGTCTCCTTGTACGAGTCAAGTAGTGGCGCTCCCAATGAATTCAGACTCCCTATCACCGTCAATTTGGATGGCCTTCCCTCGAGCTGTGTTACGGAGGGATCGGTGCGCTTTTTTTCCAACTCGTTAATTGACTTCTCTGCCCACCCATGTTTCACTTTGACAAAGGCATAATTCAACCTTGTTTTCAAGTTGGCACTTATTTCTTTGATTTCAGTGTCGGTCTTCTTCACTCTAAAGTTATCCTTCAATGGTGAAACTGGTAAGGTGTGCTGATCATTGAAAACAGCACTGCCTGAACTTCTCTGCGGAGATCTCATCTTATCCTTGTGCTCGTCTTCTCTTGTGGAGAGTTTGTAGTAGTCCAAGGACTTCCTCTTGGAATGCAAGTCTTCGTCGTCCACGTCCACATCTGGAGTCGAGTATCTATTTGAAAACCCATTTCCATCCGGTGTCTTGAGCAAATTGTAAAAGTCAGCCGAACGCCTCTTGACCGACTTTGGAGTCTTTGTTGGAGACAGCAACGGCGTAGAGTCGAACAAATTGTTATTTCGATGGTCTGGCGTTCGTGGTATCAACAAAGGCATGTTGTTGTTATCTATACTCAAACGTCTCTTGGTGAATAGCGGATACTGAGGTGGCGGTGATAGACTCAGTTTCACATCATTGGCGGAGTGTTGCACTTGAGGCGGTGTTGAGGGTGGCGTTTTATTCAAATGGACACTTGGTATTGACGGTGTATGGCCATACTCATCTTTGGAAAATGGAATCTTAAACGGTGATGTCGACGAGCTATCACCTTCAACGGTTGCCGCGGTTGAGTTGGTGTTGTTGTTGTTGTTGTTCTTCTTGTTCTTGTTATGAGACATTGCAATCCTGCTTACACCAACACCTTTTTCCCTTTCAAACGTCTTGAGTTATACACCTACAATCAGTACACAAAATACAGTTGATGGATTACTCGTAATGGCTCAGATATCAAGACTGGTATCTTATATTCTACCTTCTGAAGTCCCATAAATACTGGTTTTTTATTAAAAGCAGCGCTTCTAATAAAAAAAACGAAAACAAAAAAATATCCATTTAAGGGCTGTGGCCCAGTCTTCCTACAAGGTTGAGCCCAGATGAACAATGAGTTGTGCCCAATGCAAATCAGTAGACTCGTGTCTATGAATAGAGCTAGCTATATAGACATCAAAGATGACTGGTGGGACATCAGCCACTCCAAACGATGAAAAACCTTCCATGCCCCTAGATTAAGTTAATTGAAAACAGAAACAGAAACAGAAACAAAACTAAAAACAGAAACAAAAGCGGAAACAAGTGATTAAGCCAAGTAAAAGAGTCCATACGACAAAGCAACCTGTGAGCAGAAGCTTCCAGCTTTACGCTTGACGCAAGGTCTTCTCCATCTTTTCTATTTTTTCTCTTTCGTCCTCCTCAGCGACAGTCAACTTCAAGTCGTCGTCATCATCGTCATCATCGTCATCATCATCTTCGCCGTCGTCGTCTTCCTCTTCGCCGTCGCCGTCCTTACCATTGCCGTCGTCGTTGTCTTCGTCTTCGTCTTCGTCTTCGTCGCCATCCATGAACCCTAGCTTTTCACCCTTCACGGTGATTATGTTGACGATTTCGTTCCAGTCCATCATTCCGCCCATACCAATGTCACCGTAACTGCCAATCACCTTTTCAACTGGCTTCAAAATATTGATCCAAGGCATCTCTTCCCTGATGGTTTTCAAGTGCCTTTTGGTGGTTGGTGAGTTGTACGCATAGCTCACCATGGAAGGAGCAGCCAAGATAGGGTACTGGGTGTTCCAAGCGCGGATAACGTTGGTCAACAAGTTATCACACAACCCAAGCGCAATCTTGGCCAACGTGTTGGAGGTCAAAGGAGCAATCACAAGAATGTCCGCCCAACGACGTAGTTCTATATGTAAAACAGGGTCGGTTCTCGCACCCCATGTTGACCACTCATCTTTGTCACGCCAAATTTGAACGTTTGCAGGAAAGTCACCCCGTGAGACAAAATGTTCAGCCGAAGAAGTCAATAGCACCTGTATGGATATCTTATCGCCGTATATTTGTTCTAGTCTGTTTATTATAAGCCTTGTTTTCTTCGTAGATACAGAGCCACATATCCCTATCAACACATGAAACTTATTATCGTCTTGCGGCAATCTTGCATCAATTGTCTGACTCGTGATTTGCTGTGTGGATGAAGTTGAGGCAGCTGCTGGAGTTGATGTGTTATTTTTCCTGAATTCTTCAGGCCCGCCTCTAGATTCAGTGGTACTGATAGATGCACTACGAGAACGTGAACCGCCTGTAGCAGAACCATGCCTTAGAGTATCATCAACATAAAAGTGAGCATGTATTGAACCCGTCTTTTGATGATGATATTGCTCCTGATTCAACTGCAAGTTACTAACCGACAAGATAGATGATATTCCACTACCGTACTGGTTGGACAATTTGTCCTTCGATTGCTGCTTTTCCTTATTCATCGAATCAGTCAAAATCGACTGCGGTGACTTGGTTATGATCTTGTCTCTAGCCGTCAGAGCAGCAATAGCAGCAACCACTGCTTGGTTAGCAGCAGTTGTTCTTCCTCTCAAAATAGGTGCTCCATTCGAAACCACTTCTCTGCCTAGTGGAGACTTCGGAGGGGAGACAAATTGGGGCTTGGAGGTGAAGGCAGGAGAGGCTGGCACCAAGTTTGGTTCACCAGCAGACCTGCTTGATGGCAATGGTTCCGGGTTGCTGGTGCCGTTGAGTACGTCGTTCATAAGCACCGAGTTGGATCCACGTAGTATAGGCGGAGGAGATGGACACCTTAGGTTGGACATGGCAACGGCTGTCGGATCCGACTCCTTGTCTTTCTCATTGCTCTGGCTGCTCAAATTAAGAATCGACGCAGACGAATCTTTCTTCATCATATGTGACGTGAGTGGTTGTGTTTTTGTGGCGGCATCGAATGAAATCGCTGGAACTCTTTTGGTGGCCGAATCTGTTGTAGCACACGAAGATAATGAAAGTGAGCGACCTCTATCTTCCGCTTGTTGATGCAAGCCCTCAAGCTCTGATACAGATTCTGTAGACATAGCTCTCTGGAAAACCTTTTAAAGATACAATAAAACCTGATATCCAGTTTCAAAGACGAATATCATATATATATATGAACCGTTTTAACAGTAGTAAGTTTTATATTTTTCTTTTTCCTGCTGCTTGAAATTCCATACAAATCCCAAAAATGAGCTTATTTGCACTACCTTTACGAGTCTTAGAAGAAGAAGTATATTTATATTCAAACAAGAAAGTAGCGATCTAAACGTCATTCACCTCTTCTTGTTAGAGGAGTTGATGAATTTACTCTTACCCACCTTGACAGCTGTGTGCCTAACATTTTGCAAGGAGTTGAAGGGAGAGATGTAGTTGTCTGCGCTTCCACCTCCAATCCATTCTTCCAATATCTTCTCATTGTGTCTTCTTTGCCACAGTTCATTCTTCAAAGCCTGTTGGTACTCTTTCTGGTCCTCGTTCAACAAGACTACTTCTTGTCTCTTGTGCTGGTTATGTTGGAATCCGGCGTTACCAAATTTCTTAGCAGCATTCTTGGACAACGGAGAGGCTAAAGAATACCTGTCACCCCTTGTGTGCCATGTGAAGTTTTTCTTCAAGTGAGGAGTTATCTCACCAGTAGTCGAATCCACGCTAACGGCACATCTCAACAATGTTGCACCACCACAGAACGAGCAGAAATGCTTTGGAGCCCCGTTCTTTGGGATTGGTGTCAAGCGAAAGCAGGCGTGGCATCTCAACATGTAGTTTCTGACCCTCTTGATTCTTAATCCGGACATTGCATTCATCAAGTTCAAACCAATCTGTAAAGAAACGTTCTGGCATGCAAAATCACCTGTGGCTAGTGCTACTTTGATCTTGACTTGTGTATTTGTAGCTTCCTTGATCTGTTCATTGGTGTCTTTTAGTATCTCTTCCTGCAAATTATCTGCTGTGATCCACTCTCCATCATCGTCATCCTCGTCGTACTCCTCATTCAAGTCCAATGAACTTGGTGTTTCGGATATTATCTGAAGCAGTTGGCCTTCTCCCTCCTCATCGGCTCCTTCTATTTCGGCTTCCAAATCAGCCTGTATCTGAGCTTCTCTCTTGGCTCTTTGCTTTTTACCGCCTCTTCTACGTGGCTTCTTGCTTGTGCTTCCTGTTTCGGAGGAGACTACTTCAGAGCCAGCCTTTGCTGGAATCGTCGTCCATTCGTCAACAGTGTCTTTGTCTTCAACTACAGTCTCTTGTTCCGGTTCTACCACCTCTACTACAGCTTGCTTCGCTTTCTGGTACTCTTTCTTTTCGCCGGGCTTTGTCCTCAATCTCCAGTCTCCATTGTTCAACTCGCATTCCAACTCGAGAGCCAAAGCAATGATATGGATATCGTTCAACGACAAAACACTATAATCTCCCGTCAACTTGGCAAATTCCGCGACTCTCTTTATAGACTCTGGCTTAGGATGTCTGATTTTCAACTTGTCTCCCCATAATATCAACTGTGATTTGGCAAACTCATCCTTGATTTCGTTGTAAACACCAGGGGTAGTGAAGAAACTTGTCGCAAACTGTTTTAATGTCGACTCCGTCTGCGTGATCAATGGTCCCGCATCCAACACCAATGTGTTGACTTGCTTTGAGCTGCTTGGGTCTATGAATGAAGCCATTTTGAATAACCTAGCTGTGAATATTTCAGTATAAATGTTCAACTAATGAACCATTGATCAACTCAAATATATAGTAGAAGAAAAAAAATATTTTTCATAATTTTTTTTTTTCGCTATCAAATCTACAAATGGATTTTGATATTCAGTAAACGACCTTTATATAAGGTAGAGATAGAAGCACCAGAACAAGAGAGTATTTACGAAAGATTCCAGGGTTCCATCAGCATATTGAAATCTCAGGAAAGCTAGCGGTATATTCAGAAGATGGCTATTGAAAATTATGTCAAAAAGGGTGACGCCTTGGCAGAGTCGGACAAATACGACGAGGCAATTGAACAGTACACCTTGGGGTTGAATGAGACTCCAAAGGCATTCAAGGCTTTGATCGGTCGAAGCATTTGCTATCAAAGAAGCGGAAGGTTCGAGGAGGCAATTGCTGATGTTGAGCTGGCGCTAGGAGTTGCACAAGATAGGAGCAGTAGGGAGAATATCGGGTTGTGCCATTTCAGATTGGCAGTCATTTATCTGCTGATGAAGGTCTTCCTGAGGGCCTTGGACAGCATCAAGCTTGCCGAGCTTTTCAATTGTAAGGAAAGCTCGCTTCCAATTTGGAAAGCTTCAATCAGCAAAAGCTATGAAAAGGCCTTGAGTAAGGGCCTGGAGCTGCCAGCTGAGGTGACCCAATCTGGCAAAACAGACACCGTTATTGACTCTGCCTTGAACTTCAAGAATGATGAAGAGTTGAAGCGTCAAATGGAGCCGAAGATCAAGATGGACTACTATCAATCGGGGACGGCAGTCACTGTAAGCATATATTATAAAAAAATCACAGACCTCAAGGTTGACTTTATGGACCAAGAATTGGACATTGAGTTCAAGACACACACAGGCGGCGAAGCACATTTCAACTATGCCTTGTACAACAAAATCGATCCGTCCAAATCGTCATATAAGTTAATGTCCACTAAGTTGGAGCTCACGCTATTCAAGAAGGATAAAGATATCAAATGGCCAACGTTGGAAGCCTCAAGTGTCGAAAACACAGACGGTAATTTGGATAACAAATGGGCTCATTTCAAAATTGATGATGATGGGGAGGAGGAAGAAGATGCTGGTGATGAAAACGCGTTTTTCAAAAAGCTTTATGCTTCATCAGATGATGATACCAGAAAGGCAATGATGAAAAGTTTTGTTGAATCCAATGGTACGGCTCTATCAACCAACTGGGACGAAACAAAGTCCAAAACTTATGAAACATCACCCCCAGATGGTATCGAAGCCAGAAAGTGGTAGGAGCAGGGCTGTTGAAGCTTTCTATACTTTTGCTCATCCTACTCTAGAAAGTTTTTGATTATATTACTGTCGTTCAATCATGAATAGTCTCACTTAATCACCTTTCCTTATTGATTTAGGGTGTGAGTCGAATTGCTTTCTTTGATGTTAGAAGTATATAGCAGTTTTTATCTTTTATTGCTTTTGTATCAATGAGCTGTTCATGCACATTTTTTACGTAAAAGTTTGGAGAGCTGAGTAAAACACGCTTTGAACAATCAGAAAGCTTCCAGTTTGATCTCACTACAAACAGGGAATCAAAACATGATGATATGTTCTGATGTGATCATTCCTATTAGTTAGATGAAAGAGTCCAGAAGGATGGTACACTCAACTCCTTTCCACAACCCTTTCCACGTTATTTACTTACTTATTGCCACTTTCAGAGTACAATATGTTCTAATGGGTGAAATAAAACCTTTCACTGCAAACAACATTAAATGGATAGTGAGAAATAGTAATACAAGAAATCAGAACATTAAACAGAAACCATGAGAAACTTAACTACTGATCTCAACAACAAAGTTCATAGTAAAAAGAAAACAAAAAAAACAATCCTGCTAATTACGAAATGATAGAAACCAACGATGATAACCCATTGTCACATATGACCATCAAACAAATTCTTGCGTATTCAAATGACTTTGATTTGTCAAGCTCATATCAGGAATGATTTTGTTTTCCTCATCTTCATCGCTCAGATCTGAACTTGACAATGGCACAGCAGACGTCAAAGAAGCGCGCATATCGTCAAACTTCAACGATGTATTTGTGTTGACTGGAAGTAAATTCATCCTATTGTTGACATAGCTTGACACATTTTTGAATCTTGGAAGATTACTGCCAGATTTCAAACCTATGTTCCTAATTGGGGATCGTAGCACAGCTCCATTGATTGGGATTTTAGAATATGATGTTTTGGGAATTTTTTGGGGAGGTTCGATTTTTGGTGGTGATGAAAGATGAGTGGAAAATCTATTTATCTCTGCATATCCTGTGACCAAGACTCTCTTGTTATGACCATTTTTGATCTCACTTGAAGTTGCACAAATTGGTGATAAATTTATTCGAGATACAGGAGTCGTGGAGGGAAAGTTTCCAGCTGGAGTGGTGGAAATCGAGGCCTTGCTCAACCTTAGTGAACTACCAGAGTCTTGACTAAGACCACGTCTGATTGGCGTTTCATCGATTAAAGAAAGCGGAGCTCTGGATCCTGTCCTGGATGCTGATCTGTACAGAGGTCTATTTGATGAGCTTGATGCACTTTGTGTCAACCTTGTAGCAGATGGTGGAGCAGACCGGTTATACGTAGATAATGATGATAATGATGCTTGCTTGTTCTTCTGCCTTCTAACTGAAGGCTTTGTATTGAGTTCAACTTCAATCTCAAGTAGTTCATCGTAATAAACTTTTCCATCCACCAAGAATGGTTTCATGTTCGCAACTTCATATCCCTGCAATTTTAATTTTAAAGATGCGATAGCACTTGGAATAGCTCTAGATAATCTATTTCTGGTTCTTTCTTCTTCTTTCAATATTCTAAATGAATTTCTTTGTAACAATCTTGAGGAGTCTCTAGAACTCTCCTCCAACTGTTGTTTTTCCCTTAAAAGCATCTGAGTCTCCTGAATGCCATTCAAGATAGGTTGAAGCTGCTCGATTTTCGTTGATAGTTTTTCGATATACATATTATGACTATCTAACATATCTTCTGTGTAATCTGATTCATTGTTGTTGAAAAAAAGCAGAAACTCATTTATTCTATCTTCGTTAGAGTACATGAGCATATTCCAGTATTCATTGATTTGCTGTCGGCTTTCCTCAATAAAAGTGGACATAAACTGTAATTTTAATTTGTTCAATCTTGCAAATTCCGTCTCAAAGTTTTTGATGCTTGACTCTTTCAAGTTCGCATTTTGAGAAAGAAATTTTTGAACAAAGTTGTTTTTATCTTGTCTCAATTTAGTCCAGAGTGGTTGGCATAGTTGCATCAAAGAGTCAAGCTTCTCCTGTCTGACATTTTTTTCGCTATTCAAACGAGATATTATTGACTTGAAATCTTCTATCACTTTTTTTTTCAATCCTGTGTTCACATGAATCAATTCAACGAAGTTATCGAAATTTTCAGCTTCTTTTCCCTGTTGAAGTTCAAGCAAGTACATTACCCTGCTATCTTTATCAGTATCTGCTATGAACAACTGTGAGTAGTAATCTGCTATTAGTTTAGCTGAGTCGATCAAGCTTTTGACTCTCTGCTTTAACTCTAGTTCAATTTGAGAGATTTCGTTATTGACATCATTCATTAGTTTCAGCGAAATGTTCTTGAATTTTGTGTTGCTCAAAGCCTTATCGACCATTTCAAAACCTTCCTTGAATATGTCCCCACTGGAGTACATTTTTGCATCCTCCAAAGACGGTAGCTGGTCGAACAAAAACATATCTTTTAACATATAGTCATCGAGCTTGATGTAATAATTATGCAACTTTATGATGCTTTTGCTAAGCGTTACTATTTTTGTGGTGAATTTTGGTTCCAAATGATTGAGAGTTTCCAACATTTTTGACTTGAGAGATTTCAATGTTGTCGTTGACTCATTGATTCCCAACAATATACTTGTGAGCTCATTTGTGCCTATACTTGTTTTGAAGCTCAAATCCAATCTGTTTACAACGTCTTTTATGCAACTATCGACACCGCTATATTCAAACTCGAATTTTTTTGTTAATATATCATCTATGTCACAAATTGTTGTCATAATCATCATTATTTCTAAGCTCAACTCTGATTTCATGGTTGTGGATTCATCTATTAGCTCTACTAGCTTGTTAGTGAGAATTACTTCGGCATGCTTTCGTTCAACCTCCGGAGAACCAATCTCTTTGTAATTTTCTTGAAGAATGAACAATAACTCTTGAACCCGATGCAAGATATTACTAGAATCTACAATCTCATGAGATAATGTAATATCTTTATCAGCCTTCCTGTTTGGGCTGAACAGATGTTTTGAAAAATTAGACATGATTGGTAAGGTTATGTTCCTACGCCTGGCAGATGAAAGCGGCGTTCTCCTTTCTCTATTCTTACTTAACACCAAAGGTGTTTCTGCAATTGGTTGTAGGGTCATCTCTGATACAACCTGGGTTGTATCACTTTTTGAAAGTGCATTTGTAGAAGGTAGAAGTGAGTTGAGGTTTGGTTTGACTGTATCACCATCCACGACCGGTTCTTCGTATGACTTTGTTTCTTCCGATAAAGGGATCAAACCCTTATTCTTTATTGTTGTCAAACTGACAATCAATTTATCTAGTTGTTCTGGAGATAGATTTATTATATCAATCAAATCCATCTCTTTCTTTCTTTCACAGTTCTGTGACATGATCTCAAACTCAATAGATTAACGATGCTCAAGACGAGAACTGAAGTTGAGAAGATAATGGCACCTCCACTTTTGCTTTCAGTGTTGATGTTCCTATAGAATAACCTTTCGAGTGCTATAATACTATCACTACATGACCTGTTACACTTTTCTGTCTTTCCAAGTTCTTTTGTAAACAACAAAAATTTGACATAGAAATCCTCAAACGGAAATAGGTAAACAAGAAAACTAATGGGGGTGTAAGGTAGTGTATTTTTTACTAATTGTATTTCCTTATGATATCTAACCCAGGACTGAATTGAACTATAGTTGCTTGGGTTCAAAGTACTTTTATGAGCTCGATGAAGTTTTATTATTTTCAAATATAGAAAAGCTTGAGAGACTGGATCCTTTATTTAGCTATGTATTTTTGCAGTTTGGTTGCGGACAGCCACATAAGCATACAGTTCTTTCGAAGCTGATTTTTATGTTTTGAAGAAGGGATGTCAGTCATACCCTTTTCAATGAATGGGAAGAGCCTTCCATATCGTAAAAAATATCCCTCATAAATTTGTCTCCCGTACTGTTCAAAAATTCCCACAAAGAACTGTCCATTTCGTTATTAGCTAGCTGTTCCAAATCCGCATTAGCTTTAGCAATGTTTTCATCAAGGTTACCGTTTTGACAACTTTTGGGACTGTTCAAAGAATGCACTGTATGTGGACTTGTTGAGGATTCTGATGAAGAATGAGGCATTGTGAAAAGAATTCCATCCGTTGAGCAAACACGATTATTGCTCGACGAGGAGTTCAAAAAATCATAGTTGGAATTTGCGGAGAAGATACTATAATAATCAACAATGTTGGCGCTTTGATGATGAAGCTGATCCTCAAAAATCAAGGATTCAATATCTGAGTTCATTCCAAAACTTCCTGAAATGAAGGGGGATTCTCCTCTGTGAGTCTCATTAAAATCAATGTTCAACTGTGCTAAACTTCCATCATTCGCTTTCATATCAGGCTCAACCTCAAAAACAGCTAGAACCGCTTGCGACATTCTATCAAACGTATTCCTAAATATCCTAGCACTTTCCCATCTCTCTGCCATGACATATAATATGTTAGAACAGGCTGAGATGGTGTCATATATAATACTTCTCCGCTTCCATTGCAAGAAGTGCAAGGTTGAGTCTAGCCATATGCAGTAAAGAAATGTTACACCGTTCAAGAATATGCAATGTATAGCTAACCAAGTATAGCCTAACTTATTCCTTGCATGTAAGTCTTTATAGTTCATCAATAAAGTGGAAGCCGATTGAGTAAATAGCTTGAACCAATCAACAGTCTTAGGTGGAGAATCTCTTTTCAACTTTGCGACATCCATTAAGACGGGTCTCAACAACAACAAAATTGAATTGTAATATGAAATATTTGACCAGTTGTCAGTCTCAAATTGAGATGCCGCCATTGATTTCGAAGGAAAAGTGGATTTCCATTCCTTCAATTCTAATAGAATCTGCCACCTAGTCTGGTCTTTTTCTGCATCATTATTTATTATCTGCACCGGTCTGTAAACAAAAGAGCAAATATTGGATTGTATTCTCCTCAACTTGAAGACGTGATTAGAGACAAATAACTCTGGATCACATGAGTCTGGTAATGGAAGGTCAATATCAACATCAGAGATACTAAAGGGCCTGCCCATGATCAATCCGATGATTCTCTCAATTCCATATGCAGACCAAAATACTCTTGATTTCAAGTTTTGATACAGCTTCAGGTTCGAGTCGTCTGTCCCTTTCCTATTTCTATATGGCTCCCTATGCAACCCAAGTGTGATCGCTGTTCGTATGGCCAAACCGGTAAGAGTCCAGATGGAGCTGCCATCAGGCATTTTTAGTGAAAACACGGAGAGAATCAAATAAGCCTGTACTGTACGTAAAGACCCAGCCTCCAATAGAGTATCAATAAACTCAAACGCCTTGTTGTAGTACATCTTTGTAGCATTAAGGCTTCCATTTAAGCCTCCCTTGCTCTCTAATAATTGGGACCCTATACTGAAAATCATATAGATGAAGAAAAGCTGGTCGTTTTCAAGCTCATCCTCGTTATTTCTTATCACTTTCTCAAAGGAATCAAGAACCCAAGGCCAGTCAAGAAATGGGTACTGACACTGTGCTGAATTCAAATAAGCCCGAAGATACTTTTTTGCAACGGATTTGGTTGGCTTGACAAACGGAGTCGGTGCTTGTGGTAACTTTCTTCTTTTATTTGTTTGATCTTCTTTTTGCTCTATATCGACTTCTTCTTCGATATCTGGTATTGTTGATTTGTGATTTTGCTGGCCATAAAAATTTATAGACCTATTTATAGCAGCTGCAATGGTAAAACCACTACTTTCACCCATATATCTTGGCTCAGCACCAGCTGCCAAAGAGATATAACCAACTTCCATCGCAAGATGCTTTTCCTTGGCTTTAGCCTCGATCGATTCATTGGAAATCTGTACAGACTTGGAAAGTTCTTTATCTCCAATGTTGAATAAGGTATTTTGGTTTTTCAACTGATCTTTCAACATGCCGACTTGTTTCTCTAACTTTTCCAAATAATCTCTTGGAATCTCTCTTCCGGTGGCAGAATCGATGGTGCAACACTCAACACGAGCAAGTTTACAAACTTTGCAGGAAGGATAATCTCCATCACACTTTGTTCGCTTCTTTTTACACAAACAGCACGCCGACATCTGGTGCTTGCCATTCGATCTCCGTCTTTTGATTATTTTTGCCGGCCTCTCTTCAGCAATATCTTTGTCATTCTCATTAGGATTCAAGCCTGAGTCCAGAACAGCAGGGTCTCCCAGTTCGGTATCTGGAAGTGAGTTTTCTTCCACTAAAAGTGTCACCGCTTGCAATGAAGAGTCCAGTTCCTTGGAATGTTTGTCAAGCTTGAATTTGAATTGCTGTTGTTTTTGCTCTGGGTCTGACTTCATGGTTTTATGGAGACTAAAAGTAAAGAGACCTTGACTATGCTCCTGCTTATGATTCGATAGGGGAGTGATTTGTCAGTAAGTTGAACCTATCCTAATAGAAATCGTTTTCCATGTGCTTCTTCACACATGGTACATACAACCCGTTATCGATCGCTGGGGCTCCATATCGGAATTGACCAGATCAGCATCCTGATGATCTTTTAGATATCATTTGAAAAGCGAGCTTGATATCCGGTCACTATCAGCAGTTGTGCTCTCGGGCATGTTGCTCGGAGAATTTTGACATCGAACTCTCGATGTTCATGTTGGAGGCTCGAGAGTAAATACCGATATTGGATAACTGCTAGCCTTGGTATCAGTTCCGACCTTCTAATCAGCAAGGTCGGCTTATCTTTGAATCAGAAAATCTAAACGTTTTTTACCGGCTGTTTCTCGGTACTCTACAACAAGTCGTATACTTACTCTCGTGAAATTACTGTATCAAGCCGGAAGAGATAGGCATAGCTATGGTTTTCATGTCTTTTGCCAGTAGGGAAGTCTTATCCGCTGCCAGTGGTAATCCTCATAATCTTACTACGTCTTGTGGCCAAAAAGCCTGGTGTAGAAAGACTTTTTTTTTTTAGATAATCCCATGAATATCTAAGAAATACGAAAAGGTGCTGAAAACTTGAAACAAGTGGTAAGACTGGTACCTGAAGGCTTCTTCTCACCTTCTCTATCAACCTCTCTCAAGTTGTATCTGACCCAAAGCGGAAAAGCAGAATCAAAAAACCAAATGAGGATAAAATGATGGATTACCCAAATAGGAACTCTGGATTTCAATATTCCCTGCTTATCTGAGAAGGAAGAGAAAAAAATTTAAAAAAAAAATTAGCGATTTTTATTATTTTCCTTTATTCATTGCCTTCTGTTTTATTCAGGTCATCTTGCCATAGAAGTATATATAGTTTCATTAGTTCCAAGCTAAAATGTCAAGCAAAGAAATTCTTTCAGTTGTTTTGGATTATCTCACACGTAATGGGTTCAAGTCATCGTCGAAAAAGTTAGCTCAAGAGTTGAAGGATAAAGACTTGGTAGTTGGCGAATCTCCAGACTGTTTGTTGGAGGACATCATCACATTGCCATCTAGCGTTGCCGAGTCTTCAGACTCGGACAGTGACAGCTCATCTTCGGACTCTTCTGATTCCAGCAGTGACAGCTCGTCTTCAGAGAGTGATTCCGACTCCGACTCCGATTCAGATTCAGATTCGGAGGTGGAAACCGTTGAGGTAAAGAAGGCTGAACAACCATCCGACAGCGATTCAGATTCATCGGACTCATCAGACTCATCAGACTCTGACTCAGATGAGACAGAAAAGACCCAGAAAGAAAATTCGTCGGACAAAGATTCGAGCGATAACTCATCGGATTCAGAAGACGAGAAGAAAAAAGAGGCTTCTGATTCAGATTCCTCGTCTGACAGTGACAGTGACTCAGACTCATCAGACTCTTCTTCGGACAGTGATTCATCAGACTCCTCTTCGGACAGTGATTCATCAGACTCTTCTTCAGATAGTGATTCATCAGACTCTTCTTCAGATAGTGATTCAGATTCAGACTCAGATTCAGATAGTGATTCAGATTCAGACTCAGATTCAGATGCCTCTGAGAGTAAATCAGAAGACAAAAAGAAAATAATAAAGAAAAGACCAGCCTCACAGGATGAAAGTGAAGAAAAGGAAGAATCACCAAAGAAACAAAAAACCCACGAATTACCATCATCATCAACAGCTTCCCAACTTTCTTCATCTTCACAATCTTCCAAGGATGTGACTCCAATCCCAGCTGATATATATGCACAGGAGCACTCCGGTCCAAGACACCACTTCTCTAGAATTGATAGATCCAAAATCTCCTTCGAGGATTTGGCCGTCGCCGATAACACGTACAAAGGTGCTGCTGGTAACTGGGGTGAGCAAGCAAGTGAGAGACTCTTGCAAGTTAGAGGTAAGGATTTCATTAAGAACAAAAACAAGTTCAAGCGTGGTTCTTACAAAGGTGGCTCAATCACCATGGCTTCTGGTAGTTATAAATTTGCTGATTAGTTGTATATACATTTTACTTTGTTGAAAAAACTAGATCTTAGTCTTAAAATTTGCATTTCTTTTCTAAACTAAACATTAAAATAACAACTGAGCTCTTTCATCCTAGATTTACCATACCTCTTCCATTACTATGAAGCTTATGGAGTTGCGATTGATGACTGTCAAAAAAAAAGTACGGGTCGATAAGCTCTCAATTGTGAAAAAAGTACCTAATATAAAACTACATATATAGTTATATAACTTATTTACTTATCAATGAAAACCAACTGGTGACTCTTCATATCACGGTTCAATCATAGATTAAGGTCAACTCATCACTTTTCACTTATCTAGCAAACTTTTTGAACTTTTGAGCTTTGAATACAGCATAAAAAAATGTCAACTACCCGTTCTGGATCAAGAAAGAATTATGCAGAGTTGAATGGTGGCGATTATAATGAAGATGAGTATTTATCAGACTCTTCGAAGTCAAGTATTTCCGATTATGAAGATAGAATTCTGAAAGTGAATAGAAAAAGACCGGATAAGCAGAGAGTGAGAAAGGTAGTCTCAGAGATCAATGAGCAGATAACAGACGTTGAATATAAAGATGAAGATTTGATAGATACAAAACTCATGGAAAGACCCTCTGACTTTATTCCAGATTCTGTCTCACATTTGTTTGGTGCAACGGACTTCTCATACTTGAAATTGAAACCTGATCACGCTTCCAGGCCTTTGTGGATTTCGCCAAATGACGGAAGAATTATATTGGAAGGCTTCTCGCCATTGTTTGAACAGGCTCAAGATTTCTTGGTAACAATTGCTGAACCAATAAGTAGACCTAGTTTCATACATGAGTATAGAATTACAGCATATTCGTTATATGCTGCTGTATCAGTGGGTCTAGAAACTGATGATATAATCAATGTTTTGAATCGATTGTCCAAAGTACCGGTGGCGTCATCAATTGTCAATTTTATCAAAAGTGCAACAATTTCATATGGTAAGGTCAAGTTGGTCTTGAAACACAATAGATATTATGTTGAAAGTTCTCAAGCAGATATATTACGAATGCTATTAAAGGATGAAGTTATTGGACTGTTGAGAGTGCAGTCAACAGAATTTGAAATCACAGATGATGGTTTAGTACTGGGTTTGAAACCTGTAAAGGGTGATCTTGTTATTCCAGGTACTCTTAAAGCAGACGGAACAAGGGTTAATGAAGCTCCAGTACGGGAAAACGATGATGTTGAAGATATATTCGCTTCTGTCATTGGTGAAAAGGAGGAGGAAGATGACGATATGGATACTGTTCACTCATTTGAAATATCACATGAATCTGTAGAAATTGTCAAGAAACGATGCCAAGAGATTGACTATCCAGTTTTGGAAGAATATGATTTCAAAAACGATACACGAAACCCCAACTTGGATATTGATTTGAAACCATCGACACAGATTAGGCCTTACCAAGAGAAATCGTTGAGTAAGATGTTTGGTAATGGACGTGCTAGATCTGGTATTATTGTTTTACCTTGTGGTGCCGGAAAAACTTTGGTGGGCATTACAGCTGCCTGCACTATCAAGAAATCAACAATTGTATTATGTACATCGTCAGTTTCCGTCATGCAATGGAGACAGCAGTTCTTACAATGGTGTACTATACAACCTGAACAAGTTGCAGTGTTTACATCAGAGAACAAAGAAATGTTTTCCACTGAGGCAGGTTTGGTTGTTTCCACTTACTCAATGGTTGCTAACACAAGAAACAGATCACACGATTCTCAAAAGGTTATGGACTTTTTGACTGGTAGAGAATGGGGATTCATAATATTGGATGAAGTTCATGTCGTTCCTGCTGCGATGTTCAGAAGAGTTGTTACCACAATTGCTGCTCACGCTAAATTAGGGTTAACAGCTACATTGGTCAGAGAAGATGACAAAATTGGTGATTTGAATTTTCTTATTGGACCAAAATTGTACGAAGCCAATTGGATGGACTTGGCTCAAAAGGGTCATATAGCGAATGTCCAATGTGCAGAAGTCTGGTGCCCAATGACTGCAGAGTTTTACCAAGAATATTTGAAAGAGAATGCTAGAAAGAGAATGTTGTTATACATCATGAACCCAACCAAATTCCAAGCATGTCAGTTTTTGATTCATTATCACGAAAATAGAGGAGATAAAATTATTGTGTTTTCTGACAATGTCTATGCGTTACAGGAATACGCATTGAAATTATGTAAACCGTTTATTTATGGTTCAACTCCACAGCAAGAACGTATGAATATCTTGCAGAATTTTCAGCATAATGATCAAGTCAATACTATCTTTTTATCTAAAGTTGGTGACACATCGATTGATTTACCGGAGGCTACATGTTTGATTCAAATATCGTCTCATTATGGTTCTAGACGTCAAGAAGCTCAAAGATTGGGTAGAATTTTGCGTGCTAAAAGAAGAAACGACGAAGGTTTCAATGCCTTCTTTTATTCATTGGTCTCTAAAGACACCCAGGAGATGTATTACTCTACAAAGAGGCAAGCTTTCTTGGTGGATCAAGGGTATGCTTTCAAAGTTATCACACACTTACATGGAATGGAAAACCTTCCAGATTTGGCTTATGCTTCTGCAAGAGAGAGGCGTGAGTTATTACAAGAGGTTTTATTGAAGAATGAAGATGCTGCGGGCATTGAGGCCGGTGATGATGCTGATAATTTTGTAGGCGGTGGTGTTAATAAGAGAGCCAAGGGAGGTAATGGGTTCAGATCAAAGGCTCAAAGAGCGGCTGGTTCGTTGGCTGGTTTAGCTGGAGGTGAAGATATGGCTTATGTTGAATATGGTAGAAATAAAAATAAGGATTTGAAAGACCATCATCCTTTGATTCAAAAGATGTATTATAAGAACAAAAAAAAATAGATTATTTCATCTTTTCTGATGTGATTTGGTTTTCGGAGGAATATTAGATTTTTTATATGAGGCAAACTAAAGATAATTAGCACTTTTTTGAAAAATGTTGGTGTCTATTTCATATGTAGTAATCAAACAATAGTAAAAAGTGTGAAATAGAAGCTTCAAAACAATGCAAACTCACAAATCGAAGGACCCAATCTAGAATCATCATCATCATCTGGTCCACCTAGTAAACCTTCAACTTTTAATAATATATATTTACTTCCATAGGTTTGATTGAATCTCACATAAGTTTGATTGTCTGGCAAAATCTTGACTTCCGCCCAGTCTTCTGGTACATAAGGCTGAGATATAGAAACCTCGTAATCATCAACTATACTAGTGAAATTTTTGAACTCAGAATCACAGACGCTATATCTTTCGTTATCAAATCTGTTACATACGTCTTCTTTACTGAATTTGTACTTTTCATCGTCATGTATATAGACTGAAAATTTGGTAGCTGGCCTATCTCCCCACATTATGATGCATTTGTCAAACTCTTTATACTCGCTTAGTTCAAATAGAACCATTCCTGGAAGTGAAAAGTCTGCAGTTCGCCAACATGTTGAGTTGTCACCATCAATGATGGAGAAGGGAATATCTCCAACTGCACCAGGAGTTAGATAGTATGCCTTTGCAGTGCATTCAATAATGGAGCCTGGGATGTTTTGTTCTGTCTTATAAACTCCCAGCTCTAACGTGGAACCCTCTGTCAAGACAAATAATCCTGGTTTGGGGTTTCTTTCGCTAACGGAAATGTACACCGCATGACTATCATGACCAGCAACCAGACCAGAATGCTTGATAGTAGCTTTATTATCATAAATGTAAATATCAAGATATTGATAATCATACACAAATCCTTCGACTTGAATACCACCCGGAAGACAACTCAAACCAAGCGGATCAAAAGACAAAGCTTTTTTTATTTTAGAATGAGAATCTACCGTATAACCATATCTCAAACCCAGAATTCCGTAAACGATTGTCTGAACAACACCGCCATGACCAGTTAAAAAAGGAAAGGCTGGATTTGTTCCTCCGTTAGTGTAATAATTGTCATCATTTTGCTCAGATAGTTGCATGAACGGAAACCTAATAAATGGTTCAATAGATTTCAAAAGATTTGACCATGTAGAGCAGCCAGTCTCTCCTAACATCCCTGTGACTATTGAATAAACAGGATACGTCATAGCTGGACCAGTTGCAGATTGGTGTTCACCATAATAAAGTAAATCATTCAAAGCTCTTTGCTTTGTATAATTAACTCCATTCCCAATATTTCCCGAGAAACCCAAAGGGTAAGATATTAATATGACATCAGCTTGTTTGACTGCGACGGAAGAGTTCATTCCTGAATATTCCAATGTAATATCATAATCAGATGATGGTATATGCATCTTATCCCTGATAAGCTCCCATTCCGGGTTATATTCCATCTCAAGATGCTTAGATAGTTCAACACACCATCTCATCAAACTTGAAATACCAGAATTTGTATACGCACCATTATCAACGAAATTTGCATATTCGTCTGGGTCTGTCATGTTTTTAGTGACATACTCGTCTAAATTCTTGTCATATTGTACATACTGGGTGAACATGTTCGCTGTTGATTTCAAGATTTCATAGCCTTTGGCTTTCATGAACAAATCATCGACCACTCCACTCAAATACATGAGCCAGATAGAGTTCAGAACCGCAATATTGATGTGGTACTCATAATTAAAGCAGGGACCAGATGAAGTGCAATTTCCGTACCTTCCACTAGTCCAAGGAAATATAGAACCATTAAAGTTATTTTCTTTACAATTTGCCATTGCTTGGTCGTGGAGATGGATACGGTAATCTGCTACACTTCTAGCATGGTCTGGGGAAAATGCTAATAACGAAGGCAACATCCAGAGATCAGCATCCCAGAACACCATGCCAGCATAAGAGTCGGATGAAAGCCCACTTACAGGTAATGCGGATAATAACCCTCTGTTATCAGCTCTAGTGTTGGAAAGAAGATGAAACATACTAGCCCTAAACGCTAAAGTGATAAGTTCATTCGAAGGTATGGTTATTCTCATTTGTGAAAACAGAGTAGAACAGAATTCCCTGTGCATCTCTAACAAATTGTCAAAACCGGTAAGTTTACCTAGAACAGCTGTCCTTTTTGCAAATTGTCTTGGAGACATTTGAATGGAATGAGAGTCTGTATAATCAGTTGAAGAAATCCCAACAAATTTAGTGAATGAGAGCGCTGTTGTTTTGTCGAGCTTCAGCAATTGTGTTTTGAAGACATAATTTCTATCTGTAAAATAAGTAATTTTGGAATTTTGAGATAAGTGAGTTAGTGAATGTATTGAAGCATTCACATTGTTTAGCATCAGCGGGTGAAAATCAACATATAACCCCCCATCGTTCTCGTAGCCAATGTCAGATAGCCAGCATCTTTGCGAAGTAAGGAAGTCGATTCTGTCTCCAATCTCAACGCTTAGACTATCAATTGTAACAGCTTCATCCAAAATCATGTCCACCTTTAGGACGCCAAGCGTAGGGATACTGCCATGGGATAGTATGCTGATGTTGACATTTATCATGTCTAGCCATTTAAAAGAGGTGAGCACTAGCCCATCGTGTAATGACATCTGTTGAAAGTAATTAGTGATTGATCCAAAAGTTGAATTATCATCAGCTAAAGAGCCATCCGACAACTTAGGGTCTAAAGTATATGATTTACCTGACACATTGGTTTTTATGATCAATTCAGTCCACTGAGGTATGACACTTAAAACACTCTCATAGCCTTTTGACTCAAGTTCCGGAAAATTGGTATGAGGCAAAGCTTTCTGAATATTGTAAAACCCTCCCATATATGCACTTGACGATCGGCAATTATATAATGGCCAACCATTTTTCAAATTAAAATCGTCAGGGTACAGATCCTCTATTTGATCTCGGGTGTATCCAAATCCTATGTTTGGGATCCTTGTTCCGATAAAGCCATTTGAGGAGTAAGGCTGGTTACTATACCTGTTGTATTTCTCGAACTTGTGGGTTCCCAAAGTCCTTCCAACATCATCATGGTATGATGAATGCAATTTTTTGTGCAAGTATGGGTAGTTGAAATGGCTGGTTCTCCATAGATGGCTCGCTAGGCTCTCCTCTCCTAGCAGACGTAGAAATCTCTTTCCAATCACGGACTCCTGGAATCTTCGCAAATCGTGGTCCAACTTTATCACCAAATCAACACTTTCAGAGCCGTTAAACACATTGGAGGTGAATATGCTCGACATCAAACCTATGGCATTCAAGCCAGGTTGAGAAAATCTATCGAGCACCGAGAACTGAACCAAAATGGCAAACAAAATGATGGCAATTACACAACAGCATTGTGCAAATCTCACCTGGTATACTAGCATATTTCTTTGTATAAGCTGATCTATTCACTATTTAACCGCCCGATTTCTCATTCGAAGCTAACCTGAAAAGAGTCACATCAACACTCGGTTTGATTTGAATTATTCAGAAGATACTGATTGGACTCTCACTGATGGCCTACAAGTTATTGTTGATGACTGTTGATTAGCCAATGGGTGAACAATTGGTAGTTGAGAGATACATTCTGGGGTTTGGGCAGAGAAGTTATTGCGGGCAGCTTTTTCAAGGTATAAGAAGCAACCATAACAAGACACTACTACTTTGGCAGGACATCAACTGAAATTCTTGTGTTTGTGCTATAGTGTTGTATATTCATAAGATATAGATAGTTGAGATGAATTCAGCAGCTGATTTAAAGCTAGAGGATAGCATTGAGTACCAAAGGTTGTTGCAATCGAACTCAAGAGAGAAGCATTGGAAACAATTTGGCCCATATCTTTCAGAGCGTAGTTGGGCGACTGTTCGAGAAGACTACTCCGAGAATGGTGATGCATGGGGAGACTTTACGTTTGAGCAATCAAGATCAAGAGCTTATAGATGGTCTGAAGACGGTTTAGCGGGTGTTAGTGATGCCCATCAGCTTATCTGTGCCTCGATGGCCTTGTGGAATGGCAAGGATCCCATCTTGAAGGAGAAGTTGTTTGGTGTCACTGGGCCACAAGGTAATCACGGTGAAGATGTCAAGGAGTTGTACTACTACTTGGACAACACTCCTACGCATTCGTATATGAAGTATCTCTACAAGTATCCTCAAAATGAATACCCATACGAAGAGTTGATAAGGCAAAACGGGCAAAGATCCAGGGAAGAAAGAGAGTTTGAGCTCGTCGATACTGGTATTTTTGAAAACAACGAATATTTCGATATAGTTTTTGAGATGGCTAAAGATGAACACAAGCCTGATGACTTGTATTTCAGAATCACAGCTTACAACAGAAGTGAAAAGGCTGCCCCATTGCACGTCATTCCAACGCTCTTGTTCAGAAATACATGGTCATGGGGAATCGATGAGGAAAAAAAGCATCAAAAACCAAAGCTAACGAGAGAATTCAAGGATTCTGACTACTCTATCAAATTGGACCATTGGAAGTTTGGCGGCAAAAGATTGTCTTTTGCTCCTTCTCCAGGTATCACTGAAGATTCGCCGGACGTTGAGCCAACCTTGTTGTTCACTGAAAATGAATCGAACGAGTCCAAGTTGTTTGGCTGCAAGGAGAACAAATATGAGTTTGTCAAAGACGCTTTTCATGATTATATTGTTAGCGGTGAAACTAAAGCGGTCAATGCTGATGGTTTTGGTACTAAATCATGTGCAGTTTTTTCATTCACCGAAAATGGTGGAGTTCAACCTGGTGATTATGTCACTGTTCGTTACAAGTTGTCGTCAATTGATGATTCAGAATCTGCTGAGATCGATGAAGAAGAATTTGATAATGTAATTGCAAGAAGACAAGAGGAAGCCGATGAATATTACTGGTTGTTGTCGCCAGTTCCACTTTCTGATGAAATGAGAAATGTTCAGAGACAATCTTTTGCTGGTTTATTGTGGACTAAGCAATATTATCACTTCATTTATGATTATTGGTATTACGGAGATCCTGGTACTGCCATCAAACCACCTTCAAACAGGGCGAACGGTAGAAATAAAGAATGGAAGCATCTTTACATAGATGATATTTTGTCAATGCCAGACAAGTGGGAGTACCCGTTTTTTGCAGCTTGGGATACTGCCTTTCACTGTATTCCACTCTCGATAGTTGATCCAGAATTTGCCAAGAAGCAGTTGGACTTGTTAACAAGAGAATGGTATATGCATCCAAACGGTCAAATTCCAGCTTATGAATGGAACTTTAGCGATGTCAATCCTCCTGTTCATGCATGGGCTGCTTTCAGAATTTATAAAATTGAGAGGAAAATTCACGGAAAGCAAGACTTGGCCTTTTTGGAACGTGTTTTTCAGAAACTTTTGTTGAATTTTACTTGGTGGGTCAACAGAAAGGATACAAACGGTAATAATGTGTTTGAAGGTGGATTTTTAGGCCTAGATAATATTGGTATCTTCAACAGATCCGAACCATTGCCTACCGGCGGTATATTAGAGCAAGCAGATTCTACTGGTTGGATGGCTTTCTTTTGCTTGCAAATGTTGAACATATCATTGGAGTTAGCAAAAACAAGACCAACGTATGAAGATATCGCATCTAAATTTTTTGAGCACTTCTTGTTAATTTCAGATTCAATGACTTATAGAGACGCTGGAAGAAATGAGAAAGAAGCAACGGAGCATTCTTTATGGAATGAGGAAGATGAATTCTACTATGATGCAATCTCTTGGGGTGACAACTGGAAAGAACAATTACCAATCAGATCATTAGTTGGTTTGATTCCACTTTACGCAACAATGGTTTTAGAACCGCAGATTTTGGCCAAATTTCCTTCGTTCAAAAAAAGACTTGACTGGTTTGTCGACAAGAGAAGTCACATTGCCGATCGTAACATTGCTTCCATGAATGAAAGGGGTAAAGGTGATCGTTTATTGTTGTCTTTGGTGAGTAAAGAAAGATTGACCGCAATTTTGAAGAAAATGTTAGATGAGGATGAGTTTCTTTCCCCACATGGTATCAGATCTCTTTCCAAATTTCATGAGAAGAATCCTTTTGAAATGAATGTCAAAGGTACAAACTACAAAGTGCAATACTTACCAGGTGAGTCGGACTCTGGTCTCTTTGGTGGTAACTCGTCTTGGAGAGGACCAGTTTGGTGTCCTGTTAATTTTCTTCTTATTGAATCATTGCAAATTTTTTATTTGTACTATGGTCCTTCTTTCAAAGTTGAATGTCCAACTGGTTCAGGCCAAATGTTAAATTTAGGTCAGATTGCACAAGAGTTACAGCACAGACTAATACACCTATTCATACCTGATGCAAGTGGTGAACGTGCCATCAATGGTGGTCACAGTCAATCGAATCACGACGAATTTTTCAAGGATTACGTTTTGTTTTATGAATATTTTGACGGTGATACAGGAAGAGGTCTTGGTGCATCTCATCAGTGTGGTTGGACTGCCTTAGTTTCAAAATGGATCAATGATGCGGGCGTCAGTTGTCGTATTCCAAAGACTCCTAGAACTTCTAAATCATTTTTAATCAACGAGAAAGATTTTGAAAAATACTTACCAAAGAATATTCTACCTGGTAATTTACAGAGGAGAAAATCTGGTAAGTCTTTATTGAATATCACCACTCAGGCGTTGGGTTTGACTGATGATGAAGCAAGAACTGTTGGTAGAAACGGTTTTCCCGGATTATCAAGGTTTAATAGTACTCTGACTATAGGCTCAGGAATCTCTAGAAGTGTCACCAGGGAATCAGCGACTACAAATGAGACTGATGAGGATGAACCATTGCTCATAGGGCAAATAAGAAGGCTTTGCAGCAACTTCAAGGTTGGTGATGATGATGATTCTGATGGCGCTATTTCTCAAGACGAACTAGTTACCAACAGTGGTTAATCGAAGTTTATCACTTTTTCATTTTTTACAATTTAGTCTTTTCTGGTCAAGCTTCACTGGCATCTTGTTTTCCAACACCCAGTCGCGTGTTGAGTCTATTTACTCACTTCTATTCATGTTGTTGTTGTTAATTGATATTCACTAATATTCAAGTAAATTAAAGAGATGGGAACCTTTAACTAACGGTTTTAGGAGAAGTAGAGGGGAACTTTACTTGAGAAATTCGGGAAAGTTCTCATAATCATCTGGTATATTCAACTCTTGTAAAATCATTTGTTTCGACACGTTTGAAGTTCTGACAAGATAGCTCAAAATCAACTCAACGTTATCCAATAATTGATCACTGACAAGTGAAAGTTTTTCAAATTCGCTCTTCAAAGACTCCAAATTCTTCGGGCTATTTTCTTCCAAGGTTTGAAGCTTTGCGATCTGCTGATTCAATCTGGTTTCAAGAGACTCAACTTCTGCGGAAATTTTTGATCTTGAACCACCACCTTTTCCCTTTCCCATGCTTTCCCCTCTACATGATTTCGCACCCTCGATTTCTGATTCGATCGTTTTCTTCGATTCCTCTAAGCTTTTCAAGCTTTCATTATACCTGTTGTAGTCAGAGGTCAATTTCTTCCTCACATCATATTCGAAACACCAGTAGAGGTTTGCAATCCCACATTTTTCACACTTTACTAGATCATCATCCAATAACATCTTTAGTATATCCTTGATCTGCATCGAAGGAATACCGCTACTCTTTGATCCCAAATTCTCAATCTCTTTTATATTGTAAAACTCATGCCTCAGCTTGAAGAAGTCCAACAACTTTTGCTTTTTCTCTTCTATTGATAACCCCTTCTTTGGTGGCTATTTTTTGTTGTTGTTCACAATATCAGCTGTCAGTAAGCCACTAAAGCTCAATCAAAGCTTAAAGCTAATTAGATACAACACTTACCATTTCTATGATCAAACTGACTGTGTTTTGAAGCACTGGAAATAGCCACTGGTTGTGGTTGGTTCTTGTCCTTCTATCTCAATCATACCAGCTTGGAGTTTTTGAGCTGTTGAAGGTCGTGTACGGATATCGGCTGGGCCAATCGGTCTGAAAATAGTGAACGAATTCTACGATAGAACAGCGTTCCTGATTGAGTCTTGAGAGAGGTAATCAGACCATAAATAAGGTGTATAAAGCTAGAATCAATGGGTAAACAATCAACAACGGAGGCTAGATTGATCGAACTTTTGAACTCGAGGGAAAACTCGAACAAGTGTGGTGAATGTGGTTCTGTGTTTCCAACTTGGGCCTCGTACAATTTGGGTATTTTCTTGTGTGGTCGCTGTGCCTCATTACACAGGAAGCTAGGCCCTGAAATTTCCAATGTGAAGTCCTTATCGTTAGATAACTGGTCGACTGATGAGATTAGTTCGTTGTCCCGAGTTGGAAATAGAGAGGCTAAAAAGATTTGGAACCCAAGAAACGTTCCATTTCCATACGATGAAGAGGACACAAATGGATTGGAAAACTATATTAAGGATAAGTATGTGGAGGGGAAATTCAGATACGATGCAATTGATGAGCGTGACTATCACCCGTCAGCTGGAAGACATAAGAAAACTTCAACCTCTCGTTATTATGATGAATATGGGGTGCCACTATCGTCATCGGCAAATTCCTCCAAAAATTTCTTGTCTTTGAAAAGAAACGGTTCATCAACCTCTTTCTTATCGAGAAACAAAACCGGATCATCATCCAGAGCTCCACTGAGCTCTGGGGGATACTCTAACTCATCTAGAAAATCTTATTCAGTTCCAAGATTGGGTCATAGGAGGATTACATCTTACGAAAGAGATGATTATGAAAGGTTAGCTAATAAGTTGAATAGAGAACTTGGATTTGAGGACTTGGACATAATGATAGAAGCATTGGTTGCTTCTAATGGCAACTCAGATATGGCAATTGAAGCTGTACTTGATTATTCAAGTAAGAATAATAACAATAATAACGATGATGGTCCTCCACCTCCACTACCTCAAAGAAAAGAAAACTTCTTAACAGCAACCAAGACAGGAATTCCAGGCTCATCTACTAACTGGCTAGATGGACCATCTTCACAATCTCAACTGCCACAAATGATGCAATACGTTGATCCAAACACTGGAATTGTGACGTTTGTTGATCCTACAACTGGACAACAATACATTGATCAAAGTCAGCAACAACAGTATATCATGTTGCAACAGCAACAAGCCCAGCAACAGCAAATGCCACAACAGACAGGATTAGGCTTAGATAAATCAACCATTATGTCGTTGTATCAAAGGCCTGATTTATATGTCTCGCCTGTTGCGATTGGAGAAGAGCAGAAGACCCTGATAGAAAAGCAATTGATGGAGCAACAGCAACAGCAACAGCAACAGCAACAACTAATCCAGCAGCAGCAACAAATGGCCTTACAACTGCAGTATTCTTTACAACAACAACAACAACAACTGCTGCTACAACAACAACAACAACAACAACAGTATATGATGATGATGCAACAACAGCAGCAACAACAACAACAGAATCGATTCTGGGGACGGTAACATAACTTTTGCACAATGCTTTTAACTTCTTTTTTCTTTTCGCTTTTTACTCTTTTGTTTTTTGACTGTAGGTTTGTGTTCTATGCTCTTTTGCTGGTCCATAAAGTGGATCTCGTTTTACCCATTGACTTATTTATGCACTCAGTTGAGAATTGTAACTTTACTATAAATTTTTTCAGTAGAATCGAGAAAAAGACGATTGCATAATCTATTCAAGGATTGCTTATTATGTTAGCTATGATGTAAATAACTAAATCTCTGCTTATACATGAAGCCTTTTGGTTCAAGCATCCTCCATCTTTGTATCTGTATCTTCTTCCTTCACCTGATCAGTACTTCCACTGTCTCCGGCAGCCTCGGTCTCTTCCTCTTGTTTGATTTCGGCATCTTCCTCTTTGATCGCCTCTATTTTAACCTCATTCTTCTTTTCGCGATCCAGCAGTTCTCTTTCTTGCCTCAGCCTTTCCTCCTCCAACGATAAACGTAATGCTAAAGCTAATTCTGGATCCATGTTTGGATCTGCGCCTATGTCAAAGAAATCATCATCATTGCCACCCATGGAACCAAACTCACCAGCATTGAATCCTGAGTTATCAGAACCTTCATAAAGAATCGGAGATGCGAGAACATGTTCATACAACAACTTTGGTCCTGGCGATACGGTCAACAAATGTGATTGTTGATCCTTATCAACGATTTCGATAAACTTCTCCAACTTGGAAGTATTCAACTGCTCCGAGCCAAAATTTATAAAATCAATGCTGATATTGTTCTTTTTGAGTTTTTTGGCTAGTTTTTCAAGCTCTTTGTCATCTTCCTCAATTGGACTACCAATAAATACAATTACTCTCTGATGTTGAACTTTATTTTGACGATGTTTCAAAACCAACAATGCAACCTGAATTCCAGTAGTCAAATGTAATTTTTTACCTTCAACCTTAGTTTCATGAATACCGGACAAGATTCTCCCAAAGTCAGGTGTTAAAGTTGATAAAACCTTTGGACCATCACCGCCAATTGACAATAAACCACACGTATTTTCTGGATTTGAGTTTATCTTACGGCTGAACACATAATCAATTGCTGTCAATTGTGCCTCAAACCTTGTTGGAGTGTAGTCCCCGTTTCTTGAAAATTCAGTGTTATCAAGTAGAATAACAGTAGCTTCAAGAACCATTTTTGTGTTGCTTGGCTATCGATGATTGTTGACCGTTTAAATGGACTTGGACGATATATGAGATCCTCTGAAGAAAAATGAAATACCTGACTCAAAAATCTGACTAATACCACAATTAGTCTTTTATTCAATGGTTTAATCAAGGACTGAATATTCAATAACCAGAAGATGATTTCATAGTCAATAATAATCAGTGGCAACAATGTTTTCTCTTGGATTTTTACGCTTGGTTGGTTGAGACACGACCTTTTTGAGAGCACTAACTCTACGTATAAGAGGTTGAAGAGCATTTGGCACTATCAGTATCTAATTTTGAACTGAATAGGCGATTTTGCTATTCCAATATGTAGAAGGTAATGATTAAGAGTTGTTTATTCACCATTGAAGTTTTTGAAGCAGGAAAAAAAAAAATAGAGAAAGAAAACTACAAAAGTTTTGCTTGCTTCATGTCGTTTTCAAAATCATGCTTAGCTTGATTCACCAAATTTCTATCTTTCAACAACAGTAAGGCAGTCAATGCCATTCCAACCGCAGATTTTAGGCAGGAGTAATGACCTTGATCAGTTCCTGCAGCTTTCTGGAATTCTGTAGTATGTGGGCTATTTTCACTTTCCACGTAAAAAACACCGTGAAAAGTTGGGATCAGATATGAGATATTGCCCTGGTCTGTAGATGCTCCTGAAGTCACCAACTTTTCAACATCATATGGGTTCAAAATCAAGTCTGGGTATACATTGGATTTTCGTGATGCGGTGTTGAAGAAATCTCTGTATAAATCGGACAAAGTTTTGTTTGAAGTCAAGTCTTTATAGGCGAGTTTCTGAGTCATCTTGACGGAACATCCTGTACCAAGCGCACCTGCCCTGTAGCAGTTATAAATCTTGTCGGCCAACTTCTCCAACCTCAGCTGAGATCTTGCTCTGATAATGACCTCAGTTTTTGTGTAATCGGGGATAATATTTGTTGCCGCACCGCCAATTTTCAACTGGCTTTGACAGATATCACCGGGCTCAAATTGCTGTCTCAATAGACTTACAGCGTCATATGCCAAAATAGCAGCATCTGAAGCATTGATGCCCTGCCAAGGAGCAGCGGCAGCGTGAGCAGACTTTCCAAAATATTCAACTTCCAAGATCTCGTGCAGGGAGGTGTGAACCCAAGAAGCACCAGGAAACTCATTTGTACCATGGGCCATAAGCGACACATCGCAGGATTTGTAGGCTCCAGCATCCAATAGCTTGATCTTTCCTCCTCCGCCCTCCTCAGCGGGGGTCCCAAACAATTTGACAGTTCCGGGGATCTTGAACTCAAGCATTGCCATCGAGGTCACCACAGCAGATGCCAAACTAGCAGTTGCAATCAAGTTGTGGCCACACGCATGGCCAATGCCTGGCAAGGCATCATATTCCGCATTGAACGATACAACAGTCGGTGAAAGCTCCGGCATGTGCTCGAACGTACACTCGAACGCGGTCGCAATACCGTACGCAGCCTTCACAACCGTCCAGCCCTCCTGGTTGGACATGAACTGGGTCAACTTCTCGTGAGCAAGATACTCCTGGTGCAGCATTGGGCTAGTTAGTATTGGGCGGACATCAGATCAAGTCACATGACTCACTTACCTGGTATCCAAGCTCTGGATTGGACCAAAGAAACTCATTGACGAACTCCTGGAACTCTGCACATCGCTTCTCGAGCAACTGGCTCTGAACGAAGTCTAACAAACCGTCTTTGCAACTCATCGTGGTGACGCCTATGGTCTCCACGAGCAACACACACGAATGGATCTTGGTGGTTTATATGGTAGTCCAGCTTGAGTGCGAGATAAGAAAAAAGTACTAGCCTGATTCCGCTGGGCTCGAAAAACACCCAGCCAGATCCGCCGCTGGCTGCCACGCTCCCATCTCCAGGCAAATCGTTCTCACCAGAACCCCAGCCAGGCTGCAAACACAAGTCTGGGCACATTCAGGCACTGGATCAAACATACTTCGGGTCCCCATCATCTAGCTTTTTTTACAACTGCAAATACGAGCTCCAGATCCCTCCAGATCCCTCCAGTACTTGGACCCCTTCCCCGGACCCGCCCTCCCTCATTCCTGTACTGCAGCATCCCCAGCGTCCCCAGCGTCCCCAGCATCTCCAACATGTAAGCTACAAGCAATCTGACCGCTACATTATGCTATATGATGAAATTAGCCACATTTTGACCATCTCATGCCTCTATACACCTACACCGCCTGCAAAAATGGGCGTTCTCGCACTACCCCCCCTCACTCACCCCCCAAATCACCTAATCCTCACGCGCACAAGAGCCACACCAGGGCCAATGCCAACGCAAACCTTCAACAGGAAACCCTACAGGACCAGATGAGAGTGCCTGGTTTCACCCAAGACAATAGATGGCATAATCTTATTGCTCGATTCCCTAGGCGGTTCAGTATGGCTCAGTGGGTTGGCCTAGATAAGCAAAGGCTCTTATATTCACACATTTTGGGAGTGGAACCACAGTTTTCGTCATTTTCGTCATCTTCCTCGTAGTCACGTGAATGATCCTAACTTGCGAAACATATTTTGGGGATGTAAATATTTTCAGGTAGGTAGCACAAGCAGTTGGTGGGTTGTATGTGTGGTGTTTGTTATTTGTCAGTGAAGCGGATGCTGTGGGAGAAATTTGTATAAAAGCAATTGCAAATCTGGAAGTAAGCGAAAGTTGAAGTGAGGTTTGAAGCAGCAGCAGCAGTGAGAAAGTTGAAAATCGATTAATAAGTAAATGTCTTCTTCAGCAAGCCCATCGCAGCAGAAGGCCTCTTCTGTCAAAGACACAGATATCACGCTCGAGGTGCAAAACACGTCCACCACGATTTCTAACGGCAACTACTACTCGATAGAGTCCTACGACGAGCACATCGTGACTCCCTTGGATTGGGGGAGAGAGACGTTCAAGAACCCAGCGCAGAGAAGTAAGGACTACTTGGTGTCTCTCTTTCCCATTGCCAAGTGGATCTTGCACTACAACGGGACGTGGCTCTACGGTGATTTGATTGCTGGTATCACGGTTGGCTGTGTGTTGGTTCCGCAGTCGATGTCGTACGCCCAGTTGGCGGGTTTGGATGCCCAGTACGGGTTGTACTCCAGTTTCATTGGTGTGTTTATCTACTGTTTCTTTGCAACCTCGAAAGATGTGTCCATTGGGCCCGTTGCTGTTATGTCGCAGCACATGGCCAAGGTTATTGCTAAGGTGCAGGGAAAGAACCCAAACTATTCTGCCCCAACCATCGCCACCACTTTGACCTTGCTCTGTGGTGGTATTGCCTGCGGCTTGGGTGTCTTGAGATTGGGTTTCATTTTGGAATACATTTCAGTCCCAGCAGTTTTTGCCTTTATGTCAGGCTCTGCCATCTCCATCATCAGTGGACAAGTTCCAGCCTTGATGGGATATAACAAGAAAGTGAATACCAGACAGGCTACCTACCAAGTCATCATCAGCAGTTTGAAGCACTTGCCAGACACCAAGGTTGACGCTGCATTTGGTTTGGTCTCTTTGTTTATCTTGTACAGTTGGAAATATATCTGTGACTTCGGTGAAAGGAGGTTCCCAAGGTCCAGAAAGTGGTTTTTTTACACCTCCGTCATGAGAAATGCCGTTGTCATTATTTTTGCCACCTTGATCTCTTGGTGTGTCACTAGACACCATCGTTCAGATCCACCAATTTCGATTCTTAAAACAGTTCCTTCGGGTTTGAGAAACGTTGGTGTCATGAAAATGGACTCTGACATTGTTAAAGATTTGGCTTCTGAGATTCCTGTTAGTGTTATCATCTTATTATTGGAGCACATCTCCATCTCCAAGTCTTTTGGTAGAGTCAATGATTACAAAATTGTTCCAGATCAAGAGTTGATTGCCATTGGTGTTACCAACTTGATTGGTACATTCTTCAACGCTTACCCAGCCACTGGTTCTTTCTCAAGATCGGCTTTGAAATCCAAGTGTGGTGTCAAGACACCGCTTGCTGGTATCTTCACCGGTGTTGTTGTCTTATTAGCTTTGTACTGTTTGACAGGTGCTTTCTACTACATTCCAAAGGCTGCATTATCCGCTGTTATCATCCACTGTGTTTCCGATTTGGTCACTCCTTACACAACAACTTTGAAACTCTACCTCATCAGCCCATTGGATTTTGGTATTTTCATTGTTGGTGTTTTTATTACCATCTTCTCGTCGATTGAAAACGGTATCTACTTTGCTATTTGTGCATCTGTCGCCGTTTTGTTGTGGAGAAACTCAAGACCAAATGGTGTATTTTTAGGTAAAGTCAAGATCGCCGAATTGAAAAACCCACTCATCAACTCCAACAACAATGACACTGAGACTTCATCAGTTGATTCAACAGATAAGAAAAATTTTGTTGAAAAAGAAATATCATATGTTCCAAATCGTTCATCAGTCTCTTCACAAACAAACCTCAAATTTTATACAAAGTGGGTCCCATTACCAGAATCAAAATCATCGTTGACAAACAGTATTCATACATCTTTGATCAACCCAAATATAGACGTTACTCCACCACAACCAGGCATATTGGTTTTTAGACCAACTGAAGCATTCGTATATCCAAATTCATCTCTTCAACTTGACAGAATTCTCAACGAGGTTAGAAGGACAACAAGAAGAAGTGACAGCAAGAGGTACAGCAAAACTGGTGACAGACCTTGGAATGATCCACCTCCTTTACGTGATTTGAGATTCCCAACCCTCAAAAGAATCTTCACCGGCGCCAAGAATGCTCCTTCTACTGAAGATTTGATTGATGAGGAAGAAGAGCATGATCCAAGACCAGTTATTAGAGTGATCCACTTTGATTTTTCCTCTGTTACCGGAATTGATGCAACAAGTGTCCAAGCTTTGGTTGATTTGCAAAAAGCAATTGTTGTTTATTCTGGTTCTCCAGTTGAGTTCCATTTCAGCTCAATTTTGAGTCCTTGGATAAGAAGAGCTCTAATTGCTGCTGGGTTTGGGAGTCCAACAACGGAGATAAATGGTACAACATACAACGTCAACTCTGATAAATATCTCAATGTTGGTGCTTCAATTTCAAAGAATGAAGATGATGAGGAATCAGGCCTGGCTGAAATTTACTACCCAACCAACAGTACAGAGACCCCATTCTTCCATTTTGATATTCCTGCTTATGATTAGTTTTTTTTGGTGAACTTTTGGGTTATTTATTTTTTTCATCTTATTGCTTATTACTATTTACTACTTTGCTATTTTTCTTTAGAGGGCTTACTATTTTTTTTTCTGATTTGCTTTTAATTATTGTATATTGTCCGGTGCATTTCTTCATATTCGAAAATATAGAACTTCAATGTTTCAAAGCGCTGACATTCCTGTAAAATTGATCACCTATACTCAAATTGTGTTAGGAGGTTTCCTTTAGTTCAATTCAAATTGGATCTACACTGATTGGTGATATCTGAGATTTGCTTCATATAGAGTTGTAAAACTTTCTGCTATACAAAAAAATGCAACATGCAAATGAAAAATGAATGCCACTGAAAATAAATATATTGATGAGATAACCAGCTATAATGAAAAACATGTTGTAATCCTCGAGAGACTTATCGAAAGCAACTCTTGAGTCAAAGAAATTGAAGCAACATTTTAGGCACTCTTTCAACAGCAAAGAGTTAATGAAATACAAGACATAATGAACGATATAGCAAATGATAATGAAGATAGATAAGGTTCTCAATCTCAAGAGAAATTTTTTCTTTGCTGTCAAACTTTGAAGAAAGTCAAGATGGCTTTCGAAGTGAGCCTTTTTATGGGAGGCAATCTTGGTGGACCAGTATATCAATAACTGAGCAAGACACATGTAAACCAAAGAGATATTGATACCAATGTAGTTTGAGTATTTGAACACGATCAATTCACCCACGTTCCGTACAAGTTTCAACGTATTGAAGCGATGAGCATTATATTTTTCCAGGGACAAACTGCCATTCACATCCTCTTTCAAGGACAAATAAGATGGAATGTCCATATAGTCTGATAACCTTTTGACAAAACTCTCATTTGCGGTCTTGTTGGTCATACTGAATGGTATGCTCTCTCCAACGGAATCAACTAAAAATGTCTTCGCTAAATACCACCTATCCGGTTCTATTTGTCCCTCCAAATGACAGTTCAACTCGAATACCAGAAACAAACAATGGGTTGACAAATTCCCATTTTCGATAAATGTTGGCCCAATGTAAGTAAGATCCAATTTTGGAAAGTGGGGATCCGACATGGTTATTGATCTTAGGTGTTGATAGGACGACATAGTGACTCTGAAGCTTGGTAAAACGAGCTGAATACTGAATAAATAACACTCCTGCAAGTAGTTGAGATACACTAACAACATTCCGAATATCAAGTATAGGACCGAAATAATCAATCTGGAAAGTATATAATCTTGAGTCAAATTTTTACCTGAAAACAGTACTTGTGCTGCAACCATGATTTATTATCTAATAGAACAGACAACAATCTTCCCAACCATTATGATGAGATTGACCTACTATCTTTCTACAAGTTTCAAACCTTATGTCATAAGACTTTGTTAGGAAATTATACATATAAATCAAGTCTATCTCCTTGTTGATCAACAGCGTCTATTTTCCTGATACAAGAGGCGGACTTTTTTGGGTAAACACACAATCAACGATTAAAAGATACAGATGAACCGCACTGATTACAAAAAGCAAACCGGTCTTTTCTTCTCTAACCAGTAAACACTCTAAAGAATGTTAGCAAAGGCAACGACTGCAGCTCCTAAAGCGCCAAAGATTGAGGCGGCGTTGGCAATGTTAGCACCACCCTGAGACGAAGACGATGCAGATGAGGAGGAGGAGGAGGAGGATGAGGATGAAGATGAAGATGAAGATGAAGAGGTTTTGGATGTGGTTGATGCTGATGTGGTTGATATTGATGTTTTCGTCAGAGAGGTGATTGCCCCAGTAACGGAGGCAGTTGATAGCTCGAAATCCGACTCTGAGTAGTAACTGTTGTCGGTAGCATTGAAGCATGATAAGGCATATGATGAGGTATCAAATACCGACTTTTCAACAAAAGTGATGTCAGCACAGGCGTAGTGAGTAACATTGGCACCATCGTCGATAGCCATGTATTCTAATTGGATAGTAGCATTATCTCCAGATTCGACTGAGGATGGTTGATCTGGTAAGTAATAACAGGTATGGCCAATATCAATTTGAGTTGTGAGGTTTCCGTTTGCCCATTCGTCGAAGTCATCATTCGACTGCGGATTAGAGTTGTATGAGATCTTCAACGAGACTGACCAGGCGGAGTGTGACTTGGCGACCAATGAGACGAAACCGTCATCTAACGATTGTTCGGTTCTGTTTTGAATTCCAGCATTTGAGCCACATGGTGCATCAAGCTCAGTGTCTTCTGACCATTCTCTTGCAGTTGGATACAAAAAGGTGATTTCACCCATGGTTTGAGCAAATGTTGAACCGTGATCAAGGGCCTCTGCCTCTGCCTCTGCAAATGCTAGAGCAAAGGCCTCGGGGCTGGCATAAGGAATGGCTTTGGCCTCAACAGAAACAACTGTAGCGGCAACCAGAATACACGATAGCAATGACAGTTTCATTTTTGATGTCCTTATTTCGATTGAAGATTTGAATTTATTTTTAAAACATCGCAAGAAAAATGCTCTTAACTCACCTTATATATATATCAAAAGCTTTCCAAAATAGGTCTCCTTCTTTTACACTGACATCTAAAAAATATCTTCACCTTGGCCATATCAAGCCGTTATTCAACTTGGACATTGCCTGTTTGCTATCAGGTCTTTGTAGAGATTATGCTAACAGTATATTGGCCCATGTGACTGTTGAAGTCTGGTTTTACTATGCGCAAGGCTTTCACTCACCGACAACACCGATAACGTTCACTCATGACTAACAATCAAAATTTTATTTCTCATTTGTCTTCCTTAGACATGAATTAGCCTTGACAAAAGAAAGATTGTAAGTTTGTCAATCAAAGTGCTCATTGGTAACTAGGTAAGCGCGAAATATCAGAAATCGAAAAAGTTTGATTGTACTTCTTCCCCACGATCAATCAACAAAATGAAATATAGGATCTAATTCTATTGTCTCAGAGGCAAAAATTTCAAATTCCCAGGACTGAAAAATCCAAGAACCAGGAGTTTGTGGCCAATTGAAATCCGATTTCCAAGGATGCCCGTAGAAAGTAAATGAGTTCAAAGCTTCCTAGCAAAATATCCTTTCCCTACTAATTTATCTCACCAAGTAAACAAATTTTGTCTTACTTTGCCCAATGAAATCAGCAACAGTACGACTTCTGCTGTTTTCTTGCGAATCTAATCGAATAAAACCATTTTTAAAGTCATTTAATGCGTTTGATTCAATGAACTAAGAGTTTAGGGATAATAGGGATAATATAGGTAGTGTAAGTCATTACAATAATATTGATATTATGTAATCAAAACTGTCTTGCCACCCTAAATGGATTGAGCCTTTGATAAACTGAAAGGAACACTGTTTAATTCAAAGTTGGCTTTAAACACTACAATAAACTCCAGAACAATAGCTATCAAGTTTGATTAAAATGTCAACCGTCTCAGGTAAGTCCACTAGCAAATAAAATGACACCATTGCCTTTATCATCTTCTTGTTCACTTACTGACTAAACTTCTTTTTTGTTCATGCGTAGTTAAAATCAAACATGCTGGTAAAGTTTACGATCTTGAGGTCGATTTGAGTGAACCTGGATCAGTTTTCAAGCTACAAGTATACTCTTTGACGAACATTCCACCTGAAAGGCAGAAGGTTCTCTTGAAAGGTGGCCAATTGAAAGATGATGCTGATATGCGCTCCTACGGTTTCAAACCAAATCAAACAATTATGGTTCTTGGTACACCAGACTCGCAATTGCTTCAAAAGCCAGCAAATCCAATCGTGTTCAAAAAGGATGAGGATGATACTGAGCCGTTAAAACTGGAACCTTTGGGTTTAAAAAATCTTGGTAATACTTGTTATTTGAACAGTTCTTTGCAATCGTTATTCACAGTCAAAGAGCTCAACGACAGTTTGGGAAAGTTTGACAAGCACAATGGATCCCAGCAAGAAAATTTTATATTCTTCATGAAGCAATTATTCGAGAAATTATCCAAGAAGGAGTCAGGAGAAGCTGTAATACCCTTAAACTTCTTGTCAATTTTGAGGTTGAATTTTCCTCAATTTGCTGAAACTTCACCAGAAGGCTTCTACAAGCAACAGGATGCAGAAGAAGCTTTTTCTCAAATTTTGTCATTGGTTTTATCTCAGTTCCCTCAATTGAACAATTACTTCAAACTAGAATTCAAGGTTTCCACTAAATGTTTAGAGACCGACGAGGATCCAACCTACTCGTTTGAAGAATCGTCAAAATTGAGTTGTCATATATCAGGAACAACAAATTTTCTCAAGGATGGATTGATTTCTAATCTTAAGGAAGATATCGAAAAAAATAACGATTCATTAGGCAGGAATGCTAATTATGAGATCAGCAGAAAAATTGTCAGATTACCAAAATACTTGACTGTTCATTTCGTTAGATTTTTCTGGAAAAGAGATACAGGTAAGAAAGCCAAGATTTTAAGAAAAGTCCAGTTTCCCTTCCAGTTAGATTTGGCTGATTTATTAGACGATGATATAAAGCAGTCAAAATGCGAGACCAGAGATAAAATTCACGAAATCGAAAAGACAAATGAAGATGAGAGTCGTTCTTTCAAGAAATCAAAAACTTACGCTAATGCTAATAGGTCAAGAGCTCAGTTAGAAGAACAAGAATTAGAATTGATAAAGTTACGCACAAAATGGTCACAGAAGTTTTCGGAAGCCTTTCCTCATGATTTTGACCCAGCAACTGGTGAAAATCCTTCATCTTTATATGATTTAAAGGCGATAATTACACATAAGGGTGCTTCTGCTGATTCTGGGCATTATCAATCTTTTGTCAAAGATGATAAAGATCTCAGTGGAGAGAATTGGTGGATGTTCAATGATGATAAAGTCTCAATAGTCAACAGGGATAGAGTCGAACAATTGTCTGGTGGAGGTGAAAGTGACAGTGCTTTGATTTTGTTGTATAAAGGATTGGGACTTGAGTAAGACAAGTGATCTTTTTGATGTAGTTTTGAAATGAGAGGTTTTCATCAGACTAGCTCAACTACATATCTAGGCATTTTACCAAATGAATATCGGAAGGAGCCTTTCGCAAAATAGAAGGTATTTTTATCCTGAACAGGCTATGTAGTTCAATACCCTTATTCTGTCCTTTTGCTTTTCAATTGCTCTTCAAAAAATAATTACTCTATATTTAGACGTCAAACATTTCTGATAAAATAGAATATACTATACAATGCACTTCCCCTATAATGCACCAACCAACTTTTTGAAAGATTCTACCTCATCCCAACAGTTCAATGGCTTTCCCTTGTTATCGTTCAAACATTTTATGACGTTTGATTGGGCACTGAGTACTTCATCACTCAATTTGGGTTTCATAAGATTAGCAGTCTCCAATTTCTTGTTAATTGCATCTAACTTCTCATTGATGCTTGAAACAGACGAAGCTCCATTCTCTGGTTCAATAGGAGAGGAAGAATCTAACGACTTTTCCAAATTTTCCAATGCTTGTCTTTGTAATTGTTTTAACTCTTCATTGACCCTCTGTTGAATATATGTTTCGGCATATTGAGAACGTGTGTAGTCTGACTGCAAAGAAAAAAAAAGGCTTTTTGAGTTAGTAAAAAGTGTCAAGCAATACCAGCAAAGCATGTCTGCATTGACTATTCTAAATGCTACTGACCTCAGTTGTTGAGTCCAATTGCGATAGTAACGAAGAGCTGAACTCAAGTGGTGTTTGTGGGATAAATGTTCTTGTTTCTTTTTGTTTTGAAGTTGTTGAACCCATTGTTACCTGTTATGATCCTATAAATCTACTGCCTTGAAACTTTTTGACTGAAACCTAGAAGAATTTGAGTATATATCTACATGTATTGTGATCTTGAACTTTTTCTTTTCAACTTTCAGACCCAATCAAAGATGGTTAATAAATTTTGAAAACATAGGAAATATACACGACCTTTAATAACTGTTACTGCTTCTCAGCTAATGAGATCACGAAGTAAAGCAAGAGTAGCTATGAACTGATGGTGAGGAAATGTATAGATTTCCTAGACTCAGAAAGATGTTATTGTATAGCTATTGTTGTTTGCAGTGGGTTTATTAGGGCACGAACCTCGTTAAAAGCTGCTATATTCAGGATCTTCTTACCCCTTTTCGTTTCTTAAATAATTTGAGTTTCTTTATCCAAGGACCCCTGTAAGAAGAATAGTTCAGCCTTTCACAAGAATGTTCTATGGACTGAAAGCTTTTCATGTTATCGTGTGCGAGTTACCTTTTTCACTCAAAATAGCACTTCTTTGTGAGGTTGTTGGTTGTGACTTTTTGTATGCGAAAGCGTAGCATTAGATTTGTTGCTTAAAAACTCTCAAAATCAGAATAGCTAAAAGAATGATTTTTATTCAGTATAAAATTGAATTGGCTCCCGATACAGCTTGAAAAATAGTCCATTGTTTATTCATTTCATTCTACTCAGATTAAATCTGCCAAAAATTGAGCAGAAGATTCAAGGACAGATGACAATGAATCCAGGGAGGCAGCTGGGATAACAGCATGCTTCGCGCCTGGAACAATTTTCGAGTGACTTGACCAGTATCTCTGATCAACAACAGATTTCCACTTTTCAAATAGTGCTTTCTTGTCTACAAAATCTGGAACAAATTCATCACATTCTGAGTACAAAACCAATAAAGGTTTACTGACTTTACCGAAGATTTCTTTTAGATACTCCTCAGATAGATCTGAGGAGAAGAAATCATCGTCACCTCCCATCTCCGAAAGAGAAACCCAACGATATGCACTGATCGGAGAGTTCAAAAACGCTTTTGAGAACTTTGAAGGTAAAACCTCCTCACTTTTTCCTTCTTTGATCAAACTTTTAGCGTAAGCATCGAATTCCAGCTTATCGTTCGCTGAAAGAATTCCACTGATGGCCTCTCTATCAGAAACGCTAGCTTGAAGAACACCTCCATCTACTTCCATGGCAGGAGAAGTGATTTCGAACCTCGTTAAATATTGTATGGTGTCTTGGCATCCTGTGGAATGGCCGAATAAGACAATCTTTTCTCTTTTACCACCTTTTTCAGACCTCAAGTATTGCACCAATTTTGATATTTCATCGGTATCTCTTTTCAACGAGCCAGTTCCCCATCCAATATACGAAGAGCTGAATAAGATTTGAACAAGGGACCAGCCAATTGAATCACATTTTTGAGCTAAAGGTGCCAAATATGGAACGGTCAATAAACCATCGGTCAATCCGCCTACAAATAGCACAACATTTTTTGACTGTGATGTCAATTGATTTTCAAATTCAAACGCAGTCAATCTTGGAGCATATTCAAAAACATAACCTTTCTGTGGATCAAATGAATTTTGCAAGGCCTGCATGATATATGGTATATGGTTTATACTTCAAGCCGACTTCTTCTCGAATCAGAGTATTTGTCAAACGTATTTGTTGTAATTTTTTGCGGCAAGCAAAGTGCTCAAGATTTCCGCGATTGATAAGAGACTTTCGAACATTCTAGCTGATTATTGGTTTCAAATCTTTGCACAAACATGGCAGAATTAGTATTAGTAAAAGAGCTGAGATAAAGTTAAAAAAAAATTATTAGTTATTAGAAAGCTCATGGACTAAAATGCAGGAAAAAATGGAAGCGTAAGACGTTGAAGAGATTATAAAAAAAGTTATTCGAACTGAGTTAAACAGTTGTTGTATTGTCTAATGACTCGTTGCTTTCTGGCAGCTTTTCATTCGAGCTAGACGACTCAATTGAAGTTTCAACGTCATTTGCAACAGCCTTACGGATCGACTTTGGTAATTTATCTGGTCTGTAGAATCTCAAATCAATTCTACCAGCCAAGTATAATACATTGACAATTGTCTCCAAAGCACCATAAAGAACATACATGACGACAGGTTTGAAGATCCAAGACTCAGTAGCGTAGGTCATGTCTAAGAAAACACTAACACATCTGAAAATGGCACCAATCAAAATGAAAATAGTGGACAATGTGACCAATGACATACTGAAAGTGTGGGTTAAATTTTGAGTGTTCAATTCTGAACTTGACTTATGTTGAACTGAGTTACAGTAATGAGTAGATGAAGCAATGACTCTAATAGCTTGTTTTGACTCCGGGTCTGCATTGACAAACTGTTGTTCGGCATCTTGGGCAGCCTTTGGTTCAACAAAGTAAAATGGTGAAAAGCTTTGAATCCAGTATGGTTGATAGACTGTGGTTGCCTTTGCTTGCTTGATGAAGTATGATCCAAAAATCAAGACCAAGGAGATAACAGAGTAAATGACAACGAAAACTGAAGTAAACTTGACAACATCCTTACACATATCATAGTGGTCTTGTGAAAGGAAATACAAATAAGGAACCAATACTGCAACAATTGTCATGATAACCAAGGAAATGACAATAGAATAGATGATAAGCATCACAGCCCAAAACAACTTCATGGAACCAAAGACAGGATGTCTCCAAGTGAAAATTCTTTGTGCTAAGACTAAGTTGAAAGAAGCCAAGAAGATTGAAGGTAAGACAATCAAAACACCAGAGGCTAAACCAGGGTGAAGATTCAAAATGTCCTTAGCCCAAACGATTCTCAATGCGAAACCAATGAATCTCAAGACTGAGTAAAATGCGAACCCAGCTGATAACCAGAAATAATGACCTCTGAGATAATTTTTGATGAAAACATATGAATGAGCGAGGAAGAAAATCAGGAAAATTGCAGTAAAGATAGCACTTGGAGCAATATCTTTATGATCTGGGAAAGAACCAAAGATGGATAATTGAATACCAGAAACATACTCTTTCAATGCATCTGGAATTTCGGTAATTCCATATGCTGATAATCCTTTTTTGGCTAATTTGAGTAATTTTAACAAACCGGTACCATTGGCTGCCCCATTGGTGGCCAATGTTACCTGGGTGAGAAGAGTTTCAATCAACTGTTCCTCTTGAAGTAAGGCCTGAGCTGTTGCATTAATGCTTGTGGTATTGACTGACATTGTTGGCTTTTGTTTCCGAGATGTGAATGAAAGGGCGGGAACTCGAAAGATCAAAAATTTACAGATCCATCCTCTTATATCCTTTTATACAGATGAATAAATTTTTTCCAAAACAGCGTTGATGTACATTCACTGGCATACATAGACCTACTTTAATTCCGTTGCTAGTGTATTTGGAGAAAATTTTTACTTCCTCATCTCTCAAGCACAAAATGTTGGGTAACACTAGAAGAGGAAAATAAAGGTGTGGAAGGGTTCAGCAAAATCGAGATGAGACCACACACCGACTGGCAGGGTGGGTACATCTTGAAATTTTTTTCCAAGCCCCCGGTAAATCAAACCTAAAACATCTTCTTTTGGTATTAATTCTACATGAACCCACTTATTGAAAAAGTGTGCACTGATATAAAAGATGTGTTACAGTACGACTTTTTTGTTGGGTATTTCGAGAAATTGAAGATGAAACATCAAGACTGGTGTTCACCTTGAGTTAGAAGAGAGAGAGGGGCCATCGCCTTCTCATTCTGCAAAGGCCTAATGTGTTAAGCGGCAATTGAAACAAAGGCCGCAGACTTGGCTACTCCGGCTTCAAAGCTAATTGACTAGGTTTCTCAAGAGGTATTGTGAGAGTACAGTCCAAGAAAGATGACATGCAGAACGTTGCGACAATTAAGCAAAGCAGAAGAGTTTGAGTTTGTAGCGCTTATAAGCCCTGGCAACGTTGAAACTCGATCGAAGCGTAAGGCTTTTAATTTTTTCCCTTTCAGTTTTCTTTGAGAATGAAAACATTTCACGATTATTATTGTTGAATTGGCCTTGGGAAAATTGAAGTCACCCGATACAAGTCTTAGCATACAGCTTACACTCTACTCTAGCTTAAATTTGCTGGAGCGAACTCCACCATAGATTCTTGTTGGTAAACAACCAGGTTGTTCATGGTATGATTCACTCTATTGGAATTCAATAGGGCTGCTTCCTTCTTGAGCATGAATGAAGAATCCTCAGTATCAAAAAAGCGGCAGGCCGAGAAGAGTAAGCTCTTTTAGACTAATTTCAAGTTGAACTATCAACCAAACTGGTACCCCACCGAGAAAACATTGTTAGTTATTATAGAAAAGAAAAGAAGAAGAAAGGCTACTTTTACTATTTAGTGAAAAGTACAGGCAAACCGTTTTTCTTTGAAGAACGGTATCATCAATCGCATCTAAGAGAAATCACTCGTCATCATTGAAAACAACAATACCAAAATTCGGATTGATAAATCTTGTTGGACCACCTCTTGACTCTGCAATTGCATCGATTGTTGTGCCGTCCTCATCGGTCAAATCAACAATCTTCAAATTGCTTTGAACCCTTTCTGGAACGACCGATTTTGGTAAAACTACAGTTCCTCTCCAAATTGCCCATGAAATCATGATTGTAGCCGTAGACACATTGTACTTGGATGCGATTTGAATCAAAGTTTTGTCCTTGAATAACGGAGATCCTATCGAACCCAATGGTGAATATGCTTCTAACAAGATATTGTTTTCTTCACAGTACTGCTTCAACTTGTGTTGTGGTAAATATGGATGGCACTCAACTTGGTTAACAACAGGTTTGATCTTTGTTGTCTCCGCACTCAACAATATCTTCAAATTCTTGATTGAGAAATTGGAGACACCAATTGATTTGACCTTTCCAGTGTCTAATAATTTTTGCATCAACTCGTAGGTTTTGACAAAGTCCCAACCTTCAAGACGGTCTCTAGAACCATCTTCTTTAGTTGGAAAAAATGGATCATTACCATCTGGGGTTAATGCAACTGGCCAATGCATCAAAAACAAATCAACATACTCCAAGTTGACTGTGTTATAGTTAGTAAAGCGATCAAAAATCTCAGCTTATGCAATCAAGAACAAACTTACGCTCTTTCAAAGATTTCTCCAAACCAACGAGAGGATTTGCATGATCGGTACACCACAACTTTGTTGTCACAAAAAGCTCATTCCTAGGAATCTTGGACGACTTGATGGCCTCCCCAACCTCTACTTCGTTACGGTAGCAGTGTGCAGTATCTATATGTCTATAGCCATCCTGGATTGCAGATAAGCACGACATGAATGCTTCATTCTTGTTGGCTCTCCATGTACCAAGGCCCAAGGCAGGAATAACGTTTCCATCAGCCAAAGTGTAAACTTTTGTCGAACTACGAGTGATGTAAGATGTTAGTGGCGAATGCAGGTTAGATATGCAGATTTTCAACTTGAGTTGTAACACTCTATAGCTTACTTCATTCTTAAAGTATTTTTTTTTCAGATTAAATGTGATTTTACTTCTAAAGCATCAAATCAAAGTTGCCAATGTTGTCGAACTTGGAGAAATTCATACCATCCGGACCAACAACTATCGTCGTAACGTGGAGTGCTGGTAAAAGATAGACAGAAGGGATGGTATACCCGAACAATTTGAGAAAACGAACACTACTGATTTTTAGCGGAATTCAAGCACAAAGATAACCGACCATTTTAGGTAGGTTAATCCCCAAAGTTGATTTTATATAAATATGGAACAAAGTGCACCTTTTCCCCATGATGGAAGATAGCAATGGTAGATCCAATTCATTTTTGAGAAGTCACTTAGATTCGATGTCAGGCTTATTCCAGGAGATCACCTTACCAACCGGTATAACATACAACCAACCACTTGGTTTATACATAAATGGCAAATGGAGAAAATCAGATACAACCATTGAGACAATAAATCCAGCCACTGAAGAGCCAATTACAACAGTTTTTGCAGCCAGCCAAGGCGACGTTGATGATGCAGCCAAAGCAGCTAAAGCAGCTTTCAAATTGTGGAAGAAAGTATCCAATTCAGAAAAAGCTGAGTATATCAAAAAATTAGCCGATTTGACTGAGAAAAATGCCGAGTTGTTAGCATCTGTAGAAGCTTTGGACACTGGTAAACCATTCGAAAACAATGCAAAGGCTGACATTGATGGTGTAGTAGAGTATTTGAGGTATTGTGCTGGGTGGTGTGATAAAAATCATGGTAACTATGTAAGAATTAATGCTACAAAGTTTGCTTATACTGCTCCTGAACCCTATGGTGTTGTTGGACAGATCGTTCCTTGGAATTATCCTTTGAGTATGAGTGGTTGGAAAATTGCTCCTGCTTTGGCCGCTGGTAACTGTATCATTATCAAGTCTGCTGAAAACACACCACTTTCTTTATTGTTGTTTGCTACATTAGTCGAAGAAGCTGGCTTTCCACCTGGTGTCGTTAACATCATTTCAGGCTACGGTCCTGTTGCAGGTTCAGCAATTGCTTCTCATCCATTGATAAACAAAGTTGCATTCACTGGTTCCACAAAAGTTGGTGGGATTATTCAGTCTTTGGCTTCGTCAAACTTAAAAGCAGTTACCTTAGAATGTGGAGGTAAGTCTCCTCTTATTGTTTTTGAAGATGCGGATCTTGATGAATGTGTAAAGTGGGCCGCATTTGGAATTTTCTACAACAGTGGTCAAAACTGTACTTCAAACAGTAGAATTTACGTCCAGGACTCAGTTTATGAGAAATTCTTGGTCAAGTTCAAGGAATTCACCGAATCGAAATACGTCTTGAAAGCTCCTTTTGATGAAACTTCAGAGATGGGACCTGTTATCAGCAAAGTTCAGTATGACCGTATCAACGACTATATCAGAATTGGTAAAGAAGAAGGGGCAAGAGTTGTTTTAGGTGACGAACCAGTTTCATTCAATAAAGGTTACTATATCCCTCTGACAATCTTTGCAGACTGTACACAAGACATGACCATTGTCAAAGAAGAAATTTTTGGTCCGGTTGTTGCTGTTTCTAAGTTTTCGACTCAAGAGGAAGTTATCGAGAAAGCCAATGATTCTACTTATGGTTTAGCCGCCATGGTTTTCACAAAGGATATTGAAAGAGCTCATATTATGGCTGATGAGTTGGAGGCTGGTATGTGTTACATCAATTCGTCAAACGATGAAGATGTTCATGTTCCTTTTGGCGGTGTTAAGATGAGTGGTGTTGGTAGAGAGTTGGGCGAAGATGGTATCAAGACATATACACAAATCAAGGGTGTTCATGTCAATATGGGCACTAAATTATAATACTCTTTTTCTTCCCTGAACATAGATTCTAGTCTGCATTTTGTATCAATGGAATGAATTTAAAGGTGAGGGTGCGTAATACTAGCAAAATCAAAAAAATTCAACCCCTTCTAAAAAATGAGATGTGTTATAATAAGTTGATCGATTACAATAAGGTAAGATCAATAGACACATTGTTTCAGATCTATCCAACTATTAGTTGAAATCGGTAAATGACTGACAGTCAAATAATTGGTGCTATCGTTGGTGCTATACTTGGTGTCATCGTTTTAATCGTTTTATCCCTCTTCTTTTGCTGGCTTTATTTCTTGGAATTGGAAGTTGACGAATCAAGGCATTTGAGAGTGAGACTGAAAAGAAGTGTTGGAAAATGTCGTTTGAGCGAAGTCTCGAAGAGTGGAAGTCTGAAAAGAGCTATCGTTGAAACGTATGATGAAGAGTCGTTATTTGACCCAAACGATAGACTGAGGTCCACAAACTCAACCAATGTGATTTCTGATATCTATCATTCAAGAACTTTGAGATTGAACAAAGTCGTTTCCTTCTTGCACAATGAGTTATTCTCAGTCAAAGATTGTTATAGCGATCATTTGATAACAGTAGGCTCAATTGTGGTTGCGGTGAAGCCATACATTTCTAAGAATGAAAGGGAGATGAGTTTATCTACAGGAGATTTGGTCAGATTGGTAAGACTTTTGCAAATATCGAATAGTAATTCTCATGATTCAGATGAGGAAGATCAGATAATCATGGGCCAAGGAATATTGTTGGACTCCTATTTGGAAATGAAGGGATCATCTTTGAAAGTGTTTTCCAAAATTGACTTGCTTTCGAACTCATCAACCTTAGACTCCGCAAACAACTTTGTTTCGATGAAAGCTTCCGGTCCGTCAAAGGTCTTTTCGGGGTCCTCGCCTGTAAAGCATTTATTTCAAAAAAATGTTAATGATTTGGAAATTTTGAATTGTTTCCCAATAGAGGTTGTTTCCCTTGAAAGCACTGTAATCCAAGCTTCATCTGAACAGCAATTAGTGGTAACACCAGGTGATTCTTCTTTCAGGACAGATGTATATAATGCTTTTGAACAGGATGAAAATGGAGACTTTAACACCATCGTTCCTCCAAGTGAAGGTAATACAAGCAGCATGTTTACCGCTAACGATTTGAACAGTGTTTAATGTTCAATCAACCCTTCATTTTTTGCAGTTTCTTTCTTAAATAATACTGAAATTAAAATGTTTTCTATTAAGTTGGTAAAAAAAGCATACATTGCGAAAAATCAACGTATGAGAAAATCAATTAGCAAACAACACCAGAAACCTTAAGCCAAAATAACTATAAAATAATCCTAATCAAATCTTGAACAAAGCACCCAAAAATTATCCCAACAATCACACATCGCTGGCATGAAAAGTCAAAGCTGCCTTATCGGTAGTGATATCATTGGTTGAGCTTTTGTACAAATTCTTCCACTTTTCACTATTATCTATTGCTCTTTTCCAACTTTCCTTCAAACTATCAATTTCTTTATTCAGGTTCTCAAGCTCAAGCTTGTAAAATTCTTCCGAGGCTGAAGCTTTCTCTTTTTTTGTCTCACTGTCTTCTATTGAATTATCCGATGATATTAAGAGGTAAATGTTCTGCAACTTCTCCAAAAATTTGGTTTGTAAATCATTGAAACTGGACATCTCTTGAATTGAACTGTTCAAATCCAAATTGTTGAAACTTTTTGACTTTTTCAAATTTTCTTCATACTCTTGTACAAAGTCAGCTACCGTTGGCAAATACTCGACAATAATTTTTGAGTCTTTTTTAAAAAATGGCTGAAGTTTTGATTTCAAAAATTGATGAAGTTGTTCAAAATAAAGCTCTAAAGTTTTCAAAAACTGGCAATTCCGTTCATTATTATTGCATAGATCATAGATAAGATTCGATGAGCTTTCTAGTAACTTTTTTGTTTCTGAATCGATCACCGATTTCGAGTTCCTGGTTATGGTTGACTGTGAAATGATTCGAGACGGAGGTCCAAGAGATGCCGAAGACTGCTCCTCGCGTTGTTTATATGTAATATTTGAGGGTTCAAGAGGCAATGATGTAGACACAGAGGAGCGAAAGTTAACTTTCATTATCAATTTATCCTTCAACAGATCTATCAATATGTCTTTTTTTCTTAGCTCCATTTTGGCTTTGTCTTTGACACTTTCGATCATGCCTTTCAGCTGGTTCCTTTCCTTCTTGAGTTTCAGCTTTTCATCTCTCTCAAACTTCAAAGAGTTTCTGATTTTTAGAATCTCCAGGTCCTTTTGAAGTAGCTGATTTTCCATTACTGTTACTTTTGACTGAATAAGGTTATTTTGCTTCTGCAATCTTGTGATTTCATTCTGCTGACTTGTATACTGTTTGATAGAACTCTCATTCAATGATTTGGTCTTCTCTAACTTACTGATAAGCTCATAAAAAATATTGATTATATTCTTATCATTCTCGAGCATTGGTGATGTAATTTTGGGCAATTTTTCCGCATCATCAACTTCCAATAATGCTGATAAATCTAGAGATGAGAACAACAACTTTTGACATAAATCATCAGGTTTGAAGTAGCCTTTTTCAACCAATTTCTCATTGATGTATTGAGAGCCTTGCACTATTTGAGAAAGAGACATTTCCTGTATCCAATATGCTCCAGTTTGACTCCATCTGAAATGTCCACTGTAATATTCGAACATTTAGAGAAAGGTAAACAAACATAATCCTTCCGATCAACGAGACACTACAGAACTTATCGGTACACGACTTTGGACAATCTTTCACACTCACTTAAATGGAAAGTCACCTTGATATTACACCATCCAAGCCTTACAAGTTCCATGATAACACGAATTTTGAAGTAATCGTGAGCTCAAATAAGATGATTTTCAAACAGAACTGTTCCGATATACCTACAAATATAATTTCAGACTTGACTGCAATCAAGAGATCATAAACTGCTCGAAGATATCTATCTAATTGATTGAGCGATGAGTTTCGAAGAATATTTGGTAATCGAAACTATCGACAAAGGCAAACCTTTAGAAAGTTGAGCATCAGGAAAGCTGGGCTTTTAAGGAAAGGATGTGTTAAAATTAATAATATTCAAAAAAATTGATACTTTTGAACGAGTCCAATGGAATAAATCACGCAGTCCTTTGATCATGTTGATCAGTCCATTTCAGATTATGGTTGGGTAAAGCAGTTAGCTTATTCGAGCTCAGTAAAGTTCAAAATTTATTTCTGATATATAGGTAGGTAGGCATATGAATAAGGGCTCAAGAGAATATCAGATCAAAATTACGGACAACTATCATGACAAATCATGAGTATAAAGGATGATCATAATCAAGACTCAGAAAAATTATAGTTCTTCTTGTATGCAATAATCCAAAAAGTATAAATGGTGTATATAGTACACTTTAGCAGATTTAAGACAAGGCTAAACTTATCCCGAAGTATTTTGGTCAACATTCATTATTTTCAATCACACCTGAAACAGTATCTTGTGTTTCATTGAAAGCAGTTTGAAGTCAAGCATCAAATAAGTCTGTCACCATCTTTATTGAACGAAAATCAAAAAAATGGGGGCCAAAAAGAGGTTTCCCAAGCAAAAGACTCAAGCATTTCCGCACAAAACCTTGTTTATGAGAGAATTTAATTGCTTTGAAGGAACAAGCAACCGGAATCCATTGAAAATAATCTCAAAAGAGAAATATAGATGCTCGCCTATTTCGCTTTTGAGATAAAAAAGTTGACACCGTATTTATGTATGCTGCACTCAAATTCTGCTAATGCTTCCAAATACCTACGGGTAAGTTCTTTGAGGACAAAAAGGCCTCCAAATATTGGTACATTTGAGGTCAGATATTGAATGATGGTATAAATGATATTAGAATCTTTTCAGGTAAAATCTTTTTCAAGAAATCGTTCTCCAAGTCAGAGAGAAAAATAATAAATAAATAAATGTTCAAAATGAGGTAATTTCACTGCCACTAATTCTCAATGAAATGTCCAAAAAAGAAAATGGTGAAGTTCTTAGGTAAGAATTTACAATATATAGGGGTTCCGGCTAGCAACTTAGTAAACAATAAGTAAATAAATATTGCTGAGGACTAAAGTAAGACGTACTTATAAGAACCCAAATTCATTTATTCAAGGCTGCCTCTTTTTCTGGCTTTCATGTTGCTGAGAAAACAATAATCAGACGGACTGACACTATGATCAATGGTGTCAATGGGGCAGACTTGTATTCTTGTGTTATGGTCTTGCTTTCTACTTAGTGTTATTCGTTACTCATAGTTCCACTAGAACTTTCTAGCCAGTTTTATTGGCTATTTTCGATTAATAAATATAAAAGTGGAAACACATGCTCCATCACAGCAACCATCCGATCATATTTTTCATTCAGCTCACCTGGATATAAGAAATACTAAACATGTGTTCTGTTTGCTTTTTATAGACTAACTACAAAAAGTTCTTATCTAAGAATCCCTGTTTGTATGTAGACCTTAATGTAATAATTTGTCTCATCTAATCTACATGGCAACTTCTATAAACAACAAGGTAGAAAGATATAAAGGTCCTAAGGATTGGGGGTTAAAAAAATGTCTGGTGTAGTTATGATCAAAACATAGAGAAAAAGAACGTATTTACTACGCCATCCATCTTGCACTTACTCTTTGTTCAAAAAGGTGGGAAGATACGTATGTGGCACATAATATTGACGGGATTGTCTGAATTTGCTAATCAACTATTTTTTAGCTCCCTCCTTTCTCTTTGTAATCTAATCCAGCGTTTATGTGCTCCTTTGTAGCAAATATGTCCAATGCCTAATTGGTGGTGTCTTCCCCAATTTTTTGAGCTCTCGCCTTCTCTGCAGATCTTACAAATAACAAATAACTCACTACATATGTCTTTAATGGACCGATTATATACAACAGTACTGTAAACAACAATCCACAAGTAAGGATCACAAACTCGTTCCAATATTCGGTTTATGACCAATAGTTACATCTCTTTATTGGGTGTGTGTTTCTCGTCATTTACTCTGTTTGATGCCACAAAAGTAAGTTGAATCAAACTGAAAGTTCACTTGACCAACACACCACACCATCTACTCAAAGATTACCAACGCAACATAACATAACATAACATAACATAACATAACATAACATAACATAACATAACATAACATAACATAACATAACGTATCAATTCATATGAAAAAATTATAGAGAGGGATACATACAATAAGGCAGTTTTTTCCAATAAAATGATCGAAACAATAACATACCCTAAAGTTTCCCAGATTTCGTTTGATCTAGTGCTTTCCTAAACATAACTGCAGTCAGTTTTGTTCCGAGATACTTTAGCTCAATCATTTTTGATGTGAAAATGAACAACAAGTTGTTTTTTATGATTTGGGTTATTGCAATATAACCAGTTAAGAAGTGTAATGCTAATCTTTTTTATATATATTCTTTTCAAGTTGTTTTGATTATTCAGACCATATCAACCATATCATTTTATTGTTATTAAAACATTTTATAAAACATTGTATGATAACACTACTTTGTGTAATAATGATGATTATCTATTGTTAGACGGATCCTGTAATGGTTATAAAAGCTCTTAACAGCCAATCCTCAAACTTATATTTTAGAAGTGCGATATCCTTATCCAATCTTCTCATGTACTTGTTTAACAGCCTTTCTATGATTTTTTCTTGAGTTTCATAGATGCCCGAGAAATTACCAGTAATAAATATTCTATCAATAAATGTAAGAAGCAAAAAAGAAGCTTGCGTCTCACCAACGATTCTGTATTGCGTCAGGTTGAAATTTTCTATCTTATCACAGGATTTGAAGACTGTGATGAAAGGCAATTATTTACTTCAGTGTGAGGTAAGCTTATATTTCGAATGTACTCATTAAGACTAAATTTTACCTTGTCTTTATTTCACTTCATGTTAAAACTCAAAAAATTTTTATCTTTCTTTTTCTCAGATCTTACATCTCAAATTCACTTTCACACTTTCAAGCGTGTGGTATCCACTTTTCTTGTCTCTTTAGATTGAAAGTATTGAAAGAAGTTGACTTTCAGGTGACATCAATCACCCAAGCACTTCCTTGACAGTGGTGTAGTAGTATACAAAAAGCTTCTTCGTATAATATATTAATCTGTCTCATTACGACAAACTTTTGTATCATAATCTGGGGTTTATTGAATGAAATTTCATGCAGGACTTCATTGATAGAAATTTATAGAAGATTAATGTTTCATGTTGACGCAACATTTGTTTCATTTATATGCTCAGGTCGCTTTTCTTATTGAATAGAGAAATTAGGGATATAGTTATCAAGAGAAACAGAATATAGTATCAGGTATGATTTCGCTTACTGCAACAATAATATTTATAACGTAAATTAACAAGTTGTCGGATCAGCATTGTCAACCCTAGGGATGCCACTACCATTTGCATCGTTTTTTTTTTATCATTGGAAGACGTGATTATAACTGAAGCTCCCTAATAATACTCGAGAAGTCCTCGATGATATTTTTATCCCAAAGCCTTGAACTGCTTTAATCAACACTATTTTTTTGAATTCTGACTATTTTTGTTTGCTTCTCATGAATGGAGTATAATCGTTTGGCCAATTTCAGTTGATATCTTACTTTTTATTGATAATATAGAAGTATACAATAAAGGCCTTTATATATCTTTGACAGAAGGATCTCATAGCTCTTATTTTAATAACTTCCATAATAAATTACCTCACGGCAACTCCACAACATTGGTGAGTTGGTGTGTGGTGATTTCAAAAGCATACTATTTCAAATCGATCTTTACCTATAGTAAGTTTCTGAAACGTTAGTTCCCCACGGTCTCTATAAACTTATATTTTACTGAATAAGCTTGACTTGACCAAAAATCGATAATTATCATCAACACAACATCTCTTATTTTTTGAAAGCTACGTAATCTAGTGCTTTCTCAAACCATATCTGTGGTCATTTTTTTTGGTTCCCCCATAGTTCCCCCATATTTTAGTTTAATGTTGATTTCTGGAGAGCAGTTATTGCATGCTGAAATGATATCTGTGTGATGTATTTGTCCTCTTATGAGGGATAATTTGATAATCATATTGCTAACTTTTTGATTGCAAACCACTTGTCTCATATAATAAATAGCAAATCATCATTTAAGACAAATTACTTCCTTGGCATCTTCAGTAAATTCTATGTTCTACATACAGCTCAGCATCACATACTGCAATTTTTCTTTTCCGCTACACTAACGGCTAAAGTATCCTGCATATTTGAATGAACTTTCACACCTCAAGAAAGTGTACTTTTTTACTCTTTATCCCATCGACGTATGGAGATTCGTAGTTACTGCCATTTTATTACCTTGAAAGTTGTTTAGTCACCTTTACGTGACAACTATCTTTGATTTGCTTGGATATCTTGAAGGAAGCCAATGAATCATTAGTCGACAAGTATTAAAAGTATGAAAGTTTAATACTTCTGATTCTCAACGACACTTCTGCCTTGTCTAGAATTAGTTTCTTCTATCTTCTTTGAAATTTAATGCTATGATATAAGGTTATAAGTCAGATTTGGTTTTTTTCATTTTGGTTTAGATTGGGGTATCCTCAATAAAGAATGTCTTAATCTTTATTATAGTTGATGTTTCAAAACCTTTATCATCATATCATCTCATAGTCACTTCTGAGCATTTACTCCACATATTCCTGGTCTTTTTTAGTTGAGTAGACAATAGGCAAATAATTATAAGAAGGGGAGTCCAACACTATTATTATACGACACTGCTCCAATCAGTCTTGTTGATCCATTAATAAAATTGTTATCACTCATTGGGGAGGCTGAATTTAGCCTTCAAATACTTTCCTTTAGCCATCAGATATAAATCTGGTTGATTAACAACAGGTTTGCTTTGGCCTGCTGTTGAGGTCTAGTCTCACTCACAAACTAAATTTTGAATAGTGGAACAAAGGTTTTTGACGATTGTTGAGTTTCAACTTAAATCTTTGCGAATCCAATCTCGCCCTCCAAAGACAAGCTTAGTTTGTCTTTCGTTATTATGAATACTCCCCCATATCCATCTTGATCTTTATAGATGAGAGTTCAATTGAATCCAGCGAAAGTTCTCTCGTTTTAACTTACTTTTGAGTACAGATGCAATTCTCCAAAGTACTTTTCTTTTCACACTAGTAGTGATCAAAAACTTAGGATACACCCCAACCACACATTATATAACTTCCATTTCTGCTAACTCTCATTTGATGTTACAACATCCATTCCATATATGAAGTAAACCATACATTCTAACAATTACCTTTGGCAGATATAAGTTCTAACCTAGCACTTCCTTCCTCCTCAGTGAGAACTAGGTTTTTTGAAGGCACTTTCACCTTTGAACAGGTGGATTGTGTGTGTGTGTGCTTCTTTTACTTCTGCGTTTCAAGTAATCAATTCTCCATATTTGTCTTTTGGTCGATCTGAAATTTCTCTTTCTGCTTCACTAATATCGTCAGATCAAAAGTCATCAACAAGGGACTATCGAAATTAACCATGAAACCATCAGTGTTCGTCGGCGGTGTCTGGGTTTTCCACAAAACTTGATTTTTGATGTTAGGGATGTAATAAAATACTATGTATGAATGAACAATTTGAGCAGAGGCTCATCTTTGTTAATTCAAAAATTATTTGCCAACAGATTTTTAAATAAATGAACTAGCTAGTGAGGAATATACTTGCTCTACTTACCCCATAGTGGAGAAACTCAATTACTTAATTTCTATTGCATCAATCACCAGATGAAGGCCTATCAATTTTCTCTTCAAAGCAAATTCAAGCAGAACGCTCCACGCCGGTCAGTAACTAGTGATTTTTCTGATATATATATCGATCGATGCGTTGAGTCCACAAATGCATTTCAGCAAGATGGGTGTTACCAGTTTCTCATGTAAGTTTATGCAATTTTTCACTCAGAATCTTAAACCATGTGAACGCATAACTGTAGTTCGCAATAGCTTTAGACGTTTACCTTGGCACCTTCTTTTTGAGATCCAAGTGTAACTGATGAAATACTCCTCGGCTCAACTTTAACTACTATCAGGTAAAATGTAACGTAACGTTTTCTTACGTTCCCACTGTAAACAGGAAATTTCAAATACAATTGATCTCATCATATATAAATGGACCAAAAATAAGATGATCTTAAACAGAAATTGGTTAAAAGCATATTATTTTATTCAACAATTTGCAGTATGTTCGAGGGAGAACCACTATACACTAAAAGTAACTCATTGAGATTATGGAAATGGATGGTCTTTTGAGTGAAGATTAATCAGAGAGGACAGCTAAAAGCATAAGAGTTCAAAAACTTATGCTGACGATGCTAAATGTAATGGACCTCGTAAAGGAGCTATTTAAAGGATGGATATTATTGATATTCTTCAATGCTTTTTAAATGTTTGTTAAGATTATTTCGAAATTGTTAATGTTTGCAAATAAGTAACAATGGATCCACATCATGGGCAAAAGGTATTTTTAAGCTTGGTAAGAAATACGTATTAATCTGCCTAATTTGGTTTATGTTGAAGCGATAGATGTTTTGATTGCCATTTTATATTATTATGCCAGTTAATAAAAAGATACAAAAGAAGGAGTTGTGTTAACCACTTTCATTTGATCAAATGAAGAAGTAAAATGATTGAAATTAGCTAGAAATTTATGTTATGAATACAGTTTACAGGTGAAGCAGAATAATAATAATAATATGAAAATAAGCAAGAAAGAAATAGCAGTTAAAAAAAGGCATGAAGTTTATAGTCACATATTCCATGTAACAAAGGTCAAGATCAAATTGAGTACCTCCAACATACAAAACATGATGAAATCTGATCAGGAATGAACGAAAACAGGTCGCAACCTGCATCCAAACTTCAAGCAATAATGAACGATTTGATTTGGTCATTGATACAGTTCCATATGTCCATGATGTCAATCCATATGTTTTGACATTAGCTCCTAATGGGAATCTTTAATAGCACTTGGTGTACCAAAAGTTGGAGACAAAGCGATCAACCACTCAAATCGGCAGTAGTTGAAATGATCATGAGAATCCATTGATGAGTTTGTAGCTAGTACAACGAAACAGTACTCAACTGGTAAAATTGATGCTGTAATCAAAATGGTGTGCACGCGCAACGACCTATTGATGAAAACACACCCCCTTTTATATTCTATCACTACAAGCATCAAGTCAGACTTTTATTGTAAGTAAATTTAAACCACTGAAATCGTGCATAAGAGAAACTCGATCAACGTTTTGGCCCAGATATTATTTTAGAAGATTTGAACAGCTTGAAGTAGATGTGTTTTATGTCAAATTTTGATTCGTAACATTATGATTGCAATAAAACCTATCAATAATAGAATATAATTTTCTCGCTGATTGTGAATTTTTCATCCTCTTGTATTGATGTTAATCATCCTTAATTCCATATTAGGTTTATACTGAGTGAGTTTTGGTTTCAGCACCTTCAGTGCAAAAGTCAAGGTTATGTAAGTTATCCGAGTTCGTATGCTTCTGAAAGCTTCGATTTATTGTATGACTTTTGAGTACAGGAATATTTTAAGGAAGATCATTCTTCAACTTTAGAAAAGATGATTGAGCAAGCCAAAACTTATATCACAGGTACGGTACGGTACGATACAGTCATTAAAATGAACAAAATATAGTAATATGAAATTGAGCACAAAATTGAATTATCATCTTTTCAAGAGTATTGTTTCTCAATCACAGAACTTGCTAGCCACTTGAAAAAATGATCATTACCTAAACTGTCCGATTATTTTCCTTACAGAATATAAGTTCTGGTTGACTCGCAACAATAATTCAGAAAACTATGTTCCGCAGATAAACTTTGAGTCTAGAGAGCTTATTTCAGTAGCAGACCGATAATAATGTTGTTTTTGTGAATCATACAGATCTATATATATGGTGGCTAAAGGAAAGTCTAGGGTTTCAGTGAGTCTTCCTAATTATGTCTTATAACAAAACTAATCATAGATGAATCATACTAAACGGGGAAGCAGTGTGGTATAATAGTGTTAGACTCGCTTTGTCTTGATCTGATATGATCCTCATGTTAAATATCATACCAATTCATTATTTTCCTCTTGATAACTTTATCCCTGATATACATTTACAGCTAAATACTTTTCCCTCAAATCAATAATATGAAAGTGAGAAGCACACACCCCTTCATAATATTTATAGCCCATACCAAGATCACATAAACCATCTCAATATGAAACAAGTCTAGCAAAATGAAACATGAATCTTTCATAATTCACACCCATCATAGAAATCTTGCATGAGATTTTCTTGTAACCTCAAAACTTTCTGCTAATAATTTGCTTATGGCTACTACAAGAAAGACCAGGAGTATCAATCAGGAAAAGATTTAAGAGAAGGAAAAGCCAAGAAGTTTTTGGGATGACATTTCAACCAAGATAAAGATTGAAATTATATTTAAGATAGTCAGTCTAATTGAAACCAAGAAAAATAAATGCAACTCTGACCTGTTATCTTATATTACGGCATTGAATATTAGAAGACAGAAAAAGACACCCCGACACAATACAGAAGTGTTGATGTAAAGCTCCTTCATAATTTCCATATATGTTGACAAAAGGTTCATGTGCTCTCTTTAAGATATCTGAGAGAATCGACAAAATGCTACAAGAAGGTAGCTAAACAAGGTCTAAGGTTCTCAAATGGCAGTAAACATTCGTATCACAGTTGATTAGCTACTTAGACTCCCATTGGCCAAGAAGGAAAAGGGACAGTTTTTCAATGTGTGGAAGCTTATTTGAATATGCAGGATAGCAGTTGGGTGTTGCGGTAAAATATTTTGCAATTAGTGCTGCTGAGCTGTAGTTCTTAGCATTTACTAAAACTGCAACAACCGGTGTGCCTAAAGACACTTTCAGATTTGAAAGCGACAATTTTTGAAATACATTCTTTTCGTTGTTTCCCTTAATAAAATGTATCTATAATATTAAACTTTAGTCGGCTTTAACTACTATTATTTTTCTCTCATTAATCGTATTAAAGTAAGCGAAAGGCACTCTCTTATGGTCCGTTCCGAAACATCTCATATGAACACTTTCTGTATTGAAACCTCCAATAATCCCACAAAATTGATAGTACCATTTTGAAGACCCCAATAGTTGTGATCAACCTATTCTTTATTTTGTGTTGAATGAAGGCCTTGTTTTTTTGATTCGAACAGATTATTGATGAACTTAGAATAAAGGTGAAAAGACATGAACGCACCGCACCGCATCCAAGGAGCTATATCATTAGCCAAATCATAAAAAAATAAAAACTTATTAGAAAGTTACTGTTTCAAAAATATTTATTATGCATATGTGGAATTGCCAAAAAGGTTTAAAGTTTGGTAAGAGTTATTTGAAGTGAAATTTTTCTGGAAAGTAATGATTTTATATCATTTGTGTAAAAAAAAACAGCTAGCCAGAAGTTGATATCATAAATACATTCAAATGAGAAAATCTACCAAAAAAACTTCAATGGAATCAAAAAAAAATGAGCATAATAGGAACATGAGCGATGTCAATCATTTTTTTATTGAAGCTGTATCGAAACCCCTTTTAAGAAGTTTAAAGCAAACCAAATAAGCACTTTATAGGGTGCACTCGATTCATTGTATCAATAAGAGAAATTTATTTATGCGAATGAGTGGACAAAAGTATATAGCTAACTGAATATTTTCAAGTGACTCATGTGAGGTTCATTTTAAGAATATTTGAAAAGATATTATAATTCTGAATGTATAGGTCTAATGATTGTAGTCAGTATAGGATCCGTTGATCAGCAGTGAATTCATGAGATTGTACATAAATGATTGCGTCTGATTACGAAAAACCAACCTTATTGGTGGAAACATTCTAAAAGGAATTTCTGAATCAAATCATTTCAATTTTCATAGAAACTTCCAAAAATATAATAATTTTTCATATCAAACCTTGGCACATGTCTCAATACAAATCTGATTAAAATCATCTCATTTTGAGAGCCCTCTCTCCCTTTAGTCTTCTCAGTACAAAAATCATATCATTTTTCAAATCGTTTCGAGTTAGTGCCTTGTTAAGAGATTGATTCGTTTCATTGACGACAAGGATGTAATCATAAGGTATGAATGCCTTATTGGAATAAATTCTATTTTTTTTGTGATTTGTTAGGCTTCAATGTATAAATGGAATGTATATTAGTTTGTCTATGATTGTATTGATATCACTAATTATGTCTGTATATGACTGAAAAAGTTTCAGCAGAAAGTGTCATCTTGCATATTCATCAATTCAAGTTGGGAAATTCTTCAAATTCATTCATTTCGTCCTTAATGTTGTACCTTGTTGTCATCTCTGCATAATTTGATTTCAAAACGAGAAATTCTTTGAAAATCTCTTGTTTTGCAGCTTCAACAATGTCAATATGTGTTGAAATAAAATTGGAGCAAAGTGTCTGTATGCTTTGTATGTACAGTTAATTGTGTCTCATGTAGTATGGATCATGTTGAAACGATACGTGACTCTTCTTGAAACAATTCATATTATCATACTAGGTGATGAAAAGAATATAAAAGGGGCGAGAGTTGTCAATTTTGTCATATCAATTTGAGAAAGCAAGTAATTGAAATTAGCTGGAAGTTTCTATTGCAGATGTAGCTTTTTTTTTTCAAGAGAAGCAGAATAACTAAAGTATGAAAGTATTCAGGAGAATAATATCAATTCAAAATAAGTGCTTTGACGCAGATGTGATTTGCAATTGGCTTTTAGCGTTGAAACTCAATATACTACTGAATGATTTATACGCAAGTAACGCTAAGCAATATAGAACTTGCTCCATGGTCTTTTTATACTCTTCCCAGATTGCCTAAGGTTCATCGAGCATATTAAGTAGCTTGATAGCCCATTGTCACAAGCGTTTTAGTTGAAGTTGAAGCTTAGCGTCTCTCCTTTTTTGAAAAAAACACCTTTTGAGAGATACTAATGAGAACTGTTGTGGTCATAATGGTCATAACTAAATTCTTAAACAAAAGAGAATAGTCAGTATATCCCATGAAAGAAAAAATCGTAAAATAATTTTGTTTCACTTGTAAAGTAAGCTCTAAACATGGATAAATTATCTTAAGGGTTGGTTACCTAGAGACAATTTTATCAAATGGATTAACTGATTATTTATAACTCAATCTATCAGGTTGAAAAAAGTTTAATACTCAAATGTATCAGTTTCAAATCTAATATGAAGAGTCACTAAAAACATAGATGGTCGAAGTTATATGATTTCAACGACTTCACCTCTTTCTTTGCCTCTTTTCATTTCAAGAGACTAGAGAAGCATCTAAACTTCATAACGTAAAAAATACTGAAACTTTGGGTGTATTATTGTGATAATAGTTCTACTATAAAGGTTTCGTTGCTTCGAGCTTGAAGTCAAGACCTTAAAGTTATCGCTTTTCTCGTTGGTCCAATTGAGTTGATAAACTTGCTGTCGACAAAATCAAAGAGGCTAATATGTAAACGGTAAGAACAAACTGAACAGCATTCTAATATCATTTGTAATTTTCAATATTGTATGCAAGCTTCAAAATGTAAATCCGTGACTTTTTTTTCAACCAGTCTCCAATTTGATGAGAAGAATAAAGGGATTCTTTGAAGATTCTTGCTTGTTGTTAGCTAGCTATTCCAGTGTTGAAAAAAAGTATCACGAAAGACCTAGGTGACTTGAATTATCAGCTGAAAACTTCACATTGAGGCTCATCAAATGACACTTTCAACTGTACTTTCACTGCCACCATTTCAATAAATATATTTTTCAAGATAATCATTTTCTTCCATAAGAAACATATATTTTAAACTCAGTCAATGTCTTTTATTTTCATTTTTTTTTGTAATGTAATGTATCAAATCTTCGATATATTAAATTAGAATATAACTCAAATAGATACAAAATTTCAACATTTTCTTTCAGAAACTCAGTCAATTGAAAGATATACAAAAGATATTAGTTATTCTCTTTCAATATTCATAATTTGAATTTAAATATCTAACCGGACACAATAGATAAGTCAACATGTTTTATGATCTCAAACCTCATAATGAGGCTTTTGAAATTGGTCAAAGATCATCTATGAAATAATTAACGTTATATGTTAACTCTTTTGATTTGACTTATGATGATCACCGGATTTTGGGCATACAAATATGCGATCTGTGCTTACAAAGCTGGTATTTTGAAAAGAGCTCACATACCTAATATGTCTTTTTTAAAAATGGTTTCCCCAAAATCAATACGTTTCAAGGCAAGGAGGCGATGAACCACCCTGTACAAGCCTCAAAGTTCAATTATTCACTAACAAGCTAAACATAATACAGTCTCATCGACTAAGTCAGGTAAAAAGCTGATGTCGTCGCTTCATAACTTTCAAAACATGATGCTAGCATGGTGGAAGCAATTGGGCTTTTGGTCAAAGGAAGTGAAAAACCACCACTAGGTGGATTCGTCACATTCATCAAAGAGTGCACTGGTGGTTGACTAAGCCTTAGCCGAAAGCTTCTGTTCAAGATTATCTGCTACCATTGAAAAGGCTCAGAAATTCTTGAAAGCTTACATGATAAATTTATTGAGGATTTCAACACACCAATAACTGGTATTGTTTTCGAATGCCACTTTGTCTATACCTACCATAAATTGGTTTATTTTTTGTTCGATCGACTTGAAATATGAAAATTTACGATTATCCATTTTTCATTGATTTTTAAGATAATTCTCATAAAAGTTCAGCTTGGTTGCCGTTTCAATGACAAATACTCTGAAATGTCAAATCGGGATCAAAGCTGAACATCAGTTAGCCGATAAAATTCATTGATTAATTTCATTGACAATAGTTATTTGATGCTTTCTTGTCTTGAACACAATGTAGAACTTTATGAAATATTTATTAAAGAGAGCTGAAAGCTAGATATAGGCGTCCTTGTTTTAGTTTGCAAATTAATGACAGCTTTATTTTGGGTGATTTGCTGTGCTTCCCTTCGGTTTCAATTCTTATCAAGTTAATGAGCATTCGCCAACTGGTAACACATAATGTTCCATATCAAATTTTTGCTGAACTTTCGGTGTTCTCTACCATCAATCATTAGGAACTCAACATAGAGCATCAGCTACTCATACTCTGCTATATCATCGTCAATATATTCAGAAACTGAAATGGTATAGTCTGCCAAAAGTGCCTTCTACCCAAAATTTCATTTGAACTTCCCTTATCTAAGATGATCTCAAAAGTTCAAACTTCTATTTCAAAGCAAACAAATAAGATCCCGATATTGTGCTCTCCGATAATGTTAGCAAACCAAAAAGGACTCTTCAATGCAAAAATATGAGAGAATAGAAGCAGGTGAAGTGCCAATGGGATTTTTTTTTTAACAAATAGAGGAACCTAGTTTCAAAAAGAGCCACGAGACAAACAAACAACCTCATTGGTAGTTCATATACTGTGACCATCTTTGGTGTGTTCAATCTTGTCATACAGCTGCTAACAACTGTATTCAACTCTCAAGAGTTCTTGATCTGATTTCCCCCAATATTCTTGAATCTGTTGCAACGGTGGCTGAATCTCACTCTCTTGTCTTTGATGCAAACATAAACTTAAAGAAAAAACATAAATGTTGTGCGAAACACAGAAAGATAACTTTTCACATTGGGAATTATCACCGATATCCACCAATCGAGTACCCAAAATCAATAAAATTGGTTAAATAACCAAAATGGAACAGATGATGCTGTGTAATCGAGTATAATAAAAGTAGGTCTGATGTTTTTGCAGCTGTCAACATAGCCAGAGTTCCCTAGACAGAAACTAGAAGCTGAAAATCTTGAAACTACCAGACTTTATGCCCAAATCCTGCTCGAATCAACACAATCAAACGTAATCCTTTCATATCTGTTTCAATGAAGCTGTAGAGGCTCTGTCTGATTTCCTCATAGTTCGAAATATAGATTTGGGTTACTGCTCAATGCTTGTACAGCGCGATCTTAAGGTCATTATGGGTATTATTTCAAACGAGCATGACGTCCATTCAATAAAGTAGATCCTGTAGATTGAAGTTGCAATCGTTTTGTTTTCTCTAAATATGAATAAACATATCTTTAAAGTAAAGTGTTAGATAGTGAATTATGCAGTCTGGTTTGATTTAGATAGTCGTGCAATAAGCATCAAAGAAACCTGAAATTCTAAGACAAGAAAAGAAATGAACTGTTATCGCAAGTCTTAAGGCTCCAGTAACCAACTGATGAATCCAGTTGATGAGCGTTTGTCATCTTCACCAAGAATAAGGTCTGCTAGTGCTCAAAGAAAAGGTTGTATATAAAAGCAGGCTTGATATCAATTTTTTTCGATCACTTTATCAGATGCAATCAGTTAATAGCCATAGTCTCAAAATGAATTCGAAAACGCTTAGTAGATCTCTAATATGCTTGCTAGGCTTATTTATGTTGCTGCTTTTTTTGTTGAGTACGCCTAGTGAGTTGAAATCATCTGCAATGCACTCGTTCAAGAGAGATATGTCCGACAACTTCTTGACGGCTAATAAAGCAAAATTGGACCATGATACCTCCAACGGATCCGGACAGGAACATTCAAAGCTCCCCGAGTTGGATCCATGCACAGCAATCAATCCAGCAACGAACGGGTTCTTTGACCTAAGCTCTCTTGGGTCAATGGGCCATGAGGGACATGTGTGGCCGTGGATAGCGAGAGGATGGGACTACGATCTGAACTTCACCCTCGGCATATGCTCCACTCCTTTGAAAGCATCGCAGATTCAAGGCGGGGAGTTTTCAGAGATCCTGAACGTGTCCAACGTGGGAGCATACTACAAGGACAAGTCGAACGTTATCCACTCGATTGGAGAGTTCTCCACCAAACCGGTTTTCAGAGGAAGGAAGTTGACTTTGACCTACGAAAACGGCTCCTTCTGTAAGCACACTCCTGGTGGCGAGACCTTGAGGAGATCCACCATCTTGACTTTCACGTGTGCCAGAGACTTGATGGCACAGGCCCAAATCTCGTTTGTGGGTGTTTTGCACGACTGTGACTATTTTTTTGACGTCAAGACCGTTCACGCCTGTCCCACCGCCGCCAAATCCAACGACTTGGCCCTGATGTGGATCTTTGCCTTTATATTTCTTGCTGCATTACTGGTGTACTGTTTCGCGGGCGTTGTCTACAAAAAAATCATGTACAGACAGTCCTGGAGGCCGTCGTACAAATCAATGGCAAGTAGCTAGACCAATCAATACCCTTTTACTTTTATCCTTCCTTAATTTTCCCCCACTGGGAACCCCATAATGGTAGTGCCCTAAATACAAATAAAGCTCAAAAAAAACAGTCACACTCAGCAAAGCCCTAACCAGCAAGTTACCCGGCCTGCCTCATCGTATTCGATCTTAGTATTTTACTTGCTGGATTGAGGCCGGGTAACCCAAGGATGCAAGCAAAGGAGCAAAAAAATTTTCTGCAGTGAAATCAGAAAATTTTGATTGTTGAGGTGTCCAATTTCCCTCACCCTGTTTTTATAAAACCACTATATCTTGCAATGGATGTTATAAACTTTTTAATACTTTTTTTTTCTCTTCTCTAGTATTCAACCAATTATTAATTAATCAAAATGGGTAAAGAAAAGTTGCACGTTAACGTCGTCGTCATTGGTCACGTCGATTCAGGTAAATCAACTACCACCGGTCACTTGATCTTCAAGTGTGGTGGTATTGACAAGAGAACCATCGAAAAGTTTGAAAAGGAAGCTGCCGAATTAGGTAAGGGTTCATTCAAGTACGCTTGGGTCTTGGACAAATTAAAGGCTGAAAGAGAAAGAGGTATCACCATTGATATCGCTTTATGGAAGTTCGAAACACCAAAGTACCACGTTACTGTTATCGATGCTCCAGGTCACAGAGATTTCATCAAGAACATGATTACCGGTACTTCACAAGCTGATTGTGCTATTTTGATTATTGCTGGTGGTATCGGTGAATTCGAAGCTGGTATCTCAAAGGATGGTCAAACCAGAGAACACGCTTTGTTGGCCTACACCTTGGGTGTTAAGCAATTGATTGTTGCCGTCAACAAGATGGACTCCGTCAAGTGGGACGAATCCAGATTCGATGAAATTTGCAAGGAAACTGCTAACTTCATCAAGAAGGTCGGTTACAACCCAAAGACTGTTCCATTCGTTCCAATCTCAGGTTGGAACGGTGACAACATGATTGAAGCTTCACCAAACTGTCCATGGTACAAGGGTTGGGTCAAGGAAACCAAGGCCTCAGGTGTCGTTAAGGGTAAGACCTTATTGGATGCCATTGATGCCATTGAACCACCTGTCAGACCAACTGAAAAGCCATTGAGATTGCCATTACAAGATGTCTACAAGATCGGTGGTATCGGTACTGTGCCAGTCGGTAGAGTTGAAACCGGTATTATCAAGGCCGGTATGGTTGTTACCTTTGCCCCAGCTGGTGTTACCACTGAAGTCAAGTCCGTTGAAATGCACCACGAACAATTAGTCGAGGGTGTTCCAGGTGACAATGTTGGTTTCAACGTCAAGAACGTTTCAGTTAAGGAAATCAGAAGAGGTAACGTCTGTGGTGACTCAAAGAACGATCCACCAAAGGGTGCTGACTCATTCGATGCTCAAGTTATTGTCTTGAACCATCCAGGTCAAATCTCATCAGGTTACTCTCCAGTCTTGGATTGTCACACTGCTCACATTGCTTGTAAGTTCGACACCTTGATTGAAAAGATTGACAGAAGAACCGGTAAGGTTATGGAAGCCAACCCTAAATTCATCAAGTCAGGTGATGCCGCTATCGTCAAGATGGTTCCATCAAAGCCAATGTGTGTTGAAGCTTTCACTGACTACCCACCATTAGGTAGATTCGCCGTCAGAGATATGAGACAAACCGTTGCTGTTGGTGTCATCAAGGCCGTTGAAAAGTCAGACAAGGCTGGTAAGGTTACCAAGGCTGCTGTCAAGGCTGGTGCTAAGAAATAAGCTAGTTAATACATTATAGATTTCATTTTTTATAATTTATTATCTTTTCTTCTTTCTATGTTTTAAATCAATTTAATATAACAAGTTTATATATAACACAAGTGTAAATGAAGGCGGATTCAACATAAACAACTGTCTACTTTGAAAGTCGGTCTTTTGCATGTTGTTATCTATCACATTTGAAGGTCGTGCAGAATAGCCCACCAATTCTAAGAAGCAGAAATCGTAGTAGCAGAGCATTATAACATTTCTGAATTACTTTAGTTTGTGTGTATATACATTCTTTTGAATCATTTGAACTTGAATAATAAGATATCTCAAGAGAATCAATTTAATAGTCTGGTTGAAGTGATTGATCCAAGTCATACATCCAAGCCCACGAAGTAAAAGATCATAATATGTCAAGTAGAAAAAAGACCTTTTTGAAGGTAATTATATTAGGAGACTCTGGTGTTGGCAAGACATCGTTGATGCAACAATTTGTGAACGGGAAGTTCTCACATCAGTACAAAGCTACCATAGGTGCGGATTTTTTGACAAAAGAGTTGGCGATAGATGATAAGAATGTTACGATGCAGATTTGGGATACCGCTGGACAAGAACGGTTCCAGTCCTTGGGTGTTGCATTCTACAGAGGTGCAGATTGCTGTGTGTTGGTCTACGACGTCACAAACACAAAGTCGTTTGAGAACATATCCTCGTGGAGAGATGAGTTTTTGATCCAGGCAAACATCAAGGATCCTGACACCTTCCCATTTGTTGTTATTGGAAACAAGATCGACGTTGAGGAGAACAAGAGATTGATAAGCAATAAGAAGGCAACAAACATGTGTTCCAACTTGGGAAACCTTCCATATTTCGAAACCAGTGCAAAAGAGGCCGTCAATGTTGAGCAGGCGTTTGATGTTGTTGCCAGAAATGCTTTACAGCAAGAGGAAAACGAAGAGTTCAACGAAGACTACTCGGATGCTATCAACATCCATTTGGAAGGAGACCAAGGCTCGTGTGCATGTTGAGTTGGTGTCCAGGGTGCTTATCTCTTTTTGTTTTTGTTTTTTGTTCCTGTTTTCGATTTTGCTTTTGTTATTCTCGCTTGACTTTAATCCAAATTATATTTCATTTATACTGACATTGTCTCTTCCTTTCTTTCCTTCATTTCTCCAATTGGATCTGTTTCCTACACTTTTCTCTTTTCTACCCATCCTTGTCCTTGTCCTTGTCCTTACCCATCAATCTTTATATAAGCTCAAACCTTCCTGATATAACATGATCCAGGATGTTATCTTGTTTTCAGTACCCAGTGGCGGAAACCCTCTTGGCTCCCAATTTAGCGACATAGGTCCAAGGGCACACCTCTGAAGTTTTCAGAAGGAAGGCAAAAGTTTACGCTGAGCGATTAAAGCACGTCGTGCTTCCTTGCTTATCACGCTACACTTGACGTTCTCTTTCAACACAAAGAGGAGCCACTCCTGTGTCTGGGTCAGGCTGAGCACAAGTTTCTGCCCGATCTTGTCGAGCTGAACACAAACGTACCAACCCAGACCTAGGTTGCATATTTTCGTTTATCTACAATATACAGTTGGGACTGGAATACCTTAGAAACACTGGCCGAATAGATAACCAAACAAGATCAACTCCATGGCCTGGCCCATGTGGGTTATGGTGTGTGTTTGCGACTTTTTTATGTATTTTCTTTCCACACGTGTTGACATTTATCATTTTTTCGTTTTCTGTTTTCGGTTTTGACAGTCCAGCTAACAAGCAACTTGAAATCCTATCTGTGTCAATGAAATTTGCAATCTATAGCATCGAGGTTGTTGTTCTGTCGTGTCCAACGTATCCAGCGTATCCATCGTATCCATCGTATCGTTCGCTTCACTTGGATGGAGGTAGTAGTACCACAAAGTTGTGTAAACGCATCAACAAGTTTTTCTGTTGAGTCTTTTCCTAAAAAACATCAAACAGCTTGAAAGTGTACGAGCCAGAGCGAGAGGTGGAAATATCAACAGCTGGCTTCTATATACAGAGAGACAGGCGGGCGTATACACAAGAGAAGACCATGATAAGATCTTGCATTGCACATCTGAATTCGAACCAAGAGATATAAATACTACCACTACAGAAAAGGAGACTCAGCGAGAGAACAGACTCGAAGAATCGAAGAACAGGAGCTGGGTAAAGGAGAGAAGCTAGTCTGACCACATTACAAAGAGAACTTGATACAAGGGCTAAGGTACTGAGATAACGCCATAGCCGAAAGTAACATCAACAAGGTTGGAGAAGATGAATCTATCTGTCGAAAGCTCTCCGGTGATATATTCATCAACGTTGGGCCAAGCAGCCCCACGGGACGATCAAATCAGCAGCAGCAGCAGCAATAGCAACAACAACAACCACAACAGTAACAATAACAACAACAGCAACAGCACTCTAGTGCTAACGTCCAACTGCAAAAACAAACCCACTCATGATCCATTAGGCCACCGTCAATACCCTACCACTATGAATCAACCTGCCATCCAAAGGCAGATTGTTCCATCCTCCTCTTCCTTGTCATCATCATCAGCATCTACCACACAAGAAGTTATACCACCACAAAATATTCCCTCAATACCCAAGGCTGACTCCCTGTATCCACGATCAGCCATATATGATTCGAGTAGTAGCAGTGATTCATATTCATCTGATCTGAGCCCCGATGATAATAATGATGCAATTGTAAGATTCAGGAATACAAACGGCCTGTTGTACGACGCCGAGAATACATCTGAATCACCAAACTACCTGATATCCGGAGGGAGAGAAGAACCTGGTTATTTGGAATCAGATAGTGTGTTAGGAGAACAAGCGAGGGTTCCTAGTTTGGTGATAAGCAAGAGAAAAATTTTGCCGGCAAATTTTATAGATTGCCCAAGAGACGATCTATTGGTTTTATTATCAAGAATGTTGACTTCATTGATCTCAATTAATGATAAGATGTATGTTGAGATCTCCTCGCATCAATTGACAAGGTTCCATTCAAGAGCTCCACCAAATATCTCAATCTTTTCTTATCTTTCAAGACTATCCCATTACTCATCATTGGAAAATCTGATATTGATAACTGCAATCTATTATATAGATTTGTTGTCATCATCATATCCAGTGTTCTCGATTAATTCGCTAACGGTTCATAGGTTCTTGTTGACATCAACAACAGTGGCTGCAAAGGGATTGTGTGATTCATTTTGTTCCAACACCCATTACGCAAAAGTGGGAGGCGTCCATGTAAGTGAGTTGAATGTTTTGGAAATGGAGTTTTTGAACAAGGTCAATTGGAGAGTTGTTCCAAGAGACTTCACCTATGATGATATCAATGACGAGGACACAGACGGCCTGCAAGATAATATCGTTACTGAGAATCAAACTGTTGAAAGTCTTTCTATCAATAATACATCTTCCACATCGCCGAAGGGAATAAGAAGGCGGAGAAGAAATTCAAGTACAGGAACATTGAATGAGGATTTTTTGAAAACTGTCAAGCTTGGAGTGGGTTCTTCAAAAGAAGTGTTGGAATTGTATTACATGAGAATGATTTCCTTGTTTGGAAAAGACGTAAACAACGACTGTAGTGATATTCAAGCTGAGAATAGAGGCTTGATTTATGAATTGTGCAAAAATGATGCTTCTCCAAGGCCTACCGGCGAGGAAAATGGTAAAAGCCAGTACTCAAATTTGAACAGTTCAACCACAGTGGAGGGATGCCTGTCACCGTTAAAAAGGCCTGCTGATTATGAAAATTCATCAAGGGGAAAAAGAAGAAATTGAACTGGATATTTCTTAGGTTTGTTTTAGAACAATGTGCTTTTTTATTTAATTTGTTTCAAAGTTGATTTGGGTTTCGAGTAGGTTTTCATTGATTGGTATCAGCAGCAATTATTTGGGAGTTTTAAAGGAATTGGGGGTTTTTTTTTATTATATAGTTCTCTTTTTTTCTTTGTTTTTGATGCTTTCGATACAAGTGTAATCATGAATTGAAGAGAATGTCTTTTACCTAGTAGGAAACCCAATGTCTTGCCATCAAGATCCAACTGGCTTGTCATTATCACGAAAGATTAGGGGTCGGTTGTGAAAAACTTAAAAGCCGGCCTGCCTCTCCCCCACATAATAAATTTTCGGATCAAATGCAAAACTTGGTTTCGCATCACATACCTTTCTTCATATATATACGTGTAAGGACGTGTTGAGGAAGGCGCGAGTTAACTCGAGAAATGATAGGTTATTCCTCTTGTTCTGTGTCCTGATCATCAAACCGCCAGCAAACACAGTGTATGAGAATGACAATACAACAGCTCAATCATTATGATGATATTTCAGATCATTCGTATATTCAGTTCTTGAACAATCACCTGGACTTCAAAAGAGTTGAGCCTTTGCTACACAAAGATGACCACTCCAAGAACGAAAAGTTATTGACTGGCTCGACCTTGAGCGGTCCCAACATGATCGGCTCAAACCCATTGATATATTCCAAAGTCGAGTCGGATCTGAACTCAGCCTCACTACAAGACAACGAGTTGGTATGTATTTACTATCTCGGCGATAAGCTTTGCGGCCATCCAGGTATGATCCATGGCGGCTTGCTCGCAACGTTGTTGGACGAGTCCTTGTGCAGATGTGCTTTCCCGCTTTTCGAGAAGAAGTTGGGCGTTACTGCATCGTTGACCATCAACTACTTGAAGCCATGCTTGGTCAATCAGTTTGTTGTTTTGAAGCTGAAAGTCAAAACATACCACCACAAGAGGAAGATTCTAGTCGAAGGCTACATAGAAACTTTTGTTCAAGAGGGAGACGAGAAACCTCTTAGGTTGGTCGAGGCTGAATGTTTGGTTGTGGAACCAAAATCAATTTCTTTGGATTAGCCAATTTCTTTCTTGCTCACCTCCTAGTTAACCCCACCCCCCCCATCAATGAGATATTCGTCTATTTACGAGGAACAGCTTACGCTTACTCTGTCTCCATATAAACCCGCTATCCAACTGGCTATGAACTCAGTTTGACATCTTCATTCTCGCCTTGTTCTTATCTACTTCCATAATATTTCAGTAATCGTCACACTACCCTTATTTTGCCACTTTGAATTGTACACGAGCGAAAAAAAGTGGACGAAATTTTGATTTTTTTTCAGCCTTGTTATCTTCTCGTTTATAGAAGTGTGTTCAAACAATCCAATTGATCTGTTTTCTCATTTTGTGCAAGCTATCTCCAGTTACCAATCAACAATCATGAATCCAGCTGTTTCCAATTTAGTCTTGATGCTTGTCGGGATGCAAGTCTCCAAGAAGTTCGACTGGGAGAACCCATCAACGATCTTTTACGCCAGAGTAGGTTATTTATCATCTTGTGCACTCGTGTTATCAATCTACTTGATCACGAGATTTTTCATTTTGAAGAAGAACGACTTGACAACGTTGAAGTATGTCGACACTCCAAACGCCATGTCGGGTGAAACCGTTGGTAAGGCTGTTATCACGACCAACAAAGAGTACGATTTGCAACAAATCAACCTGGCCATCAAAGGTGTTTTCACAGGAATGGCCATGATGGGTTTCATGCACCTCTACATGAAATACACCAACCCGTTGTTGATGCAATCGATCACACCAATCAAGGGTGCGCTTGAGGCCAACATCGTCAAAATTCATCTTTTTGGTAAAGCAGCAGTTGATGATTTGAAGAGACCTTTCAAGGTCGCTTCTATGTTCGGCGGTGCTGATGTCAAGACTGACAAGCAATCCGTTGAAGCTGCTGAAACTGCTGGTAATGGTGGTATTAAGGAAGACTAGATTCTGAAACTAGAATCCAGTAACGATGTGTATGTGGGGAGTTCATGTGGTGGAGTTCTATTTTCCTTTACCAATGACCTGAAATTGACCCTGTTTCTTTTGTCCTTCTGCAATATTTCGGTTGATTTTGATTACACCTGCAAGTAGAAGTAGAAATATAATATCACTCTTTCTCATAATACAAATATATACATATATACAAACTGGTCTATAAACAATACTCATTTCTGAGAAGCATAACCAAAGTTTCACAGTCAAAAGAATATTTTGAGTGGGAGGATCATGGAACTATCATTCACCTTTTTATTCACATCAAGGGTTTAATACTCTTGGTTTTTTCCTGCTCTTTCAATTTGTTTCTCTCCATTTTCAACTTTTCCTTCTCTCTTCTCTCCAGCTTTTTCATTTCCTTGAGTTTCATCTTCTCATTCTTACTAACAGTATCATCCTTGATGGTAATATGCGTCTTTATTCTGATGTTCATTCTCCAATAGAGATCACCAATGATTTGAAATTTGAAGTTGTGCTCCATCATTGAATTTGTTATGATCTCGATTATTTTTTCTCTTCTGATAAACTCCAACTCACTTACCCCCTTTTTAACCTTCAGTTTAGTTTCCTTGATCAGCTCATCTTCTTCATGATCCTCAATACTTTCAATTGATGCTTCATATTTCCTTAGTTTTTCGAAATCGCCCTTTAATTCCAGCTTATTAGCAAGATGTACATCAACATCTAATCCTTTGTTCAACTGGTTCAAAAATTCTTTGATCTTTTGATTTTCTAAATCTTGGATAGAAATGTTCCATTGTATCTTGAAAATAGTGCTCGACTGAATTTCCTTTCTATTGTTTGCATTTTCAATATGTGCAAATTTGGAACTACTCTTGACCATCTCTACCGTTCTTAAAGCGTGCAAGTGATCTGAATACACTTGACCAGCTTCCTGTTCATCAACAATTTTGACGACTGGTAATTTTTCGTTGTTTTCCATGTTTTTTGTTTGAACTATTATCAAACCTTCTTTATTCAAATCTAATGAGTTTATCAAAGGCAATATTTGATATTCTTTCAATCCCTCTTTCTTAGATATCAATAGCACAGCGTTTCTTCTATTACTGCTTTGGACTTTTGATATTATCAATCTCATTGCATCCTTAAGTCTATCCGAGCCTGTTTTGAAGTCGACTTTTGTAGGCTTGTTATTCTGTCTAGCGTTATTGTTTCTATTATTGGCATTTCTGGCTCCAAACTTGGAACTATTGTTGCCAATCCTTGAGCTCCCATTTACCGAACTGCTTCTATTTTTCATGAATTTTGAAGTGCCCTGTGTATTGTTGGTTCTACTTGGGGAACTGCTCTTACTGTTCATCAATTTTAGATCATTTACAAGTGAGCTAACAATATCAACTGGCTTCTTACTGTTATTGTGGCTACTGCTACATGATGAAAACAAGAGCCTTCCTTGCTGTCTTATTATCCCTGACGATCTCGAGAAACTCATGCTTAGCACTGACACCTTTATTTTCGATCAAAATACCAATCTTCATCAGGCTCTTCTCTTGGGTTCATAAAAAATTCAAATAATTTTGAAAAATTCCTGACCCTACATCCCCCTAAAAGGTAGTGTGAACCATATCTTTCCCATCATCGCCACGAGATTCATCACAATAAACATATCTGATTTTGAATATATGTCTATTCCTTCCTCTCGTTTGAAACCAATGCAATTGGTTTTTTGCCTATTGATGATTCTCACCGTCTCCGTATCAACAAGGGATATGAATAAAGTTTGCCTACAACTGAAGCTTTGCCTGTGCTTCTTCGATCACAACCAGACTCATGGCAAACAAAAATATAAATTCAAAAGCCAAAGGCAATGCTCACATGAAGCAATAGAATAATTAGGGTGACAGGGATACATAGGCAACAGAGCTTCAAACAGTGTTGCTTCTAATGTCAGCTTGGCTAAGTTACGATGTTTTGATTTTCCTCTGCTACCGGTGGTTTTCAACGGTGGTTCAAGAAAAAGCCGCCCCTTTTATGGATGATATATTTGGGGGGGGGGTAACTGTTAATGAGAAGAGCTTTGAGTTGGTAATTCTCAGATCTATAAAGCAAGTGGAGATAATGACTGAATTGACCTGACTCCAATGATCCTCTAGAGCTTCTCAAACTTGAACGGACAAGCTTGTTTTTGATTTTCTTCTTTGATCACGTCCCAGACTTCCAGGCAACGGTGTGCGGTGGGTTGTCTCTGAGAAAGCACTACGGCATGGCAAAACAGTTGAGATAAACTATGGATGTCGGTTGGAAACAGTAATTATCCAAAAAAGGCCAAAGTAAATAAATCCATATATTGTCTCTTGATGTAAACATAAAAACAGAGTAAATCAAAACACAAGAGATGTTTGACTAACGCTTGCCGAAACACATTTTTTTTTCGTTATCATTTGAAGGAAAATATTGCAGCATATAAAACTAGCCTACATCCAGTTATATGCTCATCAATGATAATGATAAGTGGCTAATTATTCTCTGATCAGCAGATTTTGGAGTACAATTTTCTTATACAGTATCATGGCAGCCCAGGTGAAGACTTATAGACACATCGTTCGTGATGAAGCAACCGGCACGGTCACTGAGATCGAATCAGCAATAGGTGATGATGTCATTGAAACAGATTTCGATTCCATTCCAGTGATTGATATTGCAGGTATATTCAGTGATGACATCAAGGAACGCACCAAGGTTGGGCTTGAGATTAGACGTGCAGCTGAAACAGTTGGGTTTATGTACTTCAAGAACCACAATATACCAAAGGAGACCATAGATATGATTTTTGGCGAGGCCAAAAGATTTTTCGGTCAGTCTTTAGAGAAGAAGATGGAAATATACAGAGATGGTGTTGATGAGAATGGTGAGAGAAATTATGAGGGTTATCACCCTATTGGTCAATACAACGTTCACAAGAGAAAGATGCCCGACTGTTATGAGGCCTTGAATTTTAGTGAGGAGAGGAAGTATGATCCAGTTCCACAACCTGTTTTGGAAGGTGATAAATCTTATAGAAACAAGTTTCCTGCTGACGATCCAGCCTTGAAAGAAAACATTTTCAAGTATCATGCATCTTTATTGACGTTAGGTAGAAAAATCAGCCAAATAATAGCATTAGGCCTTGGGTTGGATGAAACTTACTTTGATGAAGACTTGAAGTATCCAATTGCAGGCGGACGCTTGATCCATTATCCAACGCAAGAAGGTTCACAGGACGAACAAAGTGGAATTGGAGCCCATGTTGATTTTTCTTTCTTGACATTTCTATTACAAGATCAAGTCGGTGGCTTACAAGTTATGAATAAAAGTGGACAGTGGGTGAAAGCACCACCGATTGAGGGTACATTTGTGGTCAATGTTGGTGACATCTTGACTAGATATACAAATGGTAAGTTCTCCGGAACAATTCATAAGGTTGTCAACCTCACTGGCGAAGAACGTTATTCCATTCCATTTTTCTTATATCCCGCAAGAAATGCTGTCATGAAAGCTGTTCCAACAACTGTTGCAGACGGCGAAGAACAGAAATACCCAGTTATGACTGTTGGTGAATGCGTTGATTGGCATATAGCAAGAGTCACTGCTTTGAAGGCAGCTGCTGAGTAATCATGCTATAGGAAAAGGATACGAAATGTCAGGGACCCTTTCGTATAGTTTATTTGTTTTTGTTTATTTATCTCACCAAGTTAATGGAGAGGTTCAACTATTTATAAAAGGGATCATTACTTAATACACGTAAAATGATTGTCTCTGCCATTTTTTGGTACGCGTTTTGAGTGAAATGAATCAAGATCAGATAGATTCACCAAGATATACAAACCTTTGGTGAGACGAATTATATCCAAGAAACTAGTATGCCCCAGGATATATCATATGCTCATGACTTTTGGACAAGCGACTACAAAACAGGTGTTGATGCGCTATTTAATCAGCTTTACCAACACTGTAATGAAAACAAAGAGCTCATAGACTTATTTTCAACAAGACAGAGTTATGAAAATCAGTTTGGTACACTCTTGAATGGATTGCCAGTAATACTAGCACCTAAGTTTGATGGTTTCGGTAAAGATCTTGGTACAACCTTGAAAAAAGCATTCATAGAATTGACAACAAATGTCTCTGAACAAGGAAAATTCTATTTGGCCACTGCACAAAGTATTGAAGATTATGTATCAAAACCTTTCATTGACTATTCTAAGAATTATCGGAGACAGATTGAAGAAAGTGAGAGATTGATACACAGCTGCATAAAGAAATATCAAAAACACACAATTCAAATGGAGTCAACGAGGTCAAAATTTTCAAGTAAAGTTCAGACTCTGGCTGATATTCCCAATAACTTGAGAGAAAGTATTTTGAGAGATTTGTCGAGGTCATCAACAGTTGATGAAGCTGAGTTGCTTGTTCAATTAGGATCATTCGAGTACAATCGTGATTCCCTTCGGAGTCTACTTGCTAAGGCGTTATCGGAAGTTCAATTATCATCGTACAAGACACCTTTCTTTGTAACTTATCAAAATTGCTCCAAGGGCTCCCAAATTGCGACTTGGTTGAGTGAGAACATGAATTTGGACGATATAAATACCGAAACATTAGAAAAAGTTGGACAAGACTTGATTGAAAGTGGGTTCATAAAAGCGGTGGGAATCAGGAGTAATACATTTATGAATAGTTCGCAGGTCTATTATCAATGGAAGCCGTACAGTTTTGAGATTTCTGGATTGGCTGGTGATAATATCGGAGAGAATAACAACTCTATCAATCCTAAAAATATATCAGTAATGTTCGATACGTTAGTAACAAGCGTTACAAAATTAGATCTAAGTGATGAAAAGAGTATCAAAAGACTTTTGAAAGACATTGAAGAGCTAGACAAACAGCATTCGCAAGAAGTCTTGGAATTAGATGAAGAACGTTGTGAATTGTATCTGGTCATATTCATGGAGTTTAGCAAACTACAAAATTTAGAGGAGTCAAGATACCAGAAAATAAAAGAATCAATAAGTTTATTCACGGCTTCCATCTCAAATGATTTGGGAACGTTAAAATCATCAATAGATAGCATGTCTCAAATTGAAGAAAAGATTGATTATCAATCAGATTTGAAGAATATTATAGCCCATTCAAGAACCGGTAGCTATCAACCAAAAGTTGAAGTCTATACAAACCCTGATTCACCGGAGATCAAAGAAGTATTTGGGGTGAGACTATCATCACGTTGCTTGGCTGACGAAAGAAAAATCCCTATAATTGTGAGCTCAGCATTAGAGTTCATGGATGATTCATACGCAGCCATGGAAAATGATACACAAAGATTAGGCTGTTGGACGAAATCAGTTCCATTGTATCAGATCCATTCAATGAGAAAAAATATAAATCAGCTTTGGAGGGATCGAGGACAAAGTAGAAAGTATTCGAAAAAAGAGTTTTACAGTATATACCAAGCGGCGAATAACCCTGTTATCATAACTACTTTGTTGAAGTTGTATCTTCTAGAACTTCCTGACTCATTGATCTCTCACACTAAGTTCAATTCATTGAGATCCGTTTACGATCAATTTAAAGGTAACACCATGAGAATTTCAGCAATTTCACAAATTTTGACGGAATTGGATGATTATAGTTTCATTACCTTGGAGTCTCTTTTTAAACATTTTTCTGATATAATATCAACAGTCAAAAAGGATGTTAAAAATGATACAGGGCCATTGATAGAAAGTTTCATTGAATCTGTTTCAAATGAACTTTCAACGAGTATTTTGAGATCTAATGAATCTGTTTCAAATTCCAGTTTCGTTATACTTTTGACAAGAGATTTGTTAACATACAAAACTGAAATTTTTGATGAAATCAAGCCAATAATACGTCAAAATTTGTCATTGAACAGTTTGAAAAAATCATCATCCAGCTCTAATTCGAGGAAATCATCGGTTAAAAAAATGAACGGTGGTAGTGTTGAAGTTAAACACGAATTTTCAAAAGAGTTACCCTCAACTCCACCTTTTTCAGTGAACGAGTCACCTAAAATATCCCAGGGGAGATTTTATCCCAGTGATAGTGTTTTGGATCTGCAAGAACAATCTGAAGGGCATAACAACGCTGACAATCCAATTGTTATTGATTAAATCAAACATGCCTATGCGCTTTGTCACAGCAATACTTGATGGCTGAGTATAGTTAGATTTGTTTTATTAAAAGCTGAGAAATAAATGAACTTATAAACACACTTTCAACAGTTGAGCCAGCTATCATAATTGAAAAAAAAAAAACCTAGCTTCGCAACAAAAATTGATGCGTAAAATAAATAAAAAACAAAGAACTACTATACACTTGCCTCATGACAATTCATTACTATACCTAGTTGAAACTCAATCTTCTCTTTGTCTTTTGTAGAGCTTCAACCTCTACATCGTCCAAGTTTCTTATGCTTCTTTCACCAAACTTATTAACGTACACAATTTCTGTCTTGACGCTATCGTCTCTTCTCCTTGAACTTTCCGTATCGAAAGGATTAGCCCTCTTGTATGATGTTGCATTTGATAAATCTTGTCTCAAATCAATTATATCTTGGTCTGAAGATTTACCGTATAGTCTTGGGGGTGTTGATGGTACATCCAAAACTTGTCTTGTTGGTGTCGCAGGCTGGTCATCTTCGCCTTCTGGATACTCTTCTTCCGTCAATTCACCTTCACTACTACTTAGTGCCAGCTGCGTTAATAGCAGTGAAATTGACAAACCTTTACTCAAATGATTACTTGGATTATTGATGTTGTGAGCTCTACCACTTCCTATTCTCAGTGTGTTTACAGGAAATAACAATCTTCCCGAAAATTGAGCCTCTTGTTGCAATATTGGAAGTCTCAATTCTGATGATGGTGTGAGTGGGGCATTGGAAGTTTCTTGTTGTTGAGGTGGTGTAACGATTATTGTGTCTGACTTGACCTTTCTTTTGCTATGAAGATGTTTCGGTGTTTTGGGAGTTTGATAGATGCTAAAAGATTTAGACGACTTTGGTGCATTGTGGAATAAAGCCGGGATTGGCTTGGATTGCTCTTCCTCATCGTTGTATACATGAAATGGGGTCTTGGGTGTCTTGAATAAAGGATACGAGGACTGAATTTTTTTGGAAGATCTTGGTGGTGTTTGGGGGAAGGAAGAGGAGGATGACATGATGAGTAGCCGATTATAGGTTTGCAAAGTTTGAGATTATGAAGCTTTCCTTTTCCTTCTATAGAAAAAGCTTGTTGATGTAATGCGTGTAACACAAAGATGAGATAGCAAAATTTGACCTAAAACAATGTCTGCTAGTCCGTTTGATTGTTTGATTGTTTGTTTGTTTGTTTGTTTGTTTGTTTGTTTATGTGATTCAGTAGATCATGGTATATATAAATCATATTGATGCTAGTTTTAAACTGAAAAAAGCGCGAAGTTTTGTGTTTGTGGCTGGTTTTGAAGTTTTTCATAACATTGTCAATTACAGTTCCAAATAGGGTAAAATTACAAAAATGGATTTTAGCACTTTATAAACTACTTATATGCATTGAAGATGCAAAGATGGTGGGGGGGGGTTGTGAAACCGAACAAAACCACATTCATTTCAAACTTCAAGACCTTCAATAGAATGTGGGTATCAACTGAATGCAAATCTAGGAACTTGGAAAAGCAAATCTCAAAAAACTTAAAAATGTATAAGATCTTGATTTTTACGATTGTTGGCTATTCAACTTGATGAACTTTAGTTCAAGAAGCTTCGCGAATAGCAAAAAGGACAGCTAATCAGCCCTTATAGCCTACACAACAGGCTGTGCTAACAAGGAGATGAAACTCGATTGCTAATTGAAAACCGTAAATCAAGCAAGGTACAAGGTGCAAATATAAAAAGTTACCATTTGGGGAATTGCGCATATATGTTTTTGTTGCTAATGTTTGAATTAAGATTGCTATTATTGCCTTTGAATGCAAGACCCACTCTCTATGATTGCTATCAGAAAAATGGTATAAAAAAAGAAAGTATCTCGATTATAAATGCTCAGAATATTCAGACCCTCTTCTTCACTATAACAAGTACTTGAATTAAGTTCAATCAATAAAATAAATCACAATCATCAATCCAAAATGTCAGACGTCGGTAGAAAAAATTTATCAGATAAGGTTACAGAAGCTGCTAAACCAGATTCCGAGAAGTCATATGCTGAACAGGCCAAGGAGGGTTTAACAGATGCTTATGATAAAGCTGCTTCTTCTGTTCAACCAGACTCACAAAAGTCATGGGGTCAAACCATAGGTGATTCATTCACATCAGGTAAGGACAAGCTGGAAAGCTCAACCAAGCCATCGTTGTCTGAAACTGCTGGAGAATATTTCGAAGTTGCTAAAGAAAAAGTTGGCGAAGCTGTTGAATATCTTTCTGGTACGGCCACTGGTGCAAAAGAGGGTGCTAAAGAGGGTGCTGCAAGCACTACAAAGTAGAGCATCTGGGTTGTCAACTTTTGACTGAATCTAGTCTGTATCGTCTTAGAGATTTCAGAGTAACATAGACATCCGGCTCTATGCTTACAAGTCATCTTTTTTCTTTTATGTTTAAATTCAAATAAAGGTAAATCATTATTAGCTTGTGTCCTAAATTTCAGTGCGAAAAGTTGAAAGAACGCTTATTTAGTAAGGCAGTCCAATGTTGCGATAATGTGTTCCAAAGTAGATATCCGACATACCTTGGCGATACAGTTTAGCCTACGTTGAAATGTAATGAGAAAGTTTTGCAATTGTAGTTACATAGTAATAAAAAGGTACACGCAAGTAAAAAATCGATAAAAGCAACTAACCTATGCTAGAGAGTTCTTTGGCCTATGAAGGTTCACACCCACTCAAAATGATAACAAATCAAAACTATCATTCTTTGGTTGATTGTTGTTTTCTGTGGTGCTTGGCTTACTCGAGGTGAAATCGCCAAACAAATCGTCGTCTTTGCCATAAGCAGCAGATGTGGTTGAAGTCTTTGCAGTACTTGGAGTCATTGTTTTAGCGGATGAAAACAACGAGCTAAAGGCATCAGACTTTGGCTTCGAAGATGTAGCTGATACAGAACTCGAAATATTATATGATGGTTGAGGTGGAAATGTACCAGGTTGAGGTTGTGGTGCAGAATATGTCAGTGTTGGTTGAGAATTGAATGAACCGAATGATTGTTGTTGTGACTGTGATGAGGCTGGAACACCAAATAAGTCCATCAAGTTGTTTGATGTTGGCGCCTGTGTTGAAGCAGTAGCTGCTGGAGCAGCTTGAAAGTCATCAAACTCGTCATCATCATCACCAACATCGTTTACCAGCGGAGGAGCAGAAGTCGATGATGGTTTGTCAAATGAAAATAAATCAGCATTTGGAGCTGGGGCAGATGCGGTGACATTTGAAGTCTTGGTTGTTGATTTGCTTATCTTTCTTGCCAGAGATATTGGATTTGGAGTAGGTTGAACATCATATTCTTCGAATTGATCGATACCAGCAGTTGATCTTTGCTCTTCAAACCTTTCACCGTAGACTCCTCCATCACCAAAAACTCTACCGTTATATCCACTGTCATCGTCCTCATTGTTGTCAAATGCACTTGGGACACCGCGTGGGTTGTGAGATGTTGCAGTACCCCCAGCAACACCACCGAATTTTTTAGAATTATCTCTTGCCTTCTTACGTTCTTGTCTAATCAGGGACTCATCATTTAATAATGCTATCAACTGCTTGGCTCTATTACGAACATTGATACCTTGATCTCTACCTTCTGAATCAATGTAATGAAATGACTTCATCATGTTAATTGTACTAACGCTTGTTCTTGCCTCGTCAACAAATCTCTCGCTCCCATGTTTGACCAAATACTCTAACAACTGTAAGGCTTTGTAAATCTGTCTCCATTCCTGGGCAGATTTTTCGGAAAATCTTCTGAATATCATATTTGCAATTTCCTCTCTTTCTTTGTAATTATAGGTACCGGCAGCAATCTGTTGCATCAATGAAGACGAAGCACCCCATGGCTCATTATTGGTTGCCTCTCTTACCTTTGCTTCCATCTCTGTCAAGTTCAAGACAACATTTTGAGCCTTTCTCACATAACTTTTAACTTCCCATAAGGATAAGTTGTTCAACGATTTGTTCAATGAGTCCATTTCAGATTAATTATTAGCAATTGCAACCTGTAATGACTTTGATGATGAGTGGGAAAAACGTTTCCTTCTTTTTATTTATCTGTGACGTTATGAATAGCAGATCAAAGTTTCAAGTCTGAATATCTGCCAATACTATTGATGATAGAGCGCAATGTTTACTTATATGAACCAAAATCTCAACGATCACTACTAGCAAACTAGACAGCTCAAATATTATACTACCTAAAGAATTGATATTATTAAGTATATACCTAAAAGTGAAATTTTATTAACCGCTTTTTGCCTTTCCTTCCTAAGATTCGTTGATACACTGGGCGCACTGATTAGAGGCAAGGCAACTTCAAATTAGATAATTCATACACGACCATAATTATTGATTTGCAATCAACTGTCTTGAGTTGAGTTGAGTAGTTGCTTCAACATGACCTGGCTTTTAGATTCAGAAGCTTAAACTTGTGTTCTACTCTAAGATCTGACTCAGATAAACCAACGTTTACTAATTTTTTTGCAATTGTGGTTGTATAGTTAGACGGCAGCACTAGTTCACCACAATTGACAATCTTGAATTGAGATCATGATTTAACATGAACTTAGCCAATGACCTCAAAAGCATCAATTACTTCGGGGTCCAAAGACAACATGCCAGCCAACTAACCAAGAACGTGCAACAGCAGTAATGAGTAACTGCGAGCCTTTTATGTTCGGACCAGCATCGGCCACTGACAAAAGATATGGCTTTGAGTGAGTTGCAGTAAGTGAGTTGCAGTAAAACTAGTATGGGAGAGAGAGCTTGTCTGCAGTTAGTGTCCAGATTCATCTCTAAAATTGTAAAGCTGTGAACGCATCTGGTCACCAGAAATTGCCTTGCACTATCAGGAGTTCATGAAGTCACAAATATCATGGACGAAAACACAACAAGATAGATGTACAGAAACGAAATACATAAGGGTAATAAGATGATGTATAGGCACATGCATCTATACAGTAAAGCCCAACCAGTAGTAATGATTTCCTCAGTTTTTATTTCTACATCTGACGTCTTTTCCACTGAGTGAGAACTTATAGTCATTTAAATGTCATTTATTCGTGAATTATAACTTTAGCCTATTGTTTTGGAGAAGTGTATTGGTCAGAATTAGGCAATTTCACCACACTCAACAATTTCAACCTCAGACTTTGGTCTACCGCTACCTGTACCAACCGCTTCAATGGCATCAACGGTTTCTGTACCTTCAACAACTTCACCAAAGACAACATGCTTACCGTCTAACCAAGGGCATGGAACAGTGGTAATGAAAAATTGCGAACCATTTGTATTTGGACCAGCGTTAGCCATTGATAATAAGTAAGGTTTTGAGTGAATTTCAACAAAGTTTTCATCTTCGAACTAGAGTTTGAAAAGTGAAGCCAAGGATAGATAAATGTTAGTAATTTTGATGATGTTGAAGAAAATTGCTATTTTTCAATTTGGCTTACCTTGTTACCATAAATGGATTTACCACCTGTACCATTAAAGTTGGTGAAATCACCACTTTTCAGAAAACAAAGAGATGAACAGTCGTTAGTATTAGAACTAGGCTTTGGACCCATGTGTCTACAAGTAACTTACCCTTGAAGCATAAATTGTGGAATGACTCTGTGAAAAATTGAGTTTTTGTAACCAAAACCCTTTTCACCAGTACATAAGGCTCTGAAATTCTCAGCAGTTTTTGGAACAGTGTCCTCAAATAAATTGAAAACAATTCTGGCTTGCTTTTCACCGTTGATGGTGGTGTCAAAGAAAACCTTTTTAGCAACTGAGGCAGTTGATGAGAATGAACGAATACCGAATGATCTTGAAAACATTTTGAGCAGTTTACACTTGAGTTAGAGTGATTCTTTTCCAATGCAACAGCCAGTGCCAGCAGCAACTTCTCTGATTTATGGGGTTGAATCGAGAAACGACGACTCAAGTTGGAGATGGGTGAAAAATCTCAAGTGTTTCTTGACTTCCTAAAATGGACTTACCCTGAGTTGGTCTATACTAATTCAAATTCAATGAATAAGAACAGAAGGTATCACCAAATCACCACCTTTACCGTTTGTTTACTGCATCATGTAGTAACTGAGCACTAGCTTCACGTATTATTGAGAAGGTGGAAATTATATATTTTGTGACAAGTTAGCACGTCAAGTTGCAAAAGATAAGAAAAAGACTAATGTGAAAAATGGGCTATTAGCTTTATAATCGTAGGCGGCAGCTTTTTGGTTATGGAGTGTAGAAATATGTATATACAAGAGAGAACATGGGAATTTGGGAAGCTGAAAGTCTTGTCATAAGTAAACGATATGTGTGAATACATGAGGAGAAACTGGTTGACCCGGTATGTCGGATTGTCTATTTGTTGCTTGACTCTACCGTTTCCTCTTCGTCTAAATCGAGACCCAATACTTTTGCTCTTTCTTCCAATCTCTTTCTCTTTTCGATCCTGGCAGCTCTCATTCTTGCCAACTCGGCTTGAATCTCGTATGGCTCTTTCGGAATCTTATTCAAAGTATTCGGATCTGGCCAGAAACCTGGAACGTTGAACTTTTTATCTGTATCTATACCAACGTAGTACATGATTGATATTGGTGTCAAAAGAAAAAAAGTGAACTAAGAATGGTTCATGTGTTGTTGGTGTTAGTGAACTCTATCTATTATCAACAACCTGAGCGGACCACACATACCTTTGAAAGCTCAAACTGAGATCTTGTCATTTTTAATTTTGGAAATTTGAACCCCATCATGTGCTTGCTGTACGAATCGGTGTCTTTGGTCTCTAAACAGAACTGAACCTCTTAGTATTGAACCAGATTTGAACCAGATTTGAACCAGATTACACTGGAGTCGCATTTAATTGGATTGGGAAAAACCTTTAAATCTGTCATTTTTCAGAAAAATACATTTGATCGTGCAAAAACCAAAGTATCTCCAGAATATACAAATCCAATGCTCTACATTTACGCCATTATTCGAAGTGATCAGAAGCCCTGGAGAACTATTGTCAAAGCCATAGAGCTTGCCTTACCATTTCCTTCTATAAAATTGTAAATAGTAGCAATTGAAGTGGTTTAATGAAAAAGTTCTCGTTCCTACGCCTCAGTGGAAAAAAACTTCTTGTAAAGTTTTCAGATATTAAAAAAACCTGCGGTATTGCTTTAACATCACCCCTGGAACATATCAGCTCGAAGATAGTAAAGAAAAACTCTATGTCAGTTGTTTCATCAGAGGTTCCTTTATTAAAAAAACAAAAATTGGAAATGCTTACTATTTGTACTCACAGTGGTTCATTCCATGCTGATGAAGCTTTGGGTGTCTACTTATTGAAGTTATTACCAAAATTCAAAGACTCTAAATTAGTCAGATCGAGAGATCCAAAAGTTTGGGAAAGTAGTGACATTGTCATCGATGTCGGTGGTACTTACGATCAGGTCAAGTTTTTTGATCACCATCAGAGGGATTTTGAGGGTACATTTTCAGAAAAGTACTCTACTCCATTATCATCAGCTGGCTTAGTGTACAAGCATTTTGGTAAGGAAATCATCACCCAAGTTTTGGAGTATGATCCAAAGGCAAACTCAAAGGAAATTGAGGTTTTATATCAGAAGTTGTACAGAGACTTTATCGAATCTGTTGATGCCAACGATAACGGAGTAAGTAACTACCCTTCAGACATCAAACAAAAATTCAACGATAGAAATTTCACATTGTCATCTGTTGTTTCAAATTTGAATCCAAGTTGGATTTTGGAACCAACCGATGCTGATTTTGACTCTTGTTTCCTCAAGGCTTCAGAATTGATGGGCTCAGTTTTCATGAACTTATTGGTGGGCTATGGTAAGTCATGGTTGCCTGCCAAACAGTACGTCGAGAAAGCTTTCGATGGAAGATTCGACATAGACAAGAGTGGTAAAATCATTGTATTTGACAGATTCATTCCATGGAAAGAGCATTTATACAACGTGGAAAAAGAAAATGATGCAAAGGGTTCAATCGAATACGTATTATTTCCAGATTCAGGTCTGAACTGGAGAATTGCTGCTGTTCCAGTTTCTTCAACCTCATTTGACAGTAGGAAAAAATTACCTGAACCATGGAGAGGTGTTAGAGATGAAGCTTTATCCAAGATTACTGGTATTGAAGGCTGTGTGTTCATTCATGCTGCCGGTTTCATTGGCGGTGCCAAATCAAAGGACGCTGTTGTCCAAATGGCCAAAATAGCTGTTGAATGGGTTTAAGATAGAGGGTCCCAATTAAAGTCATATTTAATCTGTATATATGAAGTTCAAGTTTGTAGAACATGTTGACAACTTTTCTATATAATACTCAAATCCCACGATAATTTATTCGTCAATTTCGATAGAAGTAGTAAAAGTGACATTCTGGACCCTTGGCTCGAATAATTGATACAAGACTACAAGATTGCAAGATTGCTTTTTGTTCGAGCCCGAAAATGATTAGAAGCTTGGCCCTTGAAAGTTTATTATCTTATTGTCAATCCACTGATAGGCGATAAGGAAACGCAAAACGCTGAGGTTACAACCAACCCCAGCCGTACATGTCGCATAATGTCGATTACCTTTCAAATACACCTTATCGCCATCACTTGCTTGATTCTTTTTTCTCTCGGAGACTTACAGTCTCAAAGCAGGAACGAATATAGAACATCCAGGCATTGGCTCTGCTCAGTTTTGATTCTGAGTAGAAAACGGATCTGCACTTTAGTTCCAGCATTTGGTATGATAAGCTACAAGGCCTATCAGATACTGTTCCGCGCAGCAAGCAAATAATAACCAGTTGGATGTATGAAGATAGTCAGACAGTAACCAGGTGGTAATGAGATAGGAAGCTGACTGTACTCATTCAACAACCAAGCAAGATCCATGCAAGGGCTGACAACGAAAGGCTGAAGATCTTCACCTCAAAAGGAGATTTAATGCGACATAAAGGTCGAGGGTGGCTTATTTTATCAGGTAACCATCAGCATTCATGTTCACATATAAATAAAACCTACTCTGTCCCTTTACTTTTGAAACTTCAAAGAAAGCGTTTGCACTCTTGCGATAATCGAGCTTTAGTTTTTTTTCGAGCGTATTAGTAGAGAACTTTCAAGATACTATAGCAAAAGCCTAAACAGCACTTCAATTTTTCAGACAGTCAAACAACAAAATGTGTGACGCTTCAAGTAATCTGTCTGCTACAGATGAGAAGAATGTTCTCAAAGTCAATGTACAGTCGTCGCCAGAAGAGCTCACAGAAATCAAATCTAAACTACATGACGAATTCCAAGACCCATCTCATGTTATCGGTTTAGAGTTGTTCGAAAAGGCACAAGAGTTGACGGATGAGGAGATACAAGATTACGCGAGAATTCGTAGAAAGATTGATTGGATCATAATGCCAATTCTATGTGTCACTTATACCTTACAATTTTTAGATAAGTTAAGTTTGAACTATGCTGCTGCTTACTCGTTCAAAGAGGATTTGGGCATTGATGTTGGGAACAGGTATTCATGGGTTGCTGCAATTTTCAACTTCGGATATATGTTCTGGGCAATTCCATCAAATTACATAATTCAGAAAGTTCCAGTTGCCAAGTATACATCTGCTATGCTTTTCATTTGGGCAATTATCCTCTTGGGTCATATTGGAGCTTCCAACTATGGTGGAATCTTAGCTTTGAGATTCTTGTTAGGTGTATTTGAAGCCTCAATTTCACCATCTTGCATGATGATTAACTCATTGTTCTATACAAGAGAAGAGCAGCCTTTTAGGATGTGTTTATTCTTGAGTTGTAATGGTATCTCAACGATGGTTGGTGCATTATTAGCATTTGGTCTCGGGCATGCCACAGACACTGCGTTGAAGCCTTGGAAGTTGATCTTCTTGGTCATTGGATTGATGAACCTTGTTTGGTCCGTTGTGTTTTTCTGGTTTTGCCCTGATTCTCCAGCAAATGCCAGATTTTTAACAGAGAAGGAAAAGGCTATTGTTGTTGAAAGAATTGCAAGAAATTCCATGGGTCTCAAGGATACCAAATTCAAGTGGAAGCAAGGATTGGAAGCATGGAGGGACCCGGGTGTTTGGATGTTGGCATTTGTCGGGTTTGGATGTGGTGTAATAAACGGAGGAGTTTCAAATTTCCAATCTGCCATTATCAGGGGTTTTGGGTTTAGCGGTCTCTCGGCAACTGCATTGCAATTGCCAACAGGTGCCATTGAATTGATTGTTGTTTTTTCAGCCGGTATCATTGCTATAAAAGTTAAGAATTCGAGATGCATCTTATTATTCTTTTCATGTATACCAGGGTTGGGTGGCTTGATTGGTATTCAGCTAACAGATATTCAGTACAAATGGAGGCTAGTTGGGTGCACATGGTTGCAGTATATAATTGGTCTTCCTGTTATTTTGTGTTGGATATGTTTGAATGCAAATGTTGCCGGTCACAGTAAGAGGTCACTTTCTACAGGTACTTGGTTTCTGTTTTACGCAGGTGCCAATATCTTGGGTGCATTTGTTTTCAAGATCAAAGAATCTCCAAAGTATCGTTCGGCAATGATAGCATTGATAACATGCTACTCCGGTATGATGGCTTTAGCCATATGCTACAGAGTTCTTCTTATGAAAAGAAACAAGACTAGAGATGATAACGCTGGTGGTGTATACACAGACAAGATGCAAAGGCAGGCGATGATTGACGGTTTCAAAGATTTGACAGATTCAGAGAATCTCAATTTCAGATATCAGCTCTAATTTTGGTTTTTGTCCATACTATGCAATTCTAACACTTCTGGGCTGGCCCTTTTGTTTATTTGATATCGTTCTTGGAGAGCAATGTACTGACTGAGCCTCTCCTGCTCTTCTTTGCTGATCTGAAACTAAAATCATTTCACAAGAAAAGCTGCTTCTTTCAATCCAAATTGTTATCCACTATGGAGTTCGAGGCGCATCCCCTTTCCAATGTGGCTTTCTGCGATGATCATTAGTCACAATCTCAACAGTTTTGAAAAGAAGCAATAAAAATACAACGTATTCCTAGATCAAACACTCAACATATTTCGTAACACTCTCATAAAACTCGACTCAACTGTATACTCCAACACTCAATTCAAAGGTGATTAGGATTGGAGGGACACAAAGAGAGTGCCGTGTTGCTGTCGAAAGTGCCTATCACAGCCCGAAAAAACCTACATAGTTCTTTGTTCTTCAGACTTCAAGCACTTGCCTTCTCATCTCTCAATCTACATCAAGTCATCATTCAGCATTGAAATCTGTTACAGTATAAAAACTTGTGATCTTCGAACATTTCTAAAAGAGGTTAAAAAATTTCAAAATTTTTCAAACCGCAACAAGTTAAAAAACAAAAACACTGATAAACGCCTTATTGAACTCAACAAGTAAACGTTCATTTTTGTTCATTAATCCTATATAATTCTTACATCAATTTCCCAGTATAGCGCTTACAGTACCATATATTTGATATACATTACAACTTTTCGAGAAAAAAGTAACAATCCATCGTTGTAACCTTTCCCACAAAGTAAGGCTTGTTTATTACTATTGTTAGGTATAAGATCTATCTCATTAACGTACACTTGAGCTGAACCATTCCATCAGTGCATCTGAAAGTCTCCCCGATGAAGAAGATTTGGAGAAAGGATAAACGTGATAAGCTTACTACATCACGGTCGGTGAAAAGTAGGAATCCCTCAGCGGAGAATGAAGAAACGGACGATTCTACCTACTACGAGGACTCAGAAAAGGGACATTCCGATGAAGAAGAAAGTGAAAGCTTGAGGACAAAAAAGAGTGATTTTTATGCCTCCTCTTCAAAGAAAGATCAGAGCTTGTCATCAACATCTCGTCGCCCTTCAATTGTGCCAACGACGAGCACAGCAGATTCTCACAAGGCACTGAAGGCATCACAATCGAAACTCACATCATCTTCTGCAAAACCTCATCAGCAGTATCCAAATAGTGTATACAATAGAAAAACCCTCTCAAACAAGCCAAGTAAAGTTGCACTAAAGAATGTGAATGTTATTCAAAGTCTAGTGAGAAGTGAATGGGATCAGAAGATTCTCAAATCTGGATGGCTCAACAAGGCAATAAATGAAAGAGGCGACTTCAATGACGATAACTTGAGATTATATAGAGCCGAATTGAAGGGTTCGATGCTTTTTCTTTTCAAACCACCTCCTGATTTGTTCAACGTCAAGAGTTTCAAGGTGTTGGATGATACCCAAACCGATCCTATGTCAGAATTCCAAACAACCTCAGAAAGCGTCATTATGAATAGCATTAATACAAAAAGTTTGGATGAAAGCAACCAATCGAAGAATATGGAAGAAAACGATGAGTTTAATACCCCGACAGATGAACTGAAATCAGTCAAGAGTAAAAAGTCTATTTCAATTCTATCGCCAACACTTAATGCAATATCACAAAGTTCTCTAATCTCACCAGCCAAATCTTCATACACACTAGACTCAGGCACATCTGTTACAAATGATCGTAACTCATTTATCAAATTGGAGTATGTTTCTGCAAAGTATCCTCATCCTAGTTTGGTGATAGATCCCGAGACTCAAGCTATATTGAGTGGAAACTTGGAAAGCATCTGCCACTCTATATTATTTAACACATTCGTCCAAAAAGATGGAGATAATAATAAAGTCTCTACCCACTTATTATCACTATTGCCATTGTTTGGTGACATTCACGTCGCTGTCAATCTATTCAAAAGATACTCTGACATTTTTAATAAGGATTTATCAATGGATGAAACAGCTAGATTTGACTTCAACAAGGAAACCAATCGTATGACCGATGATCTGGATCCGAGCTTCACTGTCAATATTCCATACAAGACTGAAAGAATTATGACCGAGAGATTATTCTTGGTTGTTGAATACATAACCTTGAATTTCCCAGGTATGCTATTAGATAGTACGATCTTTAAATCCATTTGGGACTTGTTATTATCCATTGACACACATGAAAATTGTGATATCTTGAAAAAATCTGTTCATTCAAAGCAGCAAGAATTGTATTTGCTATTCAATCAAGATGATATGGAAGATATTGGATCCGTCATTATTGATGAGTTAAGCTCTGATAGATTCATGAGCATGGATTTATATCAATTGGCAAGAGAGATAAATGCTATCAACTTAAATTTCAATAAAGTCTGGAACCCACAGATTGATTGTTCATTATTGTTCCAAACTATTCATGAAAACTATTCATATGTCCGTAAAAATCCTTTGATTTTCAATTCATCTTCCAATATACACTATTTAGCGAGATTATTAGTGAATCAGCTTTTTTGTGATTCAACAATAAACGAGAATCCCAAGAAAAGGGCCAAGATAATCACCAAATGGGTCCAGCTTGGCTCGTATTTTGATAGAATTGGTGACATGGTTAGTTGGTTAGCAATAGCCACAATAATCTGCTCTGTTCCTGTTCTCAGGTTACAGAAGACATGGGACTGTGTTGACGCTAATGTGATCAAAATTATATCAGTGGACTGGGCACCAGTTGTCTTTGAACTAGATAGAAGATCGATGATTAGTGATGCCAGTCATAGATCATCATACCATGTTATCGCACCACAAGGTATTGGTAAAGTATACAACAAGGACAATGTTATCCCCTACTTTGGCGATTTACACGTTTTGAAACCGAAAAACATGACCATAAAACAATGTGAGAGAAAGGTTCAACGTGTGATCGTTTCTTTAAATAGATGGCAAGAATATGTTGACAACGTCAGCAATACTGAAGAGTTGGAAGATGAAATAAAAAGGGATACCTTCCAATCTGACATCGACATTTCGAGAAGTTTGTATAATTTGTTGAACTATCATATTTCAAGGCCTCCATTAACATTGGAGACTGTGATGAGTTATTCACTAATTGTTGAACCCTCATTCAATGGAGTGTTCAATAAGTTTCACCAAAATGCTAGAAGCCCTTTATTTTTGGGTTCATATCCTTCCATTATCTTCCCCGATCCATTGCCCCGGTATAGAGTTTATGAACAAAAACTGTTGTTGGGCGCTATAGGAAATGACTCGAGAAATAATATTCATGATAACACTCTCTCACGCCAATCAAATGCCATCAATGGTGATAAGTCAACCACTTCGAACTCATCACGAAAACCAGGCAGAAACCAGTTTTTGAAGACTTTGCGTGACATGTTCAATATTGATTCTTTTGATTTGACTGTGGATGATTCCATTATTTTCAAGACCATCATTAATGATAATTCGCCTGAAAGAAAACCTTCAGATGATCTTGCTAGTCTTCGATCTATTGATGAAGAAGCAGACAGGGGTTCAGATGCAGAAAACACTTCTGTAGTTATCATCAAAGAAGTCAACGGCGAACCCACAACTCCTAAACAACGATCAAGACCTTCTAGTATTCTATTTAACGAATCGGCAAATGCCAGAAGGTTTAGTAACTATTCATCAAACTTAGACACTTTGGGATCCAATAAATACAACGGAAATATCAACAAACAATCAGTCGAACAACAAAATCACGAAATTTTTACCAAGGCTGCTACTTTGGATAGACTTATAGATTTATTGGTCTTGACATCAAACATATTTGGATCTGAAATAAATAAAAGTGATATTGATTTTTACTTGAGTGAAATTGGATTACCTATAACGAGCAAGGATAAAAAGTATGGTGGCTTCAAAATGGACAATGGCGTTTTCACACTCACGTTCTTTTCAACTTATAGGGGATTTTGTTCAACATTGACCTTACTTTCAGGGTTGATGGAAAGATTTATCGGAGCTAAGTCGGCTGCATTATCAATTGCTGCTAGAAGAGAAGAATTACTGGCTGATTTTAAGGGCACAAGCATAACCGAAACCTATCCTTCTTGGAATGATTCCATTGAGTATGATGATGAGAATTGGGGAAAGATTTCGTGGAAGTATGTTGCACAGATCCAGATCGGTGTATTAGAGGCTTTGATCATTCTTGTCAAAGACCATTATGACCATTTCATTGATGACTTAAAAAACAAGACTTTATTCGTTGAAATGTTGAAACTTATTGACAATGAAGTCATCATTGAATGGTCAAGAGTTTTGTCCGATTTGGAAAGTGAAGGTAACATTATCGAAGAGAGAGAGGCTGGGGATAAATCTAGGCTTATCAATGACTCTATCGAAATTCAAGGCTACTATGACCAAATCTTAAGCTTATACAAAAAGTTGAGAAAAATATACATCAAGAAAAGCTACAGGCCTATTGAATCGAGTTACAAATCACTGGTTTTCACTGACAATTTGAAGAAGGTTCCACTAGAAAACAGCATATCTCAATTATCCGGATTATCTGAAATTGAAGAATTTGCGACAAACTTTGATGATTTAGTATCTGCGTTGGCAAAGCATGTGACCATAAACGATCTTTTAAATGTTTTTGAAATCATCGAAGTGCAGGCAGGAAAGTCAATCACTGGGCTTTTCAATTATAGGCTACAAAAATTGAACACGCCAGATAATGAACTTTGTATTCGTGATGTATTTTCATGGCTTATGACTTTATTTGATTCAGATGATTTGGGGATGAATAAGGAATACGTTATGAACAAATTTCCTGTTTCAGTCAAATCGATGTTTCAATTATATTATAAATTCAAGAACTATATCACATCACAAATTACGGACCCAAGCATTACAGTTCAAGAAAGAGTTGATACCATGACTAATATATTGACAATGTTAGTGATTACAAGAGTCAGAATGGAACCACTCTCTTTGTTTGATATTTCATCTACCCCAGAAGAGAACACATTATCTCCACACGTACCATCTTTCATTGAGAGTGCATTGGTAAATACGATAATATCTCCAGTGAGCAGACTTTTTGATAGGTGCTGGATACTTGCATCTTCTCAGTTAAGGGCCAGTTTCAATGAGCCACCTTCACAAGTGTTCAACGATTTAAAAGATTTACTTCCAAACGATTACTCAATAATGGAAAACAGTCTTTCAAATTTGAATCCTGCGACACCATGCTTCGGGTGGTTACTTGAGAGATTGATTGAAATTGCATGTTTTGTTCCAAATATGTCAGTCAAGAACTCTAAACTAATCAATTTCGACAAGCGCCGATACGCTTACAACTGTATTGCAAATATATTGGAATTGAGTTGTAAATCATCAATTGATAAAGTTGATGCTCTAACAGAACGTTTTAAATTTTTATTTGATTTGGATGAGTCTGATTTGTTTGATCTCAATCTAGTTAGAGAAATTGCTATTGACAACAACCAAAAAATTGATTTGAACTACGATTTTAAAAGTGACATTGTTCTCTTCAAGACGTTGATAGAGGAGGAGAAGACGCTTTTGATTTCAGAGTACAGCAAGTACACATTCCTCTCAAAGCAAGAAATGGACAGAAAAAAATCAATGCTCAGTGAGATGTCTAACCACTCTGTTCCTATTCATTCCAGAATTTCAAGTTTGAGCATTTCAAACATGCAAGGGTCGACTTCTTCGTATGCAAGAAATTTGAGACGTCAATCAGTGAATGATCCAGCTTCTGCTGCGGCTGCCAATCTGGCATCATCGAAATCAAATGGTAATAGATTCAAGTTCAATTTATTTAATAAACAAAACCGTCCATTCTCATTTGGTGTTTCTACTGCCATTCCAGAGCGTATTGTTCCAAGTACTGAGCTTCCTGATGCCAAGCAATATATCGACTCCAAGTTGAAGCCGAGCTATGTCATTAATTTAAGAGACATGGCAATTTTTCCTGTTTATAGAATGACTGCTGCTTTCAAGATCGATACCCCGAACGAATCAGAGTTTGCATTTCAAGCAGTCTCAGATGATGATAAGGAAGACTGGTTATACAAGTTGAGCTATTCAAAAAGGCATTGGTATTTTTCGAAAACCATCTGTAGAGGTTATTCGCAAAATTTGATATTTGGAATACCTCTTGAGCATGTATGCCAGAGAGAAAATGGCTTAATTCCAAATATCATCAACAAATTAATGACTGAAATTGAACTTCGTGGGTTAGAGGAAGTTGGTATTTATAGAAAGAGTGCATCCTTAAGCGTGCTAACTGTATTGAAGAATGAAATTGACAAATACGGTGATTTTAACATGGAGAACCAGTTGGTTTTTGATATAAATAACGCCACAGGCTGCATCAAAGCGTATTTGAGAGAATTACCAGATTCATTGATCCCAGATAATGTGATTCCTGAGTTTGGTCATATTAGAGATTCGAAGGAATTACCAAACGAACAACGTTTTCTGATGTACCACTCAACTTTGGAAAGACTTCCAGTGAACAACTATCAATTGTTGAAAAGATTAATTGCCCATTTGAAGATGGTTGATGAGTTCAAAGCTATCAACAAGATGAACGCTTCAAACTTGGCTACTATATTAGGTGCTACTTTCATCGACAGTGCTAAGCCTGAGTTGGCAAAAAGATACTTCGGGTTGATGAACTATGTTTGTGAGGATATGATCATCAATTACTCAAGTATATTTGTTGATATCTTGAAAGATTGATTATAGGTTGGGCATTTTGTCTGTAACTCTTTTAAAATGAACAGTGATTTATCTGCATGTTCTTGAAGAAAATTTCATCTTGAATCACCATTTGGTGTTATATTCAAGACTTGCTAATCAAGAATAATTTATAATTCCTTAAACCTTTAGATACTCTTATCAATTAATAAGTTTTGACTATATACAAGTAAAGAAAACCTACGAACGATTATTACTTCCTTGAAGTTCTCTTTCTTACAATGATGTCATTGGTTGGAACTCTTGCCTTTTGGCCAGCCAGAGCTTCTTCCAACTTCAATCTTTCTTTCTCTTTAGCCTCCAGCTTTTCTTTGAGTGTCAGACCATATTCTTTGAAGGTATCAAACAATCCCATATTCAGCTTCTTAGGATCTATTGGTAATGGTGGTGGCATTGCTTTGATACCTAACCATCGTCTTGTGGTGGGCATCAAAAACAATCTATTTTGAATAAGCGAGCAGAGTGCCGTTGTCGTTAAGTACAACAGAACACCAGACGATAAGTTCATCGTAAATGGAATCGAGATCAAAGGTGAAATTTTCAAAAGTTTATGGAATGCAGGTGGCATTGTATTGGCACCCATTTCACCACCTAACTTGATGGTCAAGTAAAAAGTTGCAGAGGCAATGACTTGCAAACCAATATATGGGTCAGCAGCAATCAAATCTGGAAACCACGCAATTCCTCCAGTAGAAAATCCCTCAACTGGCAGCAAACCCATTGCTCTGATTCCCGTGAATGAACCAATGGCATAGATAAATTGAATGATGGGGGTCAACATGTAACGGTTTTTGATTCCATTGTCCAGTAAAAGTTGCTTTCTTTCTTGCATAGCCTGATGTTTCTCAACGTTATTACCAGAAGAAATCTTTTTCATAACTGCATCCAATTCTGGTTTAATCCATTGGGTTCTTGTACTGTTGTCGGTAGATTTAACGAACAATGGGAAAAGCAGTGCTCTAACAGCAACAGTGGAAACGACAATTGTCAGCCACCATGGCAACCCAGTATAAACGTGTGTGATCTCTAATAAGTGTTGAACCAAATGAGATGGCCAGACCCAGGTTTCTGCTAATCCGATAGATTGCAAATATCCAATTTGATCAGATGTTAATTTGGTGGCTGCTTGAGCAATATCAGTTGCAGAATCGGCAAATGATGGTAACTCAGAAGAAAACGCAGTTGCTGCAACAGTTGTCTCCGTTGAGCTGTAACGTTTAAAGTTCTGTGATCCAACATATGAAAAGTTCAATGGTTGGTTAACTAAAGCCTTAGATGATGATAGATTTATTATATTACGAGCCTGAAAATTTGTGTTAGTATCGATTTAAAACTGCGGTTTTTTATTGATATTTCTTCAAACTTACATTCAAAGATGCACCTATATGGGCTAATCTAGATGCTCTGATCATAATCAAAAGTATATGATTTTAAAGTAGAGCAATAAGTACACAATAACAATCAAATAATCATTTAAATGTTGTTGAAAAAAAAACGTCGATTTTTTGTATTTTTTTTCTAAACTTTTCACTCAAATTAGTGGTACAATTCAAACGTTTATTGAAATATCAGAAAGGACAACAGGAAACACCTTATATATTTCAAAAGTCATAGATGATCAGTAGGTCATCTCTATTACTTAGTCATATAACCCATAGGCAGGTGCGGTATGGTACCGTATCTAGATTCATTTCAAGTACAAATCAACGTCTCTACCCTATACTAGGACGTGGAAGATCAATAAGGTCAATCATCAAATCAATCAAAGCTGAGAATAAAGTACCCAAGGATGAACTGTGCATAACGAAGCAATTATCTAACAGAGGTAGAACTAGAAGTTCCAAGGAGCGGGAACAGTGTGTGATTGCGAAGCAGATCGAGAGAGAAAAATTGGATCGATATCATACGAGCTTTTACAAAGATTTAGATGTATTAGAAGAGTCAAGTGCTGATGAATTGATCATAGAAACAGCAAATGAAATGAATATGATTTTAACCAGAAATTTTGAAAATGAAATAAGTTTATCAGATGTTGATTACTGGGAAATCAAGCTCATTATAAAGAGAATACCATCAATAGATCCAAACTTGATGTTTCAATTATCAGAAAATATCACAAAGTCAAATTTTGTCAAACAGGATCCAAGACTTGTAGAGATTTTGATGAGTTTTATAGAACTATACAAAGAAGATAGAAACCACAGAATATCATTGTTCAAATCATTAATCAAAAATATTGGAAAGGCTAAGGCTAATGAATTGGCAATGTTGTCAGATCATCAGAAGTTGAATTTGTTTAACCATTGGTCAGATATAGTTAAAGGTTTGAGTGAACAAGAATATGAAGAGACATTATCCGTATTGTGCTCCAGCTTGGTAGGGGATGCATTGAATTTTGATTTACTAATTCAATCAACCCTTATAAAACAGAACCTGACAGCGGCATTTTTTATCGCACAAAAGTACCTCAAACGTGAATTCTCAACTGGTCAAAAAAGCCAGAGGTTAAACAGCTACACCCTCGAAGTTTTGGCACTTCAGCTAATGCTCAAAGAAAAAAACATCCATCTTGTATATAAGTTAATGCTGGATATGAGGATTTCAAAAGGTAATAAATATAAACCGTTGAGTGATCAGTTGATAAGCCAATTCTTATCAGCTGCAGCTAATGAATGTCAGCATTTCATGTTTCACATTGTTTTACAACGTGAATGTTCTGATAGGAGGGGAAGACTGATCAGTTTAGGTACGATGCATAAAATGATATCGTATTCGCTGGTTAAAAATAGGCACACGGAGATCTCCAAGTTTCTCGAAGATATGAGAAGACTGAAAGTGAACAAGTTATCTTCAGTTTTGAGAAACGAGTTCTTGATATCGTATTTGGAAAGCTCATGGACATCATTGATAATGACTTCAGCATTGAAGGCAAAATTTGTTGCATCGACTTTCAAGCCTCCAAGGCAAAAACATTTGAAAACAGTAAAGCTTGGAAAGTCATTTCTACACTTATCCCAAATTGACAACTTGAAAGCATCAGATCTATTACAGCTTCGGTCGGCTTTGAAGACTCGATTGGACTTGAAAGATTTGAAGCCTTTGACAAGTAACGTCAATTATGTTTTTAACAAGCAGTTCAAAGAATTTAAGGATCCTATTTCGGGAGAAGGTGGATTAGCCATTGAGGATATCAAGCTCTTGGAGAACAAAAATGTAACAACGGTTTTCATAAATGTAATATGTGCATCATTGGCTGATTTAGGATACTTTGATCCGATGTTGGAGTTTATCCACTTGTGCATGACATATTATTACTTCAAACCAAACGAAGAGACGAAGTTGTTTATGATAAGGTCAATGATCAACAACATCGAACACTTAGATGATACCAAACTCGAGATAATATTAAGATTCGTGTTTAACGACAAAGATTCAAAAACATCGTACAAGATTTACAGTTCTTTGTTCACATTATGCATTAGAGATTTGGTTTCTCACACTAAGATGACCCCCATAATAGACAGATATTTGAAGGATGGCTATATAGTTGGCGAAAGGCTATATGGCAAGATAGCCAAGGTTTGCAAAACTCAAGGACTGCCTGAGAGCTCATACCTAAAGTATAAACCAAGTATGAAAGAGCTGGAAGTATTCAAAATGGACTAACTGCTGGGCTTATATAGCACGTATATAGAAAAAAAGCTTATAGAATTTTGTGCAATACAAGAACCAAAAATGGGAACTTTTTGACCAAAGTGCAAAGAGCATTTCCAAATAAACTAACTGACCAATTCCAAATCACATAAGCATCTATCTATAAGCTGGATACTGATCCATCATTGCAGTCTATTTTGGTATTATTGAGTCGTGTTTTCCATGCCAATATGGGGTTAAATGCCGCAGAGATGAGAAAGGACATAAAATGAGCCTTTTTCGCATCTGATGAATGATGTTGTTGTTCTTTAGAATGATCGCTAATTAATAATTTCTGTTCTTATATAGTTTGAGTATAGATCATAAATATCAAAGGAAAGATAAGTAGGCCTGCCTGTTATCTTTGAATCAAGAACGGCAGAAATCTGAGGACGAAAACAGCGTGGAACAATGTCATCTAAATCTAGAAAGCTTGCAGTTGTCGGGTCGAGATCAGTTGGTAAATCATCATTGACAGTTCAATATGTTGAAAAGCATTTTGTTGAGAGCTACTATCCAACCATTGAAAACCAGTTCAGCAAGACTATAAGGTTCAAGAACCAAGACTATGCGATTGAGATCTTGGATACCGCTGGCCAGGATGAATTTTCCATGATGAATCAAAAGTATCTAATCGGAGTACATGGTTATATTCTAGTGTACTCGATAAACTCTAGGAATTCTTTTGAAATGCTCAGGATTATACGCGATAAGATCATAGATAGTATAGGAAATGATGACATTCCAATGATCCTTGTTGGAAACAAAAACGATCTAGAGCAACAAAGACAGGTTACTTCTTTGGAGGGAAGATCGTTGGCTAAAGAATTCAACAATTGTACGTTTGTTGAGACTTCGGCAAGACTGAACAGTAATGTTGACAAACTGTTTGAAGGTTTGATTCTGGAAATCGAAAAAATCGAGAATCCGACTGGGAATGGTGATGACAAGCAGCAGTGTTTGATCATGTAGAATGATATTCAATTTTTATTTAGACCAAACACAGTAACTCTCTTGATGGAGTAGTTCTTGTCTTTGTTCTCATTTTTGTTTTTGTCTTTGTTGTTGTCGCTGTTGTTGTTTTGAGCCTTTTCTTGATATTCATTTCTTTACTTCCATTAACTAAGGGGATTGGTTTTATGCGTTAATCTTTTTTCTGTTTTGTCTTCGTTTTGTGTTGGTTCCACTTTATATCTTTATTCCTTTGGCATTTGGTTTTAAATAACTTGCATTAATCAACATTGCGTTGATTAGAATCTACTTGTTTGTAAACTCTCGGTCGACTCTTTTCGCAAACAATAATCGAAGATTTTAGGTCATGTTATAGGGGAAAACTGGCAAAGACAATATGGAAAAACTATAAGATGAATTTCAAGTTTGTATCAATAGGATGCGAGGCACTCAATTGTGGTTTCTGTGTGTATTTACCGTTCAAAACCAGTCTCATATTTTGCAACAAACTCAAATAAGTTTGGTTGTTGTTTGTGGTCATTACTTTTATGAAACTGAAGCTCATAGCACCGGTAGAAACACCATTCTCCTTTGCATCTGCAGAAGTCTGATCATCTTTACATCCACTAATCATCAACACGTCAGCAGCCGATGTCTTTGTCTTCTTGGTCAACTCTTGGGCAGAAGAATTTGGACCACCAGAGGTCACCAATTTGACCAAACCTGTCAGCCTTTGCATCACGGATGACATATCACCTTGTAAATATGACATAGCAGCACCTAGCAAGCCCTCGCCCGCCTCTTCTAACAAATTCGGTTCCTTCAAAATACCCTTTGTGGAGTACATGTACGGCAAGTCCATAACTGAGCCTGAGTGGCACGAGTCAAACAAGGCAGTTAATCTAACACCTGCTCTCAATGGGCTTACCATAAGAGCATGGATTTCATCATCCGTAATGTGGCCATTTGTTTCAAAGTCTAGCGGATAAATGACCTCATCATTTCCGTCATACTCATCTCCATCCAAATCTTTTGTCTGACCACCATGGCCAGAATAGTGGAAGAACAACGCATCGTTAGGTTGAGCATCTTTGACCAACCATTTCATTGCATCTAGAATGTTTTGTCTCAATGGCACAGATCTCAGACTGGTGTTGTTATCCGTCAATATAACCATATTTTCCTTCTTGTAGCCACAGTATTGTTGTAAATAGTTTGCAACGTTTTGAACATCGTTGATACAGCCATTCAACTGGTTTTTCGACCCAATATAGTTGATACCAACCAACAACAGCTTTCTGTTACCGGTACAGTTCGAGTATTGATAATTGTACCCTTCAACACCAAAAGATTGCGGTTGGGTAGAAGGTCTGTGCAACTGAGAGCTTGGCGACTGGATCTGAACATTACTGCCAGAGTATTGTTGTTGGTAAATCGAATGCGATTCAACTTGTGATTGGTACTGGTTCTGATTCCAGCCAGGTGGTGGACCAGATGGTCTGTCCGAGGGTGGTGCAACTGCAGGCCTGTTATACGACATTATTTCTCACTGTCTGATCTAGAGTCGACAACACCTGCCTCATATTCCATATAAGTTACCAATTTGGCTTAATGAGAGTGAAGAGCAAATGCAAATTTCATCTAGAAATGACCAAAACAAGTAATTATACATAAACTGAAAAATTGCTATATTGGGAAGTCTGGATATTTACTTGGCCGAAGCCGATTCGAAGCAGGCGGCAAACTTTAGAGATAGAAAGTGCCTTTTATCGAATCAATCAAACACAAAATACTTACGGATAACAGGATTTTCAACCGTTTTCTTTGGGATTTTGTATGATGTTAGGTCTCAATTATCCATTTGAAAATTTTGGGTTCCCCTAAAAGATGAAATGGAAATGTATATATATGAAAATCCAGAATCGTACCATTTAAAAATATCTATGGTGAAGAGCTGATATAAAAGACGAAAAGAATCCCTTCTGTAAATTGCTATACTCGAATCAGTCAGCAGCAAAACATAGAGACGATGGCATCATCTAAGTCATACTTACCGGTTCCTAACCCAACGCTTTCATTCTGGTTGACAGAGCCAAGCAAGATCCACAATCACCGTTCGACGGCTGAATTACCAAAAGAGGTGGATATCATCGTTGTTGGTTCTGGTTATGCCGGCGCTACAACTTCATACTACTTGATGAAGAACAATCCTAATCCGCCTTCGATTTTGATGTTAGAAGCAAGGTCGATATGTTCAGGTCTGACCGGTAGAAATGGAGGTCACTTGAAGCCAGATTTATATAGAAGTCTTGCCAGCTATGCTGATGAAGCTGAAGCTGCCGAAATTGTCAATTTCGAATGTGATCATTTGGGAGCCATGAAGAGGTTGGTTGAGGAAGAAAACATTGACTGTGATTTCGTTCTCACAAGAGCATGTGACTCTGATATCTCTGCCGACCAGAAAGAAAAGTCGTTGAAAGGTTTTGAGTTGTTGATGAAAAATCCATATATTAAGCAAGAGTACAAAAATGACTTCCAAGTCAACTATGGAGAAAGTGCAAAAGTAATTTCCAAGATAGAGAATGTTGATTTCTGTGCCACTTACACCGCAGGAAGCATCTGGCCATACAAACTTATCTCAAAGTTGTTGGAGATTTGTCTTGCCAAAGGTTTGAATTTGCAAACAAACACACCGGTATTGAAGACTCAAAAATTACCCAACGGTAAATTTTTAGTATCGACACCAAGAGGCGTTGTTATTACATCAAAGTTGGTTCTTGCCACTAATGCTTATACAAAGGCCATCGCACCTGAGTTTGATGGTAAAATTACACCAATCAAAGGTGCATGTTGCCACATTGTTGGTGCAGATTCATCAAAAAGGACACCACATTTGTCAAACACGTACGGTCTCAGACATTCAGGATCAGAGACTGACTACTTGATCAACAGGCCTGATGGTTCTGTGATTGTTGGAGGTGCCAAGAAGCACATCTTTCCATATAAGGAGAAGTTCTTTGATGTTGTGGATGATTCTTTCATAATTGAGAAAACTGATGAGTATTTCAAAAATTACATGTCAAATAACTTTTACACATGGAAGGATTTTCCTGAAAAAGTTGAACATTGCTGGTCTGGTATATTGGGTTATTCAGACGACTCTGTTCCGTATGTTGGGGAATCAATCGAAGAAAAGAACAAGTTTATTATCGCAGGGTTCCACGGACATGGTATGCCACGTGTATTGCTTTGTGCAAAGGCAATTGCTGACTGCATTTTGAACAATAAGAGTATCATGGACCAGCCAATTCCAAGCTCTTTTAAGTTGACCGAAAAGAGGATGAAGAGTGTCGACAGATCGTTATTGGAGAATTCTATTACACATGGAAGCAAACCGAAATTATAGATTTTTAATCATTCCTTTTATTCTTTATTCTCATCTTGAGATTTTAAATTTTTTTAATGAAAAGAGTCTCATATATTCGATCAACAAAGTTTGACTCTTAGTCAGTATATAAAGAAAAGATATAAAAAAAGTTTACAAAATACCTATCAAAAGCATCTTGAAAATCCCAGGCAAAATTCGAAAAACCTGAGTACCTAACGGCCAACAAAGGTCTCAAGCACCATAAGATTCGCTTGATGAGATCTCAATCCTCTTGTAACCGTCATTATTACCATCATCCAAAACCTTAGGAACGTCCAATTTCAAAACACCGTTCTCAAAAACAGCTTTGATTTTGTCACCATCCAACTTTACAGGCAACTTAACATGTCTTTCAAACTTACCTGCTTTTCTCTCGATGTACTTCTTAGAATCCTTTTCACCCTTCGATTCAACAGCTGGGATTTCACCGGAAATGATCAACTCATTATCCTCCTTGTTGAAATCAATCTTGACATTCTCCTTCTTGGTACCTGGAATTGAAACATGCAACTCATAATCCTTCTCGTTGTCAATGATATCGACTGGTGGAATGAAATCGATCTCGCTGGCGAACCCAACCTGTTTAAAGAATGGATCGTCCAACAAGTTGAACGGCGACCTAGGGACATTGGCAACCAGATTGCCCTTATCGTCTTTTGACTTCTTAGTCAACTCTTTACTACTGTTTGGAGTCAGTGCCAACTGTCTCCTGTTCAATAATGTGTTGATGTTGGAAACTTCATCGTTGATTGTTTCGAAGAAGTTTAAAAATGGATCGTTTGCGAAAAATGACATTTCTTGAATTTTCTTAGTTATGCTGTTTATCTTTCTGTTAGTTATTGATGAACCTGAGCACACAAGATTAAAACAAACAGCGGTAGTCCCCATTCAATTTATATCATCTTCGTTGGTTCCTTTGGAAATTTCTAGATTCTTGAAAGGCTCCGTAATTACCCCCATTCGAAAGCTCTCCATCAAAATCAGGTTTTGGCGCGGCTGGTGAGGAACCTCTTGGAAAATCTTGGAAAATTCCACCACAAATGGGTCACAAACATCTGATGATTGGATCATTGATTTTGTCAGTTCTTTTAGTCGTTTTCTTCTTTATCAGCTGTATTTCAGGAAATTGCCTCTGAGCCATTCCATATTAGTGATATCCGGATGTACCGCTATATGGAGTTTTTGTCATTTTTTTCCATTTCCAGAAGTTTTCGAATGTTCAAACGTTAAAAAGATCCAGGGGTCATACGATCATTGAATCAACCGACCACAACTGAGTTTGCCTCATTGGTCGACATTTGGAATTAAGCCTTTTTTTGCTTTTTAGTCTTGAATCTGCAATTTGAGTATAGTGGTATCTTTTTGGGCATAGGAAGCTAAAGTGTGAAGGGGAAGAAAAAAGCAAGTCTAGGAAAGAAAATGAGAAGATACTCAGAAATTATCAAGAAAATTCCGAAAAAGTGAAGTTCTAAGGATAGAATAAGAAAATGGCTGATAAGAAAGGAGAGAGGAATATGAAATAAAAGAGCAAAGAAAGAAGGAGACTAAGTAGCAAGGTGTTGGTGATTTAATCTGCAAAACAAAACTCCCTCACAGGTTTTTTTTGCATTAAAAGCTTGAGGTTCTGGAATGTATCAAGGCCCTCAAACAAATGAAATAATGGAAACCATCCCAAACACAATTCCAAGCAAAAATTTTGAACCAACGCCAATATCCTGTAAACTATTTGCACCTCCTGTTAACTCGGCAGTTACAGCAACGGTTGAGATTCCCGAAGGGTAAACTGCAGTAGACGTCAAGACCGAGTTTGGCAGAGACTGCACATAAACGTTATCATTACTGACTGTTGTTGTTGTAAAGGTGGTTGTATAAAGAGTGGTTGTAATAGTAACAATATGTGCAGTTGTTGGTGCAGCTGTTGGTTTTGATGTCGGTGTTCTTGTAACAGTTGTTGTTGTGAAAGTCGTTGTGAAAACAGTATGCGTAATGGTAACTATGTTTTTCGCTGAACTTGTTGCGATTACATGACTTACACTTGATGCAGTGACTACAGGTAGGGCCATATTGGTGTATGTTGCTGTTTCATAACTGGTCAATGTGATCAATCCTGTAGTTTGGTAATTTTGGAATACCAATAATGTAGTGAAGTATGTTTCATATCTAGTCAATGTGCTATAGAAAGTCTCATATCTCAAATAATTAGTGGTAATCAACTCAGTTTGAATTGAGTATTGAGTGCTTATAGATCTATCATATCTAGTTGAAAGAGAAATTGAGGTGTTGTGAAAAGGAATGGTCAAAGTTTGAACAGGTGCGTAATGTGTAAGTGTGCTGACGGGAACAAGGTGTGATGAGGTAATAGTTGTCAAACTTGTGATTGTTGAAATCGATGATTCTACAGAAAATGTAGTCAAGGTTGATGTGACCAACAACACAATAGCACTTGATGTTTGAGTGACCAATGTTTGAGTTTGAATATTTGTTTTTGTTGACGTTGTTAAACTTGGGGATTTAACACTGGTTCCAACAATTGGTGAAGTGGTTGAAGAGGTGGTAGTCTTCGAAGTAGATGAAGTAGTGGTGACTGTTGGGGTTGTTGAAGTAGTGGTAATTGTTGGGGTTGTTGAAGTGGTGGCAACTGTTGGGGTTGTTGAAGTGGTGGTAACTGTTGGAGTTGTTGAAGTGGTGGTAACTGTTGGGGTTGTTGAAGTGGTTACTCTCGAAGTGGTTGAAGTAGTGGTAGCCACTGAAGTAGTTGAGGTGGTGGTTACTCTCGAAGTGGTTGAAGTAGTGGTTACCCTCGAAGTGGTTGAAGGGGTGGTTGCTGAAGTGACGGTGTTCAAAGTTCCCTGTAAACTTGTGGCCGTTGTGATCAACACACAATCAACACATTCAGTGTTTGTCTATGCTCCAGTAATGAGTGTTAGTAGTCTGGATTATTTCAAATCTCATCCCGTTATCAATCCTGAAAGGGAAGAATTCCCCTTGCAAGGGGAACAAAGACTTGCTCAATTTCCCTTTCAATTCAAGGATTCAAATAAATTGCACATACCCTATATATGTAGGCTGGTGTTGAAGTTGTTGCTGCCTCAACAATACATCTGAACAAAAAAGTCTGTACCAAGATCGTTAATAATGGCGTTGAAGGTCTCATGTTTCCGAAACTTTTATCCCTTCTTTCTGTGGGTTTTGGAGAAAGATCTTATGTTCTCTCCGATTTGCAGTAGGTGGCTAAGAGAAGCTTGATACCTTGATGAAAGTATGCCAGATAGATAGCTGTGTTGCTCAAAAGTTCAACAAATACCGTTTTTGTGATCCCAAAACTCAAACTTATGTTTAAACAATATGGCCAAACTGAGAAAGGGAGGATTATTTCTGCTGAAAACAATTGAGTGATATCTTTTAGAGCTTTGCAATCCTAGACAGCTTCAATAAATTCCTTCTTTGATGAAGAAAAGATAAAGAAGGATCAATTCAAAGTCCTTCCCTTGTATCCTTTAAATACGAAAAAGAGGATACCGTTCCTGTTCCAACAAACAAACAAACAAACAAACACGAAAAAAAATGTTTTTTGGTGGAAACATTTATGAATGAAAGGGATCATAACCACAAGGTAAGCCAACCTGGAGATTCATTCCAATCTGAATGAATATTTTTGATTCTACCAAGGAAACAAAAGTATCCAAAAGCTTTTATCAGCATTTACCTGATTTCTCGGCTGTTCTCTTGGGGTGTATCTCTCTTCGCCCCCCAAACGGTTCTGCATGTAGATGAAAAAAGGAGCATTGGATGTATATTAGGCAAACACGGGAGATAATAGTACAAATATATACACATATATATGCAGTTGATGAAGGAGGTGAACATAGTTGAGAAACACAAAAAGGTAAAAAGCAAGACAAAAGAAAAGAAAAGAAAAGAAAGCACCAGTGTATAAAAAGATGGAGAAAAATGCAAAGCAGCAACCGATATTCATATATAAAAGTTATTGTTCTTCCCCAATTTCCTCTTCTTTTCGCTTCCATCGTCTTCTTCATCATCGCTGCCTATCAAGTCCTCAGGCAAGTCCAACTTCAAGCTTCTCAACGGTGGTAGACTTTCAACGTTATTAGGGTTGTACAAGCTACTGAAACTGCTGATTGGCTTGATTCTGGGCGACACCAGCGGTGTTTGTAAAGGAGTACAGTCCGTTGATTTGTTGATCAATCCTAGCAAGTTCAAAGCGGCTATTGAAGATGCACTATTCAAATTGGTCGACGACTGATTGTTGTGGAATGACGATAGGTTGGTATAGGATGATATGGGAGTGCTATTGAAACTGGAGTATTGGTGAAGTAGAGGCGAAGTAGATTGGGAGGTGAATGAAGATGATGAAAGAGGTGTCATTCTTTGTAGGGTTGATAGTGAGTTCAACTGCCTTGCGGCGTTTAGGTTTGATAGCGAAGGGCTCGAGCTCGATGATTGTAGATATTTCAACTCTTCTGACGCTGCCGTCACCAATAGGTTCAAATCCAAGTTCGAGGCGATCTTCCTGGCCGCCAACGGCGGCGAGGACTCCGCCTTTATGATTCTTTTGTTGTCATCGTTGATCTGGCTCTTGGGATTGATCTTCTTGGCAGCTTTTTTGTCACTGTTGTTGCTCTTCTCGACACTAACAACTCTCTTCCTCGAGTTGGGGTTGTTGTGGATCCTCAAGTGCCTGGTCAACTCATCGCTCCTGGAAAACCTCTTGAAACACCCAGGAAAAGAACAGCTGTGCGGTTTTTCTCCCGTATGCGTCCTGATATGCCTTGTTTGATGCTCTAGTCTGTGGAACAGCTTCTCGCACATCGGGCACTTGTAAGGCCTCGACAGCTCGGGCTTCAAATCAACCAAACCTGTGCTGATATCCTCGTGGTGCACCGGTGCTTGTTGTGGCTCCATGATTCTTGTGTCTGTCTCTCTATGTGGGGAAAAAACCTACAGCGGCCCGGAAAAACTTATGATAATGCTCGAATTTTTTGACTAGCTGTCTCTACTTTTTCTTATCCGATCAGCCCAACTCTCTTCTATCCTGTCAACCTTCTCCTATATACGATTACGAAGGCAAGATGTTCAACTTGACATGGAATTGTCCATACTCAATCCGTTGAACTTTTTCTCTGCTTTTTTTTCTTTTTCTTCCTGTTGTTTGTGGAGAAATTTCTCTTTTCTGTTATTTTTCGCCCGCAAACATTTGTGGAGAAAGGGTATATACACCCATGAGCCACTGAGAGCACTAAGCCCATACACCTAGTGCTTTCTAATGGGAACGACGTCAACAAGGCGTCTGTACTGGGTGGGATCGTCTATATACACGTCCAATGTAGGAAACCCAAGGATCCTGAAGCCAGAATGAGGGTTTTTCTCGATGAGGACCGGTAGGTTCTTCAAGGAGGAGAGACGTAGTGTTGTTTTAGCATGTTGGGAGTTCCTGAAAATCTTGAACATTTTCAAATCGTTTGAATCGTTTATGTTCAACAACTTCAAATAGTAGTCATTTGTGGTTGCTGTGGGGCGGTGCTTAATGAGAAACCTGTTGTCGAACACTCTCCACGCGCCGCCGTCTCCCGTTGTGTTCGTCAACTTTGTGGAGTAGCTTTTCCTAGACTCGTTGTGCGAAATGTTATCCCTTGTGATACTGAGGTGTACGGCATCCCCCGTTTGGAGCAACGACCAATCCAATCCAAGCACTTGGAATGACGCGCTGCTCATGCTGGAGCTGATAAGCTGGTGTAGCTTATCAGCTACTAGGGTGGAGTTCAAGAAAAGGTAATGATATTTCAGTCTGGGTGAGAAATTCTCAACCAGCTCGAATAGAAACCTGGATATTATCAAGCCATTGGTCTTGAGAATTACTTCAACCGGTAGTTTTAACTTCAAAACCATCAAGCCTGGATCAAACTCAACCGGAACGGTGGCTTTCAAATGATCAATTTCCAGCCTCAAGGTTTCGTTGATCTTCAAGCATTTTCTAAACAAGCTAGAAACTTCCAGCTTCAAATCATTATCGTTCACCAACCAATATCTAAACATGTTTCTCTTTGTCAAACCCTTGTCAAGATTGGTATAATCTTCAAACCATTTGATTTGATTCTGTTTGCAGTAGTCATAAAGCTTAGATTTTTCAGTATTCAACAATGGTCGGATCAACTTGATCTCACTATCGGAAGGTGTTTGGGGATTCAAAGGGAGTTTTGAAACAGGTTTGATACATCCCAATCCGAATATTGAGCTGTTCAATCTCATCAAAAAAGTTTCTAGTTGGTCGTTTAAGTTATGACCCAAGATCAAATTATTGATGCCGTTCGAATTACAGAAGTTTTGAAAAATCTCCAATCTCCTAAACCTCGATAGCCTTTCAAATCTTGTTTGATCCTTGACTAGTTCATCGTGTTGCCATTCAATGGGTATAACCACATGTGTTATTGGTTTGCCTTTCAATATCTCGGAGATTTGCATTGACTCGCTCAAACTTTCAGATCTATAACCATGATCGATGGTTATTGCAAAAAGGTTCACATTACTCATGTTGTAGTGCAATTTCCACTCAAGTAGTAAGTGTGTCAAGGCCATCGAATCAACTCCACCTGAAAGTCCAACAGCTAGATTTAGTTCATCTCCTTTGATGTTTGGTATTAATCTTGAAAGTTCATTGTTGAATTCGGATTGAAGATTACTTGTTTTAAAGAGCGTTGAGCCATGTCGTATACATCTCCTGATCTCTTTGAACATCTGATAATTCAACCCTGTTGGATATGTCTTAGATGTTGAAACTGGTTAAAAAATGAATGATTTGGCTGTCTCATACTTTTTGATTTATGCTCGGAAAAATGAGACTTATTTTGTCACATAGTCACTATTTGATGTCACCCCTCTTCAAGACCAGTATTCACTACAACCTACGCTACTACAATTTCATGAAACAGACAAAGAAATAGCCAGCATTTAATTCGAAGTTTTTAGAACCTTGATCAAGAATTGAAACAGTAAAGAAAAGAGGAAAAAGTGTGTGTGAGGGATAAAAAAGAGCAAAAGTTTGATAAAAGATGTTACTCAGGCAATATCTGCGGTATTGATGTTCTCTAAAGAACCTTCACTATGCGAATTATGATCCTTCTCTTCCACACTATGAACAGAATGAGCCATTGACTGATCAGTTGTAACAATGGATCTAACATCTTTAGGTAGCCTATCAGGTCTATAAAATCTCAAGTCAACACGACCAAAAAGGTACAACAAGTTGACGATGGTCTCCAAGACACCGTACAAACAATACATCACAACAGGCTTGTAAATCCATCCAGTTTTCGAAACTGGCTTGTCAAGAAAGACTGTGATACACCTGAAAACCGAACCGATCAAGATGAAAAATGAAGTCAATGCGATCAATCCTATGCTAAAAGTGTGGTTTATGTTACGGGCATTTGTCTGTGTACTCGAAGGATGCTCAACAGAGGTACAATAATGATTTGATGATGAAATGATACGGATTGAATGTCTAGCTTTGTGATCTCTTTTCATAAAAGACTCACCTGCACGTTGAGATGCATTTTTCTCGACAAAATAAAATGGTGAATAGCAATCAATCCACCAAGGTTGATAAACTGTAGCTGGTTGACGCTGCTTGAAGAAATAAGCTGTCAAAATCAAGTTCAACGAAGTGACTGAGTACAATATGGTGGTGACTGCTGTAAACTTGACAACGTTTTTGCACATTGCAAAATGATGTTCGGACAAGAAGTAAATGTAAGGGACCAAGACTGCAATAATGGTCATTATAACCAATGCAGCAACAAATGCATAAGTACCTATCATCAGGGCCCAAAACAATTTAGAGGATCCAAATACTGGATGCCTCCAAGTGAAAATCCTTTGAGCCAAAACCAAATTGAACGAGGCCAAGAAAATCGAAGGCAAAACTATCAATATACCACTGGTCAAACCAGAATGCAATTTCATAACGTTCTTCCCCCAAACTATTCTCAAGGCAAATCCCAAAAACCTCAAAAATGCATAGAAAGCAAATCCAATCGATAGCCAGAAGTAGTGACCCCTCGAGCAGTTCCTCAGAAAAATGTACAAATGGGCAAGGAAGAATATCGCAAATACAACCGTGAAAACTGCACTTGGTGCCACGTCTTTGTGATCAGGGATACCTCCAAAGGTACCCAACTGTAAGGATGTCGAGTAAGCTGTTAAAGATGATGGAATTTGATTAATACCATACTGAGCTAGATAGCTTTTCGTGAACTTCACAATCTTCAAGATTCCTGTACCTTCGGCGGCACCATTCTGGTAGATTGATAGCTTCAGCAAAAGAGTTGCGACGTCAAAAGTGCCTGAGGACATTTCGTGTTTTTATATCTAATGATAACTTGTCTGAGTCTTTTGAGTGTTGTACTATCATGTGCGAGAGATAACACTAGCACAGGCAGGGTCTATATATACATGAATACATACTTCAACCATACTATTCTTTCTATAATCCACAATCATTCATTTCCATATCTTCTCCTCACCAAGCTCCAATAAACAAGAGGGAAGTTACCCACCCTTATTAAAGCAATTCAAGAAACTTGAACTGGACTCATACACCAAGATGATACGATGCATCGACTAGTACTTTCTTATTCTTACCCCAGATTAGGCGTTTCATGTCCTTTAACGTTCCCGCTCAATACTTTAAAATGCTGCATAGCACCAATAAGAAAACCACATGATCTCTGAGTAGAGTGATTATATCCGAATCAACCTTGGGGAAAGAGCAAGGAGGGGTGTGCCCCCATAGCAAAAAAGGCTGTAAAAAAGCTAATGATTGATAATCAGAAAGACGTTTTGTGCTTTAGGGTTAGATGGGTTGACAATAGAGAATTTCATCATCATCATACCCACTATCTTCATCCCCTCTTCTAAATAAGGTAGTGTATATAGAATCAAACAATCCAAATGGGATATATGCATTAAAAAGTCGTGCTCCACCAAAAAACCAAAATGGGAAATATTACGTAACCATATATCAATTGAGAAATATTTTATTCAGTACTGTAGGAAGAGCACAGACAAGAAGTATGTACAGCAGCATATATATAGTCGTTTGTTGATAGGTATAGAGAGAGTAATCTAGAAAAGAAGAGAGAGAAAGAGAAAGAAAGAAAGAAAGAAAGAAAGAAAGAAAGAAAGAAAGAAAGAAAGAAAGAAAGAAAGAAAGAAAGAGAGTTATATACACAAAGAAAAGGATAGAAAGAGAACGAGGTGAATCATGTCTAGCAGTATCAATGTTGAGGATAATGAAACTGGCAAGAAGGAGCATTTGCAAACAACCTCAGAGAGCATCATAGCGCAGGCGTATGGCTCAACAGATAAGTTGAGGCACACAGATATCAAATTGGACCTCGAAGAGTTGAGAGACCAGCAGCTACAAAAAAGAGTTTCACATGAAAAGGCGCTTCAGTTCAAAAAGACAAAATTTGATGAGTATATTCAGTATGCCAAGGAAGAGTTTCTGATAAAAGAGTTTGCTCGAGGCAGATCTGTCATGGAGAGGGCATTGGTAGTTGACCGTTCGCAATTGAAGATCTGGTTGAACTATATAGATTTGGAAATCTCAAATAAGAATATTAATCATGCAAGGAATATATTGGAAAGAGCAATCACAATACTACCCAGGATTGACAAGTTATATTACAAGTATTTGAATTTGGAGGAGTCGTTGAAAAATTTCAACAACTGTAAGCTGATTTATGAACGATGGATAGAGTTTGAAAGTTCAAACTCCAAAATTTACCTATCTTATATTCAATTCTTGACCAAGTACAAAGATTTTGAAAAAATAAGAGAAACCTATGAAAGATTGATAGTGAAGATTCCATCGAACGATAATTTTATCAAATTTATCGATTTCGAAAAAAAGATGGGCTCAGTTGAAAATGTCCGTAATTTGTTCAATTTGATTATCGAAAACTTGATGAAAATAGATAAATTGAATGAAGAGATCATAATCGAATATATAAATTTTGAGGTTGATCAAAACAACATTGGAAAGGCCAAATCCATTTACAGTTTCGCAATCTCAAAATTTCCATCAAAAAGTGGGTTGATTTTTCAAGAATACACAAATTTTTTGAAACAGTATGATTATAAGGAAAACATCAAGGATACAATAGCCTTGAAGCGAAGGGAAAAGTATGAAGCTGAATTGAAATTAAACCCAACTGATTACGACGATTGGTGGTTGTACCTAGACTTGATAGAGTCAAATTTCAAATCTGAAATCATTGATGTTTTCGAAGAATGCTTACAAAAGGGCAAGCCGACAATAAAGGAAAAAAAGTATTGGAGAAGGTATATTATGATTTGGTTAAGATATTTAATCTACAAAGAATTGACATACCATGAGAGCGACAAACTTGAAAAGATTGACGGATTATACCTAAGATGCATCAAATTATTACCACTTGAATTCACCTTCAGTAAAATTTGGATCAACTACCTGTTATTTCAAATAAGGTCTGGAAATTTATCAAAATTTAGAAAGACCATGGGCTATTGCATAGGAAAATATCCAACAAAAAAATCATTTTTCAATAAATACATTGAGGTTGAATTGAAGTTGAAGAATTTTGATAGGGTTAGAAAGATCTATTTGAGTTACATCAGCAAAAATGACCAAGACTTGTCAATGTGGATGAAATTTATCGACTTTGAGAGAAATTTGAATGAATTCGAGAGGTCCTCACAACTTTTTGAAATTTGTATTGAAAATTTCACAAAAAAGTCATCGTCAGACAACAAATTGATATTAAAGATTTTCGAACACTATTTATCCTTTGTAATCAACGACGAGAAAGATTTCAAAAAGACGAGAGTCATATATCAACGACTTTTAGATCTGATGAACCATCAAGTTGAGATATACATATCGTTTGTTTTGAACGAGTTGTCAATCCCAACTGAATCTCAATTGCTGGAATTGCAAAAGACTACTGCGGACGAATTCGAGATCGAGATTGGTGATGAACAAATAAAGAGTTGTTTGAATCGCTTTGTTGATGGGATGAAGTATTACCATGATCATGACAGGTTTGATGATGAGAAAATTTTGCAGATTGCAATGGAGAATTTCAAGAATGAGTATGAATAGCTGAAGAAAGCAAGAATAAGCAGTTCGGAGAAGAACACTTTAGCAATTGTTCATAGCAATCACTTGAAATGTTGGGCAAGTGAATTTCTTCGGTACTTTTTTGAGAATGCCAATGAGCTGCTGCTACTATTGCCACCAAACTCCTTGTTGTGATTTATTGAAATGTGCATTTTCTTTCAAGGAGGGATGTTTTTCATATTTGAAAGATGAGGCCTGAAAGTTGATAAACGGAGGAGGAATGCACTTTTTTTTTATATCTTCCCATTATCTAACTTTTATCTTAGTTCCATCATGTATATTATCATTTATATATATATGCATATATATATATAAGTACATTAATAAAATTGTATAAATTCAAATAATGAAACTAATCATCAAAAATCACAAGAATTATGTATAAGATAATGCAATAGTTTCTTTCCACCTTCATTTCATTTCTCGATAAAGAAATCAAGAAGGGGAAGAAGAAGAAGAACAACAACAAAAAAAATGTAATTTTCGTAACTTTTTCCATCACCAAACTATAAAGACATTTAAAATAACATTAACAGTATAGGAACATGAAACAAGATCAAAGGTAGATAATGGAAAACAAGGACCAAAAAAGAAAAAGGTTAGAGAAGAAATTTCAAATGTCTATCATCAGATTATGAAATATGTGCAGTAATGATTTTTCCATTTTATAACAATAAGTGCATGCAAAACAAGGAAGTGTCAAGAATGACAACAATGCTTTAAGCCGTTGTGACTTCATCTTCCTTTTGTTCAGATTCAGCGACAGCCGCATCCTCAACTTCTTCTCCAGCGTGTTGTTCTTCTTCTTCTTCTTCACTCCCTTCGTCATCATGACCCTCCAATGCGGCAAACATATTTACAGGAGCTGCTGGTGCTTCTCTCTTTGAGTTTTCCCTGCCAGATAAATCTTTCGATGGAGTTGTTGGTGCCTTCGAAGACTCTTCATTTATGGAAGGTCTGCTACCACTATTGCTTGCGCTGTTACGATTCTGATTTGAGGACTTTGTTCTGTTGTTGAAACCTGGACCTTTTGAATCGCCTGAGTTACGAACACTACCAATGTTTCTTATGTCTGATGAGGTTACCCTGCTCGATGAACCCCAGTTGTTGTTACGAGACGAGTTTTGTCTCGAATCGTTACCTCCATTGTTGTGATTACCACCACGTTTGCTATTTTGACGCATCAGTGATCTTTCTTCGTCAATTCTCTTCCTTTCTGCTTCATCGTGAATTTCGGCCAAAGTCTTTGGACCTTTGTTTGCTTCACTATTGGCCCAACGTGACTTTCTTAAATCGAGAATGTCCATCAACTTGAATTTCATTCTTGATGACATAGGAGTTGGTGGATTACCACTAACCATACTGACAACCTGTTGGCAAATCATTTCAAAGAATGGTCTTGATTTTTCAGAATTATCCAAGATTGGTCCAACAGTCTTTAACAATTGCTCCAAGTTCTCCAATTCATCTTCAGATGGGTTTGTGGTATTTTCAACCAAATCCTTCAAACATTTTGAGATAATTTTATCCGATAAAAGGTTCAATGAGTATAACTCACCAATGAATCTGACCAAACCTAAACCTCTTCTCTTTGCTGCTGCAACCTTATAATAATCATCAGACATCATTTCTGGTTGAATTGGGGTACCGTCTTCATTTGTTGGTAACTTGATTTTCCAACCTTTCTCATATTCCAACTGACATCTTGTCAAAAGATACTTTCTAACCAAGCTACCACCTGATTCAGGTTCACCGCTCTTGTTCAAAACAGTTGCATCTTTGATCTCAGAGCTGATTGATGCACACATCTTTGTACAAAATCTTGCATACATGTTTGACCAATGTGGCTCATCACAAGCTTTGGCAAAGGTCAATTCTATGACTGATTTTAATGTAGTACCATCTTCTTCCCACTTACTCTGACTTGCAATTTCCATGATATCATCTGTAATCTTGTCAAACATCTCTAATGTCAATTTGTTCAAGAATGAGTTGACTTTACGTTCAACATCTTCAGGTGCTAGTATGATCGATCCATCTGGAGCTGTTTTGACTTCGACTTCTGCCTTGACTCTTGATCTTGGAACCCATCTTGTAGCAGATTTTTCCAAAGGCTTGACTGGTTCCAGAGGTTCAGTTGGTTTGAAATCTTCTTCTCTTTCTCCCTTTGGAGGTCTCTTTGAACCACCTCTCTGAGATTTGTCACGAGTACCACCACCTCTTCTCTTAGAATTTTGCCTTGATGAGCCGTTACGGCTGTTGAAATCGTTTCTCAACCCAGTATTTGATCTCATTTGCATTGGGCCATTTGGACCGTTACCGCCCATAAATCCACCTTTGTTGAATGGAGCATTACCACCTCTAGAGAAACTACGGTCATTGTTCTTACCACCACGTGAATCTGGAATAACAATCTTGGAGGTGTATAACTCTTCCCACTTAGCATCAATTGGTAAATCTAATGGTGCTTGAAATTGGAAAAGGAACATTGGATCGTACCTAATCTTGTTATTATCCTTAAGTCTTGGATCTGGAACAACAGCATTCTCAGGGTACTTATGTTCGTAGTTGTTAGCTGGACTTGCGAATCTTAAACGTCTAAGCAAATCTGAGGTGGTGAACTTTGGCTCTTCAGGTACGGCTGGTTCTTCAACTGGTTCAGACTCTTCTTTTGTGTCGTTATCAACATCTTTTGACTCATCTTCCAGTTCTTGTTCCTCTTCCAGTTCTTGTTCCTCTTGGTCTTCCTCTTGGTCTTCTTGATCTTCTTCATCATCATCATCTTCAGCTGCTGCTGCTGCAGGAGCTGGTGTTTCAACTGGTTCTTCAACTGTTGTTTCTTTAACAACAGGTTCTTCGACAGGTTTTGATGATTCAACTGATTCTACCTTTTCTTCCACTTTCGAGGTTTCTTCTATAGTAGCTACTGGATCTTCGATCTTCTTTGGTTGTTCAATCTTGGCTTCAACTTTAAGTGGCTCAACAGGTTTTGATTCTTCAACCTTCACTTTCTCGCTCAGGATCTTTGCCAGAAGCAGCTCCTCTTTCAGTTTCTTGGTCAGGGCAGCCTTTGCAAGAATTCTAGCCTTAAAATCATTGATGGAAGTGCTGTCAGCAGCACTTTTGACCGGCGAAGCATTTGGTTTGACATCGGCAGCTGATTTAGACAAGGTAGCATTCTTGTTAACCGGTGTTGAAACAACCGATGATTTAGCTGACGCAGAGGCGGTTGTTGTTGGTGTTTGTAATGTTGGAGAATTGGCCGTAGTTTTCTTGAGTTGGAGTGGTTTATAATTTTTATCAGTTAACGTTGCCTTATGTGGTGATTGGTGAATATGTGGTTGAGCCTGAACGTAATAAGCCTGTGGATATGCAACGCCAGATTGATCGTACGTTGGAGCTGCAGTATAATAGTATTGTTGTTGAGCAGGATATCCATAGACCGGTTGTCCATACTGTGGCATATATGGAAGTTGTTGCTGTTGTTGGGGATGGTATTGCTGTTGCCCATCCTTACCACTGAAACTCTTTCTGTAGCCACCTTTGTTGTACTGACGAGCGTTATTGTTGACACCAGCACTGCTGTAATTATTACGTGGTTGAGGAGGAGGAGGAGCACCAACAGATGGAGTGGAACCCGTCGAGGAAGCCAGTGGCTGCAAAGATGGGGTTGGGATTGGTTGTTGTGGATTACTCATATTGTATATATATGTATATATATATGTGTTGATGAAACTAAACGATCCTTAAATTGTTCAAATTACAAACTTTGAAATTTGAACAGATGAAAAGATGATGAAAATATACAAATGAATGGGCCTTGAAGTCCTATTGATGCGATGTATATATTTCTTCAATATTTATCAATGAGTCTCAATAAATATGTGTCAAAGGCTATATATATATTAATACAAATATAATATATTGATAAACCTAGTGATTATGTTTGCTTTCTATCGAAACAACTATTAACTGATTCGAAGACTTCTTGTGGACGATCTTTTGAATTTTTCTGATTTTTTTTTTTCCTAATTTTTTTGCGTGTAATATAAGTCCCAATTTGGAATTTTGCATTTTGCACACTACTGGTTTTAGATCACAAGGAAGCAATGTGTATTAAAGAAGAGAAAAAGGGTTGACTACTTAAACAATTTGGCCAAGGAGGTTGCTCCTTCATCATTCTTATTCATTACCTTTGCGACGGCCAACTCAAAATCTTCTTGTGTTACGTGGATTCTTCTTTCTCTCAAAGCGTACATACCAGCTTCGGTACAGACACCTTTGACATCCGCACCTGAACAGCCATTCATTTTATCGGCGATCTTCTTCAAGTCGATGCCTCTTGTCAAGTTCATCGATCTGGAATGGATTTTCAAGATATCTGCTCTGGCTTCGACACTTGGGGGTGGGAACTCGATCTTTCTGTCGATTCTACCTGGTCTCAACAATGCGGGATCCAATATGTCCAATCTGTTTGTGGCCATGATGATTTTGATATTTTTGGTCGTTTCGAATCCATCCAATTGATTCAACAACTCCAACATGGTTCTTTGAACTTCAGAGTCACCACCCGATGATCCTTCCACTCTTGATGAACCGATAGAATCTATTTCATCCATGAATATGATGGAAGGCGCGTGTTCTCTTGCCATTATAAACAATTCTCTGACCATTCTCGAACCCTCTCCGATATATTTTTGGACCAACTCTGAGCCTGAAACTCTTATGAACTTGCACTCGGTATGGTGGGCAACGGCTCTTGCTAGTAAAGTTTTACCGGTACCTGGTGGCCCGTACAATATGACACCCTTTGGTTGGGCAATACCCAAGCTCTCAAACAACTCTGGATGCTTGACTGGCAACTCAATCACCTCTTTGATTTCCTTGATCTGCTGATCCAAACCACCCACCATGTCGTAGGTGGAATCTGGAACTTTCTCAACCATCATCAATGACACCAACGGATCAACCTTATTGGGCAAGATCTTGTGCAATTCGTACGAGTCGCTTCTCAAGCAGACCCTCAAGTTCGGGATGATCTTCTTGACATCAATCTCCGGATTGAGATTGACAACATATTTACCTTCTGGATGAATCTTGACCAACACCTTCTTTTTTCCCATCACCTTCACAACCTCGCCAACATATGAGCCCGGCTCTTGCAACAACTTCAACTCATCCTTCAAGGACCTGACCCTGGAGTTCAAAGAGTTACGCTGTGCTTCTAACCTTCTCAAATTCTGGGTCTTGGATGTGATTTCAATCTCTAAATCCTGTATCTTTTGTTCAAAAAATGGTCTGATACCACCCTCATGAGCCACAACTGCTGCCATTATTCCAATTTATAGTATTCTGAATGAAAATTGAATCAATCTCTGTCTAAAGCTCAACACACTGATCAACAATTCGCCTTCTTCTATCCTGTCTAAGGCGATATTTTGACTTTTTGTGTATTTTCGCCACGCAGTTAACTTAATGACACGTCAATAACTGGAGTATATTTTGGCAGATTTATACCTATAAGTGTCTCAAGGCTTACCAAGAAGAGCATTGTGTTCAAGCAAATGAGGAGTGTTGAGGCTCATATAACGATTTGATGAAGCTAATAACCCCATCATTGATATTTGCGGTATTTGTTTTTTTCCAAGTGGCTGTTGCGTACCAGTCATACTGTAAATGCTCTTGCCCATCTTCGTCTACCAAGTACCAAATCATACCTTTGAAAGAGGCGAGCGGTTCAGATAAGAAGGAGCCGATTTGTAACCAGTGCACAAGAGCGTTCTGCCTAGAGAACAACAAGCTGTGCGAGGAAAACGATGAAGAGACGGTGGGCGTATCATGTTTTCAGAGGGAGAGTTTGATGGATAAGCTTATCGTTTACGGGTTCATCAGTACTGTTGTCGGGTTGTTTTGTTACTCCGTGTTTGGGTCAATGGTGATGGAGCATTTTGGCAATGCAAAGAGAACACTAAACATATAGTGCGGATCTTGTTTTAATTCGAGTTATATATATCTATATATACTTCTAAGTCGAGCTTTCCACCAATTTAACGCCATTTTCATCTAGCCACAATCTGGATTGCACTTCATCGTTGCAATGGTTCAATGCCTCGCAGCACCAGCTGTAGCTGTAACTGCCCTCTTCGAATAGCCATTGGGCAATCATGACCTTTTTCGTGGTATCATCATTGACACAAAACTGATACTCGCAACTTTCCCTTGGCGTATTACTCAATGGGATCGAGTAAGCTTTGGGCAAAAGAGTTCCGTTGACAAAGTCGATCAATTCCTTCATGCTGCCAAATGGTTTCAACAAGCCCGAAGACTTACAACATGAATTTTTACACCACGAATTACCACATCCTCTTGATAACTGAATAATATATCTCCTTTCAAATCGTTGTTGTAGTTTCAAGTTTGTTGGATCAAAGACATTGGAGTAAGATGGTCCGAAACATGAATCGCAGAGTAAGAAACCATTGATGTTCAAAGTTCTTATACAGTTTTTGTTCAGGCACTTGATAGGATCTTTCTTCGAAATTCTTTTGATCTCATGTAATCTCAAGTGGGATTCATAATCTTTCAACCTGATTGGAGATTGGCATTTGAAGCAATCTATGGTTTTTGAACCACACGAAGACTCATGGTTAGACAAATTTTGAAACAAATCTTGTGGTGTTGATTTTCCCCTTGGGACATTCAAGTGGCAGAATTTACACTCATGCAACTTCAATTCACAGTCAGTTGCATTATGTAACGCAAATAAAGTAAAATTTGGTGCTTTGAAGCCACATTTGCATAAATATTCGGTATGCATCAATCTGTTGTGCTTCTCAAATCCTTCGATAGAATCACCGTAAGAGGTCTCACCTGTTTTGGAAAGACATTCCCCACAGTGCCAATGAGATTCTGGTACCAATTTATGAAAAATCTTATTACAACCTTTAGAGCACTTGACATTGTTTCTGAAACAGAAATTTTCATGTAAAAAGCTCGAAGTTTTGGATATACTGGAACCACAATTTGAACATTTTATAAAATCTGATGAATGATCATCTTGAACTTCTCTCTCTGCTTCGTTAACTGATATATCATCATCCTCGAATAAAACTGAAATTTCAAAAATGGTTATTTCATTCCAGAAAAATGGTATGAGGAATATCTCATTTTCCATGAACGGATCGTTTAGGGGAATTTTCATCTGTATCTTTTTATCCTTCTTGAGACAGTTCTTCTTCTGTATAGATGACCATATGAAAGACTCTTTATTAATGAACTTGTCATTTGAGGCTAAAAGATCAACACTATTCAAATCAAACTCTTCGTCCTTAAAACTTAGCCGGAAGAAGAGCTCTGAATGCCCCAACTCTTTCACATTCTTTATGACAATTTTGTAAGAATCATCCTGTCTCAAAACATTTTTGATCAAAGTTGGCTCACCGTACTTTATTTCGACAATTTCGTGATTCTTTTTGTCTTGCATTTTCTTCAGAGATATCGCATGTTCCTCGTTAAGAGGCTCAATCTGCAAATCAATATCAGTATCTATCACACATACCGTCTGTCCTGGCTCTGTATCGCTCACCAAAAGTTTGTACAACCTACCCTTATCCTCGATATGGAGAATATCATCCTTTGACAACGTTGTGTAGCTCAAGTTCAATTTAGCCTCCAAAAAATGTTTCCAGTCCTCAACGTCATAGTCAGGGTCGATCGGTTTCAAAACCAAAGACAGGCCCTTGGGTATCCCGTTGGATAGCTTCAAATCTACGATCACCTCATCAGTGCTGTTGGCCCCTAGTTTTTCTTGAACTATACGTGGTAATTGTATCGTGCCATCAAGTGCGGTGAACTCACGAACTCCAACGTAGCAACTTTTGGAACCATTGGACACCTGGAATATCAATGGACTCGGCAAGGATGATAATCCCAGTGACGATTGCAAGTTGACCAATTCTTCTAAAACTGCTGGTGGCAAAAGTACTTTATCGGAGTAACTCGAAAGAGCCACTGCAGGTTCTTCTTGACCTTCAATGTATGGCCTGAATAGTAGCTTCGCTGAGTATTCAACTGACTTTAGATATGACATTCATGTATTTTGGGAATCACCTTCGACACCCACAAGCCCCTCTGACCAATAAACCCTTAGATTCACCTGCTACTTCATATATTTGATCTCATCGGTTTGCCACAGCGAAATGGATAAAATAGTGGTCGTGTGTAAAATTACCAATTGGCAAGATCCTAGGACTAGGGTGATGATGTAATCAGAGAAGGGAAGAGAAGAGCAACCAGCAAGGTGTATAAAACTTGGATCGTTGTTGATAATTGACATTTCGAGTCGATAAGAGTGACTATATTCGATCATACCGAAAAGTAATGGTTCGAAAGTGAATTAATTTGGAACCTGTTTATGAGATAGCTGCTAGCCACATCTGGAATAGAAACGATAGGCTTTCACAATGTCTCAATTGCAACCCAACTTCATAACGCATGCGACGATCCATGGCCACATTCACACATATGATGACAACCACAAGCACATACATGGCCATATCCACAAGCACAAGCATGCTGTTCCGCCGAATATCAGTTCCAGCAAGTTGAAGTCAAACAATGAAGTTGCGACGGTTCACGAGAATAGTGTAGATGAAGCACTACCGGAAAATATTTCAGTCGATGCTTTCGAAGGGCTATCTCAATGCCAGATACAACAAATCATTAACCACTGCTCTTTCAATGACTCCATTGCTAACTGTAACGATCCTGGCTTGGGATCGTTCATTCAGGACCTGTCGATGCCGTCTTTGGCCAATACTCCTGATTCTAATGACCAAAGTTGTAACGGAAACGAGTACCGTCATGACCAAAACTATTGTAGTAACGATGGGTGTTGCGATGCTGAGGAATGTTGTAGTGGAGCTGAATGCTGTGATGCCGATGAATGCTGTGACGATAACGGCTGCCACTCTGTCACCAACGATTACTGTACCGACCATTGTGATTTTCACCACATATACACAAACAAGACATCGCATACATGCACTGATGCATCCCTGATAATAGAAAATGTTTCCGAATCGTTTGAGAATGGACTAAACCCATTGGGTTTGAAACTTGACCCCGGTAAAGATTGTTGTTTTGAATATTGTAATATTGATGATATCTCGTTGAACAGTGGTAGCGACAGAAATCTCCTGTCGAGTTCACTCCCACAAAATTTCGATGTGTTCGGTGGGCTATACGATGACTTATCTTCTTCAATGGTTATTGACAACCCAGGAAAGTTAAGCACCTTGAGAACCCAGGTTTCCACTACTGATGAACAGAATAGTAGGTCCAAATTGAACAGTTGTATTCATCCGTCGTCATTGAAAAGGAGACTGTTGAATGAACATCCACATAGGAGTAGTGGGGGGAAAGTAAAAGAGTTCAACTATAACTGGATAGATTTGAAGGACTCGTCTTTTGAAATACCAATGTTGAGATCTCATTTGACTGATCCGACAAAGGCTAAAAATCTTGAAATCAAGCAAAAGCAGACCGACCATATCCATTGTCTTTGGGCAGATTGTAGTTCTAGTGATGCTAAATATTTTACAAACCAGGAACTACAAGATCACGTCTCAGATCAACATTTGAACGAAAAACTTATGTTCGACAATAACGATGATCTTCTATACAAATGTGGTTGGTTGGATTGTAATTTTGAGAACAAAAGTATTGAAAATATTATTGATCATATACCTGAAGTACATGGCTTTCAAAAAAATGGAAGGGAGAATAAGAGTGACATTAGGTTTGAATCTAATCATAATAACACTCTCAAGAACTACAAAAAACCAAGAATCGTAAACAATAACGTTGCAGAATATAATGACTTGAACATCAAAGAAGAAAACTCAAGTGATTATGAACCCTTTGAGAAACTATCACATACATGTCAGTGGAGCGAAGCTGGCTTCAAATGTAACAGCTCATTCAAATCAACGGGAGAGTTAATGCTGCATATGATAAATGATCATATCAGTAGTGGAAAGGCGGCCTACATTTGCCATTGGGAGAATTGCTCAAGGAACTGCAAGCCATTCAATCAAAGACAAAAGGCAATAAGACACCTGTTGATACATACAAAGCATAAACCATATGAATGTCGAATCTGCCTGAAGAAATTTTCCACCGAAGTGATGCTTGAACAACATGTTAGAATTCATACGGGCGAAAGACCTTACAGGTGTTCAATTTGTGACAAGACTTTCAAAACCTCTTCATCTCTATCTATTCATTCAAGGATACACACGGGTTTGAAGCCATTAGTCTGTAAATATGCGAATTGCAACAAGAAATTCAACGAATCTTCGAATCTAACCAAACATTATAAGGTTCATCAGAGGTTTTTCCAATGTCCTAATTGCATAAAGACCTTTAACTTGGAAAAACAATTGGTCAATCATTTGAAATTGTATCACGCTATTAACAGTGACTACGAGTACGAGAGCTTGAAGAAGAGGATGGGGTTGAATGGCTTTCAAAACAAAGATTATGTCAAGGACGATCTCGAGTAGCACATGCTTATGTTTTCTTCTCAATGCTATGAATAGAAAATAAATGATATCTACCTTTTCTTTTTCACGCCTCTGCCTGAAACATCCACTTGCGAATTCCAGACTGTCTGTGTGTCTGATATACTTCACACGATCCTTGGAAGGTGTCTCAAATTAATGAGGACTTGCTCATGACAAACAGAACTTGGCAAGCCTTGGTGTGGGTGTTCAGCACAGAACTTCTGGGGAACTTTGTAGAAGACAAAAGATAAAAGATAAAGTATAAATTGGCTATCGCAACAGGGATTGTAGTGATGCGATTTTGAAACCAAACTATTTGCGCACTTATTTTCCTCTCCATTGGACTATATAACAAGACCCAACTGTACCAATAGGTGCTTAAAGTGGACTTTTCGTTTCTTTCCACGCCGCTACGCGAGCAGTAGAGATAGGAAAGAAAAGCCTATGTGATATCACCACCACATCCAGCGAGCATGCCTAATCGAGCCTGCCTGTGGTGCTTCGAGCTTATTCAAAGACACAAGGTTTCCTCTCACTGACAAGGCGTCTGTTTGCCTGAGCAAGCGTTATATGAGCCAACAAACGCCAATAATACCAACAATACGAACGAGGCCCGAGCAATCAAAAAAAAAAACTGAAAAATAGGAAAAACAAGCACGCTGCTTGCTGCTATCAATCCGTCTTCTTTCCCTCCCTAGTGAGAGGAGATAACAAAATTGCTTCTGTACATCGATCGAAAAACTCACAGCTATTTTTCTGGGCCATGCCCTTGAAAATTTGCCTATTGTATGTAATGCGGTGTAGACTGTGCATTGCATATTGATGTGTGTTGGATGCGGGTTGAGGTGAGTCTTAAACCCTTGACTAATAGGCTTCTTCTATGCATTCTTAGCTTCCTTTCATGGAGATTGCCCATGTTCGTTGCTTTAGAGCGGTATTTATGAATACTAATCTCTGGCTGGGACGCCAAAGTTAGTTGTGTTGGTTTGGGTGAGAGAGTTGGCAGGACTGCGGAGAAAGGCCCCTCCTTAAGGCTTGTGAGAACTGCGTAACTAACACAAAAGACAAGCAGACTTTGGAAAATGGAGTCAAGAGCCAGCAAGTAATCTTCTCCTATTTTGCTCGCTATGCAACACTTCGAGCCATATGTGCCAGTTTGCCCCTTTGAATCTATTATAATCGCCCGTCCGGTACCAAGCCCGCCCACCAGCATCTTCCTATCTATCTATGTATCTTTTTATCTGTGTTTGCTCGATCGAGAATTTCCGAGCGATATTCGAACCTGTAGCAAATGTGATAGGCAACGTTTTCTCGCTTGAAAATGGAATCTGCTTCCAGGGAAAAGATAGAGAAGAGTCTTGCCTAGTCGGCGAGCTTCCATACATTGGTTGGTTGAGGAAGTAGAGGAAAGCCATTTCTTTGACCTCGTATTTGGATTGCATTAATTAGGGTTTGAGTTCTTTTTTTGGATAACTTTGTTCTTTCCCACACCTCCGTCATGTCACGCAAACGTGCAAATTAAAGATGTTTATATCAGTCGAGATGATGTCCACAGGCAAGAAATGGGCGGACACCTTCCTCTCCTCCACGTTTGGCCTCAAGGAGTTTAAGCAGCTGTGCGTCCGCACAGAGACGTGTTATACCAATTGACACTACGATTCATCTCAAAATGATTTTTAATATCCGATTCATTGAGAATTTCTCAGTCACATATACATACATCTATGAAGATAAGGCTGGCAAATCAGCGACCTCCATTCTGTGCTTTTTTTTTCATTCTCGCCATAAAGAATTTCAAAACAAACGGCATCAGTATGTTATTCACAGCGATCCAAACAATCAAAATACCAATGTTCCTCCCGATTGTACCTCTGTAAGTGTTACTCACAACCACTTTCGTTGCTTCATACGCATTGTGAATTGGCAATGCATATCCGTATCTATAGAATTTTGGCAACAACTCGAAAGGGGCGTAGGTGGGTGAAATGTTGGAAATGACCCAGAACAAAATCCAAAATCCTAAAACGGGCGGATATGTCGCAAATGCTAGCATCGCTACGTTTTCATTAGCACCACCAACCGCAGACATTGTGAGGAAGTTTATCATCCAGTATATCGCGAATCCATGCTTGTAGCTTTCTGTGAAACTGACCTGAAACGCTAGAGTGACCAAAGAGTAACCTAAAGATATGACTAAATACGAAACTTGTGAAGAAAGCATCCTGTAGAGTATAAAATGATATGATTTCAACTTTGATGCAATTTTACCATGAACACCTACAAAAAAATTGAACTGGAAAAAAGTCAAAATGATCATAAAAATCAATCCAACTTGCAAAGGTGCTGCAATGACAGTTGATATCTGAGATTTCAAGTTGCTGTAATAGAATGGAATCCGCATGTCTAGCAACGAAGGAGCATTATTGATTAAATTTGACTTCTCCGAACTTGTCAAATTTTCTACTAGTTGAGTCAAAATTTGATTATTTGACAAAAAGTAGTTTTCAAATTTATATAATGTAGGTAGTATCGTCAATGGCACAATGTTATGATCTCTCCCACTCTCGTAAATAACTTCAATTGATTGATTATGAAAGCTGAATGATGAGTCTGCGTTCTTCAAAGCAGTAAAATAATCTAACGTAATGTTTGATTTGACCCAAATTGCCAGCCAGTAATGTTGTTCAAAAACCTGGTTTCTTATCTCATCTTCAATTGAGTTTCCATTCAAACCAGATAATTCTGTAATTGCCTGTAAATCATATATGTTCCATTCTCCAAGAGTCGTGAAAGCGGATAATTGAGTGATTGAACTAATTGATTCACTAAGGTAGCCCGAAGTGCTCTCTATGTTAGAATCGCCTAAAACGACAAGGTACTTCAAATTGTGATACCTTTTATCTCTCTCATATAGAGAACCCCAGTAAATGGAGAAGATAGAAAGCATGAATATATAAAAGTATAAATACACTTTTAGAAAATCCAATAATAAAAAAAATCTCTCCTTATTGAACTCCGAATCGAAAAATCCAAATTGATCTGCAATGAACAGATGGATTGAACTTCGCCTACTTGAAGACCTTTTGAGTAGATCTGAATCTTTTTGGTTTTGTGATGTCTTCAGGGTAAAAGGTTTTGCTTCATGATCGAGATTATCATCATCCCGTACACTAGATGAGGATTCACCTTCTATTTGAACATTTCCTGATATCGAATCAAGGATTTCTTGAGTACCCAAAAACTCATTTGTTAACACCCTTCCCAATCTTTCTTCGAATATATCGTTATTCAACTGTTGTTGCTGTTCGTCGTGCCCTTGAAATTTTTCGGTACTCTCAATTGGAGATGATGAAGATGAAATTGCAGGATTCAGGCCTGGCAGCATTTCTGTTTCTTTCGATATATTCACAGCCTTTTATTCCACCTAATTATCCATATTCTAAACATTCGTTCCTCTTATTTTTTGAACATTTATGGTTTGATGACTAACAAATCTATTTACAACTTGCTCCTTTTCCACGCTCAAAGTTTTGCGGATATAAGCATGAAATTGGAAATTTTTCCACATTTCGTCATTCTTGTACCAAATCGATTATCTTTGTCTATTTAACTATTTATACATGTGAATATTATCTAGTGTAACTCCTTAGAATGCAAACATTGAGAATCCGGGATCTCTTCATTTTCAGTTGAAATGCTGTTCAACAAGTTCTGATTGACCCTGGTTCTTTTCGTGGAATCCTGATCTCCACTCTCCTGTTCCTCGTGGCTCATCAATTGTCGTTTATTGATACTCAAAATAGAAGAATTCTCTAGTCCAGTAGATATTATCCCATCTTCGACTTGTATACCATTGCTTGTAATTCTTTGGGATGACTGAGCAATCATTGAAATATCAGAATTGCTTCCATTGATAGTGATATTCATGGACAAGTCAATCTCGTTTACTGAAGAATCTGCATGTTCCGATATGATCAGAGAAGAGTTTTGAGTATTGAAGGACTTGAAATCTATGGGTTCGACTTCCTCAATGTCTCTAATGCTCCGATTAGTAGCATAAAACTTGACTTTTTTGACATTATTTGACCTGCCGTTAGTTTTAAGTTTGGCCAACGAAGATCTGTTGGATTTGATTAGTGCACAACTAACAGATTTCAAAGCTTTTATCTCGTCCTCGTTATTGTTATTTCTTCCGTTCAAGAAAATATCAATGATTTCATTTTTCGGTAACTCCCAATCTTTGAACAAGACTATTCTCGACTCTAAGAACCCAATCCAAGGAACATCGTCCCCAAGCATAGGTGATAGTACTGTTTGTGATACAGTTTTGAGAACCGGCTTTGAAGCTTCCTCTTTTTGCTCTTGTTCAAAGTGTGATCTTTCAGTGGTTGAGGTCAATGACCCTAAAAGTAAACCAATGGAGTTGTTATTTTTACAATACTTGGCCAAGACATTCATTATGTGATGGATTGTACGATTCTGCCTCACGGTTATGTTCGACCCTGTTGTTGGTATGTTGTGATTTGGCTTGTAGAATTCCCCGTTTGACAATCTCTCCAACCTTTCCTTCTCGAGTTTAGTTCTGATAGTGTCCACAACCAGCTTTTGTTTCTCCAAGATTGAGTTCAAGTTCAAGAAATTTGAATGGATGAAATCTGAAAATTCATTTATCACAACCAACGTATACCCTGGCAACAAGTTTTGTATGAAGAAGATCAATTCAACTAAAGATCCGATTTTGATATATGAGAAGTTCTCGTCCCGAAGCAAGCTGCTGTTGAAGCAATCCAACTGGATCAAGTCGTTGAGAGGGATCTTGGAGCTGGTATCGATCCACATCACTTTCCCCCCTTCAGCTCCTAGAACTTTCAGCACCAACTCCAAAGCCAAGGTGGACTTGCCAGAGTTGAACAACCCGTTGATCTCGTAGATATGTGAGGACTTGAACCCGCCTGCCAACTCATTATTCAAAGCATTGGACCCCGTGGCTATTATCTCCTTTGTCGACTCGTTCTGGAGTGCTTGCGCAAACGAGGTTCCTAGTACTCTCGGTGTGGGAGTGGTCAGCGAATCAAAACACACAGGCGGAGATGACTGCAGTGGTGATGATAAATCTGCACCATTGATGGAAAGGGAACTGTTCATTGGCTGGCAAAACAGAGCATGAATTGATACCAAAGCCTGGTGATGTGCTCTTAAGCGCCGCCGCGACTTTAGATTTTTGATCACAGATACAAAATATCAACCGCCCTCAATTTAATAGATCAAAAATCGCCAATGTAAAACAAGGGCGGTAGAAAAATGTGCTGCTTGATTTCTTCTCTTGCTATTTGCCCTTTTACTCCTCCTGCTTTTTCCCATCTTCTTTTCAAAGTTCTCAGGCAAAAAGTCATGCACATGCATAAGCAGCCTGTAATAAGGTTATACGTTTGTTTTTGGATCATCGATTGCCCTTTTTTTGTTTTAATCTTTTGTGCCCCCTATTCTGCACCGCGCCCTGCTTAGAAATAAATCCTCTTTGGGTTAGATCATGTATGTGCTTAGAAAAGCACACTCGTATTCTTATGCCTGAGAGATAGCTAGCAAGCAGGAAAGATGGATAGATAGAAGGATGGGTGGATGGGTGGACAATAGATACTCGATTTGAAAAAAGAAAGAGAGGATCGGCCGGTTCTTTCAATCGCATGAAGAATCCGAATGTTTAGTGAACTTGACGTGGCAAGGCACCAGCAGAGAGAGCCGCAAAATGGGTAAGGCAAGTGCAAGATCTTAGACCTGTAGCGCCTATCCCACACTTTCTTGCAAGCAGAACCAAACAAGGTATCGCGGGCGATCTATGAAGCTGGGTGAGCGAACGAAAAACGACGGGAGGGATGAGGGTATTGTCGCTTATTTCTATGGTTGGAGAGACTTAACCGCCGGAGGAGGCCATAAAACAAAAACAAAAACAAAAACATGAGCGAAAAAAAAAAAAAGCCAAGTCGTGCAACAAATTTTCCAGGGGAAAAAATCACCCACCTGTTGCAGTCTGTTTCTATAGTTGCAAGTATGTGTGTTTTGCTGAGTTGATTGACCAGCCAGCCAGCCAGGTAGGCGATCTTTCAGTTTTGCTAGATCGTATCGGAGTCTGAGTCAATATATTTGAGCAGAGCCATCAAGGTTGCAAATTTAGATGGGTGGGTGGGTTTCGCGACTCTGTGCGAAAAAAGCAAGGCATTTTATTTTTAGTTCAAAATACAAAATACCAACAGCAAGCTTGACCTAAGCGTTTGCGATCTCCTTCACACCTTCTTCTGCCAGCCGTCCCCAGAATCTTCGAGTTTGGTTCGAACATTCCTGCCAATCCAATCCTAGGCACTTTCACCTTCTGGCTTCTCATTGGTTCGAGAAAACACCTGCGTCGGAAGAGGAAATGCTTTTTACCCGCAGTATGGGAGCGGACGATCTTGGATTGGACACATGAAAACTCAAACGATAGAACAACCAAAACTTACAGACCTTGGATTTTGCCTGCTTTGGTTGGCACGGTCCGTTCGAGTTGTAGATCAAATGACTCGACTTCAGCCAAAATTTGCCGAACAGGCTGGAAACATATGACTTAAATAGTCAAAGTAATATTATTACTCAAATACACCATAAGACTAAAAAAAATTGGGTCATGTACAGAAGAAAAAAATAATATAATAAAAATTATTCGGTAAAAACAAAAATCTATTGTACGCCAAAAAGAGTGAAGTTTTGAATTATTTTTTTATCTCAAATATCATGGAAAAACCTGTCTGCATCCTTTTGATTAAAATCTGATCTTCTTCTAATGAACTGTTTGATGACATATGGTTTCAACTGTGAAAGTTTCCCCTCTTTTGTCAAGGAGCCCAAAAGTTCTGGTTGGACAGTGAACAAATTTGCAATCTCTCGTAATATGATGAATTTAGTATTCAACTCATCCAATTTGAATTCAGCAATGACCGATTGATACCTGACTATATCTTTTGTTAATATCAAACCACCATTTTCGTTAATTTGAAACCTTTTCAAATGGTCCAAGATTAGGTTCAAAAGCAAGTCTCCTATTTCCAAGAGCATCGAGTTCAAATTCTCATTGTTTATTCCAAACAACCTGATCAATTGTCTATTCATCGCCGATAAGAAGTTACATGTTGCATCACAAGCTTCAGTCTCGTCGTTCTCCAAATAGTCTGATGCGTTGTTACCCGGTAAGAAATCTTTTTTTTTCTGCTTCGATAATGTGTGATCCAACTTACCCCGGATAACAGCTATCGAGTCCTTGATGATAAAGCTGATTCCAACTTCACATCTGGTCAAATAGCCATTCATCAAGGATATGATTGATTTCTTCACTTTTGGAGCATTGATTGATAGTGGCAAGATAACACTCTTCACCAACGATGAAATTAACAACAATATCTCATTTGTTTTATTGACGACTGATAGGTAATTGAAATCCAAAGAGTACAGTTTGGAGTCTTGATCGATAACACCAACGGTGTATGAAACTTCCAATGCAACATCAATATACGATTTTCCAATACCAACAATGACCAACTCCAATATTTCAAACGAATAGTCACTCGCCTTGTTAGGGGTCAACTCCAATATACGCGATAATGATTCTGCAGTTGCCATCAACATCAAATCAACTTTTTTGAAATTGAGTTGACCTTCTGGGTTGGTTAAGGTGCTTGAGCTTTTTAATGAATCAATATCCTTCAAAGCGTTCGAGTTCATCGACCTCAAACGATCTCTTGAAGATGAACTACGTTCCAAATGTGAATTTATGAAATGGCTCAACGTGCTAAGTTTACTTTTATCTATTGGTACCAAACTTGATCTGTTTGTTGTGGTTGCTGTCGTGGTTATGTCAAATGATGTTGATACCGGTGATGTCAAATTAGACGAATTGCTTTGGTTGAAATTTTTGATCCTATCTGTTAATTTATGGTCTCTTATTATCTTTTCATTGATAAACTCAAACTTTGCTATTGTTGAATACAAAACATCTTCTAGTGCCTTCTTTTCAACTTCGAAATACTTGTTTTGTGAAAGAAAGTTGACAAAGCAATCTGAGTAGCATTGATCCAATATTGAATTCATTACTTCGTTGTCATCATCGTCGTCGTCTTCGTTGGAACTGTTTTCAGAAAAATATTGCTTGATCTCCTTGGTCAATCCACCGACCGCTGTATACATGATATGAAGATACCTTACATAGGTTAAATGAGATACCCTGGAAGCATGCTGTAACAAAGCATCAACTCTTGGTTGAACGACCTCGTTGAAAACTTTCTCGACATAGAGTCTGAAAACTTTATTTTTATCATCAAATACTTTGGTCGCCGACCTCAAATCACCCCTTATGGATAACATTATCATATCAAAAATTTCAGCAGTACCTCTATCAAATTCAACAGTGTGATTCTCAAACTTGGAAATCTCAGCCCAAACTGGATCATTTTTGATTGAGATAGGATCTGTAGTATTCATATTACCACTAAACAATTCCGAAGTCTGTATGAACCAGTCAATAACAGTGGATCCACCATTGAATTGAAATAACATGTCTGAATTTTCTTTTAATGTGTCCAAATCATTCTCCTTGTATGACTGGGAACATAGGTCTAATAGCCCATGTTCAAACTCATCTGCATACAGTACGATTATATCGTGGCACTGCCTCGAGTTAATCAAATCTTCAGAGATCAACTTCTCAGAAAGCTTCAAAAGTTGTGATACTGTCGACGAACATTTTTTTTTGTCCTGTGAACGATTGCTGGTTTTGAGATCATCAAGATTTGAACACTGTCCACTCTTGTAGAACGAATTATAACATCTTATCAAATATATCGTTGATATCAAGTTTTCCTTAGTTGTTACTCCTTTTTGCAACTTTTCCCCAACTGGCCCAATAACATTCGAGACTTTCCCGATATTGTCGTCCAACCCTATAAATTTGGAATGCATAGAGTCCGCCTTTGAAGCAATTTTGATAACATTCTTACTATGGTTGATTTCTTGCCTGGCAACATCCAGCTCCAGCTTCTCTTTTCGTTTGTTGCACTCCACTGTAAGCTTTTTTAGCTCATTCAAAGTTGATTCGAAAGTTCGAATATATGGTTTAGGATCGAGGTATTCAACAGAATTAACTTCTCCGCCTTGAAGTGAATGATCTTTACTTAGCTGCTCAACAAACTCAGGCACGGTCAACCCACCAAGAAAATTGTCCAAGTTCAATAGATCCCTTGTTTTCCCATCCAATTGATATAAATTCATGATCTGTTGACAATAGATCTTTTTCCTTTAGCCTGTCTGACGATATATTTGGTCTGATTTCGTTTGTTGTTCTTTTTTCTTTCATAACAAAATCAATTGATATCTGAAATACACGACTGGTGCCTTTCTTCAGGCTGTTCAGTTAATGATCTCGCCAGTCAGCATTCAAATGAACTCAAGATGTATATCGATAATAAATGAAACCAGGAATTATTTGATCATCAACAAGCCGCCTGGCTTCTACTCACAACCTCCTAATTATAACTTGGGAAGAGTGAACGAAATAATCCCAACATTATCTACGCAGTTGTCGAATAACGAATTGAGATTGGTTCATAGGTTAGATCATAATGTTACGGGTGGCATGGTTATAGCCAAGAATAAGAATTCAGCGATTCAGTTTCACAAGAACTTGTCCAGTAAAAACTCCAATAAGGGATTCGTGATTACTCGGAAGTATGTTGCCCTTGTGAATACGCCAGATCTAGATGGCATCGATTACAAAACAGACAGCGATGGCAACATTATCTCCCAAATCGAACTCCCAATTGATGGAAAGCCGTCAATGACCGAACTCTTAGTACCCGATGTTTCATCCTTCGATTTTCTGATTCAAAAAAAATTGATAAGCCAGGATATGAGATTGATAGTACTAAAGTTGATAACAGGTAGAAAACATCAGATTAGAAGGCATTTGAAATTAGGACTTGGCTCAAGCTGTATAAATGATTATAGGTACGAGAGTTCAAAGATTATGCATAACGTGAAGTCACAAATCGGTCTACATTCTTCATTTGTTAGAGTTAAGGTTGGGTTGAACGATTTCGAATGTTTGATACCGATCGAATATGGGAATGAAACGATTTGGAGTGGGATAGTTGATAATAATGGTTATTTTCCTGCTTTTATAAATAAAATTTTGCACACATTTTGATTCTAGTCTAAATAAATCTTTTCATTTTTATCCACTTTTTCGTCTTCTTCAGCTTCTTCGTCCCTAGTCAATATTGGAGAGCGTTACTCATGAATCTTCAAGCTTGACTTTTTTACGGTATGAGTCGCTCGTAGATGTGAAAGTCCTCTTCAAGGTGGTAGATCTAATTGGCCTACCACTTTTTGAGTACTGAACTTCATACTTTTCCTCTTCGATTTTGATTTCCGTGACATTCTCTTGTTTTGGTTCTTTAATGTTCTTTTCCTTCTTGACGCTGTCGTCTTGTTTAGTGTTCTTGTTGATGCCGTTGTTCAAATCCCTCAAATCAGCAGTAAATAGAACACTATGGATCCAACCTGCATAGTCCCCCCACAACTCTTTGAAAAAGCTTCTGATTTCTAAATATAATTCTTTGTTCAAAGTCTTAGCACTAGATTTGAACTTGTAGTCTCTCTTTGCAATGTTAAAGACATGTGTATCGATTGGAACTATATCTGATTTGTCCATGCTCATCAATGATACGCAATCGGCAACTTTTGGTCCAACTCCTTGATACTTTATAAGTTGATTGAAACATTCTTCGTACGTTTTGAATCTTAACGAGTTCAACTCTTCGATACCCGATTCCGAAATCATCAGAGCCGTCTTTTGAATGTACTTTGCTCTATAACCAAATCCTAAATCTCGAAGTTTCTGCTCAATATCTTCACTCGCAAGATCTTCCGGTTGGGGGAAAGAGTAATAATCAATTCCATCTTGAGAGAATAGGTATTTGCCAAAGTGCTCGCACAAATTGTCACACATTTTGGAAATTCGCTTCACATTGTTATTTGTGGAGCATATGAACGACACAAGATTCTCCCACGGATCCTGCCTCAAGATCCTGATGCCTTGGAAATTCTTGGAGACCTTGTTGAAATGTTTATCAATCGAATCCCAGTATTTGTACAACTCGCCAAGCTTTACTGAAAGTTGGAAATAATCTTTGACGAAAGCTTCCGTTTCATCGTTTTCAACGCTTGGTAGCGAAGAGTAATGCAAATATTCATCATCCTGCTTCAAAAAAATCACTCTGCTGTTCAATGAACAGGACCAGACGTTTTCAACCTGCTTCCATCTAAACGCCTGACCACACCTCAACACCTTACCGATCGATAACTCCTATTCATGATGATGTTAATCTCGCCTGCTTCTTCTATTCTCGTTACTCGCCTCAAGTTTGGGCCACTTACGGATGGATCCAATCGGATGCTTTTCCAAATGAGCACTGAACTCATTTTCTGGTGCACTCTTATCACCTTCCATCTCATCGTCCTCACCTGTTGAATACCCATATAACGATAAACGATAGATAGCCCTTTCTGATTTCCCAATTGGGATATTTGCCTCATTTGGGTTAATGGTATTTACATCCATACACCGCTGCATCCATACACCAATAAAAGTCAATAGTTGATCAAAAGGCAAAGCGAAAAGACACTCTTTTCCCCTATATTGATATACAAGGCTCTAGTCAAGGTCTAAGGTGCTTTCGTGTCACTTCTGGCTTGTGTCCTGCTTGGCTTTGTTTGTCTTGTCTTGCCGTTTGATGCTAACCAGCCAATCATATTCCTTCAATTTGTAAATCACACTCAGCTGGGCCCGTATAAACTCGGGTCACACGAAACTTCGGATCCGAGCACAGAAGTCATTCCTTACTCTATATGGGGAAGAGCAAGAAGAAGATGAAGATGAAGTTGAATGTGAAGACCAAGTACAAGTGAATATAACAGTCAGTTGATATAGGCAATCAAACAAGTTTATCAGCCACTGTGAAAATCCAAAGAAAGAGATGTCATTGAACTTATTTTCACGTAGATCGATTGGGTTGGCTACATCAGCCTTTACAAAGCAATCTTCATTATTGAGCAAAAGTCCATTATTGTTGAACCAACAAAGAAGAACATTCATCAAGACGATTCCCCAACCACCAGGACATATTGTCGGTGGATTCAACGATGCATACGTCCCACCACTGGCCCATAAGGCTGAGGGCTCATTGCACTGGGTCAGTGAGAAAATTGTCACTTTGGCCATGATTCCTTTGGCGGTTGCACCATTGGTCTCTGGTGGCGCCTCACCAATCTTAGATGGTTTATTATCTGGTCTCTTGATCTTCCACTGTCATGTTGGTTTCCAATCATGTATCATTGATTATATCCCATTGAGAGTCTACGGCCCAATCCATAACTTCTGTATATATTTATTGACATTCGGCTCTGTCGTCAGTGCTTACGGTGTCTATCAGATTGAGGTTAACGAGAAGGGCGGATTGTCAGGTTTCATCAAGAAGCTTTTCAAAGCTTGAACGGGATGCGAGTGTTTTGCTTTTACGGTTGAGACATTCTCGATGTTTTCAGAAAGGTTTTCTCACCAAGGCAGGTAAAGTCCATTGCCTACTATCATATTCAATGTTTCTCTCTTCAACCTCATTACTATTATCATTATTGTTTTTATTATAACCATATCATCAATTTATCTTTTTTGTGTACATCACACCTCATACAATGCTTCTGTTACTTTTCTTTTTGACTTGAAATCAACATTTTCACTATCTATCCATCATTAATAGAAATTTTACAAAATCATTAAACTCGTTAAAGCTCTAAGAAGAGCATGTCCAAAAGAACTATCAGTCATCCTCTCCGCTTTTTCTCTTGCGTGAAATCGACTTTTGCAATTTCTTATCACCCTCCATCTCATCATCATCGTAGTCTCCATCATCTTGGTTGTTATTAGCGCTATGGATCCCCTTATCTGGTCCCCCATCTTTTCTTTGTGTAATTGTATCGATCAGGACTAGGTTTTGTTTAATCAACAGATGGATCAGAGAATGACCATCCTTACCCTCAACATTTGATGAATATTTCAAGTTCTTCAATGCCTTTTGTATCCTCACGTTCTTGAACAGGAGGATATTAGAAATCAAATCTTCTCGTGTGGTTATTTCATTTGGCTTCAAAAGAACCAATGGCTGATCAATACCGTCGCCCTGATAAACGTCTCTCATCAAGCCTTCTTCGTTGGCAAATACGATCATTCTCGAAGAATTATCCAACACAAACGAGAGCAATCCACACGAGGAAATTTTCATCAATGTTTTTTCTAATATTAGGTCTAGATCATCATATTCTTTCTCGAGACCCGATTTGAACTCAGTGATGTGCAATGCTTTGATCAACACATCATATGAAACCCTTTTCTGGTTGGGTGTTAGGTTTGAGATAGAAATCAGTTGCAGTTTCAATAGCATGTTTTCGTTAAATGAGAAAAATACGCCTTCACCTAGCTTTGATAGATAATATTCAACCAAGTTTCCGTCATAAAAAGTGAATAACTCTAAAGTTCTTTGAATTGATTTAACATTTTCATCTTCAGACTTGAAAAATTGAACTGTTGATGGTGCATTCCGCAATCTGTTATAATCGTTAAACTCAAATGATGATAATAACGATACTATTGATGATCCAACGGTACTTGTCATTATCTTTTATACCGTATAGAAAGGTTTCTTTTTTCTTTGATTCAACCAGAGTTGTGGATGATGTTGAAACCTTAGTTATTTTCGGATTGGGAGGTGAGAGTTCACTTGGGCTGCTTTGAATTACTCTCTTTGCTACAATATAACTGATTTCTCTTTTTCCTTTATCTTGAATGCGTGTATAGGATTTTTTTATATATATCTTTGATTTCATTACCTATTAATTTACATTTTTTTAAATCTACAACAGAAACAACTAAGAAACAACTAACTCCCGTTGGATCCATTCTGCATCAACTCTTCATTCGATACCCCATTCGCATCAATACCGCTGATACCATCATCCATCTCCTCCTCTTCTTCCTCGTTCAAATCGACATCTTTGAAAAGAGATACCTTTGGAATACGCTTCATCAACTCTTCACTTTTGAACAACGGTCCAATCTTATCTATCCATCTCTGCCTCTTGTCCAATAATGATCTCAACCCACTGTTTGCCAGTGCCTGTTGTGCTTGTTGTGCCTGTTGTGCAGCAAGTACTGATGGCGTTACATGTTGGGTTGCAACTTGTGTAGAAGCGGCTGTTGTTGAATGAGCACCACGCTTCTTTGATTTTTTTGGCACCCGGATTCTCTTTAAATACAGCTGATCAATTTGCTTATCCAAGTCATCCAAAATTGACATGTATTCTTGCCACGCTATCTGTTCATCCACTAACGGTATCAATAACTTCTTACGGTGTTGATTTCTGCGAAGAACTGATGTTAGTTCGCGTTGCAATGATCTTATCTCCGTGCAAATCTCATCGTCTTCTCGACCTGATACCCAATCTTCCAAAAACTCATCCTTGATCTTTTTGTTTGGATTCGTTGTTGCTGCGTCAGAACCTGCTGAAGCGCCACCTGGTTGATTCAGTGTCAATGATCGTTGTACATTCATATAAACACCGATATATTTCAACTCTCTTCTTAAACGGTGTTCCAACTGGTTATAATCAGTTTTGACAGTTGTTCCTTGCCAACTCTGCTGTTGATCCAAAGCCGAAGAACTCTTTCTGGGGATCGCATCATCATTGGACTCATCGCCTGAGTCATCGTCGTCCTCCTTTTTCACTTTTCTTGCTTCTTGCTCCTCATCATCTGCATTATCTGTCACAAGAGCAGATAGCAACCTAGATACTAACGGTCCGCATGAAACATCATCGGTTTCCAATACATCTTCCGAAATCGAATCGGATGAGCCTTTCGGTGCTACACTTTGAACGCCGGAATTCGAAAACTTCAAGCCTGTCAAATGTTCTTCCTGTGCCCAAACCTCTGAATAAGATTTTCCTAACTTGGGAATCAAAAATGGAGTGAGCTGAGGGTCGTAATTCTTGCCAAAGCTTGAAGGCATCACATACTTTTCCTCTAAAAACCTCAAGTCTTCCCCTGAAAAGGGTTTAAAATATGGTTCTACGTATGTCTGATATGTTGTGAATTGAACCTGATTGGCTGGTTTGTTTTTTGAAAAGTCAATATCCGGTATTGGACCAGGCAACAAGTCCTTCAAATCTTTCTGGGGAAAATTAGCAACAGCATATTTTCGTTTCAAATAATCTCTATCTGGGTTTTCTGGATCATCCGGTTCCTCGTTGAATAAGCCTAATGCTTCTATAGCATCCATTGGTAAATCATCATTGGTAAAACGGGGTTTGGCATCCGTCATTACTTCATCTTCTTCTTGGAACATACTTGAGTCGTTTCCAGTATTGTCAATTTCGATTTCATTAGTCGACTTGTCATAAGCCATCACATTATCAGATGAATCGTTGTTTTCCTTACTTTCCGGCTTGATCTTTATTTTGATTTTGATGTTTTCGTTTGAGGTACTTGTTACATCAGATAAAGGTAGCACATCTGTTTTTGGAGTTGTTGAATTGTCATCTAGTTTTATTTGCTGATTTACCTCGTTGGTGCCTGCGATCAGTTCTTCCATCGGTTTACAATTCTGTCTAGCTTTCTTTTTAGGCCTTACCAATTCTTCCTCGTCATCTTCATCATCATCTTCTTCTTCTTCTTGATCCTCTCCCTCTTCTTCTATATCTTCTTCATTGTCATCGTTGTCATGGTCATCGCCTTCTCCTTCATCGTCATCTTCTCCATCTTCGTCATCTTCGTCGGCATTGATCACTACATCCAGATCCAGTTTAGCTATATTTTTGATATTCTTGTCAATGCCTTCGTTTGATGTCAATGAGAGCTTCTCATTGATCATGCCATGAACTAAATCGTCGTTTTTTTCAATCAGGCTCAACTGCTCATCTAATACTTCTAGTGTTCCCTTTAATTTCTCCAAGACGTCTTGACTTGGAAGATTGATGATCGACTCCCCACTCAATAACCCGACCGATGAATCATACGTTAATCCCAAATCTTCCAACAAGTTTTTCAATAACGTTGATGGGGAATTCTCTGTGCTTATCTGCACGGGCTGTTGTCGTGCATTGCTCTTCTTACTTGACGAACGAGATCGTGCCATTGATGTTCTTCCCATGATCTATCTTTTTGCTTCTGATATACCGTATTCAAAAAATGCAAGAAGCAGTAGAGGTATTCACTAGGGTAGAAATCGTTTCAAACGGTCAACTTGTGATGAATACTGCACCTATAGCTTCTTATGCTATTGTTGTTGGTTGTTGTGTTTCCTTTTGACTAAGAGAGGAAAAAAAAAACCATTAGACTAATTTGCACGACCTACAACCGTCAAGTTCTACCAAGACGGACAACAAACAGCAGAGAAAGGACAAGAGATGCCTTTACAATCAGCTAATTAAGATGAGAAACTGAAAAAGGGATTTATTTATGAGCAGAAAGCGACGTTTTCGAGAAATGAACCTATATACAAGCTATATCCAACTTAGTTCCAAACAAGAAAAAAGCGATTAAGAGTCTAAGCTAGCCTTAAAGCTCTTGAAGAGCTCTTTTGCTGGGTGTAACTCTGTTACAGGAGCATCTTCTGGTCTTTTCCATTCATCTGGGAACTTGAAATCTTTCGAACTGTGCTTTCTTTTGGCGTGTCTTGATTTGATGTAACGCGTATCCAATGGGATATCACTGAAGTCATCTTCCATGTTCTTAGCTTCTGCTATCAATCTTTGTAAAGTTTCAGATATGAACCTTGAGTTTTGTGCTGGTTCAGGGTACCTTTCACACGATATTCTCAAAACGTCTGTTTCATAGTTATAGCGAGGTCCCGATAAGAGCTTCAACTTATGTGATTCCTTTGCTGACAACCCCAAGTCTTTTACCTCGATGATAGCAACAACTTTACGTTCTGCTGGGTGTTGTTCTCCTATGTAAGTTGTGAAACGATACTTTACAGGAGCATTTTTCAGGCTCCTTGGGATGTATTTTTGGCGGTATTTGGCTAATAATGGTAATTCGTGGGCAGCAAGTCTGTTGAACTCTCTCTGTTCCCTATGCTCTTCAACTATGGTATGTGCTTGTGATGAGAAATCGTCAAATTCAAAAGGTGGCAACTCAAAGTCGTTTCTTGATGGCTGAATTTGCTCAATCTTGAGAGCAGCAGACTCTCCATGTTCATAAATCTGCTGGATCTGATGTAACTTGAACCCAGTATCATTGGCAGTGGATAACAAAGCCTCCAACTCTTCTTTCGATTTTGTATAGTGTGGCCCCAACGAGTAAACTCTCTCCTGGTATAACTTGAAAATTTGGTCACTTGGTAAACCTTTCCATTTCGAAGGCTCCAAGTAGAGTGGTAACTCTGCTTCATCTAGCATCCTTTTCGAAATGTGAAAACATCTCTTTGATTGCAATGCAGGCAACCTCTTCAATACTTGTAAGCTGGAAAACATGATGAGGCAAATTATATCTAGATGTGTTCCCCAGTCTCAACAATCTTGAATCCAAAACCTCAACTTCAATTCTTCGACACACACAAACAAATTTTTTTCACTCATCTTGAACAAAATAGAACTTGATACACGACCATATTTGGATAGAGCTGTAGTATGAAGAGCTTGCTTGGCCCACCAAAGAACCAAAGAAGCTCAGTTGAGCTACGCTTGATGGCTTTTGTGAAGCATTTGTGAGTTTCTTGGGTTTGTTGTGTTTAAAAAATCAGTTCTGGGGAGACTGGTAAGCAGTTTACCGGGAAATTCAAAGGGTGGACTTGTGTAGTCAGAACATCTTACTTGAAAGCCGCATTGCACAAAGATATCTATTTTGAGAGTAGCTGGCTAGCTAACTAACAACTGTGTTTGGTCCCAGAAACATAGCTACAATTGCACGCCCTGTAGTTCTCTGAAGGGCTCGAAGAATAAACACGGTAATAACCCTTGCTTCCTGGGTATTCACTCATCCTTACATTTTTTTCGAGTGAGCTACCCAATTAGTATCTCAGACACCTCAGAACCCAGCTATTCAATCCGCCGTTCAACAAAGATAAGACACGCATTGTATCGACCACCACTGCAGCCTCTTCCAACGTGAACTAATACTAATGAAAACAGAGCGTTGATGAGAAAGAAAGAAAGTGAGAAGACAAGAAAAAAATCGCCAAATGCACGAATTAAACCCGGTGGTATATCATGTTTGTAGATCTTTTCATATTTTTATACAAAAAAGCAACTCGAATTCTATTGTTATCCAAGGGTGTTGATTAGTACATCAAGTGCCCACTTTTTCAAGGAGTAAAACGTGCGGAGCGATGGCGGTATAGACCGACCGTCTCGCGACGCTAGTACACTCAGGCCATTGGGTAGTAGTATTGTAGTTTAAAGCGGTATCGAAGCAAGAGATAACAGAATTTAGTTGATAAACGCGTTGTACTTCCATGCTTCACGACAGCAGGAAGATTCCGGTGATGGCTAGTCTTGTGCGGCTCATTCTATCACCCGAGTTGTTAACGTAGAATGAATAAATTAGTTATTAACAAATACATAAGTAACTGAATAAAACGAAAGTTGTTGATGAGTAAAAGTCATTATGAAAAAAAGCCCAAAATACACCAAACCAAATTTGAACACCAAACCAACAAAAGGGGGAAATAATCATTCAAAAAAAAAGGGAAATAAAGAGAAGCATAAACATTGAAATGTAGGTTGAATTATTATCAGACTTCACGTGGAATCTCAACATAATAGCTCTGTAAAGCTCTTCTCAAAGAGGGAATCAACTTTTCCCATTTTAAAATTCTAACTTCTTTGTCGAAGCCTCTAGGTTTTCTGGTTTCATAACCCATGATTCTTTGGGCCAATTCTATTCTGAAATCGGTGGTTTCAACTGGGGATGATGAAGAGGAGGTGGAAGCCTTTTTCGAAGATACAGGCTTTCTAGACCAAAATGGAACCAAATTGGATCTTATTCTGCCTCTTTCACGACGTCTTCCAGCGGAATCATCTTGTTCCGTTCCTATCAACAACTCAACAATCTTGATTACTTCAACACTGGTGATGTAATACTGTGTTTTGTCCGAAGACCCATGCAAAAACGATCTATTCTGATGATGTTCCTGTTTGACATCGTCTTCAAGTATGGTAGCATCAGCGTCGTCCGAAAGTGTTTCGTAGTCGTCATAGCTGTCATCAACAATACAGTTTAAGCATGATACTTCAACGACATCAACACCTTCTTCGGAACTAGGTTCAACCTTTGGATGATCAAGGGCACTTCCAACTATAGAAAAGCTAGCAACTATATTTTTACAATCTTGACGTCTCTCAATCCTTATTATCCTCCTTTGATCTTTCAATTCGTCTTCATTCCATTCAGGCATACAAACGTCATCAACGCCAGCATCTGATAAATGTAATTTAACCTTTATGAAATCTGAAGTAGAATATTTAGCTTCCTTTGGTGGTCTTGTAGCACAACCTCCAGAGCTAACACCTCTGACCACCTTTTCCTTTTTACTGTGGGTGATGAGTGGAATTTCTTCGTCTTCATCTTCATCTTCATCCTGTTCCGATTCTTCTCCTGTAACCTCAATGTTCAACTCTTGCTCCGGGAAAAAGCTGTAGGTAGGAATCAAATCAATCAGCGACTGCTGTTGTCTTGGATGAAGTTGTTGTTGTTGCTGTTGTGGGTTCATCACTTGGCCGGCAAACTCAGGAAATTCAATGTCGTTGAACCTGCTCAAGTTTGGTGTTGTTCCTGAGGACGACAAGTTGAGTTCATCTTCATACTCAGTCACATTGAAGTCGCCATCTTGGGAGATGAGGCTCAACTCATCGACCGAGGACAAGCTGTGGGTATATGAATCCTTCGAAGATGGAAAAATCTGGAGAGGAGGTGCACAGGCCGAAACCGATGGGAACGAAATGACGTCTTGAGGATGAATGAAACCCAAGTCGATTTTCTCCAAGTCGGTTATCGACGAGGTTGGCGACGTGATCAAGGTGTCGATTGACGATGTGGGAGTTGGGTTGAAAATCGAAGCCTCGTTCCAAAGGTTCGGCTGGGGAATGTGCGTGTTGTATGTATACTGGTAATTCAACTGAGGCTGGATGGCCGCCTCAGGGTTGGCGTACAACTGGTTCATGTACATCTGGTTCAACATCAAGTTGAACGTGTTTTCATCGTCGTGCGGTTGCTCCATCTCCATGACGCTGCTGGAATTCATGTATTCGGTATCTATCAATGGCGAGTTTTGATGTGTGAATGAGAACATAAGAGGTTCTTCGAGCTGACTGCTTTCTTGTTGGCTTGCTTGCTTGCTTGCTTCTTCTTCTTCTTCTTCTTTTTGATGATGCGAAACGCTTTTGCAAATCGATGTTTTTATACATTTCCCAAGAGGAAGGATCCACATTTATATTCAAATTTTTTTAGAAGTATTAAAGAAACAGATTGACGCATGGCTCTAGGTTGCGTCTTCGTCCTCCGCCTTTGGATGTAATAAAGAAACTCTGTTTTTCTCGAGATGTTCAAACTTCCTGAAAAATGCAAGAAATTGCGTTTTAGTGAGCTTCTCTCCTTTCTTTGCCCCGAAAGGCGCATGGTTTCTACAGCAGGAGGGGCGAAGCTTTTAATTTGAATTTGTTTTTTTTGCTTCAGCCTTTACAGTTACGCTAAAAAAGTACCTACTTCAAGGCTGGGGCACTGTGCCCTGTTTTTGATTGACCACAAAGCACAAGCACCGCCGCAACGTGAACGCACGCGCATAATGCAGAGCACTTCTGTTCAATCTTAAACTTGGCATCTTGTGCATATTTGCCCTCTACGAGGCATGTACCCGTGGAGAGTCCGCCTCTCACATGGGTGTTTGTGCCTCAGCACAGCCGGCAAACTTTTTAAGGTTTTAAAATAGCATGTATGGAATTTTTTTTTATTTTTTACTTCTCAAACAGGCTTATGCTTAACCTTTGACTTTTCCTTCTGTGCAGCTGTTAGGGTTTTGCTTTTACGTTTTGCTTTCTTTCTTTTCTTTTGGCTTTCCCATCTTTTGTCCTTTTCGTCACAGCGTAAGTATTTTCCGCAATTACGTAACTGGCAACTCTAAATGGAGCTGTGATTGGCCTAAGCCACAAAGAGATAAGAGACGTCCTGTGTGTTTCGAGAAACGGCGCTGATCTACAACTACTTGTTCGAGAATGTAGCTTGCTCATTTGCCTCCATAATTCCATACATGCACTAGACTGAGCAAGGGAAAGAAAAGCGTACAAGAAAATCTAAAAGGTGTCACTAACTAAGGAGGCGGTATCGCTCACGGTCTCCAACACTCACCCACATGAGCAGCTAGCTCACTTCAGCACACGGAGGATAGATTTAGCCTGAACAGATCCCCTTGTACTTCCAGAGCGCTCAACGTATGCTCAACGTGTATCACAGCCTCCAAGTGGTGTATTATCGTCGATCCTGAGTGACTCAGCGATCCTTGATCTGGCTTCCCAAGCCCACACACATACCACACATACCTTCAGCTTTGCTTTTGCTCGGGATTACTGGGCGTGGTGATGGCCCGTGTCCGTCGACAAACCGCAGGTCGACGGCGTGTGATGCGATAAATGGATGGCCATCCAAACCTACTCACTGCTACTCACTGCTACTCAGTGCACCCTTAGTTAATACCAATAAAACACATGGTCTATTTTCCTTGTCGTAAGTATGCAAGGGCATGGATCGCAACAGTCTGGGAAACTGGGGCTGGCATGGCCTATCACGAAATGACCAAAACAAGGTTTTCACTCCACTCTTTACTGTATGGGCTTAGTAGTGCCGTAGTTTGAGCAGCCAGATAGTCTGTGGCTCAGAGAAGCAACTTGGCAAGGAGCTGCAAAAGCAAGATGGAAGGAAGGAAGGAAGGAAAGAAGGAAGGAAGAAAAAAATAATGTCTGGGGGGATACAACCACTTTTGCAAGATATCATGAGATGAGCGTGGTGGGTAATGAGCAGAATGCATAGTAGAGAAACGGGGAAATTGAAAGGTAGATGAATATGGGAGTTTGGGTCTTATCGACAAACAGTGGCACCTTGCTTCCTCCAGTTCATTGGTGGGCGCCAATTCTCGGTCTGGTCCCTCAATAGGCTAAGTTTCTTTTTCCCGTTGATTTGAAAGATGTAATTAAATACGTACACATGTTGGAAAAAAATATTCAAGATAGAACTTTCCGAGCACATGTAGATGGCGTTTGTGCGAGCACAAATTTATGCTTGTGTTAGGTTACATGCAAACATTCTTTCTCGCTCACCGCGGCAAGGATAAGCGCTTGTGGAATGATAACGTTCTCTTTGATATTTTGTGTAAATCCAGATATTTTGTTCAGTGTTGTGAACGAACGAAATAAATCTTATTCTGGGTGAAGAGTAGGACCCGGACACTGAAGAGTTGAAAGGACTAAAGATTTCACGATTGTTGAGATTTTATAGATTCAAGAATGTTTTCTTCCCTCCCCCCAACATTTGTAATTTTATGATTGGTTTCTTTCTTGTTTTGTCATGTTTTGTCATGTTTCTTTTTCCTCTCTAACTGTATAAAGGAGATTTGTCTGTTTGTTCAGAACCAATAAGCAAGTCTCAACGGCACATACTAATTTGCCAAATAGCTATTTCCAATGACAAAAATCATGTGGCCGAGGGAGGGTGTTTGGTTTTTAGAGCTGGAGCAGAATACACATAAGAATACACATAAAAAAATGGTAACCTTGCGATTCAAACAAAACGGGAAACAAGCTCTCATCAACTTCAACAACCTTGCTTCTAAGAAATTGTAGCAGAAGAGAATAATTGTACCTTCTTCCCTTTGATTTTTTTTTTTTTTTTTTTTTGCCTTGAACTTTCAAATATCACAGCCGATTTTACATCAGCCATGGTTCCCAAAGCTAATGTGAAGTTTCGATTGAGGAATTATATGCTTGCGAGCTACAAATATCTAAGTAAAACACCATATCTGTCTAGTTATTTTTTTCTCTGCTGACAAAATCAAATCATTTGACAATAGTGAACCTTTGAGGGTGATTTATCAGTTTTTGCATTTCGCTCGCCCCCAGCCTATTTTTTATAATCTAAAGTTTTGTACTTGGTTGCAGTTTTTAAGCAAACACATATAACTGCGCGCGGATAGTGTAGTGGTTTAGCATTCTAGCCTTCCAAGCTGGGGACTCGGGTTCGAATCCCGATTCGCGCAGTTATCTTTTTTTTTTGTTTTCTTTTGTCTTTTTTTTTGCTGTTTTTCTTATAAAGATTTGACGGCACCTACAACGATTATATCCCTACAACGATTAAATCAATCATCAAATCAAAATATAAAACAGATTCTTATATACTCAAAAAAATGATGAAAAAATACACAATTTGGATAAAGACAATTTGTAAACAAGAAAATGAAACCAAATGCCAAACGTTGTCCCAGTTGAGGAAGAAAGAGAAAAGGCACCCCAATATCTTAGATTGTCTTCTTCTTATCGTACTTTGGGTAAAACTTCTGGAATGCCAAATTGTCTAAAACTACAAGTGCCGTTATCAGAGCGGCATGAAGAGCAATTGTGCCGTTTGTCTTACCTTGCAAGTACTTGTGCTTTTCGAGGTAGCCAAAGTAAGCAGCGGTAGAGGCGCCAAGACCAACAACAACCTGTGCGATAACTGCTGGATTCTGCAACTCAACCTTCGACTTCTCAGCAAAAGATGACACAAAGCTGATTGATTGGCTCGCAAATTTGTTGAAGTAGTCGGATACCGTTTGGATGAGTGAGGCGTTGTCCTCTTTGAAATCTTCAACAGCTTTTGAGGCCTTCTTCTCAAGCTTCTTGACTTTCTTCTTCGCATTCTGCTTCAAACCTTCCAGGGTCTCTGCGTCGATTATGTCAACGCTACCCGATGGGTCAGAGACCGTCTCAACTTCAGGTGGCGATGGGATCTTGTCTGGGTGGCCAACTGGGCCGGAGGAAGCAGCAACGTCGGCGTAACTGAGACTCATGTTAGTATTGGATGCAATACAACTGACAATTTGATTGATTAATCCTTACACAACATCTTCATGTTGCAAAACCAACAATCAACTTTCTTTATACCCAAGAAGGGGGGAAAAGCGGCAAACACTTAACAGACACATACCTTGAAGACATTTTTGCGAATATGATAATGATATAATCTAGAATATGAGAACTAATTCCAAAGATGGATATTTGATGATTGATTGGTTACAGGTGCAAGTGTTGTACCAATGGTGACGAGGAAATGCCTCTTCTTATAAACCATCCTTATCAAAATTTGTGGAGCAACCTTATTATTAAAGCAATCAAAACAGGGGGTGTCTAATATTTCCTGATATGGACACATCACACCCCATACAAAGAACTTCTTACACCAGTTATTTTTCATATAGAGTTGCAATTAGGGTTTATAACCCTAATGAAGTACCATGTGACAATTTTTCAAATTTCAAAATTTTTTCCCTTTTTTTTTCCCCTACCCGTTCTCTCTCACGGAAAGGTTCCAAGATGTATTTTATTCACCTCTTGAGTCCACCAGGTTTGCAAAGGCTTTCTCATTCCCTTTTGATCTCTGCATACATAATATAAGTCGATTGAAACCCACCACCATCGGATTTCCACGTACATCCCGACTCATTTTACAGTAATCAACTAAACATAGAAATGTCAACTGAACAAGCCCCAGCTGCTCCAGCTCAAAGATCATTCGGTCGTCCACAAAACAAGGGTAGACCACAAAGAAGAGGTGGTAGAAACACCGAAGAAAAGGGTTGGACCCCAGTCACCAAGTTAGGTAGATTAGTCAAGGCCAGAAAGATCACCACCATGGAAGAAATCTACTTGCACTCTTTACCTGTCAAGGAATACCAAATCATTGACCAAATCTTGCCAGACTTGAAGGACCAAGTTATGAAGATCAAGCCAGTCCAAAAGCAAACCAGTGCCGGTCAAAGAACCAGATTCAAGGCCATTGTTGTCATTGGTGACTCAAACGGTCACGTTGGTTTAGGTATCAAGACTGCCAAGGAAGTTGCTACCGCCATCAGAGCTGCCATCATCATTGCCAAGTTATCAATCATCCCAATCAGAAGAGGTTACTGGGGTACCAACTTGGGTGCTCCACACTCTTTACCAGTCAAGGTTACTGGTAAGTGTGGTTCAGTTGCTGTCAGATTGATCCCAGCTCCAAGAGGTTCAGGTATTGTTGCTTCACCAGCTGTCAAGAAGTTGATGCAATTGGCCGGTGTTGAAGATGTTTACACATCATCATCAGGTTCTACCAGAACTTTGGAAAACACCTTAAAGGCTGCTTTCATTGCTATTGGTAACACCTACGGTTTCTTAACTCCAAACTTGTGGAACGACTTTGGTTTATCCGCTAACCCATTGGATGTCTACGCCGATGAAGCTTTGGCCGGTAAGAAGAGATACTAAATCTTTTAACGGAAAAGGTGTATGTGGTGATTATTTCTATTAGCTTAACTTGTTAGTAAATGGATTTATTGTTATCAGTATTTATTTATAGATTTCAGTATCACTGTAATTTCAAGCTTTCTTAAAAAACAAATCCTACGCTTTGTTTAGCCTTTCAAATACTTTTCAGCAAACAGCAGATTTCAGATTGATGATACACTGACTACAAAGCACAAATTTCAGAAAGCAAAATATGATAGATGCCGTTATTCTTATGAATGGCACCCATCGGCAGAAAAAGGACATTTATTAGTAACAAATGTGTAGGTACGAAAAAAAAGTATGTGGGGAAAAGAGAAAAGCCTATACAACTTGAACTCAAAAATAAACTCAACGAGCATCGACCCTTACTTGAAGTTTTAAGCTTCTTGAGGTGGAGCTTGCTCCATTACTTGATCTTCTGGAACCGCAAATTGTCTGTCACTAGTACTATTGTTATTACCGCCAGCAACCCATTTATTGTTATTTGCTGTCGAAAGGTCTCTTCCCTCTGGATGTTTGAACGGACAATTTGAATTTTTACAAGCAGTACTAAAACGGCAATCCTCATCAATCGGATGTGTGAAGTAACAATCTTGTCTTGTACAGCTAGCACCTTCACGACACAACACCGGTAATGTTGCATGTCTTCTTGGACATTTATAGTTTGTACAACGCGAACCAAACTTACACTGCTCCAAAGATTTCTCCAGCTTGAGTTCCTGTTCTTGCTGAGAAGGTTGATAGTTTGGTGATGGATGTGCTTTTAGACACTGTTCATTTGTACATGATTTACCTTCTGGACACCATTCCAAAGCAATAACTTTTGCTGTTTTATTAGAAGGAGTAGGATGGCCAAATGGACAAAGTTCTTTTTGACAAACAGCACCAAATTTACACAATGCAATTCCTGCTGGTTGCTGAAACTGCTGTTGTTGAAATTTGTTTTGAAATGATTGTTTATGGGATTGCAGGTTTTGAATTTGGTTCATTTGCTCCTTCTTCAACTGGTTGAGTTGCTTTATCTTTGCAACTTCTGCAATCAAAACATCATCTTCACCTGGGTGGAGATAATTACACGTTCCAGGAGGGTTTGTACAATTAGGATAAGCGTAACACATTCTTGTTGGATGACTATAGTTGCAATCATTCATAGTACAATATGGAAATCTTTTACACCTACCAATACCTTTCTTTTGAATAAATGGCCTACCAGCTTGCAAGTTCAATGGAGCACCTGGTTGCATATTGACTAATCCCATAGCTCTCTTGAAGTTCTCTTCATTCTTCAAGGCAAAATTGTTTTTCTTTTGTGCAACAAATCCTTTTGCTATACCAGAAGACTGCTTATTCACAAAGGATCTTGGTTGAGTTGGAATTGACAGGCGTTCAATCGATTGCTGTTCAAAACCAACTTGCTTCTGTGGAAGCTGTGGCAAATTAGGAAGATGTGGCTGTTGCTGCTGCTGTTGGTCTTGAGAATCTGTCTCCATCAGTTGATCTTGATATTGTTGTTGCTGCTGTTGCTGTTGTTGTTGATCTTGATATTGTTGTTGCTGTTGCTGTTGCTGTTGTCCATTACCAGACAAAGCTGATATATCATTGAATACCGACTGGATAAAGTCTTGATTTATAATATCTCCAAACAAGTTGGAAAGTTCTGCAACAATTTCGCTAGGCGATCTGTTATTTGAAATCAAAACCAAAATGAAATCTGCAACATCGGCTGCATCATCCAGTAAGTTTATCTGCGATAACTTTTGGATAATCAATTGTTTCAATTGTTGTCCTGATTCACTGTCTGGGTTGAAGTCTGACATAGTTGTATTCTGCGCTACAATTCAATCTAGATGTTAAAAATCTATTTGTTCTGAGTAATTATTGGATATGCAACCTAATAATGAATTCGATATATCTATGAACTTGGAATTACCAATCTATAACATATCCAGTGAATACCCTTGTGCTTTGGTTTTTTCTTTTTTGCTTTCGCAATTTGACTCAAATTTTTCTTGGAGGCGCTTTGATATTTTACACACTACTAAGATTTATGGAGATTATTATTGTTGGCCACAAAGACACAATGTATTGAGTGTTTTATTTGATATTGAGTAGGTTATGTACGACAAGCAATCACATCTCAAAGGTATCCTCATTAACCAAGCCAAAAATCTCACCCACCAAGTCGATGAGTTTATCAAGTTCCTTTGTAATTGTTGAGGTGACTAAAATGTAGGAATACAACAACACGACATCTTCATTGGATAAAATCTCGTAGCTTCTTATTTCATTCAACTTTGCCAACATTCTATCCTTGGAGTTCTCGGTGGATGCAGGTTTTGCAGGGATAGGAAAGCCTAGGGCCATAGCGGAAGAAATCATGTAGAAAATCAAGAAGACCCTTGCTGATAGTTCTTCCCTTTCCAGTGTCGTATATGTAATTACTCTTTCCTCGCTTAGTGACAATCTCTTGTCAACCTCAATCATTGAGTTCATGTTATCAAAAGAGTCCAAGATCTTGGTCGTGGACTTCAATATCTTTGCGTAGGCTTCCTTCGGGAAAGGACCTTTCAATCTTGGCTCCTTCGGTGCTTGTTTCAACAATAGGCCCAACTCACTCATGATCGTATTCAACGAGGTGTCTTTGATTCCGATAAGAAGATTATCTCCGCTTTCTTCGTCGTACTGGTAGCTTAGGGGATCTCCATTCCAGATAATCCCCATTCTTAGCCACAATATAGATAACCCTTTTCTTAACCTATTTCTCGCACTGTTTGGTAGAAACACAGAAGTGATGAAAACGGCAAAAAGTGCACCTAAAGACACACCAACAAATCTATGAAATGCAATCTCCCCAATAACTGGTTTATCACCACCTTCTGAACCATCCTCATCATCATGTTGCGTCATACTATATGAGTACAATGCTGTAAGATTATAGGTTAGTAGTATAAACCTGCCAAATGCGTTATTGTCAGTCCAGTTTAAAATGATGTGAAACGAGGGAATCGAAATCAAAAATCCAGCCAATGCTAAAGCAGCAACATCGCCTTCAAACCAACTCCAAACAACATAGGCTGAAAATGCCCCGAGAAATGTTCCTAGAAATCTCCATGCCACCGTCATATTGGTACCACCAAGAGATTTATTCATAACGATACAGTAAGTTACAAGAATCCATTCACCTTTCCAATCAACAAACACATTTTCGGTCTTATTCCAGAAAGCAAAAAAAGCCAAAATTGCAGCACCGACCCCAACTCTGATTCCAAATTGAACATCAACTCTTCGAAACACTTTTAATGATTTCCACAACTTATAAGAAAGTTTGTTTTCACTGTGCGGTGAGGTTTTTTGTTGCAATCTTTGAAATTTTTGCAAAGCACCATTTATTGAAAAAGTATTCGATGGAGGAGCATCAATGTTTTGGAGGGATCCTTGTGGGTGCCTCTTCCAAAATTTGATCCAGTTGTAAGATTTGCATTCATTCAAGTGTTGGTGGAGATGAGACTCATCCAAAATCTCCAAATAAACACTCAACTCTTTGGCAAACTGAGATAACAAAGTCGAGAAATTACCACAACTTGCAGCAACTTCTTCAAGCTGAACTCTTGTTTCAATATCAATCTCTTGCTTGAAAATTTGTTGTTCGTATAATTTTCCAACCGCCTTGGCATGATTTTTATCAAATAACTCACTTGCCAAGGCTAAAGAACTTTTATATACTGAATACTCTTTGGAGTTATTGGAGAAATCGATGCCTCGTAAAATCTCCTTGATGGTAATCGAAAATGATTTCAATGATGGGCCAAGATGGTATACAAATAACTGGAACAATTCAGGAGCATCCATTGCAATAATATTATCATCAAAATGAGATTCATCTTCGACATCCGAGTCATCCATATCTGATAGGTTCAAATCTGCTAGAATTTCATTTGTATTGATGTTCGACCGGCCTTTATATTTTAGAGACGTAGTGCTCCTCACAGTCATAGTATCTGTTACACTGGTTTCTTCATTTTCATGTAATAACTCCCACTCAATTTCTGCTGAGGTTCTCAAACCAGCAATATGCCTCAGCAATTTCCTAGATGTAATTAGTTGTCTGACAATTGAATGATATTCTCTTTCACGGCCATTGATGTAAAACTCAAACTTTGCTTCTTCCAATATTGTAGTCAAACTACTCAAATTCTTCTCCAACTTCTCTTTGAGTAATGGATACTCCGAGTTATGGATATCGGTTGCATTCAAGAACTCGTCTGGAATTACGTGTAGCAATCTCGATATCAACATAGATGATTCATTCAACTTCAATTTCAAACTCTCAATAGCACTTGTTGGCCATAGAAAATAGCACATCACTACTGAGACACAAATACCAAGTGAAACAATAAGAAAAATCGAATGCAACTTTTGATATGGAATTGCACTTCCATTAATGCTTCCTTCTTTGACAATTACAGATATTATTGAGATAGCAGACAAAGAACATGCAACATTGAAGGTTGGCTTATTGACCAATTGCTTCATAAATGAAATAAAACCCAAAGAGACTGCAACTACAACTAAATCAATGGTATAGCTGGCAAACTCTTCCTCCTCATGGTAAAATGAAGTCGATAAGAACATGCACGACAATGAAACAACAAATGCAAAAGATATAGCAATAATAACAAAAATTATAGCCTGCAACATGGAGCCTTTTGTTCTTGAACTGTGAAAATATACACAGGTGGTACATACAACATGTTTACTGTCACTCTTGCCGAGCAAGTTGGCGAACGGAACACAATATACAGCAAGTGACGCTATGAAATAAGTTAATGATGATTTGAGGACCCCTTTAAATTGGTCACTTTTCACAAATCTCTTCAAATCAAAAGACCTGTTTCTTAAAGAGTTGAACGGCCCAAACGAGTAACTGGGACTTGATTGGGTAAATGGTGATAGGTGAGGCGTAATCAACCCTTGACTCTCATCGGGAACTATGTTAGGAAAGCTTTGTGAAGCAAAACTACTATTTCCATTGTCATTGGATGACTCTAACAATCTGCCTGTTTGATCGTTGAATAGTAAAAACGTCTTTTTGGATTTCTTGCCCGTGCTTGCTTGAATCACCGATACTCTTCTTGTTAGCTTTCCTGGGATTTCCTGGATATTTCCAATTGAGACGTCTGCAACGGAGACATCAAAATCATCTTTCGGAATATTGGACATAAATAATTTTTCTTCAATATTATTCAATGTTGAGTAGTATTCTGATTGCCTATATTGTCTGGTATGCTCTCTTCAAATGCTATCGGTGAAGTTTCAGTTTTTTTGTGTTTTTCGGTCTTGGGAACCGAGAATCTAGACAGGTTTTACAAATTATTCACAATTACTTCGAATTACATTTTATTTTTATATATAAAAACAATTCCTTTATAGAAACTTCAATCTTTCTTTGCCTTCTTCTTCTTGTCCTTGGAATCCTTGAGCTTGATCTCATTCATCTTATCGTATCTTGCCTTTACTCTTTCCAAACTCATCTTGACATCACCTTTAGGGAAATTATCCAAATCATAATAAACAGGCGCCAACTCAACCAACCACTCCGGCTTGACACTTGTAACTGTTCTGATGTAGTTCTTTGAGGTTAAAACAAACTCATTGTAGATAACCCATTCACTTTCCTGAGTCAATACAGTTGAAGGATGGATCAAAACATCCTGATTGTCCTTGACTGTAATGAAGCCTTTATTTCCAGACTTCTTTTTAGCAACTTGCATGAAAAAGCCAGCACAGAGAGCCTTTCTGATGTTATCCCAGTATTCCCTACTTTCATAATCTGTCGAGCACAATTCTAAATCTGCTCTTTCCATGATTCTTTGTAACTGCATTCTTACACTGTCGGCACTCTTCAAAGACCTATAACTTAAAAAGTTGTCACGGCACCATTGATGAAGTCCAATTTGTTCCGCCTTCTCTGACTTGAAGCCGTAATAGACATTCAATAAAGTCAAGTGGTCACCATCTGGATGTGCAAATGTCATTTTCATCTCATCAGCTCTCTTTCTTGCCGATGCTGGTCTGACAAATACATTTGGAACAGACAATAACGCAACAATCGATAGTATTTCGTTCGAACATCTGAATTCAGGGGATCCAATCAACATAACAGCTAACATTGGATCCAATGGAAATTGTGATGTCAACCTACCCAAAGCTGTTAAATCACCCTCGTCGTTCAAGCATGCCAAATAGTTCAATTCCTCTAAGGCTCTCATCATTGTTTCTGGTGCTGGTGGATCCATGAAATCGAAATGGACTAAATCATCGATACCCAACTTCTTCAATTCCAAAACCGTCGATGCCAAATTGGTTCTCAAAATTTCTGGATAACTTTGCTCGATCAACTCTTTCTTGAAAGCTTCTTCTGTGTATAATCTGAAACATTTACCAGGTCTTGTACGACCAGCTCTACCAGCTCTTTGTTGGGCTGAGGCCTTTGAAATTGGTGATACCAACAATGATTCCACTCTTATTCTTGGATTATAGACTTTTTGCTTGGAGAAACCCGGATCAACAACATAGACGATACCGTCAATCGTTAACGATGTTTCAGCAATATTTGTTGAAATGATAACTTTTCTACCTGGTCTTCCATCTGGTTTAAAAGGTGGTGGAGCTGGTTCAAAAATTCTCTGCTGTTGGTTTGGTGGTAATGAACCATATAATGGATATACTGATAACGGTCCACATGATTGTTCTCTGATCAACTCATCGGCTTCCAATGAAATTTTACGACAAGCGTCTTCAATTTCCTCTTCACCTGTCAAGAACAACAATATATCACCCTCTTCTTCTGTGGCGTGTATTTGCAAAACAGTTCTGATGGCAGCATCAAGATAGTCTCTCTGAAATTCTGGAGTGTAGTAGATCTCAACTGGATGTGTTCTACCAGGGACAGCCAACAATGGGGCATCGTTGAAATAGGACTGAAACTTTTCTGCATCCAATGTAGCGGACATGATAATGATCTTCAAATCTGGTCTTCTCTCAGTAACTTGTTTCAACAAACCCATCAAGATATCTGTAGCCAATGTACGTTCATGGGCTTCATCCAAAATGATGCATGAGTATCTTTTCAACTCATGGTCTTCCATAGCTTCTCTCAATAACATACCATCTGTCATATACTTCAAGATCGTCTTGTTATTTGTCTTGTTCTCGAAACGAATACTGTAACCAACCTCGTTACCTAGCTGAACATCCAACTCATCAGCAACTCTTGCAGCAACACTCATAGCAGCAACTCTTCTAGGTTGAGTACATGCAATCTGAGTCCCTTGCAAATGAGGCATATCGTCGTACAAGACAAATTGTGGAATCTGCGTAGTCTTACCCGAACCAGTTTCACCAACAAAAACCATGATTTGTGTCGAGTGAAATATCCTCAAAAACTCGTCTCTTTGTGAATGAACGGGTAAGTCCCTTCTAACTTTCAAGATATCGCAGTATTTTTTCGAAAACTGTCTTCCGGTGAAAGGATTGTTAGTACCTGTTTCAAGCTTGATGGCATCTGCAGCTGTTGTTTGATGACGAACTAAGCCATCAAACTCGCCACCATCATGGGCTTCCAAGGGTTCTCTTATATACGGATGTGGATTCTTCTTCAATAATTCTTCAGCCTTCTCAGCAGCATGCTCGGGAACTGATGAATCAACAACCGAAACACGTTGTTTTTTCGATGGCCTATCAGTTTCACTCATATCTAATCTGGTCTTCCTGTGTATGTACTATAAGACTAAGATATTATACAAGTCTACCGAAACAAATATGAATAAGCTTGGATCAATTACATCTCTTAATTTATTTATCAAAAAATTTTAATAGTTTTTTTTCCAAAAAACCAAATTGGGAAATAAGTACAAATCACCAAATAGGAAGTCTACAAGACCAAGTTCATGATACCCTTTATAAAGTGAAAAAAGCATCAGATCAGAGTCTATCTACATCAGGTTATTCAAAGTAATTTTGAGGGTCTTTCAGATTTATAATCCAAATACCCATCATGTCAACAGGGAAAAAATTGCATGACTTGCTTACGTTGTCATCTGCTGCTACGAAGGTTTTGAATGAGTCGTACAATTGTGTCTCAAAAGAGCTTCATCACCGCTACAGGACATCACCTCTAACTCAGAGCTGCCGAGAAAGTGATTCATTTTGGAATGAGACGTATGTCAAATCCAATGAGGCTAGATTCAAGCACGAAGGGATTGAGGTACCGCTGAATGAAGGTCCGGCTGATATTTGGGAATTGGCCAGACGCAAATCCGACGAAGCAAGGACTAACGTTGAGAAGCATTCATCGATCGATCAGTTGGACAATGGATTGAATCATGGCACAAAGAGACCATCATTGAAGAGCAAGAAGCCACTAAAAAATGTGAGGGAATACTCATCAAGCAGTAAAAAAGAAGAGCTGTCTCAGGAACCAGTCAGGTTGACATCTTCTTCAGTTCCGAGCTCAAGATTGGGCAGGTTGTTCCATTATGGCTCTTTGGCTGCTGGCGTTGGTCTTGGGGTTGCCAAAGAGTCTTTGAAACACTATGCTCTGGGAAAAGAACAACCATCAACCAAGTCATTAATTTTATCGCCAAAGAATATTGAGAGAATGGCAAAAAAATTTTCAAGAATGAGAGGTGCCGCTTTGAAAATTGGTCAAATGATGTCTTTCCAAGATTCATCCATATTGCCTCCTGAAATTCAGCAAGTGTTATTAAGAGTTCAGAACAGCGCTCATTACATGCCTCCTGGACAATTACATCAAGTTATCAGTGCACAGTTGGGTCCAGATTGGAGGTCTGAGTATTTTGCAAGCTTTGATGATGTTCCAATTGCTGCTGCATCAATAGGACAGGTCCACAGGGCTGTTACCAAGGATTTGAAAGAGGTTGTCATGAAAGTTCAATATCCAGGAGTTGCTGATAGTATTGACTCTGATTTGAACAACTTGGCTATGTTGTTAACCGCTTCGCGTATCTTACCAGCTGGTTTATTCTTGGACAAGACCATCGACAATGCAAGGTTAGAGTTGAAATGGGAATGTGACTATATAAGAGAAGCTCAAAGTTTGATAAGAATGAGGGATCTTATCAAAGATGACCCAGATTTTGCTGTCCCAAGGGTGTTGACCCACTTGAGTGGAGAAACAATCTTGACGATGGAGGAGATGAAAGGTACCGAGATTATCAAAGGTGAATGGGATCAAGAAACGAAAAACTGGATTAGCGCAAATGTTATGAGATTATGTCTTAATGAAATTGCAAACTTCAGATTCATGCAAACAGATCCAAATTGGGCAAACTTTTTGTACAATCCAAAATCAAAGCAAATTGAACTTTTGGATTTTGGTGCATCCAGAGAATTTAGTGAGAAGTTCACCAATGACTATATCGGGACTTTGAGATGCTCAATCAAGAAAGACCGTGCTGGTGTTGAAGAATACTCCAAAAGATTGGGCTATCTTACTGGGTTGGAATCACAACTGATGATTGATGCGCATGTAGACTCGGTAATGGTTTTGGGTGAACCGTTTTCGCCGGTTGATAACAAGGGTGGATTGTTTGATTTCGGTGATCAAACAGTTACCGATAGGGTTAGATCCAATATTGGTACAATGTTAAACGAGAGGTTGACTCCTCCTCCTGAGGAAACCTACAGTTTGCATAGAAAGTTGAGTGGTGTTTATTTGTTGTGCGCTAGGATGAAACTGAACATTCCAACCGAGAAGATTTTCAAAGATGTTGTCGGTTATTGAATGTGTTTATGAAGCATGTATATAGTTCTTAACGAATGCCATTTGAGATCATCGAGATCATTTATTGTAACAAAACACTCAGCAAACTTTAGGTGTTCACAACTAATTATTTGGACAGAGCAAAAAATTGGAAGTATTGTATACACTTCAACCAGACTGAAAATTCAAAATTGAACATTCGGTTTGTGATACAGGAGAAAGAGAAGATTGTAGAATGCTTAGAGGCGTTAAATCTGATATTCAAAAAGAAACAGAAAGCCTTCTGCCTTTGAGGAAATTTAAGCAAAAGAAAGTGGTGGAGAGATTCAACCATTTCAGAGAAAATAACTTGGCTTCTGAAATGGTTGAATCTCTCCACACACTTATTTTCTCTACTCAAAGAGTCAGCTCCACCAAAAGGAAGCACAGACACAAACATGCTGAACATATCAAAAAAGGAATGTCCATTTTCTAATACTTGTTTAATGCTTGTGATGTTCAAAACTCTCCTCTCATCTAGTCAAATTAATACCCCTTTTTTAGATGTCGGAGATCTGTCAGAGTGACAATTTGATGTCACTATCTAGCTCAGAATCTGGACCGCAACCCAAGTATCAACATGCATTGCTTGAAAGGTTTCATTGATCAAAATGAGTCTTCAGTCATCTTCAGTCATCTTCAGTCTAATCTACAACGATTCCACCACTTGGCCGGTGTCTCCTATTGTTATTGTTCTATTGGGTTAATAAAGACCTGTTCACACTCTGCTTGAAAAGTGTATGATGCTAAAAAACCACTTTTTTGATCCCCAAACATGCACATCTAATTAATGAGTCTTCTAATCAGCGTGAGGTCTTCCGAGTTGGTGATTTCAGTTCTCAAATGGCGTCGTTATCTGGATGTTCTAAGAGTCTGGATCAACCAGTTACCTAAAACACACTTTTTGACATCTACAGCACGCAATATCCAAAATCCATGACAACAACTTCGTGACCTCTTATGTTATGAGGTGAACTGTTTTCATTGGACCACCTATCAGACATATAATCGTTGTAGGAATACGATATCACAGGCCCATCTATTTTGATAATAGCAGTTGGGATAGTAGGTAATCTATAATTTGCCATGTCAACTTTCACATCATCCATCTCCTTATCGGAGTCACCAGCAATCATCATTCCAGAAATCGATAAATCGTTTTCGTACAACAAATTATCATCGATAATCGGTCACTTGCAGACTTTTTTGAACAATCCAACATCGCCATTGTTTGGTATCTCCAAACCTCAAACCTCAATTGCGATCTCGCTACCAAACGGCTTAGAATTTGTCTCTGTTTTCTTGAGTGTCACAACAGCCGGTGTAATTGCAGCTCCTTTGAACCCCACTTACAAAAAGGATGAGTTGGATTTTTACCTTGGTGATTTGGATGCAAAACTGATTGTTGTTCCAAAGGACACAGTTGCCTCATCGAAGAACAAAGGCTTACTCGAAAGTGCAAAGGGTAACAAGGTGAAGTTGATCGAAGTCTGGTACGATCAATCAAGAGATCGGGTGGAGTATGAGATATTCGATGAAGTGTCATTGAAGTCTTTATACAGATCAACCAATCAGCCAGTTTTCATAAACTTCTCGGCTTCGATTCCAGGTCAGTGTAAACCGAACGATGTGGCATTAATCATTCATACGAGTGGTACCACAGGCAGACCGAAACTGGTTCCTTTGTCACACCTGAACATTACTAAATCGATGTCAAATATTGCAGACACTTTTGCCTTGACTTCGAAGGATTCCACCTATTTGGTAATGCCATTGTTTCATGTCCATGGGTTGATCGGTGCGTTGTTGTCGACATTATCAACCGGGGGAACAGCAATCATCCCAGCTCGGTTTTCAGCCAAGAAGTTTTGGGGCGAGTTCATCAAGTACAGTGCAGATTGGTATACGGCGGTTCCAACCATTCATTTGATCTTGTTGAACACCCCAAAGCCAAATCCGCTACCGCAGTTAAGGTTTATCAGATCATGCTCATCCGCATTGGCCCCAGACACTTTTGCTCAGTTGGAGAAGACGTTCAGAGCGCCAGTTGTTGAGTCGTATGGCTCAAGCGAAACCTCGCACTGCATGACTGCAAACTTGTTGCCCCCAGGTAAGAGAAGACCAGGCACCGTTGGCCTTGGAGCAGGAACATTGGTCACCATTTTAGGCGATGATGGTAAGTTCTTGCCCAAGGGAAAGATTGGCGAAGTTTGCATCAAAGGTGACAACGTCATGTCCGGGTATTTGAACAACCCGAAGCTGAACCTGGAGAGTTTTGTCGATGGCTATTTCAGAACAGGCGACCAAGGGTTCTTGGACCCAAGCGACGGCTTCCTCACATTGACTGGGAGGATCAAGGAGTTGATCAATAGAGGCGGTGAGAAAATCTCTCCCATCGAGTTGGACGGGATCATGCTCTCCCATCCAGACGTCGACGAGGCCGTGGCTTTCGGCGTAGACGATAAGAAGTATGGCCAGGCCGTCAATGCAGGTGTCGTCTTGAAGGCAGGATCCACCTTGACTGAAGCAGACTTGAAGAACTACTTGAGCGACAAAATGTCAACCTTCAAAATCCCAACAAAGATCTACATCGTCGACAAGCTACCAAAGACCGCAACCGGAAAAATACAAAGGCGTATCATTGCCCAAGTCCTTACATCAAGGAGCAAGCTCTAAAATCCTTTATTTATACATATATACCCATCTTCTTGCAATATATACCTCGAACATCGTCTTTCCTTGGGACACCCCAAACCAACAGCCCCATAATATCTGAATATATTTAGGGGCTCTTGAAATGCGGAATACTTTAATCCGTTCTCACCAAAAAAAAAAAAATCAAGTGTTCTCTAAACCCCATAATCACAGACAAAGAGATGTAGATCAAACCACGTTTAGTTAGCAGGTTTTGTTTCAATCCATTGATATAAGACAGTCGGAGACAAGCAGTGTAGATAGTGTATCTTTATTGAGAGAGACATTTTGATATTATATATAGAAGGATATTTGACAATGCGTACATCTAAGATTGCCATGAGCATGGCTTCAAAGTCATTGAAGTCGACAGTTAACAATTCAATAAAAAGACAAGCTTCGTCGACATCTGGCGCCACGACCATGACGGTCAGAGATGCGTTGAATCAAGCGATGGTTGAGGAGTTGGACAGGGATGAGAAGGTTTACATCATGGGTGAAGAAGTTGCCCAGTACAACGGTGCGTACAAGATCACAAGAGGCTTGTTGGACAAGTTTGGTCCAAGAAGAATTGTTGACACCCCAATCACCGAGATGGGTTTCACCGGTTTGGCCGTCGGGTCAGCTTTGGCTGGATTGAAGCCAATTGTCGAGTTCATGACCTTCAACTTTGCCATGCAATCCATCGATCAGATCATCAACTCTGCCGCAAAGACATACTACATGTCTGGTGGTAAGCAGCCATGTAACATCACTTTCAGAGGTCCAAACGGTGCTGCTGCTGGTGTTGCTGCTCAGCACTCCCAATGTTACGCAGCTTGGTATGGTTCGATTCCTGGATTGAAGGTTGTCTCACCATACTCAGCAGAAGATTATAGAGGTTTGTTCAAGGCTGCTGTTAGAGATCCAAATCCAGTTATCATATTGGAAAATGAAATTTCATACAACGATTCATTCGAGTTATCAGAGGAGGCATTATCACCAGATTTCGTTTTGCCAATCGGTAAGGCCAAGATTGAAAGAGAAGGTTCAGATATCACAATTGCTGCCCATTCAAGAAATGTCTTGTATGCTTTGCAAGCTGCAAAGACTTTGGAAGAGAAATACGGTGTCAAAGCTGAAGTCATCAACTTGCGTTCGATCAAACCATTAGATGTCCCATGTATCGTTGAATCTGTTATGAAGACAAACCACTTGATCACAGTTGAAGCCGGTTTCCCAGCCTTTGGTGTTGGTTCAGAAATCATCGCCCAAATTATGGAAAGCAAGGCTTTTGACTATTTGGATGCTCCAATTGAAAGAGTCACCGGTTGTGAGGTTCCAACTCCATACGCTAAGGAATTGGAAGATTTTGCATTCCCAGATCCTCCAACAATTGTTAGAGCTGCCGAAAAGGTTTTGAGTTTAGGTAATTAGATTGTCAAAGAATAATGTCTCACTCAGGAGAGAAGAAGAAAAAAATAGCTTTATGTATCTAATATAAATTTGATAAAACTTCTTTTTATACTCAATTGGTGTTCGAAGTTCTCCAAAGCCATTTTGTTTTCGTTTCTTTTGTATTTGATACTAGTTTCACCTATTTATGAGAAGATGAACATAATATAAAAAGATAGTCTATTTGATATTAAAGGAAGTTCTCGATTGTAGCTTTGTTCGTTGATCTAAGCTTGTGGTAAAAGTGATGTGCGTTTTGTCAAAATGAAAAACACATCTTTCTCAAAATCATAAACACCTAAAAGAGGTTCACGTTTTACCGGCCAATACAGTATACCTATACAGTATACCTATTCAGCTGAAGAAGATAGGAGACATGGAGCTATTAGACGAAAAGGAGAGCATACCTTTGTATAAGGTAAATTCAGTGGCTCCGCACTCTGAATCATCAACAAAATCAAGGCAACAAACACCAAGGTTTTACGATTCAGATAATGATGAAGATAATGAAGATTTGAATCTGGGCACAAGTACAAACAAAAAGAAAACTTCAATTTCACTACCGAGAGAAGATAGAAAGCAATTTGCAATATTGGTCATGCTATATATGATCCAAGGTATCCCAATCGGATTGGCGTTTGGATCAATCCCATTTTTGCTAAAATCATCAAACCTATCGTACTCACAATTGGGATTGTTTTCGTTGGCATCTTATCCTTACTCGTTCAAACTCTTATATTCCCCAATCGTGGACTCTATATTTTTTAAAAAGTTTGGTAGGAGAAAATCGTGGATTGTTCCCGTTCAATTTATCAGTGGATTAACGTTAATTTCTTTGGCTACAAAAGTTGACAAGTTAATTGAGAATGTAAATGATTCATTGACTGATTTGACGATAGCATTTTTCATGTTGATTTTCTTGTGTGCTACCCAGGATATTGCGGTTGATGGCTGGGCGTTGACAATCTTATCACCAAAGCTGTTATCATTTGCATCTACCGCACAAACTGTAGGCTTGAATACCGGTTATTTCATGTCATTCACAATCTTTTTGGCTTTCAATTCACCGGACTTTGCAAATAAATATTTGAGGGAAGTACCAATTGATAAAGGTTTAATCACTTTGAAACAATATTTAACGTTTTGGGGATGGATTTTTATAGTCGTTACCTTATTAGTGGCATTCTTGATACCAGAATACCCCGAGAATTTGACTCATCAGGAAAAGAAATCTGATGATATTGAAACTCAGGACTTGATGACCAAACAGCATTTGGAATTAGACGGATCTGGAATTTCTGTTTTGAAAGATGTTTATTACAAAATGTACCAAGTTGTTAAACTTGATAATATGAGAGTATTCATGCTTTTACATCTCATTTCTAAAATCGGATTTCAAGCAAATGAACTGGCAACCAACTTGAAGTTGCTCGAAAAAGGCTTTGCGAAGGAAGATTTGGCGATTACCGTTTTGATTGATTTTCCATTTGAAATTATATTTGGATACTATGCAGGAAGGTGGTCTACTGGAAAAGAACCATTAAAACCATGGTTATATGCATTCTTAGGCAGAATAGTGGCTGCAATTTGTGGCCAGTTATTGATTTTGTTTTTCCCATCTGATGGTAAAGTAAACTCAAGCTATTTCGTAATGGTCATCATACAACACTTACTAGGATCATTCATGTCAACGGTTCAATTTGTTTCAATTTCCGCTTTCCATACAAGGATTGCAGACCCAAGAATTGGTGGTACGTATATGACAACTTTGAACACTTTATCAAATTTGGGTGGACAATGGCCCAAGATTATTGTTTTGAACCTCATTGATAGGTTGAGCATTGGAAGATGTGTTCCTGCAATTGAAGGTTCCAAACCAGTCTTTGAATTTGAGCACTACGATTATTATGACTGTAATACATCTGCATTAAAACAGAAGTGCTCTGAGTTTGGAGGAAAATGTGAAACGCTCAGAGACGGATATTTTGCTACTAATGCTATTTGTATCACTGTTGGTTTATTGACATACTTCTTTTGGATCAAAAGAACGGCCATTAAACTACAAAGACTCCCAAAGAAGTCATGGAGAGTTAGTTCATGAATAGATTCAAATTTCTTTCTTTTTTTTTTAGCACATTGCTAACTTCAGATTAATATCTGAAACTTTCTAAATAAGATATAAACAACACCGACCATGAAATATGACCAAAACAATCCAAAGACTTTTTCAGAGAACGAATGAAAAAAAATACTGGTCATGAGGAACATCCACCCCCAAATCATCACAATAAATAATGTCAAAATGTGGTCTAGCCTGACAAACCTGAGGAGTTTATCCCATGTGCTTAGCTTCGTATCAGTAGTTATCATCCTCAACTGGCTGAAAAGGAGAGATATATCTATCAATTCCAATATCTCGAACAATAATACGATGGTGGAAAGACTCAATAAAAAAATATGCCCGCTTGGATCATGCCCCCCAACCATAGTGCCACCAACGTACCTACAGGTCCTGGAATTTATTTTGGCTTTGTAAAACTGTTCACCAACACTCTCTTCAATTAGTTCCTCATCCATGAGAGTGAACAAATCCAAAACCTCATCCGCAATGTTCTTGCTGCTCATTGCAATCGGAATATTTTGGCATTGCCCTCCTGTGTATAGTAAAATCTTATCCATTATTGGATACCCAAAAAACCACTGTGTGAAGAAAATCCACCATGCGGTAAATATAAAGAACCTAAGAATAGAGTTAATGGGTAACTTATGGGTTTTCTTGAACTTATTGACAGATGACACTATGAAGCAGACACTTGTCCAGAACCAACCATTCTTGACGAATAGTACATTGACGAAATTTTTCTTGTCTGTGAAGAAGTTATACACTTCTTCATGTGGTGAGAATAGATGGATCAACTGCCCAAAGCAAATCAATATTGGAAATGCCAATAAGATCAAAATTTCAACTTTGTTCAAATGTATAGTGTCTGTGATCTTATCAATGACTTTGGATAATTTCTCTAAATGGTCATCGTACTTTGCATTATTCTTTGATTTGGTCTTTTGCTTTTCATACTGGGAAACCTCTGACATAGCCTACCGTGCCCGATACTTAGTGATTTATATGAAATGGAACTGTTGCCACCTTATGTGTAGCTGATGACTTGGTTTTATTATTTTTTTTGTATTTTTGTTTGCTACTCAAAAACCTATACACACAATGTACTTTTTTTTATCAAAAATCACTTTTTATATCAAGTCATTAAGTAGATTGAATGAACCAACGACAACGACAACACCATAAAGATAATGGACCAAACAGAGACACCGATTGATGTACTACCAACCAGATGGGAAATCGAACTTGAAGTAAGTGTTCATCCAGTAGGTATGCTATGGACTTACCAGCAATACTAACATTTCAAGTGAAAATTAATAGTTCATCCAATCATTAGCAAACTTGCAGTACTTAAACTACTTGGCTCAGAATAAATACTTAGAAGATGAGAACTTTTTAAGGTATTTGAAATACTTAGAATACTGGAGGTTGCCCAAGTTCTCCAAATACCTAGTATACCCAAATTGTCTCCACATATTGACACTTTTACAGTCCAAAGTTTTCAGAGATTCGATTGTGAGACAGGATATTGCATCTTTAATCACAAATGACATGGTTGATCGGTGGAGGGAAATACCTGGTGCTGCCACAAGTGTTGAAAGTGAGGAGAAGGACACTAAGACTAATGGAGATCAAGCCAAAAGTTCTCAAGAGGTTGAGGAAGCTAATGGGAAGAATGAAAATGGCGTAACAGTCGTATAAGGCTTCATCCAAGTCATATTGATGTGTACTATAAAAGGTTAAGGAACTCATCTATCGGGGGATTGACTGATTTTACAGCTGTTTTTACTATTCTCTTGTATGTATAATAAAGATTTGTTGAGATTATATTATATCACCTTGAGGTTTATGTCTTTAAAAAAGTCATGAAATGCTTTTGAACTATGATGTGATCTATGCTTCATGATATACACAGTATCCAAGAACTTCACACCAAAGCACGAGATGAAGGTCCGTTTCTGTATTATATGCCCGTATGAACGGGAAAGGAGGTTGTTAGTAAGCTTATAGCACTCATCTAGTTTGTTAATACTTTCTTCGTTAGTATGATAGGGTTAGTAAGAGCCATTGAAGGACGATGACCAATAGTAGTATCAATGATGATAGTAATAATAATAAAAAAGAGAACTATAGTAAGGAATTGAAACAAGAAAAAAAAAGCAAAAGAGAGAGAGAGGCAGTCTTTAGTTTGGTGGTGGAGGCCGTGGGTGATTTCCCAAGTTTTGAGACAAAGGTTTTGGAGGAGGCGGAGCCATGGAAGCACCTGGTGGTGGTGGTGGTGGAAAATTCCTCATTCCAGGAGGTGGTGCCAAACCTGGTGGTTTTGGTGGTGGTGCAATTGTTGTGGATGAAACAGATGAAGATGAGGATAAACCAGGTGGCCCTTCTCTGCTCAAAATTTTATGAGGTAGCGAGTTTGAGCTTGAGTTATGATTATACGTACCTTCTGCATTGTTTTTCCATGAAGGTAATATAGCTGAAGAATCAGTTGGCTGAGCCACAAATGATGATGTTGTTGTTGGTGGTGGTGGAAGAGCACCAGTAGAAGAAGGAGGGAATGATCCATCTAAGTTTCCTCCCAAGTCCTTCAAAAACTGGTTCACTTCATTATCAATCTTCTGGTAAGCACCATTAGATGAAGCTTTGAAACGGCAGTCTCTTTCCAAATGGCCAATCTTATGACAGGCTCTACATGTAATGACTCTTCCATTGTCTCTGCTGAAATTATTTTTATCAGGACAGTTGAACCTCCTGTGTCCTGTAATGCCACAAATCGCACATGGACGACCATCATCAACTGGGACTCTCAAGGTACCATTCAAAACAGCCAAGTCCCTCAACTGTGTTCTTTTCAACTCGTTTTGTCCCTGAGGTGAACTAACAGCTCTGTCAATAACAGCATTTATCAACTCAACAGCCTTCAGAATTTTTTCCTCCGAGTCTGAAGTGACAAGACAATGTAAGTCATCCTCTAAGTTGTTTTGTATTGGAGTCAAAGATGAAGTATTTTTGCCTCCTTTCACAGAGCCCTTACCTCTAATACCAATTTTAGCGCCACTGTCCTGCTGCAATTTCTTCAAAGTGTTACCTCTTGGACCTAACAACAACCCAATAAAGTTGATGTCTGGATAGTCCTTGACGGGTAGATATACTTTCTCCATTGTCTTTGTTGCCTTTCGATACCCAGCTGGAGGAGTGTAGTTGGGAATCGACTTCTGCGCTAAATCAACCAACCTATGCCTTTCGTCCTCCAACTTCTTCTTGTACCTGAAGGCAGATGTGTTGATTCGCTTCCCCATCTGATCATATTCAGGGGGAGGCGATGGCGATCTATTGTCGTCGTTTGGAACACAGTCGTTAATCTTCAACTTTGTAGAAATTTCTGCAATTCTCAACGAGATCTGGAAAGCGTCCAACTGCTCACTCGACAATGCACCAGTGATCTTGCATGGCACGTTCATCAAGTTCAAAACCAAGTTCTGTGATGCGGACCCATTCCATCTTGACTTGTACGTTTTATTGCTATTTGCACCTTGTTGCCTTGGGCGTCCCCTCCCGCTCTGCTCTTCCGACGACGGTGATCTCGATCTCGATCTTTTCAATGAATATTCCATGCTAGAAAAACAAAAGCAGCCGCTGGTATCCTATCTGATCACAATCCACAATAGATCCCTGAATCCACCTTGGTATATACTTGTAGACAATCCCGTTCCCTTGTTCAAACCCACTCATTCAGATTTTTTTTTCCTGGTGATTTTTTTTTCCCTTGTTCGCCCTCTCTATGGGATGTGGTTTGAGCTATGCTACGAACACCAGAGCTCTACAGGCTACACTACGACCTTAAGAGCCTATGATGGGACCCAGACGGTCCAGATCTTAGAGGGAGAGAGTCCAGTCCCACTTCCCATCCTTGTATCAGCGTAGCAGCTCAACCAGCCCAATATCCTCTTGCCTCTTAGCCAGACTTCCCGAAAGGGAAGTACCAACAGCCCTCATATACCAGAATGTATACGTATGTTCTGTTTTTTTAAAAAAAATTCTTCATTGATTTGGCTCAGACGGTTAAGATAAGGTTAAGTTAGAGAATTTAAAGTTGTCTTTACCGAGTTCCGGGTTTCGAGTCCGACCCATTACAGGGAATATTTTGATAAAATAAATTGTTTTATAATGATGATTAACTTAGTGTGAACAATCTCTTAGCCCACAAAGCTGTGAGGAGAAGCTTAGTTGCCTTCCTTCTGAAATAAATGATTTATTTATTTATACTGCTATTTTCACTTTTTTTTTTTTTTTGCTCCTTCTCTCTATTGTCTCTCCACCAGCACCAGCAGAATAATTTCAAGCACCCTTGATCTATCCATCCATCACCATCCATCAGTCTATCCAATGCAACAATAACAATACACTTTGGCTGTCTTTACGCCTCGTCAACCGGAGAAGATAATCCTCGGATACTCGCCGAGGGCGAAGGAAAGGTCGTGCATCCACGACCAAACGGGGCTTCCCGCCCTTGCCTCGATTATCCCAAGATAACACAACATCGGTCTGTCTTCAAGCTGGTTCAAGCAGCTCGAACTCGGCATACAGCACATAGCACACCTCAAAGAAGCACACAGCGAACCAATTGAGATATGGCAAAGAACTGGAAAGCGCCTGTTGTATTGCCCGAAACGGTTGATGAATTCACGCTCCCATCTGAAGAAACAGAGCAAGCGGTAATAAACCCATTTGGTGATGACGATGACGATATGGTGATCGAACCAGATGTGCCAGCGGAAACAAAGCCTTTGAAATCCAAAAAGCTGTCTTCTTCGAAGACAACACAACCCCAGCCACAGCAACAATCGTCGTCGAGCAACAACGAGAACAATTTTTTTGCGAATTTCTCAAACTACACTAATCCGTTCAACACGTCTTTCACATCGAATCTAAACAATGGCATCAACTCAAACATCCAGGTAAGGGAACTGCAGTACACCGGCGGTGACACGTTGGATGAGTCTGTTTTGGTCACCATCAAGCGTGATTTGGATAAGATAGGCTCGAAACTATTGCAGATCTTGTGGCCGTTGGGCTTGCGTAAAAAGTTGATAGCTGTGCAAAAATTCACCAGATTAACCAACAACAACGAGGAAGAAGACATCTCTTTGGAAGATGATGCAGGCGATGATATCTCAAGGGAGTCGATTCTCAAAATCTTGGACTGGGATCTTTGGGGTCCGTTGATCTTTACATTGTTATTCAGCTTGTCTCTAACCTACCTCCAGATCAGGTCTCTAGATCCAAAATATGAAACAAAAGCTTCCCAGATATTCAGTGGTACCTTCAGCTTGGTGTGGGCATCATTATCGGTTTTGTCTTGGAATATTCAACTATTATCGCCATTCCACGATAAAAACGCAAACAACAAATCAACAGGGACCATAAGTTTATCGTTTTTCCAGTGCATGAGTATATTGGGATACTCAATGTTTCCCATCTTGATCGGATCCATTATTTCCATTTTCATCAAATCGAAAATTGTGAGAATCATCGTACAGGAATGCATGTTGATATGGTCAATCCATGCAACTTATTTGATCATTAGAATCGTCAACAACAGTGGAAGCAATAAAGGTAAGGGCGATGATAGAATATTCTTGATTATTTATCCAATCTTCTTGGTGTTTGGAGTTTTCAGCTGGCTATGTGTTATTAGTTGAAAAAGTTATAGTAAGAGCTCTTTTGTGTTTCCTTCTGATTATCTCGATTCCTTTTATCTTTTCAGGTTTTCTACGGACTGAATGCAAGGGGAAACAAGGTTCTGTTTCTTCTCGAACAAGTCACTGAGCTGACTTTTCAGTTAAACTAACTTCAAAAACAAAAAAACAAAAAAACAAAAAAATGAAAAACGATCATTGTTGACTGCACTTCGCCAAATATCACTGTTAAACATCCTTTAGCTTTTTACTAGTTCTAGCGATTATGAATCGGATACCACCAGCACATCATCAGCCTAATGATGCAAACCACAGAACAAAGCTGAGTTTCGCTAACCTTATCACCAAAAGTAAACCACATCTAGATCTACCTGCTTTTCACCCCCGCACTACATATGAAAAGTCACAAAAAAACCAAAAATTGGAAATTCAAGGGCCAAAAAAAAATAACATAATACTGAATATGCTTGGATGGCTGGATGTATTGAGACCCACATGCTGTTAATTCCACTTCTCACTCTACTGAAGGCTCAACGTATATGCGGACAAGTGTGAATTGAAGAGTTTGAGAAGTTTGCCCAAAGAGAGAGAATGTCGCAGTCCACAGTAGTTTCAGATCAATTACAACGGCCGAGCATTTTGACGAACGGTAGAAGTTTCATTTCCAATGAAAAGGTTGCATCTTTTCTATCGGGAGGGTTTGCGGGAGCAATATCTAGGACTGCTGTGTCGCCATTCGAAAGAGTGAAAGTGTTGTACCAGGTCCAAGGACCTGGCTCAGCGTCGTACAACGAAGGTGTGTTGAAGACGATTCTCAAGATGTGGAGAGAGGAAGGCTTGAAGGGCTTGTTCCGAGGTAATGGGATCAACTGTGTGAGGGTCTTTCCATATAGTGCGGTCCAGTACTCATGCTACCAGTACACGAAGAAGATTCTACCGAATGATGATACCATTAATAAACTTGTTGCTGGAGGGATATCCGGTACGGCTTCGGTCTTGTCCACGTATCCGCTAGATTTGGTAAAGACAAGATTGTCGATCCAGACGCTGTCATTGCGGAATTTGAACAAGCTGAAAGTCGATGTGTCCAAAAACGAAAAACCACCAGGGTTATTCAAGTCCTGTATCAACATATATAGAAACGAGGGTGGCATATTCGCCCTATACAGAGGCCTCTGGCCAACCACGCTCGGCGTTGCTCCCTACGTTGCCATTAACTTCACCTTGTACGAAAAGATGAAGGAGCACTTCTCCACCGATCTCCAGCAAATGCCTCTTGTCAAACTCTCGTTGGGGCTGTTGAGTGGAGGAATGGCTCAGGTAATGATCTACCCAATGGACATCTTGAGAAGGAGGTTCCAGGTCCAGTCCATGGGAACGGGAGAGATGGGCTTCCAGTACAAGTCTGTCACCGACGCCTTGGTAACCATCGTCAGAAACGAAGGCTGGAGAGGCTTGTACAAGGGTTTGAATGCCAACTTGTTCAAGATCATGCCTAGTGTCGCTATCCAGTGGGCAAGCTTTGAGCTTATCAACGACAAGTTGTCTGGCTTGTGAGTGCTTCCTCTGCAATGTAATTAATACCAAGATATCTAAATACCAATAATATTCTCCCCTTTATCACTACACGACCTTTTATATTGACACGCTACTTGCCATTCTGCCATTTTCCATTTTGGATTACGTAACGTAATTCTCGACAAATCAAATTTCTCGAAATTGTAGTGAAGAGACCTACACACAGAGACAGAGACATAGAGACTAGTAACAGCAAAAGGTTCAAAAAAAACACAAAAGTTGTATTTTTTGAAAAAAAATCACCAGTTTAGTTGAAGTATTATATTTCGATTTGAGTGTTTAGATATAGAATCAAGCTGTTCATATATTCCAAGTGTTAATCATCGAGAAAAAAGCCCAATCTACCAAAAATGAGACCATCACAATTCATGTTCCAACAAACTGTCGTATGTATTTCGAGCTTCAAGTCCGAGGTTGATTGCCCCATCTTCTCGTCTTCCTCTGGAGAAATGAGCACTTTATCTTATTTCCCGATTTCGTTTACTAACAAGGTCTTTCATCATTTATGACTGTACAGAAGAAGCAATCCTTCATCAAGCAAATTCCAGTTGAATTAACTCCATTGTGTAAGTTTCTGCGAGTAGTGCTCTCTGGAGTGTAGAGAAAAACACCATTCAGAGGAGAGAATCCTCAGCATGTTAGGCCCAAACGCCCGGCCGGACCACTACAAGAGAAGCTGGCTCTGTGTCACGTATGGCAAGGACTTTCTGGGGAACTGGAGGTCTTGTGTGCCCATAGAGGTGTTTTTCCACACTCTACTCTGCGTACCTATGCAAAACAGCTGCATTTTCTCAAAGTTCGAATACTAACTTTCTTGACTCCAATCTTTTCAATTGATCCAGTCGTTGCATGTGGTGTTGCCGTCTTTTGTAAGTAAAACACAATCAAACATCAGTTGAAAGGCCCATTTTACTAACATCTTTGATTGCTTGTAATTTTTCACTTGTTTAGCTGCTGTTTTCTTCACAACCAAGAAGCTTAAGACAGATCAAACCTTGAGATTGACCAGAACCAACCCAAGACATAATGAGTTATACGAAGAAGCTATCGCAAAGGAGGAATAAGTTTCTTCAACTCAGATCTTACAAGTGAATAAGCAATGACTTTCATGCATTTCCAAAACCTGGAATGAGCTGCATTTCGAATCCACAAAATGAGGTATTACCTGTTACAATTCAATTTTCAAGGGTATTTGCTGATGGGGTCTAACTCTTTTTTCACCTGTTTCTGTTGTTAACTTTGTTTTTCTTCTTCTCTTTCTGGTTCATTTTATTTATTTTCACACAATAATATAGCAAAATATTCATAAAAAAACGTAGAACCACCACCACTTAGAATTGAGATTGCTTACCTAGGAGCTGCATTTTCTTTAGCTCATCGAAAGAGAGACTTTAATGGTTTGAAACAGGTTTCGGTTTAGTCTGTAAAGCTTGCGACACTTATTGGACTATACTGCCTGAAAGACTGAACACTGGGGTCCGCTTCCTTACACATAGAGAAACGGATTGGGGTTATATTTTGTTTTCTATCTACTTTCTTCCATGGCAATAGCCTTTTTCTTTTTACAAATGGTAACATCTATATACATTCTATTTGATGTTGGTGTAGACAGTACTAACATCATCCACATCATCAAGCATTGCCAAAAATTTGTCAACAGTCTTTTGGCTCTCTTCGTCGTTAATCTCAACCATCATATCTTCCTTCGGTTTGTATCCAATACTCATGTCCTTAACTGTGAAGCCAATCTCTTTCAACTTGTTGGAAATCAAGGATGTTTCAGTTGGATCTGTGATTATCTCAACCAAAGTACCGTTTGGATTTTCGTCCTCATCAACTTCCAATTCCTCTATATCCTCCAGCCCCAAGTCCAAGACCTCTTCAAACACTTCATCAAACGATTTGTCACCTCTGTCAATTACCACAAAGCCTTTCCTATCAAACATGTATAAAGTTGGAGAGAGCGATGAGTTGAACTTTGAGAAACATGGCTTCACAAAACCAGCACTTCTATTCCTATTATCCGTCAACAGCTCAACTACACATGCCACTCCATGAGGACCAAGACCCTCGTAGATGGCAGTCTCAAAATTAGACTTGTCCGCTCCTTGGCCAGTAGCTCTTTTGATTGCATTGTCCAAAACTTTCTTCGGAACGTTCTCTTTCTTTGCCCTTTCCAAAGCAAATACCAAAGCAGGATTATTGGCAGGCTCAGGCCCACCTAGCTTGATTGCAATCGTCACCTGTTGAGCCATTTTGAAGGCCACCCTTGACTTCTCTTGATCGTTGACTGCTTTATCACGCTTGATCTTGGACCATTTGGAATGGCCTGATTGAGCTTGCAAACAAGCTGAAAAGTTCCTAATTGGGCGCGCAGTTTCAACCAAACCTCTCTCCAATAATGCTGAGTGCCTGGTACACCTGATCATACTGATATACTATAAAGAACACTCTTATCAATCACCTTTAACACCACTTGATTCGCTCAAATAACTTGAAAAATTCCTATCTCCTATAAACCTATTTTGGAATCTGCCATTTGCAATTGTTTGCGTGCAAATAGTGGAATCCATCGTTGGGGGCGGCGTCCAGCCGTCAGATTTTGAGAAAGGCAGCAGCAGCATTAACGGTTTTGATTGACCGATTTGATAGCGATTTTACCATTGTCATAGTGTGTGCTGCTCTCCCAATCAGTGACCCGAACAGAATCATCAGTTAAGAATACGCTAGCCTTTTAATTTTTCGCTTTTGCTTCCTGGTTCTCGAGAAAAGACTGCAAGTGAAGACTGAGAAAACCACTTCTAGAAGCATATTTATAAAACATATATTTGGGTAAATTCCTCATAGCATATAGCGAGCCGTCTGAATATTTGATCAAAGTGTTTCAGCGATGTCGAACGATAACAAGGACAGAACATTGATAGCAGTCATTGGCGATGAAGATACGGTAACAGGAATGTTACTTGCAGGTATTGGGTCGATCCAATCTGAGTTGAACAAGGAGAAGAACTTCATCATTGTTGATTCCAAAACTGAGGACGAAGACATAGAAAAAGCGTTCGAGTTGTTCACAGAGACCAGAGACGACATAGCTATATTGTTGATCAATCAACATCTTGCTGAGAAAATCAGATATAAGGTCGACACGTATACTAAGGCATTTCCAGCCATTTTGGAGATACCTTCAAAAGAACACCCATACGACCCAGAAAAGGATAGCATTTTGAGAAGAGTCAGAAGGTTGTTTGGTGAGTAAGAGATAACAAAAGCGATATATTTTCGACAATTGCATACTTTTCGATTTTCCCCATTAGCTACTTTTCATCACCTTCATTTGTTGCTGTTATCTCTTGTGGTATCAAGAGAACTGCATGCTTTACTTCTTTTCTACTTTCTTCGTCTACCCCTTCCTATTATCTTGTTTCCCATTTAGATTTTCATTTCAAAGTGATGTTTTTTTTTTCAAACTGCGATAACAACATGCTATAATCTAAAGAAACGCTCAAAAGAATTTATAATCCAAAAATCACATTCTGTGACTACAAAACCTATACATAATCAAAAAAAACAAAGGGGTTGAACAGAATAGAACAGACTTTTAAGAGAAAGCACTAAGTTATACACATACACACATATGGTTGGAAACAAAGAAAAGGACACCCCCTTCTGCGATTCTAAGGAGCTTGTGAAAATTGATAAGGGAAAATGAACTGCAAAGATTAGAAAAGTTGGTTGTAAATGAGTTTTAATCTATCACTTCTTACCCTTTCTCTTTTTCTTTTTGTTCTTCTTGCTGCTCGAAGGGGTAGAAACACCCTCCTCTGTTGCTTCAGTTGATGGCGCAGTGGATACCTCATTACCACCATCATCATCATCCTCATCATCTTCAACAACATCTTCGACGTCACCATTGGCAGCTTCGTTTCCTGGCTCCTGCTGGAATTCTTCGAAAGGTGGATCAGTTGAAATATTATCAGCAACAGGAACAATATTCTCGTCAATGTTTACATCATCAAATTCATTGGCAGTAGAATCCTCTTTGGCAACATCTGACTCGGTAATAGATTGATCCAAAACCACGTCTGCCTTTATTTCGTCAACGTCGGAGTTATCAGCGCCTGTTATCAGCGTAGGTTCCAGCTCAAGTGGATTTGCCAGGTCTTCTACACCAGGCACCTCTTCTTCTTTGACTTCTGGCGTTTCTGCATATACGGCAGGTACTTCCTCCTCTTTAATCTCTGATGTTGGAACATCATCATCAAGATTTTCAGTTATGTTTACAACTGGCAGAGTTTGGTCGTCCAATCCCGTGGCTTCATCTGTTTCTGCTGCAATTGATGGTTCTATGGTTTCATCTAGCGTGGTAGATTCTGCTTTTGGCTGTGAAACAGCAACATCCTCCTCCTCTTTCGGTTCTTCTCCATTAGGCTCGATTATTGTTGAAATATCATTTGCAGACTCTTCTGGGTGCTTTGGCAACTCCTTATCCACACCATTTGAATGAGGTTCTGGTACAACTGCGGTTGCTTGGTCGTTCCAATAATCACGTTGAGTCAAAACAGTGGTATCATCTGCATCCAAATAGAACATTCTAACACCGATAATTCTCCTTTCCAATTCACATGCTTTCAACCATTCAGGTCTGACAATTGGAATGTTTCCATCAATCAGCTTCTTCCACTCTTTGCCCGTCGGCTTGGTACAGACGAAATGAGTGGTATCCACCTTGACTTCATCCTGCAATGGTTTAGCACCCATTTTCAACAAAGATTTTTCCAAGCTTTCTCTTGAAATCCTTGGATCATCAATGTCACCAATACATACGGTGATTCCCGAGAGATCTGTCATCTTGTGAGTTTTAACTATGACTTCATTTGACTTGTAAATACCGGCTGTAGTATCTAATCTCAATTGGAATCTATATTCTGTATCAACAGGTAAACCAGATAGTTTCGTGGTTGTATTCTGTAGAGGGTTTGGAATTTGTCCCAACCTTGATCCATTCTTGTACAATACCAACGATTTGATTGAAGCTGTGGCCAAGTTCAAATGATCCCACTCTAATACACAACTAGTCTGGGTTGTATTCCTAATGTTCAAGACTGGTGTGCTTGGAATTGTCTTACCGAAGGTCTCCAATATCTGGTCCTGGATCTTGTTGAAGTTCTCATTTTCCTTTTCCTCTAATTCTAAATCTCTATCACATCTGATCTTGACCACTGAGCCAGCAACGACTCCATCTGGTAAGAGTATAGTTGGAAACTCGATAAGATGATGATCCTGCGTCAATAAAAGAGCTAACGAGGCATCTAATTTTCCAATCGTTAACGAAACTTCAACCATTACTAAGCTTGCTGATTAGGTGGCTGATATATTACAATGATTCTAAATCGAATTGACCGAGTACTGGAAAGCTTCTAAATATTGTCAACTCAAAATTTGTTGTCATTTTGGTGTTTTTCTTGAAAGAGAGAGACAAGGGCTATACCCACTTTTGGGAGATGTATGGGTGTTCATCACCACCAGAACTGATTCTTGTGGTGATTTGAACCGACTAAGAAGCTAGGCCCACATCATATTGCTCCCGCTGAGTTCACATATTGACACATTTAATAAGCAGTTCAGTATCTAACATAAAACAAAAAGACAGTTTCAAGCTTTTCAAACTCGAAGATGTAACAAAAAAAAGCATTCATCCAGACCTTATACAATTAAAACAAATTCGAAAAAACAACCAGCATAAAGATAAAAAAGTATTTGAGACGGTCATTATCAGACTCTCCAAAGCTTACCATCAGCAACCATTATTTTGTTTTGAGACTCTAAGACTTCCAAAGCTTTGAAAAACTCGCTTTGAGTGAATTTGTTTTCAACATCTAATGACTCATTTACTGCTTTGAAGACAGTCTCCAAATCACAACTTTCATCTTCAAAGAGTTCGGATCCCATGATCTTCACCAAGTTTTTCGAGAACTCGGATAACCTTGCTGGAGATATAACAGAGTCTGTGTTATGCTGAACAATCTCTGTGAGTGGTGGTTGGGACGATGTTGAAGATTGGGATACTTCTTGTGGTCCATGCTCTATGATCTCAACGTTGTCATCCTCCTCTTCTTCAGCATCCGCAATATTTTGCTTCTGTAAGTCTTGTGTGATTGTTTCAACTTCTGGTTCTTCCTCATCCGCATCATCTATTGCGTCCTGTTCTTGTTGCTTTCTCTTTTGAGCCGCAACCAATGCCCTTTGTCTAGCTGTTTGTGGTTCGAGGACATTCTGCTGAGTCAACTCATCGATTTCATCCTCATCAATAGAGTCTTCTTCCTCATCGTCCAAACTTTCTGGCTCTTCATCATCCGATTCATCCAGCTCAATAGCGCTTGTCTTTCTTTTCTTCGTTGCCTTTCTTTTATCACTGGCAACCTCTTTGAATAACGAATATTTCAAAATTTCCTCAGCAATCTTAACATCGGCAACCTCAACACTCATACTCAACCTTGCTTTGGCATGTGCTGTGGCTAAACGAATAACAGTTTCTAAGGTTCTTGCTGTGATTGGTGAAGTCTTGTTATTCGCGTCATTTCTCAACTGAGAATAGAATTTGACAATTCTGTCTGATGCTGATTGTGTTATAGATGGCTTGACTCTTTGTTTGGCGTATTGAATATATTTTTTCAAAAAGTCAACAGTCACAATGATTCTTGTCTTTGATTCTCCGTTACCCTTAATGAAAATTTTACTTGCAGAATTGCCTTCGTCATCATCAACCTTGTTATAATCATCACCTGCACTCAATGTAACGTTGTTCTTCTCTCTCAACGGCTCACCTTCTTCGTAGCCTGGATTCAAATAACGATGCATTTTCAAAACATGCTCACTAATTCTCCTATCTTTAGTATCTGAAACATCGTCTGTGACGATGAATAAAACATCAAAACGGGATAACAATGAATCTGGTAACGCAATATTTTGTTGAGGTGACTTGTAAACATCATATTGGCCATAAACAGGGTTAGCAGCAGCGATAACTGAACACCTTGCATTCAAAGAAGTATGAATACCAGCCTTGGAAATAGTGATTGTCTGTTGCTCCATAACTTCGTGAATTGCAACTCTATCTGCATCCGTCATTTTGTCAAATTCATCAATACAAACAACACCTCTGTCAGCCAAGACCATGGCACCGGCCTCTAGTTTACGTTCACCAGTTTCTTTGTCAGTGGTAACAGCAGCCGTTAAACCAACACCTGAAGAACCTCTACCAGTAGTGGCGATAGCCAATTGAGCAGTGTTCAAGACGAACCTCAACATCTGAGACTTAGCTGTCGATGGATCACCAACCATCAAAATATTGATATCACCTCTCAAGTGAGAGCCATTATCTAAGATTTTTTCATTACCACCCAACAACATCAATAAGACAGCTTTTTTGATGTATTCATGTCCAAAAATTGAAGGTGCTAGTGATTCAGCCAATATGTCAAAAATCAGTTTCTTCTTTGACAATATGTTGATGTTTCTTAACACTTCATCTGAAATGGAGGTATCATTTTTTACTTCTTTCAAAGAATAGACAGAATTTGCAACGATCAATCTTCTGAAAGATGAGGTGTGAACACCGTTACCCAAACTTCTATAAACACCAACACATTGAATTCTGTCACCTGGTTTAACTATATCAGTCAAGTCATCATCGACAACGATATCAATCGATCTTGGCAATTGACCCGCTGGGGCGAGTTCTGGCAACTCCTGAATGGTTATGGTTTGATGGTCTCTGTACTTGGAAAGGCCGTACTCTGTTGTTAATTTATTCCCATCTGGATCTTCTGTTGGGTAAATGGCAACCGAAGTTATTGGGTTGAAAGATGTGGTTTGGTCCCTGTATTCTCTCTGATGGAATCTTGTGGTTTTGTCACAGTAATGAACCGATTTGATAACTTTTGGCCTGATCAACGAAGCCTTGGTGACAATACCTTCAATAGATACTAATTTGGACAAATAGGACGAGTTGATGGATCTTGGAGATAGCTGGTGATCACCAAATGCACCTTTGAAGCCCAAATAGAAATCAGAGTCGTTGCTCAAGTCGGCATTTGGAAACTCTATTGGATCATAGATAACCATGATGGAGTCTTTCAAGGCTCTTTCAGCAGCTGGCAAAAAATCCGCTGGCGATGTTAGCAATCCCGTCCAATACTGCCTATCGAACTCTCTGACTTGATCAATAGAAATATTCAATCTCTTCTCACTTCTCATCAACATCAGTCTGATTTCTTCCTTATAGTCTGAAGAATCAAGAAACTCTTGAAATCTTCTGACACGGTCTGTAAAAACAGCATCTGTTGACTCTTCTAAAATTGTTGAATCCATGATTGTGATGTTTAGTGCAACGGGATATTGTACTGAGACTCAGGTGAATTCTCAAAGAAGCTTGTTGATTATATATCTTATATCAGAAACCGCTGAAAGGAATTGAAGTGAGAATAGCATGCCCAACTAAAGGGGAGATGAACAAACACGCGTGAACCTTGTGAAACATGATCTAATAACGTTTCCATTTTGGGAATATTTCCTTATTGGGACTTAATTACGCGTTTATTTAAAGCGCTGCGCTGCTAGGTAAATTTTACGCATTTTACGTTTTTTATCTTAAAGTGTGTACGCAATTGCGTTTTTGACCTTTTGGGCTATTTCAAAATATTTACGATTGATAATATTCAGATTCGTTACATGTCATAATGAGATTCATAGACTTTAAGGATATAAAAGGTTGAGCTTATCCATGAACTATTAACTGAATGAGTCAGTTGGTGAGTTTGAAGAAAAAAGAAAAGACGCTGAAAAGTTTCGAACACATCTCAAGCCCTCTGACCCATAATGTATCGCAAACAGTCATCCAACTCAATATTGACTGGATCTTCAACTTTGAGAAGTACTATCGTTAACCAGATGAAATTTGAAGATTATGATTACTTGTGCAAAATCATTATCATAGGCTCGTCTGGAATTGGGAAATCATGTATTTTGAAAAGGTTCACCACCTCACAGTTTGAGCCAACGTTGTTGTCCCAAACGATAGGAGTTGAGTTCACATCAAAAATAATAACGATTGAAAACTCGATAAATCTAAAGCTACAGCTATGGGATACAGCGGGCCAAGAGAGGTTTAGGAGCTTGACCAGAAGCTACTACAGAGGATCAGCTGGGGTAGTGTTGCTGTTTGATATCTTTCAAAGAAAGTCGTTCGAACTGTTGTGGCAATACATAGAGGATTTGAAAAATTTGACGGATTTGGACACTATAAGCTGTGTTGTTGTGGCCAACAAATATGACATTCTTGACCCCCTGAATTCGGCAAGAAATGATTTCAAAGATGAAGCTGACTACGTTACCAAAAAGGAGGCCGTTGATTTTGTCTCCAGTGTGGAATCACTCTACGGAATCAACTTGGAGCTCATCTATGAGTGTAGTGCCTTGTCTGGTACGAACGTTGACGAAATCTTCTTCAAGTTGGGTGCCAAGATAATAACAAAGCTAGAGCTAGGAATTCTCGATCCAGAAAATTTCAATAGTGGTGTCCAATTTGGTGACATAAATGGTGAGTTTGTAGATATTGGTCAAATTGCCAGTAGCAGTCCCCTCAAACGGTCCTTACGCAGGCTGAAACAGACTGATTTCATGCAAAGTAGAAGTAATGTCGATCTACTGAAGGGGCCACAATACTATAAGAGTGGTTGTTGTTAGCCACCAGCAGAAACTTCCAAGTAGCTCATTCGTGTGTGTTAAGCATCGTGTTTCTTTTATTTGGAGTTGATATTGGCTGATTCACCACACTTTTGGTGGTGAACTGAAAAAGGGATGATTGCGCAACTAAATTCGAACAAAAATTGCATTGGCCTAAATACCAAGAATATGACAAAATCTCCATTTATATAGATAGCATCGTCCAGATGGGCTAGGAGGAAATTTGACGCTCTTTTCTTACAGAAATACATCTTGAAAATTGGGAACTGGCTTGGAGCAGTATAATGTCGTTTGCTACATATGATGCAATAACACCAAAGAACGTACTGAGGACATCATCAAATGAAGCTGTAGTAACGCAGGAAGAGGAACCATACATTGATTTGTCATATGAGTTGCCTCAACAAATTTTAGCCAAGAGGGAAACATTAGCCTACAAGATCAGGCTCTTTTTTTACGATGCTGCCGAGAAGCATCCCATTGAACAAGCTTTTTTGGCGAAACTTGATTTCTTCTTGATGTCATCTGCCATGATGGGGTATTTCATCAAAACTTTGAATTTGAACAATATATCGACAGCTTATATGAATGGTATGGACGAACATTACAAGATGGACAAGAATCAGTTCAATATTCTCAACTCCTGCTTCTTTGCCGGATACATCATTGGCGCGTTTCCGTCGAGTTTGATAATTAGAAGAGTCTCTATAAGGTATTACCTTGGGGGTTTAGAGTTGTTATGGGCCATTCTCACCTTTTCAATGATTTACTGTAGAACGCTATTACCGATATACTTTATTAGATTCTGCATAGGGTTGTTGGAGCTGGCTTTCTTCCCATCATTGTCATACATAATCGGGTCATTTTACGACAAGAGTGAATTGAACAAGAGGTTGGCTATGTTCAACGCATCATCGACTATAGCTTCAATGGTCACTGGCCCAATTCAAGAGTACATCTTGAAGAACTTCTCAAACACTTCACTAAAGCCATTTCAGTGGTTATTTGTGTTTGATGCTTTGGTATCAATCCCGGTCGCTTTGTATACGGTTTTCAGTAATCCAGGTGTTCCTGGGAAAATAGACGTTTGGTATTTCAATGAAAATGACAAATTAATTGCGAAAGAGAGAAGACGAAGAATTGGTGCAGAGTTGAACTTTCACGAGAACAAGACCCGCATAAAATATAGAGAGTATTTCAATAGCTGGCATATCATAGTATTTCCATTGTTGTACATTTGTTATAAGAACTGTACAGCTGCCATTGAACAACCGACTTTTACCACATGGATGAAATATGATTTGCAGTTACCGAGCTCCAAGTACAATATTTACCCAACTTTGATGAGTTTTATCAATTTAATAAGCACCTTATCAGTGGCAATGATATCTGATTTTACCAAGAACAGATTAAATGCCACTTTCATATATTTGTTTTTTATCATTTATATGGTAAGTTGTTTATTGTTGTCATACTGGTACATTCCATTGAAATTACACTGGTTATGCTATTTCCTGTTGGGGTTTCCAGGCTGGGGTTCAATTCAAATTTACGCTTGGTTGAACAAATCATTGATCAATGATGATTTGAAAAGACATTTCACGTTGATCGCAACAAACACATTAAGTTATATCATCTATGCCATTGCGCCTTATTTTATCTGGGATACAAGGGACAAACCAAAATATCATTTAGGTTTTAGGTTCACTGTTGCTTTTTCGATCTTAGGATTATTGGTTACTTATGTTGCTGTCAGATTGAGTTTTAGAGATGAATCTCTACAAAAACTGAAAAATGTGGATGAATTCTCATCGCTTTTAGAGAACTAGATTATTTTTTTCTTGTACCTGTTTAGAGATGCAGAAAATGAGTTCTAGCATAGAAAATTGTAGCTGAATCAAGTTTCAAATATTACTAAGATCTGCTAAATTTCGTAAAATTTTTAAACTGCTTTCTTCAAAAGGCAAGTGCCCAAGTTTTTTTAATTATACAATTTGATCATGATAGTAGAAATGTAAATGAATAGATATAGCAAATTTTATCCCGATGCCAAAAAATTAGAAGAAAAACTTTAATGTTAACGTCAACTTAACAACCTTTACCAACCCCATAAACTTCCAATAAAGGATTTTCTTGCATGATTGTTATTACTTACTACAGTCTGATCTTCCTCTTTGATCAAGCTCAACACGTCATTTCTACTTAGCCTCAAATTCTTCATTGATTCGCCGATCTTGGGATCACATCTGATATCATCATACTTCTCAATACTATTTCTTAATGAACTCAACAACAATGAGTCGGTCGTACTTCTTTTGCCACCCTTAGAGTTGCCAAGATTTTTGAAATCATCTATTTGTCCATATGAATGATATCTTTTGTTTGAGTTTATGAAGACGTTCTCGTCATTGATATAATCTTGGATTTTGTCGTCAGGTTCCATCCAATTCGACTCCTCCTGAAGGTACAATGAGTTGGATTTTGATTGCACCGTATCGAAACTTGAGTTATTTAATATATTCATGGGTAGATTCTTCTTACTAGTTGAATGTGAAAATCTGTTGGAGAGCAAAGACGATTTATGGGACAAAGCAGCCGTCGTTGCTTGGCCTTGTTTCATTTTCGTATGGGAAGTTTGATCATATTGCTGAGACGAAGTGAAATTTTGATCAAAGTGATGTATCTCCGTAAGAATTGAGGAAAGACTTGATCTTCTTTCTAGAAGTATGGCGGTGGGATCAATATCTGGACTTTGAGTTTGATTACAAATGGTGGTTGTAGTCAATTCTTGAAGCTGATCCAATTCCGAGTCTAATGACGATACATTTGATGGAATCTTCGATATTTGAGGAAAGAATAATTTCTTCAAAAGGGGCGGAGGTGATTGTGTGACATATGTGCTCTCATCGTCTTGAAGATTGAAGCATGCCATCTCCGTATTAATTGATGAATTCTTACTATGATTTCCGACCAGCGGTGCATACATAGGTTGAGAATCCTTTGATTTTTTTATAGAAACTTTCTCTTCCCCGGAATTAAATAAAGGTATGAATAGGTTTCTATACCTACAGACAGATTTGAACGATTTTTGTAAATCATTCAAAACTTTCTCATCATTTGAATCTATTATAATCTTCCAGTACCGTTCGGGATTTGACAATGGGAGTATAAATTGATTTATTGCTATTCTCAAAATCTTTAGTTTTGGTAGCAACGGATAAATAACAGATCCACATTGCAAGTATGTAACAGTTCCATTATGCATTTGATAAATTTCAAAAAAGCCGTGACCTAGTATCCTATCTGACGACTTAAAACTCGGAGACTCATATGGTGATGGTTGATTCTGATTTGATTCGTTTTCAAAGACGGTTATTTTTGCCTTTGAACACTTAAATAGAGTTGACTTGGTATTCATGTTCAATTCAGACTCAATTCTACTCGTTTCCAATCTTGTGACATTTTTGAAAGGCCCATCTGTAAAAGTCAGTGATTTACTTGTTGTGGTTGATGCTTTGGATTCAGAAGACAGCTTTCTTGTTGCTTTGGAAGAACTCACTTTTGTTGTTTTGGAATCAGTGTTTTCCTTTTTGTTCTTTCGTAACAAATAACCATGCTTGGCATTATCCGATTTCCGAAGACTGGACTTGATCTTCTGTCCAAAGCTTAGTTTTTCTTCAAAGGTCTCACTATTGGCTTTGTTGCTTAAGGAGTTACCCAATGACTTTTGTCTCAAGATTCTTTTTCTAGGTGAAAGCTTTATTCCGGTTTCTGATTTGTTATCGCTGAACTCAACAGGTTTTAGTAGCTTCTTGGTGTTCGATAACACCAAATCATCGGATGGCGTTAGACTTTCGGGTGAGCCAATCAGCAACTTCACCCCAATCATATTACCGGGACTAAGCATTATCTGGTCCCAATTACACACGTTATATGTTCTAAACTTGGCGGCGTATCTTGGAAGCTAAAAAGTGGAGATAGATGAAATCTTCCCAAGTGAGTCTCTCTGGAGCTAGTTGATCAATCTCTTCCTTGTAAATAAAAAAAAATGCCTTTTGAGTCTGTATATGCAAATCTGACCTTATGAATCGCCTGAATAGTAAACTTTCCAACTTATGACTCAATGTTGCGACTCATTTGTTATTAGATGGAATACGTTATTATTGTTTACTTTTTTTGGGCTTTGATCATTCGACTTGTGAGATGTGGCTGAAATGCATTTTGACACGCCACACACTCTTAAATAGGAAATGTGGCACAGCTTTCTTCTTGTAGTTTTGATATCAATTCAATAAGTGTTAAAGTATACAAATAGGTTTTATTGATTATTTCTAGAGCCAAATGCTAATATCATATTAGCTAGATTCCCTGATATGGGGAGTATCAGAGCAGAGATGGTACAAAAACTGGAAACACAAAGGGAAAACGAGAGAAACAAAAAAAAGATATATGGGGGGGGGGGGAACCATAATAATAGTAATAAAAAACAGTAACACTCAATTGAAAAGCTCTTTACTCGTTTGATACATATTGCTCAATGGTGGACCAGTGGGATGCTTAGCCTTTGAAGACAAAGTTATTTTTTGGTTCTGTGGAGAAATCCATGAAGACTTCTTTTCAGTAACTCATGATTTGGGTTTTAAGCGCCCAATACATGTCCTTGTCCACCAAAAGATTGAGTGGCTCTGCTTATGGAAGTTGGTAACACTGTGGTATCAACCAAGGTAATATGTGTCTTTAATCTCTCGTCCCTCAATGCTTTGACCTCAATTTCTCTATAGTATTTGATCTTTGAAGGTATGATGTTAATTATTCCGTCAATATTTTTCTCAATGAACTGAACAACCTTGGATGGAGGTTCAACCATTTTTGTCAAATAACCAAAGCTTACTAAAAGTTTCTGTTAGTGGATGGTTGATACTGAAAAATCGGCAAAAGTTTTCGTTACTCACATGCATAACCAGCAAAAATACCCAATAAGTGTCCTATGAAACTTGAACCAGGCGCAAGAATAAAGCACACAATCAATAGAATAAACGGCGTGTAAAGTGTTGGAATTGATAAGGTTGAGGTACTATTTGAGTTACCAGAGTCTTCTATGTTAGTAATTTTGTTTTCAATCACGAGAGATGGGAACATCATACATACATAGCAACACTTTGCTTGAGATGGCTTTGCTTATGAGCTTCATAACTGGCCAATGCAAAAACCCATGCACTTGCTCCAATGGCTTTAGTATTTGGGAAGAACAACATGCCGAACAAGCAGTATGGAATGGCAACAACAGTTGCCAATACATTGAGCACAATTCCACAATGAACAGTACCGTTCTCTCTTTCAAACTGAGCCAATGGAGACACAATGGAAACCATGTTAAAGAAGAGGTGGAAAATGGATAAATGTCCCAACGGATATAATGAAAGTCTGTTCACTGTGACCGTATCGCATAAATTTTCCAAGCATACACATGTTAGTATTCAAGAGCTTGCAAGAGACAAGAACGTACTGCTTCTTATCAAAACGGACTCCCCGTAATCATACGCACAATCCAAATTATAGATAGCCCAAGGGTCTAATGCAATTGTCTCGTTGACTGGCTTGAAGTAACTGATGATGTACAACATGACCGAGAAGATTATGTAGCCGGTAGTGAAGGCTGGTGGCCAATCATCAAGGATTGGTAAGTAGCTTTTGGCCACATTCAAGTACTGTAAAAATATAGCATGTGACATGTTCCTATGAACGCTCTCTCTTCAATATTGGTTATCTCAGAAGAAAGTTCTGAACTCTTGAATGCTGTTATTTGTTGTTTTATGCTATTTTTTACATATCCTCACCAGCTTTTTCTGCTTGTCTCACTTTGCGTGGCTGGTCCATATACAATCTATCTGGTAGAGGAAGAACAGATACTTTGATACTTTGTAAGCTCAGCCAATGCTCGCTGGATATATCCTGAAAGGCTTGTAGAGATATAGAGCCAAAACATATATTTGAAAGGTTGAGTCAGTGGTAAATTAAAAAAAAAAACGGTACGTAAATGATAGAAAGCTTCTAATCAAAATAGACAGAATCATGGTCATGAAGATCATGAGACCCGGTGTAAAGCTCTGGAAACTTCTTGGAAACACTGTTGAACTTCCAAACCCTGTCTTTCCAGTTATCTTCAACTATCCCCTTTACACCCATTTCAAGTTGTAACTTTTCGGCAATGACTTCATTTTGTCTCCATACTCTCATGGTGTTACCTCCCATCAAACCTGTGATATCTTCATCTGTGGCACCTTTCTCCATCAACTTGTAGATCAAATCAGGATATTTGGAGACATCTTCTAAGCCAATTGGACCGAATGGAATACCGTCAAAATCTGAGCCAAATCCAACATTTCTGTACGAACCGGTGACCTTGACAATGTGCAAGATATGGTTAACAGCATCATCGATGGTAACAGTGGTCCAATCACCATCCTTTGTGATAAAAGCAGGGAAGAAGTTGACGCAAACAACACCGTCATTTTCCTTCACCATCAACAAGACATCATCTCTAACGTTTCTTTCATGGTTACATAATTCGTAAGCTGAAGAATGTGAGAAAATGACCGGCGATTTGGTGATTTTCAAAGTATCAACCATTGTTTTGTAACTAACATGGGACAAGTCCACCATCATACCCAACCTGTTCATCTCCAAAACACACTTCTCTCCGTATTCCGACAAACCTTTGTCTGGAAATCCACCAGAAATAGTTGTTGCAGCAGTGGCAAAAGGATTATCACAGTTATGAGTCAATGTAATGTATCTACAGCCTAGCTCGAAATACTCTCTCAAGACACCGAGTGACAAGTCAACCTGATGCAAACCTTCAACGCCCATTGTGACAGCAATTTTACCATTTTTATACGCCTTCAAAGCTTCGGTGGAGTTGTTGACGAATTCCATATCATCTGGATACTCATTGACCAATCTCTTGGTTATATCAATTTGCTCCAAAGTATCTCTAACTGCCGAATTTGGTGTGTTGAAATCTTGATAGAACTCGTCTGGACCTTTATTCTCAATATAGACACTGAAAAACTGAACACCCAATTTACCCTTACGAAACTTTGGCAATGATGTATGACTATGGAGCTCACCATTGAAGTCGAAATTAGTACCAGGGGTATTCAATTCATTGTGCAACTGAACTCTTAATAAATATGGAAAATCGTTGTGTGTATCGACTATAGGTGTTTCTTTCAATAGGCTGTCCAAACGGGCCTCAAAAACTTTTGATGGGTTGAATTCTACAGGTGACATTGTTTTCAATGAAGGATATAGTCCAATCAACTTGCTAATGAGTTGTTTCAAACAGGCATCACAGCTCTTTTAAAGCAGATCTTGAGCATGTCGTTTGTTGGATAGGCAAACTAGCTGGCAAACAGTCGCACGGCACCAATTTCTACACCCACTCGAGTGGTGTATCGATGTTAAACCTGTCTACTACGCTAAAGATAGTCTTTGTACCAGACACAACTTTGTATAATAGAACAATATGAGCCTCTGAGATTCAAAAACTCACAGTTGAGAATTATCCATTTGATCTCGGGACTTGAAAATGACCACAGTCAATACTATACACAAATACAAAGAAGAAGAAGAAGAAAAAAAAACACCTATTCTATTTTCCCAAACCGTTTACCCACTAATATACATCTTGGTTACTATAGTACAATCAATCGGAAGTGATACTATTCACAAATTCGACCAACTTTATCGTTTTCTCAGTCTCTGCTGCCTGATCCGTCACTGTTTTCTTCAAATTCTGTATTGTCTCTAGGGTATCGTTGTAGTCTTGAACCATATCTTGATACCTCGGTAAAACTTCTTTGAGAAGCGTCTCGTCATCCTCTATTATCTCTTCGTCATCCATCGGCCCTTCGAGCTCAGTCACTGACAAAAGCTCTTCGTAGTCCCGTTTTGCTCTTATGGGTAGCTCTTTCCTCAATCTGGACACTTCTAGAGTCTCAAGTTCAACCTCTTTGTACAACGCCCTCAACCGTGAGTTCAACTCGGTGTCGTAAGGTTCAATCACTACCGTTGTATTATGTTAGTACCACTGATAAACTATTCGAGACCCAAACTTCAAACTTACGCTGTCTTGCCTGCGAGAGCAAATTCCCAATAGAAGGCTCGTCCGCCATGTCCACACCATCCACTATCAAAGAGTACCTAGACATGTCAAACAATTGGTATATGAAATCATCGATCGACTCCTCGATCGTATTCCTCAATGGATCTGCCTCCTTGTTATTCACCGACTGTTGAGGTAGATGTAAGTTCAATTTGTCCTGTCCGCACAGCTGTATGATCTCTTTTACATATTTCAAGTCCTTCAGCTGAATCTGGATCTTCTCGTATAACGGCTGATTATAGGACATCCTCAGACTATTTAACCTTCCTCCCTTTCAATCAGTTTACAAGTAATACAAACCCTTTGTTTACTTTCTTTATCTAATTCATTACGTAAAACACAGTTTTCAGGGCAAAAACGGCAGGTCGTGTCCAACAAACCCAAACTCCCAATATGGACTATTGACACGTATATTGAATGAAGTGTAATGACAGACAATAGGCCTGGCTGCCTCTCTCTTAAGAAACACTCGGAATACTTGACATTTTACTTGATTACACATGATAGAGACACATAGTTTACACTATTATCATTGGTATTTCAGTAAGATAGCCATTTGAGAGAAGGGGGTGCCAAGTTATTGTTCAAACAAACAGCAAAAATATAATGTACGTTTTCCATTCGAGTCGAAGTCAACTGTGAACTAGAATGATGAAGCCTCGATATCATGTTTCTTGGGACCAAGGTTCCACCGAGGTGTGATTTTGCATGTTCTTCCCGTAAGATGAGTGCAGGTGGCCTTGTGCCAGGTTTGGGTTAAGAGGTGGGTTTATCGGGCCAGCTTCATCATTGAGGAAGAAGAAGAAACAAACGCAGCAAAACAGTACAAATACTAACCATGTAAAAATTGGATGAAACTTGACTTAAAAACAGGACATCTTTAGGAGATGAATACTCCCCAAGCTTTGCACCATTCTTTGGTTTTGCTGGCTGTGCAGCAGCAATGATTTTGAGTTGTGCTGGTGCTGCAATTGGTACTGCCAAATCAGGTGTTGGTATTTCGGGTATCGGTACTTTCAAGCCTGAAATCATCATGAAGTCTTTGATTCCCGTTGTCATGAGTGGTATCTTATCGGTGTATGGATTGGTAGTAAGTGTTTTGATTGCTGGTGGATTATCTCCAGCGGAGAACTACTCATTGTATAACGGGTTTATGCATTTGGCATGTGGGTTGAGTGTTGGCTTTGCATGCCTTTCCAGTGGTTATGCAATTGGTATAGTTGGTGATGAAGGTGTTAGACAGTTCATGCATCAACCGAGGTTGTTCGTTGGTATTGTTTTGATTTTGATTTTTGCTGAAGTTTTAGGTTTGTATGGTATGATTATCGCCTTGATTCTCAACACCAAAGGTAGTGGTTAGATCATTAGCCCGAGTTGCGAGATTCCAGGGAAAGATGAAAGGGAAAAGCTACAAGTGTATAAGCCATTTCAATGGTGAAGATCACGTCACTCAATGAAGATAGAAAACTTCAAGCAAGAACAAACAAAAAACAAAACTCATTGCTTCAAAACATGCACATACAAAATTAAAAAATTCAAACTAGAATGATATATGATCTCAAAGTTAATGCTATCATTTGTGTTTTGATTTGACCTTTTTATTCACTTTCATGCCGTTTACTGTTTACGTTTTACACAGGTTTTTTATCAATCGTTTTTATCGTCACACTTGATTTGTTTGTATCGTAAATATTTCTCTACGAATACTCTGTTCTGTAAACTGAATACCGAAACAGCAACCTGATCTTGCAAGATAATACCTACAAGCGGCTTTGAATGGCTGCTTGCCTCTTGTTTGCGTCCAAAACTTGTCGCCCGAGCATATTGGTTGATTGATCTTTTGAGATCTTGATTTTGCCTTTTTTGACACTCTTTTAGTGGTTTCGGATGTGTGAAGAAAACGATAAGAAACACTTTTCTTTCATTTTCGAAGTTACGATTAGGTCAATGTCAATTACAACACCAATGACTTCTAGCGTAGCTTATCCATTGAAAGGCTCGTGCCTCTGCAAATCCATAAAGTTTGAGCTAATAGGGCCACCAAGCGATGTTTTACCACCATTGGTATGCCACTGTAAGCAGTGCTCGAAATCATCAGGTTCGATTGGGTTGTACTTATCGACATACGAACCGGCTAACTTCAAGCTAATAGATCCAGATAGCAGTTTGAAGGTACATGTTGTTACCGACACGGATAGTGGATTACCCAAGAATAGGTTTATTTGCAAGAATTGTGGTTGTTGTATCTATGCCACACCTACAAACTTTGGTGAATATATTTTTGTTAGGACAGCATTGTTGGACGATGATCTTCCTAAAGAATTCTACCCGACTCTTGAATGTTACACTGAGTTCAAAGATGAGTTTTGCAAGATAATTACAGATTTATAGATAAAAGAGAGTAATGTTTCTTTTTTAACAAAGTTAGATTCATAAAATACAAAACAATCGACTTACATATAGTACAGATGGTAAAAGCAAGAAGCCAGAAATAAAAAAAATGCATAACTACTGCTTGGAAATAAAAAGAACAAAAGCGTTATATACGTTTCCTTTTTCTGTGCTTTATCAAGCTGAAGTATCCATCTTTTCGCCTTCAACTTCAGCTTTTGTATCCGATGTACCAAATGTGACGTTACCATCATCATCAATGTATTGGCTTGAGTTCTCTTCCAAAAATTGAACGGATCTGTCACTATCCAAAAACAAGATATAACTTCTCTTTATATCACTGATTTCCACAATATTTGATCTTCTTTTCAAAGCGATTTGATTGGAAACACTGATCAAGTTTGAAGCGTATCTCAAACTCGTCTCAGATCCGATTTTTGTCAATAACATCAATGCATCGCCATTCAAATCGACTTCTTCCTCTTGTGCTCTGATTGATAATATTTGCTTGATTTCTTCCTCGTTGTATGGTGAAGTTCTTATGATGATAGAACGATCCAATAAATCCATTGGCAAACCATGTGGGGATTTATAATTTGTACCTTTTGTCTTGGAAATACCTCTGTTGGTGGCCATGATGACAATTGGAGAGAATTCATCCTCCAAGGCTCTGTTGATGTATGAAAAACACTCAATGTCCAACATGTGAACCTCATCGATGAACAAGACACCAGGTGAGATTTCAGCCTTGCCTTCTTCCTTCCACTCGGCAACCTTTGTATTGATTTGATCTCTAACCTCCGATCTGATTTCACCAGTGTCACCGGTGAACAAGGCCAAGAAGCCCTGTGTTCTCGAGTTGATAACGTCAATCTCGTGCAAGGAGACCGTGTGGACAACCTCTTTTCTTTTCTGCAACTCACCTTCTGGACACTGGACAAACTTTGTGTCTGGTCCCATCGCATCGTAGTCACGGGCCCTTGTGTATGATCTACCCAACTTTGTAATCTTGCCGCTTGCCTTGTCGATCGAGATGATATCACCGGCAATCACCTTCTCCTTCTGCAAACCGTCAATCATCTTGTTGCCCAACTCGTAGATGGTCTCCATGTCTGTTGTCTTTACCGTCAACTTACCCTGCTTGTGGCCACCAGTGATCGACCGGTCGATCTGGATCTCAACAACCTCACCCTCGATCAACTCCGTCTCCTCCTTGATACGGATCCCAATCGACTTCCTGAACGCCTGTGTGAGCGCTTCCGTCTTGCTCAACGACAACGAGAAAATCTCAGAGCCGGCAATCGCAGTGAATGGCACGTCCAAACCCAACGACTGCGACATACCCATCGCAATCGCAGTCTTACCCGTCGACGGAGGCCCCGCCATCAAAACAGCTCTCCCGGCTATCTTCCCCAGCTGGATCATCTTCAAAATAACTCCAGCAGCTCTACGAGCTTGCAACTGGCCAACCATACCTTGAGAGTTCTCCCGCGGTTGCAAGTTGTCATCAAGACCCAATCCTGAGATGTGTGAGTGGGCTGCAATCAACGAAAAGCCTTGCAATTCTTTGTTAGGGTTAAAGGTGGAAATTGACATTCTAAACTGACTGATTCTCTATCCAATACTATCTCTACACTTCAATCCGTTCAAACAATCTTCACTGATGAATACCTGTTGATGATTTTTTTAAGCTGGGCGACTTTCAAATTTTCCTGCTTCCCAGCCCTTGTATACCATACGGTTCAGATTACGTGTTTTATATACGATTGAGGTGTATTTGAGTGTAATTGAAGCAGTTGAAAGCTGGCCAAGTAGCTATCTGAGGTCAAGAAGTAGGCAGGAAGGTATTATCAGGGAATGTCAGTTATTTTTGAGTTTTTGTCGTCGTGCTTTGGATGTATTTCGTCGAGTCCGGAGTTGCGTATCAATAAGGCCAAGTTCAAGATATTGAAACTCTTGGGAGAAGGTGGGTTTTCATATGTGTATCTCGTGCAGGCGTCGAACAAAGGCTGCTATGCGTTGAAGAAGATCCGGTGCCCGTTTGGCAACGAGTCGGTGAGGTTGGCGATGCGGGAGGTGGATAACTACAAGGAGTTCCAGTCGCCATACATCATCAGAGCAATCGACTCGAGTATTGTGCAGGAGGCGGACGGATCGAAGACCGTGTACATCTTGCTTCCGTACTTCGACAAGGGAACGTTGCAGGACGTGATCAGCAAAAACGTTGTCAACAGCACCCAGATGGAGGAGTCTGAGGCCTTGAGAATCTTCATTGGGATCTGCAGAGGCTTGCAGTCGATGCACCGCCATCACAGGAGCAGTGGCGGCAGTCTGCTTCGAGGCTCATCGCTGACCTTGGAGTCCGACTTGATGAGATCCTCTTCAACGAACATCAACAGCGATTCGATCAGTTTGAACAGCAACTCGACCGCCGACGCTGAGACTCGAATTCTCTTGGGAAGCGAGTCCGAATCAGACAATGAGGATGTGGAACAGCACGATTCAAACGCAACAGAGCTTTTGGAAAGCGTGCCATATGCACATCGAGACTTGAAGCCCGCAAACATTATGCTATCGAAAGATGGGGTGCCAGTATTGTGCGACTTGGGATCGTGTGCCAAGGCAAGGATAAGCATAAAAAACAGGGCCCAACTGATCACTGTTCAGGAAATCGCTGAAGAGCATTGCACCCTTCCATATAGAGCACCTGAATTGCTAGATATCAAAACGGGTGACAAGATTGACGAAAAAATCGATATCTGGTCTCTAGGTTGCACCTTATATGCTTTACTCTACGGTTACTCTCCGTTCGAAAGAGAAGAGTTGGAGAATGGTGCAAACATCACTTTGGCCATAAGTAGCGGCAACTATAGTTTCCCCAATGATTCAACATATAGTGATGATATAAAGGATTTGATAAAGCTGTGCCTTGTGTTGGATCCTTCACAAAGGCCGCCTATTGAACGCATTTTGTCAAAAGCATTAGAGATTCAATGACTTTTCACTTCGTTTGTATATTATTTATCTATATGTAAATGTTTTTTTTTTTTATTTTTTTGATCTCAAACTGCTCCCCTTCCAGGGTGATGTGGACTGGGTATATTTCAACTTCAAATTAAATATTAACAACAAACAATCAAATGTTCAAGAGTAAAAAAAAATTAACATAGAAAGTAAATTTATATCCCATATCGGCTCTAGAAACATCACGAGCCCTTGCTATACTTTAGATCTACCGACAAGAGTATCAGCAATCTCTCTAATGTCTGACCAGAACACATTCTTTCTCATTCTTTTCTTCATCTGGGTTTCAAAGTCGTACAATTGTCTGATAGGTGCGAACTTCAAATGGGATCTCTCAATACCTAGCACAACAGCAGTATGCTCAACCCCAAATGTTGCGGTCTCGATGAATTCGACTGCCTTTATGGCAAACCTTGCAGCTCTTGTTCTATCCATTGGACTTGGAATACCACCTTGTTGAACATGACCTGGAATAGCAGTCTTAGAATCAAACCTACCATTTGATTCATCGTTAATAATTTCAGAAATGACATCGACCGATAAAACATGAGATGCATTTTCTGACTTAATCAACAATTTACCGGAACGAGAAATACCCTTGTCTTGCGAAAAGGATTCACGCAACGAATTGATATCCATCTCCAACTGCGCTAATGTTATTCCTTCTTCTGGAACATACGACAGTTGTGCACCACTGATTAACTGTGCATATGTTGATATATAACCGGAATTACCACCTTGGACTTCAACAACAAAGACACGATCCCTGGTTGCAGCTGCTGATTGCTTGATAACATCACAGTAGGTCATTAATGAATTGAGACACGTATCCGAACCAAGGGAATACTCGGTACCTGGAACGTTATTTGATATAGTTGCTGGGATCAAAACCATTGGGATTCTGAACAGCGGGAAGTTTGTCCTTGCTCTTTGCAACTGTTCTAAAGAGATGAACAGTTCAAATCCACCGACTATTATCAAACCGTCAAAACCATATTTCTGAAAGTAATATGCAATCAATCCAATATCCAGCTCTTCTGGTAAAGTTCTATTTGTACCTATTTCTGAGCCTCCAAGTGAGTTCCAATCCTCAATGTCTAACCAATCAATTGTCCTTACAGATTCATGCCTTGCTAATCCACTGAACCCATTATGTATGGCATAAGGAACATGACCCCTTGACATGCAAAATGTTGCCATCGAATAAACAGCACTGTTCATACCACCGGCTGGTGCACCAACGTTGATGATTGCAATTTTTTTCCTCTGTTCTATCGGTAATGATGGCTCATTATGGTTTGCAGAGTTCATAGCCATAAAATTTTTCAAATGTTCGGTAAATTCAGAATCTCTCAAACTCATGGCTTTGGCAAAATCCTTCGAATCGATGGCTTCGGCAACCTGTTTTGTCAATCTGACAGCTTCAACAAGAGGTCTTCTAACAATTTTATTCTCTTCAACTGCTATCATTGGCGATGGAGTATCTGGTGTACATTCCAAAACTGCTTCGACTGCTTCAGCACCTTGTAAAGTTGCTAAAATACGATCGTATGCAACTGCAGTACCACCTCTTTGTACATGGCCCAACGTCGTAATTCTTGTGTCGAGTCCCAATCTATTTGCCAACACATCCTTGACATCCTCCGATGTGATTGGAACCAACTCATTGGTTATGGCACCTTCAGCAACAATAACGATCGTCTTTCTCTTTCCACTTGCCCTATGCTTTGTAACAATCTTACTCATCTGATCGGCCCATTCTTGTGATGATGCAGGCTTTTCTGGGATCAAGATGTAATCTGCACTTGTTGCAATTCCGGCCATTAATGCTAACCAACCGCAATGTCTTCCCATCACTTCAATCACAAAAGCTCTAGAATGTGAGTTAGCGGTTGCATCAATGTAGTCTATCGCCTGGCAAATTCTATCCAACGATGAATATGCCCCTATTGTGGCATCTGTTGATGACATATCATTGTCAATCGACCCAACTGTACCGCAGATGTTCAAATGCTGATGTTTATTAAATTGGTCCTGGGTTATTTGCTTTCTCTCCAACAATTCAGCAATAAGGCTTGGCCATTCTGATCTGAACAAATCAGCACCCGTTAATGAACCATCACCACCACAAACAATCAAGGCATCAATTCCAGCATCAATCAAATTCTTGCATCCTGCTAGTCTACCTTCTCTTTCTCTAAACTCCTTACATCTTGCAGTACCAATGTTGGTACCTCCATCTACTAACCAACCTCTGACATCTTGCCAATGCATTTCTTTGATATAATCCTTTCCCTTTACTAACCCTTCATAACCTTCGTAAATTGCAAACACTTTACAGCCTCTATAAATGGCCGTTCTAACAATTGCCCTGACATTTGCGTTCATACCTGGAGCATCACCACCAGATGTCATCACAGCAATGTTTCTCTTTGGAGTGTCCTCATGGTCTATCTTGGTCATCGTTGGCTCCAGGTCCTCCGTTGGAGTTCTCACCTGTTTGAGCAAAGTACCAGAGCAGAGTGGATTGATACCAAATGGGTTATCCAATGCAGAAAATCCAACTAGTGACCCTAATGGATCCACGGTGTAAACTTCCAATGGGGCATTGGCACTTGGAAGCACCTGAAAGATGATGTTCTTTTTTTTCAAACTCTCCAACAATTCCAGAAGGTTTGACGATTTGAAACATAGGTTGGATTGAACAGATCTCCAATCCTGCGAGTTGCACACCTCCTCCAAATGTCTCACGTTGGACTCGATCTTCTCCAACGACCAGGCCTTCGCTGGATTGACTACGATTTGGACCGATGTAGACTCTTTTGAACTCTCCTCAAACAAAAGCACCGACAAATTCGTTTGCTCCTTGATCCTCAACCCAACAACTTCCTCGTAGAACTTGATGGCACTCCTGAAAACCGTTTCATCAAGAGCGTATAACGTTAAAAACGAAGTTCCATTGACTAAAGGGTTCCCCATGTTTTCTGTACAAAATTTTCTTACTAAATTAGCTTCTTACTCTATATAGCAATATGTGTTCTATCCACCTGCTTTCCACTGGAAGTTGACGAGCTATTCTATTATATATCCACTTCCAATTCAAAAACGAAAGCTGGTTCCGGTGATGCTGGTTGCATAATGTGCGTACCGTAACAACTGGTGGCTCACCAAAAATTCAACCTACAATCAGCTGATGGACGTGTACGTTCCCAGACACAAAGGGCCATTTATTTACTGATATTTCTGATATTATTCGAACCATTTGAGGTTGTTCGAGTTCTCTGGGCATCGTTGTAAACTGGTGCTTTGAAAAGAGAGAGAGAGAGAGAGATAGTGGGTGTGAAAATAAAAGAAAGTAAAACGAAAAGATCAATCAATTTTTCTATAGTGACATATCTAAAGCTTTTTATATAACAACAAATCCAAAACTAGTTTAAAATTTGCCCTTGATCAAGTTCTTGGACATATCCTTAGCCGTTAAAATGGCAGTTTTGATAAAAGATGGGAAGTCTAAAGTGGAGGCCAGGCATTCCAAGAAACCAAACGGTAACATTGCAGGGATCCAGCCTTGGGCCAACTCCAACGCAAACGATTCACCTGGCATGGAGTACTGCTTGGAGGTACCCTTGATCAAATGGTGTTGATCGCCCGGATAGTATATTTCCGGGGTCAAGCCATCTGGAGTGGCAGCCAACTGGGTTCCTTTTAAGATGGTGAAGTAATCGTCTGCAAAATGAATGCCTGTGTGGCCTTCTGTGCCGACAGCGGTACCAAAAAAGATCAAGTACTCGGAAATCGAAGCGTGTAAGATGTTCATCGTACCCATGGCATTACCAGCGTTGTTGTACACCCAGTTTTCTGGGTCGTAGTCGTTGATGAGCTCACCGTATTCCGCTTGCAACAACGAGGTCAACTCAACAAAAATGCTCGTGATGTTACCATCGGGGTTGTTGTTGATGGCCTCGGTGGATAGTTTCTGCAAAACAACTGGATCAAAGACGTAGAACTGAGGTAACCAGTGGTAGAACAGGTAATCAAAAGCTGAGTAGACAGCTATCAGAGCAAACACAATAAACGTAAACTTCATCGGTGACTGTGGATCTTGAGTGGGATCTTTGAAACTTGTAGAACGAATATGGGATCTCTTCTTGTCTTATACCATCCATCCATCTTCATAAACGAGAAAAGTGGTACTGTTGATACAAAGTGGATGAAAAAAAAAACCCAAAAAAGGCCATAAAATGCATTTATAAACGACGCATTCGCGGTATTCCCAAATGGATGCTTGAAGAGTATATTTGAATCAATAGGCAACAATGGCGTCTGTATCACCATCGGGCGAAGTGCCTGTTTCTTTGTCTGTGGCAGTGACTAGTGATGAGCAGGAGAAAGAGGCACCACCAACACCCAGACAACTGACATCAATCGAAAGGTCTGAACAATCATTACTGGAGATAGGTCAAATCGAGCTCATTCCCATATTGCTCGAGCTCATAGAAAATGTCAAGATTGGGAAGTTGTCTCCAAAGGAGTTTGACAACTCGTTGGGGAAGTTACGTATCCGGATAAGTAAATTGAAAAAGTTGTTGAATGATATTGATGGGTTGGACGAATCGCATGTCGAAAGAATCAATAAGATCAACAGGTTGAATGAGAATATCGATAAGAAGATGTAAGTGGGTCCCTCATTGTTCAATTCTCCGACAAATTTGTCTTACTAACATGGGTATCTAATGTTTTTGTTTTTATCGTATTATAGCACGTCGTTGAAGTCTTTCAGAGAATCTGTTGGAAAAAAGATTGAGTTGTCAGAGTTGAGTGCCCCTCAGGATACGTTGGAAGCGCTGCTCGAAGATGATAAAGAGGATATACAAATGGAAGACTCAGCAGAGGAAGTGGATACTCAGAAAGAGAGTGATGAAATCAGAGAAGCTAGTGCGGCCATAGATGGTACCAGTGCTAACGCTGAAATTGATGCAGATGTTGCAATGATTGGGTAAATACCCACACTGCTCTCAAGAGCATTTTCTGTTGATATCACCACGTTGATGGAAATCTTAAAGGTAGATGGATCCATTCCAAGAATGAATCCATCTACTTCACGCTCACATTATGACTTGATGTGCTCGGCTGTGCTGTCAGTCTGAATAACAGCTGATAAGAACTCTCGGTGCTTGAAATATTACAAGAGTGATTGTTCTTCAACGATGAAAACAAAAGAATTGACAAGATAATACAGTCAGAGAAAATTCGAAGAAGGTGTCGCGGGATTATAAAGAGGTATCTTATATGCCCCGATGCATTATATATGTGTGTGTGTGTATTTATCTTCTATATAAACTCATATGCCAATCAAAGATATACACCTAATGAATAACTGTCTGTTGCTTGGGGAGAAGTGACTGATTTAAATCCTGAAATGAAAAAAAAAAAAGACTAAAGCAATGAAGTTCCTGATATACTTCTACCAGAAATGGAAGCATTTAATGAGATTGTAGGAATCAATACACTATCCTCATCTAATGCACCTTGTTGTTGTCTCTGTTCCTTCAAAGCTTCCTCCAGTGACTCTTTGATGATAAAGTCCCAGTCTGAATTGATGACAAAATAACCCTGTAAAGTAGATACAAAGAACAACGCGACAACCATACCAATCCACAAACCATACAATTTCATATCGAGATAAAATCCACAAAAGAATGCAACGGGCAATGCTAAACAGTAATAAGAGAACAAATTCAAGTAGCCACCGATCTTTTGGCGCCCTTGGCCTCTTAATATGCCACCTGTTATACAACCCAAACAGTCGTTGATCTGATAAACAGAGCCAATCAATAAGACTTTTCCAGCAAGCTCGATGACTTCTTTATCTGATGAGAACAACGATGCAATCTGATACCTGAAGATGGATAGCGTTGAACCGTTGACCAAACCCATTATCAATGAAACCCACATCGATGATTTTGTTGAAATGATTGCAGACCTTTTAGAGGAAGCTCCTATAAACCAAGCTATCCTCGTTGATGCAGCAATACTAACGGCAAAAGGAATTTGATATAAAAGAACACATGTTGTGGAAACAACAGATTGGGCCAGCAATGTAACAGTGCCAAATTTCGAGGCGGAGAAAGTGATGATCTCAAAAGCAAGCCATTCTGCTTCAACCATCAATACGCCTGGTCCTGCTAACTTCAACATCCTACCCCAATTTTTGAAACCATCCTTTGTGAATCCACACCAACATTCATGACCTTTGATCAAAAAAATATAAAGATATAACAAGATTGCCATCAACCAATTTGTGATTGCAACAGCCGTTGGTGCTCCAATATAACCCATTCCGATTCTCAGATCCCAAACAAGAGCATAATTTAATAAAATGTTCAAAGGAGCACAGACCATCAAAACATAAGTTGAAGCTTCAAAAACCCCTTGGGCTTGCAAAAAATGCTTACCATTTTCAAAAAGAATAAAACCTGGGATTCCAATGCACAAGATTCTCAAGTAATCAGCAGCCAAAACACACAATTCTTTTTCAGGTATGATCAAGAGTAAAATCGGCTCCAGTAAAACGCACCATAAGATGGCAACTGGAATAAACATCATGAACAAGAAGATTGTACAACGTAAAAAATGAACACCAACCATTCTATAATCACCACGACCAAACAGTTGTGGACACAAAGTGTCTAACGCAGTTGCAGATCCTTGAATCAAAGTGTATGCTGAAACATTAGCAGTCATCGAAGCCAATGACACGGCCGCTAATTCAGACTTGCCCAATTTGCCAACACTAAATACGGATGCAACAGTTAACGAGTACTGTAATAGAAACGTGATGATCAACGGAATTGAGTACTTTGTCAACATTTCAGTTTCTTGCCTGACGCTGGTTTCAATCTCTCCGGACTCTAGGTTGATTGTCAGAGATTTCATCATCGATGAATGAATTGACTCTTGCCTGCTTTTTGTGTATGTTAAAAGTTCACCCTCTGTGTAAGTCGCACCGTAAGAGGGTGGAAACGACTGGATTGGTAATGACGGACTGGCTGTGGAAAATAAAGGTGACGATTCCACAGGATCCAATATCGCACTTTGATGGTTGATTGAGTTCCTCCGATTGCCCACCGTTTTGGCCATCCCAGCAGCAACGTTCGAGCCCAAAATTGAGTTACGCCTGGCTGTGGTTGGTGATGATGAAAGCATCGATAGTGCCGCCTGCTCATCTACTTCTTGCTGCGATTTGAATGACATCGTTAGTTTTCCAAGATAGAAGTTGCTGGTTGCTGGTGCTTGGCCTTTGAGCTGCTGTTATTTATTCTTAGTCTTAGTGATCGAGGCAGCCAAGATGTTTGATATAGAGTACTTCACTTAATATGAGGCAAATGTGATCCGAATATCCAAACACTTATAATTCAACTCTTGAATCTCTCAATCATTGACGTCGTCCCTATCATTTTTCAAAACAAAAAAAAAGAAAGTAAAAACTTGAGATAAGGGAATGATTACCAAATCGAGAAAGAGTTTTTGATTTTTTGATTCGATGTACTTATTCAAAGTTCTATACGATTACAGATCGGCCATGTCTTTTTGATTGTGTTAGGTGTTCTGTGATGCTTGAATGATGTAATGGTATCTTGTTCGATGAGTTGCCTTGCATGCAATATTTATTTTTTACACAGTGAAGGTAGGTAGCTTATATCAAAAATTCTTCGGTTTCCATACCGCATCCAAGACATTTCCTCTTGACAGGTCCGTCAGTATCATCAGCATTAGAGTTTGATATTGGTGCAGACCACTCGTGGACGTGGTTATCGTTTTTCCTCAACCTTCTATTGAACTCCTCCAGCCTTGTCTTTTTTCTCATTTCTTTTAGCTTCAGATCGAATTTTTTATCACGCCTTTTGACTCGCAACTCTTCTCTTCTTTGCCATTCTTTATCTAGCCCATCCTCGTTCCCCCATTTGGCAAAGGCAAGTTCTTCGACTTGGTAACGGAGGAACAATTGCATTTTGGAGAAAGTTCCCGAGTATGGATTTGGCTTTTCTATTCTCTTCAAAAGAGTTTCATCCTTCAATTCGGGGTCTGTTAGAAAGTAGTCTTCACGACACTCTGTCTTTGTCAACAACGAATACTTCTCTGGCTTCAGCTCCTTGCATTTATTGCAAACTCTACATTCGAAAACCTTGAGGAGCTTGGGGTCGATCTCAATTGAGTTGCACTCAAAACACTTTGGGAGTTGCGAAACATCCATAGTTGGGGGTGGAGGGGGTTGGTCCATCGCCACTCTATTCTGTTGCTGCAATTTCCATTCCTCCAATGTGATATTTAGTTTATCCTTCCTCGAAATATCGTCTGCATCTTCAATGAAGCCTCCATTGCTGTCCTTCATCATTGAAAAATCATAGTCTATATAGTCTTTTTTCCGTATTGAGGGTCTTATATAATCATACGGTCTCTTTTTAGCCAACAGCTCGTTATCAATATTGTTCTGCCTCGTGATTCTAATATCTTGAGATGCATTGAGCGAGGCATGAGCCATCGGTGCTGGGTTGGTGGCTGTATTAGTATTAGCAGTATTGGTCGCAGCAGTTGCATCTCTCAAGTTTTCCAGTCGCTTTCTCTGCCTTTCCAAAGCCTTTTGTCTATTTGCCTCTATCAACGACCGTTGTTGAGGAGTGAGTTCGATTCTTCTTTTTTTGGGTGATTCGTTGTTCGGAAGAGTTGAAACAGGTGGGTCTCTCAGGTTTTTTTCTCTTAACCTATCCAACGCCTTTTGCCTATTGGCTTCCTATTGATATTATAAACTCAAATGTTAGCTCAAATCGTCTGAAGTGCATTTTTCCAAACCTTACTTACAATCTTTTTTTGTCTTTCAACATTCATGTTATTAGATTCCTTGAACAGCTTCAATTCTATTTATGCATATTCTTGTTCGACAATCTGACTATTGTCATAAAAGATGAACTGATCAATCTTGAATCTTTATTTCAAACTTGGGGAGTTGGTTAAAAAGCAAAAGAAGAGTAGATCAAACACAAACTAGACTCGCTTTTTGACTTTTTTTTTTTTTCCAATTGCCACTCTTCTATTGTTAAGACCGAGAAAAGTTGGTATTTCAGTTTAAGTACAGCGTAAGAACAGATATCATATATTAACATTACCTTGAACAAACCAAATCGACAGAAATAACAACCCCTAACTAAACAGAGGATCAAAGTCAAGAGAAAGCAACTTACACAGGAATAAAGAAACAAAGGTGAGAGGGGAAAAAAATAGAATGAAAAAAACCAAATGTACGACTCTATCATCAGAACCCTTTCCAACCAAATTATTAACATTACACAATAAAAGACATAAACATAACACACATACTCGTACTCAAAAAGCATCCATGGTGTAATCATGCTCTATTCCAGGAGTAACACTTGCAATGAACTTCAAAAATATAACCAAATACTGGTCGACTCTTACAACATCTTCGTCGTCTTTGTCGGCATCCTCAGTAACACTTTCCCATTCCTCGTCAACCTCTTCACCTCCATCGACAGCATCAGCTAATCCCAATTTGGATACACCCTTTGTGATGTCTTGCTCTCTTTTCCTTCTCTGAGCAATAGCCGCTCTGTTCATCAAAACTTTCATAACTGTGGCATGTCTGCATGGATGAATCGAAACGGATGTGGTGTTGGAAAGAAATGGCAGTTTCTCAATGGTTGCTGTCTTGTCACGGTAATCTGAGGCGATATCTTCGAACATTTCACTTGGCGATAATGGAATACCGTTCGAGTTGAACCCAACGAGGTACATCTTTGGGACCCGATAGGATGTGGAGTAGCTTATATAAAGATCGTAGCCTCTCTTGTGCAGATCGACGGTTCTGAAATGTGAGCCACCGTCATCTTCACCCTCGTCCTCGGCGGTATCGTCTATCAAATCATCGATATCGTCAAACTCGTCGGCCTCGCTTATACTCTCTCTGCTTTCCTTCAATGACTCGGCGGCCTCGATCGACTTGATCGATGGCTCTGTGGACCTGTTGGTGACCCCATGCTGGGGGGCAGAAAACGTCTCTGTCCAGGCTTCCTCCTCGCCCTCTAGCTGAACCTCACGCTCGACATCCTCGCTACCAACACCCAAGTACACATTGGCCCTGGTATACGAAGGAACATGTCTGGTAACAAGAAACTGCTTATCCTTTGGAAGAAAGTCCTTCCTCTTGCTCGCTGGCAGTGGCGACCACTTCCACGTTGGGAACTTGTAAACCAAATAGTCACCCGCCAATACAAACTCCTCAGGTGTTATCTCTCCGGTCTCCCTGAACGTCGAGGTGTGGTTTATTGGTGTCAAATATTCTCTTAACGAGCTAAAAGTGGATCTGATCATCGCTATATGATTGATTCCAGTATATATTAGATGTATTGATTGTCCTTTTGTATTGTTTCAGTCATATCATCTCCTTGTTTTCTATACAGATAATCTACTTCATCTTTGATTACGTAATTGTCCTAATCGTACTTTTGAGATATATTGCACTACTTTTTCACAATCAGGGACAGCCCTAATCATTGGTTGTTTTTGTTAGTAGCAAGCGGAACTTTATTCTGAGCATTTAGTTATTCAAGATGAGTGTTTGGGGAAAACAGAGGCCAAGCAGTGATAATTGTGAGCCTGTTTTTCGAAAGTGATCGAAGAAACAACAATGGGTGTTAAAAATCGAAAAAAATCCAAGGGCAGAAAAGACCCGGAGACGGTTTATGAGATAACCACAAACGATAGGACGGATGAAATCTCGGAAATCAACATCGAGGACAAAGAGGTGCACAACTTGAAAAGACATGTCAAGAAAGACTCTGTATTATCGTCGAGAAGAGTGGTGTTTATCTTGGGGACGGTTGTTGGGTTGGTGATTGCCATATATCTGGGTGCCAGACATGCCACTAACAATGATTTTCTACCGGATTTAGACATTTTGACCAATTTTGATTCTGTGAGTGGGTATTTTGAAGATTGGAGGGATGTCTTGCCTCAAAACTTGCAGTCCATGCTTACGGACCAGAGTGGAGAGACATTGAAAGGTTCGTCTGAATCATTTGCAGTCGGTAAGCTATTGAGAGAGGAAGGATTGACACTGAAATTTCCGGTGATTATGGTTCCTGGTGTCATTAGTACCGGCATTGAATCGTGGAGTTTGGAAGGTACCGAGGAATGTCCCTCAGAGCCTCATTTTAGAAAAAGACTATGGGGGTCCTTCTATATGTTGAAGACGATGTTTTTGGATAAGAAGTGTTGGCTAAAGCATGTGATGTTGGACACAGAGACAGGGTTAGATCCACCGGGAATCAAGTTGAGAGCAGCTCAGGGTTTTGAGCTGGCTGACTTTTTCATGGCTGGATACTGGATTTGGAACAAGATTTTACAAAACTTGGCCGTCATTGGGTATGGTCCAGAAAATATGATGAGTGCTGCGTACGATTGGAGACTATCATATTTGGATTTGGAGAGAAGAGATCGTTATTTCAGTAAGTTGAAATCACAGGTTGAGTTGAAGAAAAATTTGGACGGCACCAAAACTGTTTTGTACGGTCATTCAATGGGTTCTCAAATCATTTATTATTTCTTGAAATGGGTCGAGGCAGAAGGTTTACATTATGGTAATGGTGGCTCTAACTGGGTGAATGATCATATTGAAGCATTTGTTGATATCTCGGGCTCAGCATTGGGAACACCAAAATCCATCCCTGCACTTATATCCGGTGAGATGAAGGATACCGTTCAATTGAACGCATTGGCAATTGCTGGCTTGGAGAAATTTTTCTCCAGGAGGGAAAGAGTGGATATGCTTAGGTCTTTTGGGGGTATTGCCAGTATGATACCAAAAGGTGGGTCATTGATATGGGGTGACCAGAATGGAGCACCTGATGACAATACTTTGGAAGGGGGCAACTACTTGAATCAGACTTATGGAGACTTTATCAGATTTGATAAAGAAGTTGGCGAGTTCTCATCAAGAAACTTAACGGTTGAGGATAGTATCGATTTCTTGTTGACGAACTCTGAGAACTGGTTTATCGATCGTACTTTGGAGCACTATTCGTATGGCCTCACAAGATCAAAAGAACAATTGGTATTGAACAACCAGGACCACAGCAAATGGTCAAACCCATTGGAGGCAGCTCTACCAAATGCTCCTGACTTGAAGATCTTCTGTTTTTATGGGGTTGGCAAACCAACTGAGCGCGCATACCATTACCGCGAAGAGGAGAACAAGGATATAACCAAGTTGAATATCTCGATCCAGGCAGAAGGTCTCAACCCGGTTCTATTGGGTGACGGTGACGGTACTGTATCGTTGATGACCCACTCCATGTGCCACAAATGGAAAGAAGAAGGGAACATTTACAACCCGGGGAAATCCCTAATCAAAATCGTGGAGATAAAGGATGAGCCTGACAGGTTTGACATCAGAGGAGGCGCTAAGACCTCTGACCATGTCGATATCTTGGGATCCGCTGAACTAAACGAGTTGTTGTTGAGAGTGGCCGCTGGAGAAGGCGATAGCATAGAAGAGGTTATCATCAGTCCCTTGAAAGATATCGTTGCTGGCTTGGATTTTTGAGAAATAGAAGAAAAAGAGAAAGAGCTGGATATGACCCAGCAAAGATGCTACAGGCACATTACAATTGGCCATTACACAAACACGTCTTTTTTTTTGTAACCGGTTCGAGTGCTGATGTCACTATACAAACTTGTTATATAGTTCCAACTTGAAACGTTCAGGCAACCAACCAACTAGGCATCTACAGAGGTCATTTTACTAGCAAACCACATCACCGGGATTGAAACATCTTCATCTTCGCAAACACGAATAACACAAATAAATCTCATTAGAAAAAGCGCGCCTTGTTCCTATGTAAGCACCAAAAGGGTAAAATGTAAACATTAGCACAAATGGGACTTTCGAGTAATAACTTATGCGTATTCTTTCTATAAAAACAACCTTGCAAATGGGACAACACGACGCTGAGCAATTATTCAAAAAGTATCAAAAAAAAACAAGAGAAATACACCATACTAGAATGTGATGGTAGGTATTGTTTACCAGAGTTATATATATGATTATACATCGTTTTATTGGGTTTTATCAAGCAGTTAATCAATCATCAACTTTGAACACTGGGAGTACCTTGGTCTCACTTATCTTCCGAAGCATAGTTTCAAGCATATAGTCATTTCCCAGTTTTGTATTTTTTTTCTCAGCTTGCATTTTGAAGGCCAATATTATAACTCATTGTAATCCATCCTTTGAAGCTGCCATCAACAAAAGTTCCATCTGCATAGCTCCATAGCATTTCTTTCCACATCTCATCAAAGCATTCAAAGCCTAGCCCATTTTTCTGTTCTCTTTGCCCAGCAGAAAGTAGACTATCATGACGGCGGTTACGAGAATCCCATTACAACAAATATCAAGCTCAAGTTTGAACTCCTCATCGGATGGCCACATCAAAAGGAACCCGTTATTGTCGAATGATTTCAAAATGACTCCTTCTTTGAAGCGGTCATGTACCATGGATAACCACTCGTTGTTCATATCATCATCAAAGAAAAGACCAACTCTAACCACCCCGGTTCAGCTGTTCTCGATGAATTCATTGCCCACTCCACAGCAAACCCCAACCATTGGCAAAGAATTGTTCCCATCCCCAACAAGGTTGAACAAGGCAAAGATCTTGAAGACCAGATTGAAGTTGGCGTATTACAAGGTCAGATCAAATCAAATAGGCATATCCGCATTTGAGATAATGGATGATTTGCAGAAAAAGCAATTGGTTTCAACTAAATTGAGAGCGGATAGCAGCATCAACAGACTACCAGCTCAGTTCACGAACTCAATATTTACCTCATTGACAAGCCATACACCAATTTTGAAAAGAACCTCAACAGACTTGCTATTGGCATCATCAACGCCGATCTTGAACCAAAAAAGCGTCAGCTTCAAAGATGATTCATCGTCACCAAGGTTACAATTGCCAATACTGAGATCAATGTTCACCTCATCATCGCCATCAAAATTTGTCTCATTTTCATCATCAAAACAGAACAGATCATTGTTCCAAACATCATCAGAATCTATCAAACTATCACCATTGAACGAAGAATTCGAAGATTTCAAAAACGACGAAGAACCAAAATCTTCAATCAACAAGAAAAAAAGAGTCTTGAAGGCATCGAAACTAAAATCAATTGAATTGAAACCAAGGCAACAGTTACCATCGTTATCCGAAGTCAAGTTGGATATGGATACGTCAACTCCAAGCAAGAAATTGAATCCATTAGTGTTCAGCAACAATAACAACAGCAGCAGCGGCAATAATGGCGTCAATAGATTTGTTGATTCGCTTGTTACACCAGTGAAAACTGATTCTTTAGGTAGTAACAAGAAGAGTAATTTGTTGAGCAGCAGAAATAGCTTCCACAACTTGAACGAGTTATCGAGTCCTTCAAAAATTTTATCCACCCCTAACTCTATGGGTGCTGCTAATACTTTATTGCAGTTAGCATTTAACAATTGATGAAATTTCTTTTTGGTTCTTGATTTTCTATCTTCCATCTCTACTTCTTTCTGTTTAATGGTTTTTTTTTTTTTGATTTGACTTTGATCCCTTTTTTTTCTCTTTCATTCTTGTACGCTACTTACCACTTTTTACACTTTACATTAATATTTTTATTCATCAATCTCATGTACTTATTATCATCAATTTTTCTTTTATTTACTCCTTCTGATTTTGTTCATTCCATTCATGTGTTCTCCTCCATTATTTTAACTTTGATTATTGAAATTAATTAATCCAATGCTTTAAATCTATAAAACGAATTTAATTAATAGTTAACGCCATCATCCGAATACCAAAAACTACTCTTCCTTTTTCTCCTTATCACCAAACTTTCTGGAGAGCAAACTTTCAACATTTTTCCAAAACGATTCTATTAAAATTCCTAGAAATACAACCATCAACCCTATCCACTGTTTGAAGTTCAACCGATGGTCAAATAACAAAACACTCAACAACATAGACAACATCTTTCTAGTGACATTTATGGTGATCAATATCAAGCTGTCAAATTTCTCCAAGGTGAAGTAGATGAAAATTTGTCCAATTCCGCCGCATATACCAAACATTGTGATGTTTCTCAATGATGATGGATTGTTAAGGATCCTGGAAACGGTGGAACTAAGATCGCCTGACAATGACAACATGGTCAAAGAGTTGATAAAATTCAAGAAATTCAAGCCTGACATGAGATGAGATCCAGTCAATTTTTCATCGCCTTTAGATGATTTGAAGAATTGGTCCTGTGTAGCATTTGTTAACCCATCCAAAAACATAGACACTATCAAATAGCCCAATCCCAACATCAACTTTCCATCGTTGCTCGACTCTTTACTGGAAGGAGGTCCAATTTGAAAGATGGTGAAAATAAAGACTCCCGCTGTGATCAACACTGACACCACATATTTGTACAAGGGGAATTTCTTCGAATATATCAGATATTGAACCATCATCGCAGGGATCAACTTACACGACTTTGAAAGCAAGTAGACCAAGTAATTAACATGGTTCAAAGACCGGTAGCTAAGTGATGTTGCAATGCTCTGAGTTAAAGATATTAACAAGAGATATTTCAAGTTTTTGAGCTTTATCTGTTTTTGCGAATCGAGGAATATTGATGTTGGAGATTGATGTGTGTTCAACACCAAATAAATAGATCCAATAAAGCACGCAATAAACGATTGAATCAGATTGATCAACAAGGGGGACTCCTTGGTTTTTGAGGTTGAGATGCTTTCCTGTAATATTGACCACGTTAGAAATGATCCATAAATTCCAACTGTACATATGACCAACGATATTAAACTAGATTTCTCCTTTGTCCCTGACGTTTTCGCTGAGCCTTCACTCATGACTTTTGATGGTTTTTCAGTCATTGTTGAATGTTTGTTACACATATTGCTCTCTCTCCGCCATATATATTCCCTGCAAACCTGCTTTTTTGATCTCAAAGTATCATATTTGATGATGTGGTGGGTTCTTGTTGTGAAAAATGCATCGCCAGATTGTGTACACTACTGTTTGAAGTACCAAGAAGATGAAAAATTCAAAGAAACCCATATCAAGGTGATGATGGAGTGAGTATAGAGAATCCAAGTGTGAAAAGATGGTGAGTTGTATCAAATGGAAGTAGCTTTGAAATAGTTGTTGTGTTACTAATATTTACATGGTGATGTAATAGGTTCTTCCGATTATCATAGGCATAGGAGTGACGGTTGCTGCATTAACCATAAAATCATCGATATCGGCATATTCGAAGTTCTTGAAGCTTACACCAACCATGATTCTCACGCTAAATGGTATATCAACAGAAGATATCAAATCCCATTTTCGAAATCATCTGAGCCCTGAATCCAACGAGCTACGGTTGAAGTTTGCCAAATACCAAGGTGGATTTTTCAGCCGGATGAATGAAAGCGAACTGTTGATGATTTTAGGCATTGATGATGCGGAAATCATGTCGTTGGATGAAAACATGTTGAAGAAGAAACACAGAAAGTGTATGTTGATCAACCACCCTGATAAGGGTGGTTCGCCGTTTATAGCTATGAAGATCAATCAGGCTAAGGAGGTTTTGGAGAAGAGTTACATGTTTAAGAAGTAAATGACAATCTATTCTTTCTGAAAGGAGAAAAAAACACAAAAGGAAAATGAGTGAATGCTTTTATGTGGTGCTTTCACGGTCTTCGAAGAACAATGGTTTCTGGGTGACGGTAAGGAGGAATCAATTCGTATATCGAACCTCGCCTGGCAAAAAGAGCAAAACAAATTGTAAGCCTTGTCAAACACTGCCAACTGAATCAAGTATTTGCTCTTGTTCATCCCAAGTTTGAGACAGTGAGTCTGATTCTCTTCCTTCTCTAATATGTATATCTATATCCCGATCTCTGTTCTATAATTTTAATTTGATACTAAACTCTAGATCCATTTTTGAGCGAAGCTGGGGGTGGCGGAAGCAAACATTCCTTCCTGTTCCCAGCAACAGAGCTGTTACCTATGAACTGCCCATCACTGCTGATTGCACTGACCACTCTTCTTCTTCTGTTGCTATTTATCGAGCCTGTCGACGACGTGTTTCTCTTCATCACTTCGATTGGTAGGTCGTTCCAGCCTTCCATCACACCTCCGTTTTGGTAGGATTTCGACAGTGATCTTATATTTTGGGTTTCCAAAGAGGAATGAGCCGGTGGTGATGGCGTGGATGATTCTGCTCTCAAAGCTGCAGCTGCTGCGGGAAGTGGTGTGGCTCCTGGCATGTTCTCTTTCTTATGGTGGTGTTGGCTCGAGGTGTTGGTAGCTCTATAATGCCAGTGTCTTTGAAATGTCCTTGAAACTCCACGTTGGTTTCTTTAGGGCGAATATGCCTGGTTGAAATTCGAGGAAATTCAAAACTTGTGGTATTTTTCATGTCAAGGATTGTCTCTGGTGAAAAAAAGAAAATTTGGAAATTCAGTTCACTTGGTTTTCCTCGAGATATCCGTTAAATGAGAAAGGTTGTAGAATAGCAGATATGGTGGCTGCTTGCTGGTCTAATATAGACGTTCCAGGCTTCTGGCTTTTACAATCAATGGCTACTGGGCTGTATAGTCTTGTCGCTTGCTTTATGGCAATCTCAATGTGTATACGTTAAAATAGTTGTGTGTGGCACGCAGCAGGTGCTTGCACCACATACTGGAGATGAAGCTGGAGATGTAAACCAGAGGATCAGACCTGAAGCTGTATGTCTCTTGTCTGTGATACCAGATGTGTGCATATTGCTGTACAATACCAACCTGGGAACGTACCCCAAGTCGCTTATTACACCTCGATGCCTGAATCATGGGTGTGCGTAGTGCTATATGCTTATGTTGAGAGATACACATACTGTTCGGGTCGAACTCTCCCAAGCAACAGATCAAACCACCCCGCTCACCTCAGATCTGGAATCTAGTCTCAACTGAACCACCATTTCGCTTTTCACTTTCCACTTCGCTTGATCTTCCACCCACTTTATCTTTGCGTGGGCCTGGCTGCTTGCTGGTTGGGGGAGGAAAGGGATGTTTTTTTAAGGGTGGGTTGGGGGGTAAGAAGACCAAAGAGTACATCACACACAGTGCACATATATCAAGGCGAGAAAAAAAAACTATTGCAGTAAACATTTATAAACTCTTCAGCGTCTTATCAGCTCTGTTTATACTACATATCAACTAAGGTTGAAGGTTAACGTTTGTACTCAATCGCCTCAATAAAAGGAACCCTGCTGCCATTTTAGGCCTCTACATTGCTATAATGGATGGGTTCACTTCCCCTCCCCCACCGGAAAAATGGACCCCCAAATTTTTGCCGATTTTTCAAAATCTCGACATCTCAACTTTTCGTCCCTGGAGACCTGGTCACCTACACGAAGAACAAGATGATGGTTGCTGAGAGACTTCACGACTAATAGGACTTGGAGACTTTACTGGCTCGTACTCTTGCAGTACTCAAATGACTTAAAGACACACAGGAGTCATGGGACTCATAGGACTTGAGGGTCGAAGATGGAGTTTGGCCTCAATTTTGTCTGTACTCATGAAGCTCTTTGCACGGCACTAGTCATGCAGTTCATGAGCTTCCCCCTCTGTGTTGAGGAAGAAGAAGGTGTATAAATTGTGCTCCAGTTCTCCGTACTAGCTTTTCGTAAGGATTTGTAAACTCCAAGCATTTCACACACTGGTTGAAGAAGAAAAAAAAGAAGGCCGGAAAATCAGCCATCTACAATGAATAAAGAGTTTGAATTGCACCAAAACTCGGTGCATCATCTGAAAAATGATGCCGATATCGAAAGGCAGCATGTGGAAGACATTATGGCGGATGGCGGCGAAGAAAAGCCAGATCTCTCAAGGCTGGCCATCTCACACTATTTCAAAACAAGAATCCCATCACTCTTTCAACTACCAGAAAGTGATTTGAGTGCGTTGAATCCGATTCCAGGTTTGAGACAGATGAGTGGTAGAAACTGGAATTTTTACATGTTGGGTTACTTGGCATGGTCAATAGACTCGATGGATTTCTTTTGTGTTTCTGTGTCTGCGTCAAAGATTGCACTATCATTAAATACAGATACAACCTCAATAACTTGGGGGTTGACGTGAGTGATTTTATTTTCAAGGTCAGTTTTTGCTTTAGGCAGGCTATTAACCATTTTTGAGAAACTTTGTTGGGTATACTACAGGCTAGTTCTTATGTTGAGAAGTGTTGGGCTGATCATCTTTGGTTTGATTTCGGATAGGCTTGGAAGGAAAATTCCCTTTATATTGGTGTGTGCAATTTTTGTTGTCTTGGAAATTGGAACAGGATTTGTAAACACGCTTTCACAGTTTCTTGCTGTTAGAGCACTCTTTGGCATTGCCATGGGTGGTATGTGGGGAATTGCACTGGCAACGGCGTTGGAAGATCAACCTGCTCTGCTGAGAAGTATATTGAGTGGATTCTTTCTTCCAGGGTATAGTTTTGGGTACATTTTGGCCACTATTTTCTTCAGAGCATTTGAAGAGACTGCTAAAGGCTGGAGAGCCTTGTTCTGGTTTAGTGCTGGACCACCGGCGTTGTTGATTGTTTGGCGATATTTCCTACCTGAAACAACGCTGTTTCTTGAGGCTCAACAGTATAAAAAGTTGCACAATGAGACAAGCGATGTCAAGATTACTTGGTTGACAGAAGGTAAAGAAGCAATACGGACTCATTGGTTGGTATTGTTATACTTGATATTCTTGATGTGTGGGTTCAACTTCATGTCTCATGGTTCTCAGGATTTGTATCCAACAATGTTGATCAATCAGAAGGACCTATCAAAGGATTTGAGAACGGTTGACAACGTTGTAATTATGCTAGGTGCAATGCTTGGCGGGATAGTGTTTGGCCAATTGACTGAAGTCTGTGGTAGAAGGCTAACGATTTTGATATGCTGTATCATGGCCGGTGCGTTGATATATCCAGCATACTTTTCAAGCAGTCTTGGTGGGTTAATCGGTGGAGGGTTTTTCTTACAATTTGCTATTATGGGTTGCTGGGGTGTTGCACCATTGCATCTAATGGAACTATGCCCAGCATCGTATAGAACTTTCAGCGCAGGATTAGTCTATCAATTGGGGAATCTTGGTTCATCAGCTTCATCAACCATTGAATCAAAACTAGGTGATAAATTTCTGGTAGTTGTGAATGGTATTGAAAAACATGACTATGCCAAAGTGATGCTGATATTCCTTGGCTGTGTGTTTTCGTACATGATCATCATTACAATATTGGGGCCAGAGAGGTTCCATAATGATTTGAAAATTGCAAAGGTTGACAACTTTTGTGATAATGATGACAAAGGTTCTTCATTCAGTGAAGATGAAGAATCAGTGATTATCAATAATGATGCGAAACCTCATTCTGCGCATATAGACTAAGGGTTTTCAAGTTAGCATCAATGAAGCTTTATGTTCACAGTATATAGTCACGAATGAATCTGAGATCATTCAGAAGAAGTGGTAAGTAGTACAATAAAATTTTTCAGGTAAGAGCTCATATAATCTGAAAACTAAGCTGATGTAAACGAACTAATCAAAACTTGTTAATAACAAAACAATGGCATCCCATAAACTTCTTGATGGTCGTCTTTTTATCATCAATAAAAAATTTGTCTGGGAACTTATCAATGATTTGATCAAGCTTAGTTGAAATTTTGAGTTTCTCAGGATCAGACTTTGCTGTTATATAACTCCTCGATTCCCAGTATGGAAAAACATCTTTGACATTGATGGGCTTGAATTCATACGTGAAACTTTCTTTAACACTGTTTACATCAAACATTTTTCTAGCTTCATCGCTATCAAAAACAGATCTCCAATTACCCCGTCTGTATTGTGGAACATCAACGTCAAACGAATAGATATAATCCGAAATTTCCGACCACCCAGTGGTTGATGAGATCTTGTCGCTGATCTGATAGACTTTATCATGATCGTTTTTGAAAATCTCAATACTTTCATCAAACAACTCTACTAGTTCCAGGTCACTGTGCTCTCTATCTAATACTAAGTTGATTGAGTGAGTGGTACTTGGAATCAATTGTGCTTTACTTGGCTTATCAAAGTTCCAAATGAATCCAACCTTACCATTCAGTTTCAAGACTCTGTTCATCTCAGCGAGAGACTTCAAATCCGAAAACCAGTGAAAACCTTGTGCAACGATGATAACATCGAACGTTTTGTCAGCAAACGGTAGACTGTAGGAATCTGCTTCGAAGATTTTTGTAATCTTTGGGAAATTCGACCTTAATGTTTCAATCATGCCTGATGATGGTTCGACTATTGACAAACCACATTTGAAGTTGATGAGATTAGCCGTGAATTTACCGGTTCCAGCGGCTATCTCTAGAATATTGAATTCTTCATTATCATTCACCTCCAACAATTTGTTCAAGAATTCATCGACCAAAACCTTAGGATATGTAGGTCTAACTTTATCATAAAGAGAATGATTAGCATTGAAAGACGAAGTTGAAGTGGTATGAGCCTGCATTTTACTTGATGATCTAATACACTTATTTTACCGTTTGACGCTTCTTTCATCAAGATGAATGAATTCAACCTGTGTAAATCGATCTTCGCTCAGGGTAACCAGATCGGAGAAAAATCAGGGCAAGCCTTTAACTCCGACTCTTACTTTATACTCATCAATCACTTAGATCAGGTAATGACTGTATTGAATTGCAAACAACAGAAGAGGTTAACCATCATTATGAATGACACTAGTTTTGTTCTAACTCTTTAGTACATAACGCTCAAGTTTTTCGCCAAATTTGAAAGTTTCTCCGTTCTCAAATTCTGTCGTTACCATCTTTCGATTAGAAGTTGGGCTTGTTGCAATATGTTTTGATGATCGTGTCTCAAAACTAAGTGGTTGACTTTGCCACATCTGTTCACTCTTCTTTTTCTTATCCGATGCGAAAGAAAAGACTGAATGAGTTATTGCACAGTTGTACGTCACACCAACATCAATTTCTGCGAATCTCGAAAAAGCTCTCAAAGTTCCTGGACGTGCCCATGCCACTTACGTAAAACTACCAAGTATTTTGCATGAAATATACTAGAAATTTCTTGATTGAATAGTAGTAACTGCTCTTTTTGTGCGAAATAGGAAACCAGCTCAACAAGTGTTCTGTCTTTTGTGGGACTAGACACAAAAGAAAGCCGTTTGAAACATCTTAAGTTAGCATCTCCTTATATCACCTGTGCAAATTTTTTCCTTCTTTCTTCTTTGGCAATTGTAAGCCTTGAACAACATTTGAGAAATAAAGCTATTCATATAGCCACTCAGAATCTTATCTGAGATATTTTTCCTCATCACCTTCACTAGTTATCAGCTATTTGAAAGACGCATCTTGACTAGTCCAGCTCTGAGTTTTCAGTGCATAGTAGATTTTCAGATCTTCAAATCAGATATACGGAAGATAAGATCACATATAAACGTTTGTATATACGGTACAGCAAGGTTTGTTTTAAAAAGGGGTTTACAGTAGAGCAGATCATTTTGCTTTGAGCCCTCTCGAAGACTTAATGCAAAAAATACTAAACACGCTCCATTTAGCCAGAAGTAAATTCATTCAGTTGTTTTTAATGACCAAGTAGCTCAGATACGTGAACAGCAAAATTTGAATTGCCTTTGTAGTTCACACATTGGAGGACGCTGGTTCATTCGAATTATCACCTTTCTATAGTAAGCTAGATTGAAGTAGTGCAACGACTTCGGAACTGCATCTTTGCACCATCTAAAAGCAGATTCTGATGCAAATTTGTCATTTTACGAATGAAATGAGTTCAAGTTTGGTTGAAAGTAGACCATCATTTCATATGAATTCAGTCAAAGAGTCAGATATTGATCCATACCATACCGAATTTTTGCTTTCAGATGTTGTCAAGAAATTTCAATGTTCCTTACAAGAGCTGGACGTTCCATTTGGTGAGCTTTTGAAGAACTACAATCCACAGACTTCATCAGAAGTTGAAACATTCATGATATTTCTTTTGTGCAACCATATCCCGGAAGACCAGAAATTGAACTTGGCATATAAATTGAACAATTTTTTGACTCCATTGGAGACAGAATACTCTTGGGGCCAAGCTTCTGAAGCCAAACATATACATCACTTCAAATCAAAGTTATACTGGGCTCTCCAACTTTTTTCAATCCTTCCGATACAGACGGTCAAAGATGAATCCAAGCCAGTGAGCTTGTCTTTGAGCTACTTCATATACCCAGAGTTTCCTTGGTCGGATAAACTACTTCTGGAGGTTGCATCAAGATGCCTCGAAAGCACACAACGATTATCCATCACAGAATATTTGAGACCTTCATTACTAAAATTGAACAAATTGAATAGGTTCAACCCTAAATTATTGAGAAGGAAAGAAAATGTTTTCAAAATATCAAATAATCAGTTGGGATTTTTCAAGACTTCAAGTGTTGAGTTGGACCAGTGGAAATTACAAAATATCAAGCTACTTTCGACTATTAGGTTCATAATAGAGTCCGATGGAGCTTTGGAGGAATACTACAAGATTATAATTCCATTGATTTTAAACTTCCTTGATGACCATGAGTGCTCCGTTAAGTATCATAGCTGTTACATATTGTCCGAGTTGATGAAAGCGTCTACAGGATCACTGGAGAAGGAAAAAATATTCTCGATGTTTTCTCCAATCTTGATAGACTCTCTCAAGCCATGCTTGTTATATCTTCCTCTGATGACACCTCACAAAGAGTCGCTACAATTATTGAAAGTAGCATACCCTCTCCTCATAAGCTTACTAAAAAACGATGGTCAAAGCTCTCAGAATGACTTGAGAAACTTGACTCAAGAGTACATCTTGACCTCAATAGTCAGTATGAGAACTGAATCGTATGAAATTTTGGGCTTGTTGTTGTCTGTTCTTGAAAGGGATATTATATATCAACTAAAGGTGAATATAGTGCCGATTATGTCACTGGTGAATGCCCAACTTTGTTCCATATTGATAGACCCATTCACAACATCCAAAATTCTATCCACCACGTTAAATTGTACAAGGGAAATGCTAAAGTATTGCTGGATGTTGTCCAAGAGTTTTCAGTTTGACTATCTATATGCAATGGGTATGATTGTCAAGCGAATTTCCCAAGGGTACTCAATTGAATCAAAGTTGAAGGCCCAAGTTTCTGACAATTTGAAAATATTAAAGGCTTGCTGGACTTTGGAAAATGGAGAATCTTTTATGCTATCTTGGAACAAACTTTGCGATAAAATCGAGAAACAAAAAATTAAAAGCAAGATAGAAGACGTTTCAGTCTCTGGGAACAAATGGTGGCTTATAGTTTAAATCTAGGTCTCAAACGTCATAATTGATACTTTTATGAGTGATAAGTGCATCTCACTATTATACTGTCACACCAAATATAGCCAATCAATATATTTCTATAAATATATACAAGTATCTCATTTTCATCCTCTCTCCAAAAATATATTAATTTTTTTTAATTCTGTGTACTCTGCAAGTTCTCAACAACCTTGATATTAACATCCAAGTATCTATTCAAACAGTTGTGGAAACATGATTCTTCATTACCGACCAATTGCCCACTAGTGATTGGACCTGTAACACATTTCTTGAAGCACATATCTGTGAAATTATGAATTGATTGTTGGACTTTGAGCTTAGCATTTTCAGCGGTTATGAATTGGTTCAACTCTTGCTTTGAAGAGTCATCCAACTTCAAGAGTTGTTCTTGGTTCAATTGAAAGGTTTCTGACATTATGAGTTCGCTTGTATCTTCAGATGTTTTGATGCAAAGGTGCCTTTGAATAATACAACCTACTCCTTTTATCATGGTTTTCCAGTAAGTTTTTTTTTCTAAATTGACAGTCACCTTCCTTTTTAACGGGTCAATAAAATACATCCAAAACAGGAATTTCCATATTAGGAATTCAAAAGAGCCATATTATTATATTGGTATAAACATACCTCCTACTCATTCTAATTCCACTAGTGAAGATAAGCTAAAGTCAAACTAGTATCAGCGATAGACACTATTTAATCATAAAATGGAAGCAGGTGGTTCAAATCAGAGTGAGGTGACTAGTAATTTGGAGTTGGACGAGCGATCTATCTTGAAAGAAGAAACATATCGCCGTAAGTTGCAAGAGAATATACTATTGAAGCAAAACTTCATCAAGACCGGAAGGGCCAAATTTAAAGAATTCAAAAATGGAATACCACTGGATGGCTACAATAAGCATGATGAAGTAACAATGCTAAAAGTGGAGTCATTAGCATTGTATGAGGTACTAAAATCCTTTCCATTCAAACCTGAAAGAGGTGATTTGATAGGGATATCACTTGCTGATTCGGACTTAAATCTTCAGGTTGCGGGTATAGACAAGGAAATCAAGAGGCTATCCAAAATCAAAACCACAGCAAAAGACAAATTACAGTTTTCACAATCGTTGCTTCAGGACATCAAGTCTTTGAATTTGAAGCTCACGGAGAGAAAGCATAAGGAAAGCCTTAGATCTCAACTCTTATCGACAGACCAGAAGCTTGAAATCGAGCTGTTATTGGATCAAAAGTTGAAGCTGATCAGAAGGCGCGAAGAACTTCTCATCAACTATTTTAAGGTAGTTGCATACAAGTATTTGGTGGAGAACAGTTTCGATTATCATTCGCTTATAAAAAACAAAGATTTCAGTGATGAAACATCAATGAAAAAGCATAAGGAAATGGAGAAACAGAAAGTGTTTGAATTGATGGAGAACCTTTTGAACGCAATGGTTGATAGTCTTGATTTACCGGATGACTTGGATGAGTCATTATCAAAGAGAACCCAATTTTCAAAAGGTGAGGATTCAATACCAATCGGATTCATTGAAGTCAAAGACAGAAACGATGCTATACTCAAAAAACTTTTGAGTGGTGGCTTGATCATTCAAAAGGATAACTTGAGGTATATTAAGTTAAGGAAATTTGGGGTGGAATTTAAAGCTTCAGATAAAGGGGTCTCATAGATATTTGAATAACGATAAACAGAAATGTTGATTGAGTACTATTGATGTTTGTGAATTATGCTAGTCTTATGAGATAATTTGAGACCTGTATATACATGTTTGCTGTATAGCTGACCAGAACAAGACAGCTTTTTTCTTTATTGTTGCATCAAAGACCATTATCACCGTACGTCTATCTTTTGAAGAGTGTGAATTGTTGAAGTTTTCTGCGTCAATGATGGTTATTTGACTCAATTAAGAAGATTGTATTTGAGAAGCGATGAGAAAATAATGAAGGCTAGCTTTGGGTTCAGTTTCAATCAATAATACCAGGGTGAAAGTTATCTTCTTGTATAATTTAGGTTATATCATCATTTAATACTGATTTATCAAAAAAGAACCTTTCACCCTCCCAAATAAAAGTTGGACCGTTACATTAAAGAACAAATTACATCAAAAGAAAAAAAGTTGAAGGTCTTGAAACAAGACTTCAAATCACTCTGAGCCTCAACTTAGCCCCTATCTTCAGTTTAGTATTCATCTGTGCATATAATGTACTAGCTTGGGCTCTAATAACTGTCCTATCAATATCCTTTTGACCCACAATTTTGGTTGTTTCTTTTTCGGCAATCAACAATTTTTCTTCAAACAGTGGAGAAAGTCTTTCAACCTCTTTCTTCAAATCCCTAACTGTGAGAAAATGATCTTTTATTGAAGAATCTATATGAGATAATAACATCTCTACATTCTCTGGATCAGTCGATAAGTCATTAAAATTCAATTTAAACTTGATTATCATCAACTTGGAGCTCAACAGGTCAATAAGGTTGATATATTTTTGAGTGTTAGTCCTAATCTTTTTCTGTAAATTCAAGTTCTGGATATCCAATGGTTTATACTTGAGCAAAACTGAGTTTTTGTCGAATGATTTCAATTGAGCTAGTAGGGACTGGATTTTTTTCAAATCTTCAAACTGCTTTGATGCCAGTTCTTTGATACTGTCCACTTGGAAATCAAATTTGCTAAGCTCAGTTTTGTAGTTGTCCCAGCCTATTGTTTTACTTTCCAGCAAATGTTTAATGGTAGCGGCTTCAGCAAGTTTCCAATATGATGGGAACTGTAAGGAAAGTTCTGAATGCTCAATCTCAATTGTATCGTGATCTTTAATGAACAATCCCATATTGGTTATGTTACGCTCAACAATATCTATATTAGCTTGTACAAAGTAATAGATTTCTTCTAGTTTTTTCTCAACCATGTGCGAACTCAAGGTTGGGTATTCAACTTTTCCCAATTTGATATACTCTGGCAATATCATTGGTTCCAGGTTGACTTTATTTCTGTATAGTTCGTCACTTTCAAAAGCCTGGATACCCTGATTTATAGTTTCACCTCTTAGCTCTGTTTGGGTGAATGAAGACACGTGAGGATGTGTTTGTAATTCATGTGAAACCATTGGTGGCCTGAAGTCTGTTTCAACTGACTTGTCAGTTGATTCTTCTTCTTGTGATCTGTCCACTTCTTCCTTTTCCACTTGTTTTTCAGCTCCTCCTTGATTTCCTTTGTTTTCTTGAGAGATGTCATTAACGGTGATTTCTTTCTCTTCTTTCAGGTCCTCGGTAGAAGCATCTTTTTCATATTCAACTCCCTCGTCAACTGCTGTGAGAGCTGTAGCCCCGTCCTCGACCTTTGTATTATTATCAATATTGCCAGAAGCAGGATTTTCAACCATATCAAATGATTCAGAAGAATCGTTACTTTCAGCATTTTCAGAGCTAACACTAACGATGTCTTCTTCATTTAATACTCTTGACTCTCCCTCGGATGCCAAATGCTGGACATCTTGAATGAGAGAATTATCATTGATATCACTAGCATTATCAACGACAATGTCATCCTGCTTTACAATCACATCATTTTTGAAGTCATCCAAAAATTCAGCTTTTTCTATAGCTGGAGAGTTATCCAGTCCATTCACAGATACAGTTGTACTATCAATGTTAGAAATTGCTGGAGAAAGATTGTAACTATCAGAGTCAGACCCATCTGCCTTCAATTCTAAAGGTGATGTAATAGCGTTTTCTTCTTCTTCCTCTACTTCTTCTTCTTCCTCTTTCTCTTCTTCTTCTTCTTCTTCTTTTTCTACTTCTTCTTTTTCTTCTTTTTCTACTTTTTCTACTTTTTCTTCTTCTTCTGCTTCATCAGAGGTAGAATAGTTGTTATCAATATCCTCTGCAGAGTCATCTAAAGAGTCATCCGAGTCTGAGAGAGCGGTTTGTGGAGTCTTTTCAACCTGGGAATTTTTGAATGGTGATTCCAGACTGGACTTGCCTAATGACCCAAACGGCGATGAAGTTGCGAAAGTGTTTTGATTAATCGATTGAAACACAGGTTTGCTTTCTGCAGCTGAGTCAAAAGTACCGAACAATGATTTATTTTCTGCATTTTTACTCATTGTTGAAAATGCATTTGAAGTACCTTGTGAACCAAAAGCAGTGGAACCAAATGTTGAAGAAGGCATGGTTGTAGTGGACCCAAAGGTACTTCTGGGAACCGTTGTTGATCCAAAAGAACCAAAAGTGGAAGCAGTTCCAGCATTTGTATTTCCAAATCCTGTCGAGCCAAACAGGCTTGAACCAAAACCCGAAGAGCCGAACGCATTATTTGAATCTCCCATTGCCTTATTGGCTGAAAATCCAGCTAATGGATTCGCATCGCTCTTGAATCCAGATCCTGAGATTTTGTTGTCCTTCGGTGTAGCATCAAAGGCCGATCCGAATGCAGAAGTTGTTTTTTTGAACGGATCATCTTGCGTGAGCAGAGAAAACGGAGACTTAGCTGATGATGAGGAGCTAAACGGCGAGTTGCTGATTTTGGTGAACGATGACTGGCCAAATGTGGAACCCCCAAACGTGGAAGAACCGAAAGTATTATTAGGCACCATGCCTGATGAACCAAAAACTGGTTTTGATTCCTCTTTTTTATTGGTTCCAAATGCTGATCCAGACGTAGAGCCAAAAGGATTCAGTGTACTTTCTGCTCCAAATGAGGATGACTTGCTGGCTCCAAATGCGTTTGCAGATGTTGATGATCCAAACGGATTTGAGGCTGTCGATGCACCAAAAGGATTGACTTTTGCAGCGGATGATCCTCCAAATAATGAACCGGCAGGTTTCAAGCCAGTATCATCAGAAGATCCTAACCCAAGATCTCCTAGATCAAACGCATTACTCTGAGCTGGTTTCAATGGTTTATCTTCAGCCGATTTGTTGGATAAAGCCAACAGGTAGTTAGTTTTCAATACATTTCTGGCTTTATCCAAAGAGACTGAATCCTGTTTGATACCCACTGTTTCAAAAACATTCCAAAATACCATTTGGCCTTCCTGAGTGAGAACGACTATTCTTGGTAATGGTGAACATGAATCTACACCTGAACAAGGTTCGAAAACCTCATTAGTATTGGATAAATCCAAGGCGAATCCCATGGGTATAGCATCAACGTATGTGTCTTCGTTTAATGGTAACTGAGCACGATCGGTATCGTTCAGCTGTCCCAACACTTCAGAGCTAGTTATTGTGGAAATCTCAGTTGAAGTTGCAGATGACAAGAACATCAACATTGGATATTTTTCAGACCAGTTGTAAAGCGGTAGTTTGTAATAAGTTGATTTTCTCGCGATTTCGCTGTATGATGGAACTATTTCGTCAACTTTTGAAATTTCACCATTTCTTTTAATCAAATACTGTTCAACCTCAGGATTATCTTCATCAAATACTTTTGACTCTTTGAAAAAAGTAAAGAAAGAATCATTTTCCAACCATGTAACATCAATAGGTTGTAATTCGCCTGACAATTCTGTTGGATATACTAACGAATCAATCAAAACACCATTTTGTGAGATTATACTTATTTCGCTGTTTTTAGATATGACCAACTCTTTGCCATTGGGCGACCAATCGAAGGATAAAATTTCGCTGGATATCTCGTCAAGCGAAGATAAATCCGAGACAAACAATCTACCTTCCACATCTGATACAGCTATTACTGATCCTAATGTTGGACATGGTTTAACAACGTCAATTGGGGATTCAAAAGATAAAAGTTTTTCAGGAGTTGGCGATGATAAATCAGGTATGATAAAAAGAGTGTTCTCAGTAGTTATGAGTAACTTTGTATAATCACTGGTGAAGACCAAACTTGTGATGCTCTCAAACTGCAATTTTGCTCCCTCGTCAACTTCATCAATGTCGACTATTTCATTTGCACTTTGCTCCTCGTTGTCTTCTATGGACTTGAAAAACTTGTTCAAGTTTTCAATCTTGTTGATGTACAATTCTGAAGGCCCAGCAGCAGCAAACCATCCGTTGATATTATCCCATGCTAGCAAATTATAAGTTGCCTGAGAAATGGATTCATTTTCAAAGGGGGAAACTGTTTGTATGGTCTTGATGAGCCTAAAACCAAACTCCTGTTAACAATAAAAAGAAAAAGTTGCAGAGACTGTTAGTATTCAAAACCTAACCCGGTATGTTCAGAAAAAAAACACTCACATCAGACAATCTGGTTTCTAAATCCATTTTCTTCGTATGATAGCTCACTTGAATCGTTCGTTGCAGCAATATCTATGCTCTATATTGATCAACTTTATAACTGGACTTTTAAATCAAATTTGTTTACAGTAAAAAATAGGTAGTGCATAAGAACCAGATTTATCCAAAATGGTAGTTAACACACTACCTTCGTCGTCTCTAAGTGGAACTGCTTATATTGACATATATCATTCAATTGGTTAAAGGTTGGATACCAAAGAAAAGTACAAAAGGGAGCAGAAGCGTAATGAAATGCACAGAAGGAGATTAAGGTACAGAAGTAAATATAATAAAAGATGAAAAACATTGAAAAAGAAAAAAAAAAATACAAAGCATGTAAATAAACCCCCTAGAATATATATATACTTATATTCGAAACCAAAAAACTTAAACATAACGCAATAAGAGCATTCCCACAATCTTGATTTTACTCTTTCTCTTTATTTCAATCTTGTGATCAAGTAAAAGAATATGGGTATCTTACATAATGATTGACTCGTGTTCAACGTTAGCTGAGATGGTCTTGTGAGGCAAAACCTTACCACCATTGACGTAAACTTCATCCTTGACTTCGACATCTTCACCTAAAACGGTTGAGCCATCTAATCTTGCCCAAGCACCAACCTTTGAGTTCCAACCAACAATGGTTGACTTGACCAAAGCGTGGTCCTTGATTGTGGAGTTCTTCAAGATGACTGATCTTTGTAATCTGACACCATCACCAATGACAACGTTTGGACCAATGACGACATTTGGACCAATCTTACAGTCCTTACCAATCTTGGCAGTTGGGTCGATCAAGACGTTTCCGACGATGTAAGGTCCTGTGGCCAAGCTTGATGGGTTCTTCTTGGCGACAGAGGTCAAGTATAAGCAGGTACCAGCCAAGAAATCCTTTGGTTGACCAACATCCATCCAGAAGCCTTCCAAGTCAAATGAGTACAAGGAGTTCTTCTCAACCAATTGTGGGAAAGTTTCCTTTTCAATTGAGGTTGGCTTTAACTCAATCAAGTCGATGACTTCTGGGTTCAAGATGTACAAACCGGCGTTGATTCTGTTACCAACAAACTCAACAGGCTTCTCAACAAATCTGTCAATCAAGTTTGGAGTGTCTCTGTCGTGGACAATGACACCGTACTTCGATGGCTCGTCAACCTTGGTGGCAACGATGGTACCAGCACCACCGTGGGCCTTGTGGAAATCAGCCAATTCAGCAAATGGATAGTCACAGATGACGTCCGAGTTCAATACAAAGAATGGAGAGTTGTCCTTCTTCAAAACAGCCTCAGCCAACTTCAATGGACCAGCTGTGCCCAAAGGCTCAGTTTCAACCGAAAATGTGATCGAGACACCGTACTCTTCTTCGTACTGCTTCAAAGTCGAAACCATGACTTCTGGTCTGTAGTTGACGGCCAAGACAATGTCGGTGACACCAGCGTTGGCCAAAGCCTCGATCTGGTGCAAGATCATTGGTCTGTTGGCAAATTCAACCAACGGCTTTGGAACTGATAAAGTTAATGGTCTCAAACGAGTACCGTAACCACCGACTAAAATTAAACCTTTCATTGTGCTTATCTGCTGTTGACTATATTGAACGAGAGTGAATCTAAAAAAATACCTAGAAAAAGGGTCAAGGAATTAAAAAGAGGTGAAACTCAACTTTCCAAACTAAGAACAGCGTATGTTTTATTATTTATACTTCGTCCAACAGACTGGTTTTTGCACTTTTTTTTTTTCTTTTTCCATTCCATTTTCCTGCCCTTTCTTGGGGCCCAAACTTGCCCTTGCCCTTACGACCACCAGATCTTAACGCGTTAACGCGTGCGGGCTTTTGTGCTGAGAATGAAAAATTGCCAACAGAATTTCATATCTGAAGCGATGCTGCTGGACAATATAGTTCCTTTGGAACTGAAATCTCCGAGCAGATGGTGACAAACGGTGAAGGGAGTCCTTAGGGATATTTTGTTTGGGCTTTCGGCTGGAAACCATGGCGAAAATCATCACTTTTTTCATTTCAGGTACCAGGGCACGAAAAATGGCAAGGACTCAAAATGTCGTGCGCTGACCAAAATAGTGGTTACCATGGTAACTCGAGGATTAATGCATGTTGTTGCGGTTGTTTTTCCGGACGGTGAAAAATTGGGTGAAGATAACGAAGAGGCAGCGGCAGCGGTGAGAAGGATGAAGGAGAGGAGGAGAGGAGGGTTTGCATTGGGATGGGTGGGTTGCTGGCACCTGGATGGGTCGAGGTTGGCACCTGGGTCGGCGGTTCCACTGGATGGGCCTCTGAGGATTGTCACAGCACAACACAACGCAGATCCACTTGCTGAATTAATTACATTGGAGTGGTGGATTGGGGGACTTATTTAAAGGTAATAAAAATACCAGCTCGTCGATAGGTGTGTGTGTGTGTAAAAGACCACACAACATTTGAAGTGACTTGTGTGTTTCACGGCAGGCTCTAGAGAAAGAAAGAAAGAGAAAATGCAGCAGCCCAATGGGTCAAAAACTGAGTTTAGAGCTTCGCGAATCTGAAGAGTAGATTTCCAACGGGGGAAAGTTGCATTGAGATTTTCAGAGTTGGCAAGCAAAAAGTGCCTGAGTGTACATCTCTCCCTCCCTCTCTCGCTCTCGACCAAACAAACAATCCTAGCTAGATGTTGCAACCACTGGCCACTAAGCTACCTCGATTTTGCGCATGGTTGAAACACCTTCACAAAGAAAACGTTGGCTACTAAACATTGTGGAGTACAACAGTACGACCAACCACGCACCAGTAAGAGAGCTTTTTGGGCTGAAGACACGTTCTTACTGGCTAGCAGAATAAGAGCTGTCAATTGGTTCACCTTCTGTAGCCCCACTGGTAATTAGTTAGTTCTGAAGAATCGAAAACAATTTATTACAGTGCTCCTCTCTTTTTTTTTTTCGGCCGCTCTTCATGATTGGCATCGCCTGAGGGATACCTCTGTTCTTTGGTCTCATCTGTTATCCGTGAAGATATCGACCTCTGGGGAGAAAAAAAAAAGAAATGAAAAAAAACCAAAGAGTACTTTCAATAGGTGGTGGGTTGGTCGCTCGCAACTGGACGGTCTAGCCTACTGGGTGCATTGATGAGCACTATCGTATACGAGATGGGAAGAACTCAATGTGGATGACGAGAGATAATTACATATTGAATAGTGAGATATCCAAGAAGAGAAAAAACATTACAATTCAAGAAATATATTTAATAATGTAATACAACTTCACAATTTCTTTCTTTTTTTACATTCTTTTTTTTGTCTTTCCAGCCTGTTTTTCAACTTTTGTTCAACTCAGCAATGAAGTCAAAAGTATTTCCAGAAGCCACCGAACTTGGGTTGGACCTATGGCTCAGTGTGTTGGATCCCCTCTTTGATACTTTGCTTGACTTGTTACCAGCCAACGATGTCGTGTCGACCCATGAATTTCCAACGTAGGGTTTGTAATACTTGACTTCATTTTTGATAATGCTGTTCTTGTCCTTCGTAAGCCTGACAACATCTTCGAACCTTGTTTTCAAAAAATGAGAGACTTCTTCAGAGTTGAACCTTTCGGCATTGGGGTTTGAGTAGGCTATTGTTGGTTCCGGCGTTAATGATTTATTTTCGTTTTGGGGTGTTCCAGTAGCCAATGGCTTGGCTGAGTCTAATGTTGATGGTTTGATCTTATTACTACTGCTGCTACTTATGGAAGCCGAATTTGATGGTGATGATGATGCTGATGCTGATGACGATGATGATGATAGTACAGATGAAGAAGCTGGGCTAGCCTTGGCAACGATCGAAGACCATGAAGGTTTTGATGGAGCAGATGCGGCAGGTTGTCTTGCTGAAGATGGTTTGATCGTGGACTGCTTCTTGGTCGAAGAAGTCAATGTGGGCTTCGATTTGACTGAGGTCATGATTGATATCCAAATTCTGGTTTTTGCAATACTGAATCTGTTCTAAAAGCTGGTAGATTCAAATGTAAAATGACTAGGTTTTATTTTTTTTTTCGATCTTTCTCTCTCTATATATGTATGTTCTTCTTTGCAAACTACCAAAATTGAAACTTCAAAAATCTCTATGGATCCAAATGTCAATTTCCTTTCCCTTAATGCAAAAAGATATAAGAATATCGGTACTCCTCCGCTGTTCGAGTTGACTTATAACTTGACTTTGGTTTGATGAATAACTCTGATCTTGATGATTCGACCGATTTTTTTTTCCTCTTCGGTAATTTATTGAAACACGACCTTTTATTGGCTTCATAAACGAGAGTGTACGGTATAATGATGAGACGAGCACACAAGACAAGTTTGCAACAACCATACAAAAGAATCGAAGGTATATACAGCATCCAGTACTGCGGTTTCTCTTTTGTAACAGGGGTATATTTGTATCATCAAAATAAAGAGGTTTCAAGAAGAAAAAAATCAAGCAAAAAATTGGAGATTTGTTGTTTACAAAAAAAAACATATATATATATATATACAAGAAACAACACACATCAGGCTCGAAACCGATTTCAGCCCAGAAAAGCATTATATCTGAATCTGATCAATCCATCAGTATCCCAAATAGGCCTACTGCTACAAGCTGCTGAAGTTGCGGGAAAGAAAAGACAAGTTCTTCAGAAACCGATTGTTTCCCACCGATATTGAAAAGCACATACAATAAAACACTAAGCGCCATCAGGTCCAACAATACTACGCGTAAATACAGGGCAGCATGTCTTCTGCTTTAATAAATTTCACCGAGAAAGAGAACAGTGTGTTGAGAAATGGACCAAAAACACCTTTGAAGGAGAAGAGAAGCAAGCAGAATGGTTTCAACAGCAACATAATGACCACACCACCTCTTGAACAACCGTTCAAGACTTCGCTAGGCGCCAGGAGGGAGAAAAGAGTTCCGTTGGGCGGTAAGGATATCAATCAGAGCTTGAACGATCAAGTTGGCAAGCTGAAGAAAGTGTTTGTGCAGAAAGATTCATCAACGCCTCAGAAGCAGAAAACCAGCCAACACTTGATAACTTCATCATCTCAAAGAAGAAGATATAAATCAAATACACCGATCAAGAATTTGCAAACCAAAAAGCAGAACGTGGTCAAAGACTTGATAGAGACAAGTAAAAACGATGACCTGATCGATAACAGATTAAACAAGGAACGTGAATTGAGATTGGAGGAATTTTTTAAGCGCCAGCAAAAGCTTGAAGACGATTTAGAAGTTGAGTTCATACCTGAACAAGAGCCGCTGTTGAAAGACCCCCCTGAGGATATATTTTCTTTTGATGCAATCGACTTGCATAGTATTTATGAGAAACCGTTTCACGTTCCCGTGTACAAAGAGGATGAGAGTGATGAAGAAATTGCTGCTTTGAACACATTTGATATAGCCAAGAATGCTGGTGATTTACGTAAATTTTTAGAAGTTGAATTTGATGATGAGGAAGATGATCTTCCAGAATTCGATATCCATCCAGCCAAAACAAAAACGCCGCTTACATTGGTAAAAAAGATGCAAAAAATGGATGTTAGGTCTCCGTTCATGAACACAGGAAATAGATTTATGAGTAGTACAATATCTTCAAGAGGTAACACGGCTCTGGATGTGAAGGAAAAACTGGGGACTTTTGCCGAAAAATTGATGGATGCAAGGAAGGATGATGACAACTTGCCAGAATTTGATAATTTGGGCGATTCTGAACAACTTCTCAAACTTGGTAAAATTGATGATGATGACTTCTCACTCTTGTTCCATAGTCCTCTTTGTTGATCTACAAAGGCATCATTTCTACAAACTTCAATTCTCATGTACAATATTTTCTCATCTAACGTCAAATCATTTTTTATTATTCCTTCCCAGCTCTACTATCCAAACTTAGTTGATATATAAATAAAACCATTAAAACACAACTAATCCTCTTTTTACCCAAGACCACTTCCAACAAGCATAAATCAAAAATAAGCACAATACAAAACATCCAGAAATGAATCCAAATACTGATGTTAAGCAGTTGAACAGTTTGACATCGCTGCTGATATGGGCCATACAATTTTTATCAAACTCTAAACCATAAAGCAACCCGAAGGAGACTGAGCCAATTGCTGGTGCCAACATGAATAAACCCCATGTACTACCAAAAATATCAACACCCCAAACGTTTGCCAAAATCGTAGGGTACAAAGTGAAAACACCGCCGTATGACATGCCAAGTAATGCAGAAATGTAATCAAAAGTGTGCATCAAGTCAAAAGTGATGATCAAACACCCAGCTAATCCGGATAAGATGACCAGCAGTAATAAATGAACTCTGCAAAGTGGATACTTTCTGTTTGGAGAGGATAAGTAGTCAGATGCGACACCAATTAGTAACCTGGAAAGGGTTGAAGCTGTTGCGTGGATTGAAACTTGTTTTGATATTTCCTTTGATGATGATGAGAAAGTCACAATCGAGATCATCGATCCCATGTTGGTGATTACCATCTCTAAAGGCCCAACACATAGAAACAATGAGATTAGCAAAAAATGCATCGATCTGTCGTGAAGAAAATTCCTGAACAGTAACTTCTCATCTTTCGGAGCATTATCAGCTTCTGCTGATGGTGTTGGTAACAATGGTGCTGACTCATCATCTGGTTGCCTCAAACTGGTTATTGAACCATTCCTCGAAACGTTCTCAAAGATTACATCCTTCTCAATAGTAACAATCGAAGAGGCAATCCAGTTGAAAATACACAATATGAAATACATCCAACTGAAAAATGTAAAAGTCTTATAGATATCTAAGTCTCCACTGCTCTGAAAATAATCCAACCTGATCAACTGCGATATGATCAAGGAGCTCAAACCGTAGCATGTGACCGGGCCACTGATGCTTATTCCTTTATAATTTGGATATATCTTAGCACACGTTAGCAATGAGCAGAAATATAAGGACGATGTGGCACACCCAATCATCATGAATGCAAAACACATATACCAATAACTGAGATTCTCTGCATAAGTCATTGCAGCAAGATGATAACCAGGGCAAAACAAAAATAATGACACAACCGCCAATAATACAGGGCCATGTAAATCAGCCAACCTACCCAAGAGTGGTAAGGGCAGATACATCCCAATCGCTATAAACGAACCTATCAAGTTGATTATGAACTGTGAGTATTCTAAGTCATTCACGAAATATGGTGTAAATATTGATATTATCAAAACAGAAGCTGTCAATAGACATGTGGAAAGGGAAGTTATAAATGCTATGCTCTTCAAAGATGATATTGAAAATTTACTAGTCAAAAACAAACGAATGTGATGAGTAAGGGCTTTTTCCACTGTTGACACTGTCATCCTCCTTTTTTAAGTACCTTTGAAAGCAAAGATATATATAAGCTATTCAACTCTTGGTGGTAAACTTCGATCTCTTAGCTTTTGTTCCTGTCGACAGAATCTTCTTGATATTGTTCCGCACTTTTGTGACTCTTTCAATTTTGAAGTTACCCGGATTTTTGTTGAAACCAGCACAAATTGCAACAGAACCATCTTCTGTTGATTCTTGTCCAATGTATATCGATATCGACTGTAGATAAAGATTAAGATGCTGAAACGTCAAGAAATCATCATTTTCCAAATGTCTTCTTGCAGTGGAAACTTCTACTTGTCAGAAAACAATAGGGGTAATAGAGCATATTCAGCACTGTGTTTGAGGAATGGACCTGAAAAACGCTTTTGTCTAGCTATGATCAATATCCCACATATGCTTTGATAGGCTAATAGTAAAATAAAATTAACCAGCTAGTTTCCTTTTGATTTACAGTTTTGAGATTTTCGACCGTAGATAATTCCAATTATTTCCAAGAGGACACTTGGGGGATTATGGGAGTGACTCTTTCTTCGAATAACTGGTAGTAACAGATTTTTGTAGCCTTTCAGACAGTATTGGGCTTGACTGAGACTACTTTCATTTGCATGTTTATTTGAATACTTCTGCAGGTGGTGATTAGTGGCCATTGACCTATAAAAGAGTATTTTGAAACTCTTAATGAAAATATGGGAAAAAAAACAATTTGGGGAGCTTGATCCCATTGATTACTCTATGTTTTTTTTTTCTACCCGTAACCTAATAAGCTTTCTAATAAAATGATCAATATATCTACTCATTATTCCTATCAAGTTCAAGAAGTGGCCTGTGGTCAACCACCTGCTTCGTTCCTCTCATGATTTTGGTTATGAGGCCACCATAATTCCTGGGTGATTTGGACATTTCAATGTGTTCGCTATTGCCTTTGACATTCTTCAGAAACTCAAGCTCAGCACAGGTCTTTTTACTTGGATAATCCAGATACGCTGCATTTTTAAACTCCCAATAGAAGTTTTGTCCCTTTTACCTTTGGACCAGTTGTACTTTAAGGCTATTCTGTTATTCGCTCGTGCCATTGGCGATAAAACTTGGAGTCTCTGAGCACGGTGCTATTAATTTGAAATACTGTTGTTTCATATGAGCAGTATACCTGTTTACCAAGACTGAACTTTAGCAGATATGAATCATACGGCGCTGGTATCCCCTTCTGAATAATTCATAATAATTCATAGTAAGAGAAGTCACCACCCACCCACCCACTTAACAATCGTATTCTTCAATTGCTTCTAATTCTTTATTACCGAACAAATTAGTCGACTCAGAACTCACCACTACCAATCAGCAGGATGGTGAGTACTCAATTGCAACTATAGGGGTATGTTGGACACTTTTTTGGTGCAACAAAATCTAGCCTGCAAGCAGCAAAACGTCCCAAACTTGCGGCCAAAACGGTAGACCAGATCACCTATTGGTATTTCCTAGGCAAACATCTCTACTCTTCACTCTCATCTCAACAAATGAACCATTTTGCCCAACAGTCAGATTTGACTTATCATAATATTCAAATTCAGTCGTGCAAACTTTCTCAGTTAAACGCGTCCGCCAGAGTTTTTCGGTTGAAATTTTAGCAAATTCAAGTATAAACAAAATATTGGGAGTTTATAACTTTACAGACTATTCAAGAGATTATTTGAGGTTACTGGCATATAGCACCATTTTACATCTGAGCCATTTTGATCCGTATTTGATACATTTTTAGTGGAGAAGCAAAATGTCCATCGAAGAAGCGCCTGCAGTAGCTCCAGTGGCTGTTTACCCAGATCAACAATCTTACCTGACAAGTTTAAAAAAAGATTCCGTGATATCATCCCCTGGCGAAACAGAACAATCTTCAGCCAGCACTCCAGCCAGCACTCCAGCAACATCAGTTTACTCAGATGATCAGGAGAAGGAGATAGCCGAACCTCCCAAGAAGAAGAAAAGGGCGAGCAACGCTTTGGAGAAGCTTCTTGCAGATTCCGATTGGTATACAACGTCGTTCAGTTCTGGATCCAGAGTCAGAGACTCTTCCGTCAAAAGAGCGATCGAAATGACCAGCCGTCCAGCTGTTGAGCTTACGGCATCTCCCAAACCGAAAGTTCCAAGGGCACCAAGAGTCCATACGCTTTCCAAAAAGGTTTTGATGCGTCAGAAGAGAGAAGAGCTGCAGAGGATCTTGAAAGAGAGAAGGCTGAATGGTGAGATAGTCATGAGCAAACCGAAACCTAAATCTGTTTCGAGCAATGCCTTGAATGAACTTTTGGCAGGAAGAGATTGGTTTAATAGAAACAGTAAGATAGACTCATATACAAGAGTCATAAAACCACAGACCAAACGTTTCATCATTGAAGAAGAAGTGAGGATCAAAAAGAAATCTTCTAAATCAAAATCAGCAACCCCAGATCCAAGAAATAGCAGAGACGCATCTCCATTGAATAAACTAGAGGAATCTAGATTGAAGTCAAGAGGTAAACCAAAAGTTAAAGATGAAAAGAAGAAAAAAGTCATTAGGGCTACCCTGATCAAACCAAAGAGTATCAAACAGGAAAGTAGTACCGTTGAAGAGGACAAAGCTCTTGCCTCAGAAAGCTTGTCAGAAGTCAAGGAAGAGATATCAGAGGAAGAAGAAGAATTTCCTTGGTATATGAATCTATCAGCAAGCAAAAATTTGAATATTGGCGATAGAAAACTATTCATTGATGAAGTTTATCAGATGAAGAACATCGAGACTAATTATGAATTATTAGATGATGAATCACCATTAAAATTGGTCACGGCTGGTGAAATTATTACTCACTTCAAAAAAAATTACTACAACAACGAAAAGTTCCCATATGCATCTGTTTCATTATCAACTCCATTTTCGAATTACAAAGAAGAGTATATATTGATGATTCCAAAAGATGATCAATTAAATCCATTTGAAGAGATTGCCAAAACCATGGAAATGATTGCATCAATGGTTTTGCCAGACAACTTGAGAATTCAAGTCAAGAACGAGGATGAACCATTGAATAGTATCGTTGGTAAATATATAAATGCCTTGTACGACCAAAGGTTCAGCGACTTGTTGGAACAGATAAACAAGTTCAACGAATTGATCGATAAAGCTCGTGAAGACAAGACTATTTTAAGGTATCTTAATAGCGGAGAAAAGAAAACTTTCAATAGAGATATCATTCATGAATTGTTGAACCAGGTTTATACGCGAACCATCACCCCCAATGTTTCAATTTTGAGATCGTATAAAGCATTTTCAAATGAAGTTTATGGGGAATTGCTACCAAGTTTTCTCTCTCAAGTATACGATAGGGTCCATCTTGACAAGTCTCATTGTTTCATAGATTTAGGTTCTGGTGTAGGAAACTGCGTTATTCAAGCTGCATTAGAGTATGGATGTGAGTCTTATGGATGTGAAATCATGCCGAATGCATCAAAATTATCTGAGATACAAAATCAAGAATTTTTGAAGAGATGCAAGATTTTCGGATTGGCTCATGGTGATGTTAAGCACTTTTTGAATCAGTCTTTTGAAAATAACGAGGAAGTTCGTAAAGTTGTTGAGAGGTGCCAAGTCATCTTGGTCAACAACTATCTATTTGATGCCGACTTGAATGCAAAAGTTGCAACTTTATTCAAAGGATTGCAAGTAGGAACTAAAATCATCAGCTTGAAACCGTTGGTTCCTCCTGGTTATACCATAAATCCAAACGATCCGGAAAGCATTTTGAATAGATTAACGTCAGCCAAATTCGAGTATGCAGAAAACAGTGTTTCATGGACATTTAACGGTGGTTACTTCTACGTCAGTGAAGTTCAACGAGAATTTTTAGACGAATACTTTGTTTCTCACTCAAAAGGTAGAACTAACAGAACTAGAAAGCTTAACTAGAAAGACGAATCACGTATGACAATGTTTTTAGTTCCATTACCCCTTACTGTATTTTTATAATCCAATTTTTTTTTATTCTCTTCAATTCTTAAATTTTTATCGAGATTTGATGATTTTCGACAAAGATTGATAATGTAATTTATATGTTTTTCACTATTTGAAAGAAATGAAAGAATAAGTCCTGAAAAAAGAAGTAGAGGTTTATTTGCAGCCTTAATAATGTGATCACTCAGCTTCGTTCCTTTTGTTACTCTCGTTAATGATTTCCTCCCAATCACTTTTGAGGACACAGATGAATTCAGAAACAGTTAATAGAAAAACACCAATAGATACACCAATCCATAATCCCTTGACACCATATCCTAATTTGAAAGCAATAAGATACTCTAACGGTGTGGCAACTACATAGTAGCTGAGGAAACTTAAATAACTACCAATTCTTTGTCTACCTTGGCCTCTAAGACAGCCAGCACATAAGACGTTAACACAATCAAAAGTTTGAATCAACGCAACGACGAAGAACACACTAACAATTAAAACCTTAACATCAGGATCTTTTGTGAATAAATCAGCAATTTTGTACCTACCGAAATACATCAAGTTGAAATTAACACATCCTGCAAAAACCGATGAGAGTAGAGCAGCATTGCAAGATACTTTACTCGAGTGCTTCATATTTGCACCAACGTAATGAGCAATTCGAGTTGACGAACAGACAGCCATTGAGAATGGTAGTTGAAATGCTAAACTTGCAATACTTGAAACGACTGACTGAGACGCCAAACCAGCAACACCAAACTGTGACGAGAAAAACGTCAATAGTTCGAATGCCAATGCCTCACTTTCAATCATTATCACACCCGGAATAGCCAATTTCACCAACCTTGACCAATTTGTGAAAGCCTTAGACAACTGGAAACCCGTCCAGTATTTTTTTCCATCTATGAATACTATGTATAGGATCAATAAGACCACCATCACATAATAACTCAAGACCAATGCTATTGGTGCACCAATAAAGCCCACAGAGTAAGACTCGCTCCAAATAAATGTATAGTTCAACATACAATTGATCGGAACTGTGATAAGCAAGATATATGTCGTGGCGTTGAATATTCCCTGCAGTTGTAAGAATCTTTTACCCACTTCAAAAATAATCAATGCAGGAGCACCGAATGATGAAATCTTCAAGTACTTTGATGTCAATTCAACAACATCATCATCTGGAACTATCATGGTCAAAATATGATGTGAGTTCCACCATAAAAGATTCAATGGTATCAAACAGATCAACATCATCAATGCACACCTTTGAATATAGAGACACATTAAGTTATAATTTTTAGCGCTGAATGCCTGAGAAGCCAAAGTGTCCAACGATGAAGATGCTCCATTTATTAAGGCTGGCCCAGTAATGTAGAAAGTTGTCGATGACAATGAAATAGAACCCAATTGCTTGGAACCCAATCTACTAACAAAAAACGTAGCCAACACACTCAATGAGTACTGGAGCAAAAACGTAGTTATTAAGAAGACCGAATTTTTCGAGATAAATTTGAGCTCATTTATTAATGTTGTATTGACCGACAAGTTATGATCCACATTTAAAATCGACTCGACATTTGATAAGGACGTTGTTAAGGTGTTCAAGCTGGCCGAACCGTATGTATGGCCTTCGATCACAGACGAGTTCAACAACGGCTCAACTTCTTCATTCCCTCCTCCTCTTTCTTGATTTGACATTCAATCCTTTCCTTTTTATCTATCGCCTTCTCAGGTATTATTGAGGGAGCTCTACAGCTGTATATATTTGGATTGATAAGGGAAAGCTTTCCAATCTTTTCAACATTATTGGACATTTTTCCATTTTTCATTTATTACGTAATCAAGATATGGAATACCAGTTAAAATCAATTTATTCGGAAGTATTTACTTGCGAGTTGAATCTATATTATCGATATTTATGTATATAGGAAGAAAATGATCAACTACCTCAAAATTACTGATGGCTGACTTCAATCCAAGCCGTTTACCAAGAAGAATCGCAGGCTAAAAAAGCGAAAATGGCCTTACTGGATTGATAAATCTGACTCATAACCTATATTAACAATTCCTTCCCGGCAAAACAAATCAAGATTCTCAGAGAGCTATAGTCCCAAATACTCTTAGCCTCTTAACCCCACCATCTGGAATAATGACCAACTTGACGTGAGAGAAAACTTTATCCTTATAAACATCATCAATTTTGAATTCATGTTCAAAATCAGGCCCTGTCTTGAACTTATCAACCAACTTGATCCAACTTGGATCATCATGAGAAGCATCACCTTCTTTTCTCAACCCATACATTTCAACAAATTGTGGGAAATTACCTCTGAAGTTCGCAGTGTCAACTACAAAGTTTTGAATTTTACATTCATGACCCAACTTGACAATAACCCAATCAACATGGCCCAGAGATCTTGATCTTTTAGTTTCCCATCCATCACTCATATCATGGCCTCTTCCTGGAAGCAACAAGTTATCAGCAGAACCGAAATGCTGGTCTGAGTACGATGTTGAGACACCACCATTGTTTACGCTTGCCAAATCCAATACAGTGGATAAATCATTTGGATAAATTGGCACAACGGTTCCGTATAATCTAAATCTTGCAATACCACCGTCTGGGTACTGTCTCAATCTAACATATGTGTAGTTATCCTCGGTTATTGAATCTCTCTTGAAAAAATGTCTCTGAGATGGACCACACTCCATCTTTGAGATGATCATATCCCAGTTCTCCAAGTCGTTGGATGCCTCAACGGTGATAAATGGAGCATGATTACCATTGAAGTATGCCGTGTCTATCTCGCAGGCAATCAACTTGGCAGACGATACTCCCATCTTGATGATTACATAGTCCGACTCTTCAGTGTTGTGACGTCTCGTTTCCCAGCCGTCATACCAAGCTCCGGAGTAGACAAATCTTGTAGCGTCACGAATTGGTGCTTTAGGCTTGATCAAGTTCGACGCTTCAGCAAACCATTCGTCGGAAAATGAGACTATTGAACCACCCAACTTTTCTCCAATAACATCTATATGTTTGGAAACAAAAATCTCTGTCTTAGTACTTTGATCTGGAGAGTGATATTTTGTCTGAGAAATAGCTCAACTTACCTGTATAATTGCAAACGATTTGATCGTGGAACTCCTGTTCACTAAGAGTTTGAATCGACATGATATTTTAGTTCTTATTAATCGGCTTGCCTTTCTAATAATACTCTTGGTATTTTTGACTTCCTGTCTACTGAATAACCCTCCTATCTACTGGATAACCAATATGATTTATACAAGTCAAGCTTGGAAAAACACTCAAAACTCGGCGAACCCCGCGGCGAACATACTTAAGTAATCTCACATTGTTTTGAGAGTCCTGGTAAGAGATTTACCAGTTCACTCAAGATTTATTGTTCTTATTTGAAGAGATTATAAGTTTTGGAAATGACTCAGAGGTCTTACAGAAGAAGTGGAACAGGGAGACCGGTCCAGGTGAAGAGAGGACCATGCTGTCTGAGCATTTGATAAAAATAAAAATTTGAGATGAATATACTTTTGAATCATTGTGATTGAGAGAATGTATATATATATATATATATAGATATATATAAACACCTTAGATAAGATAAAGAAACTTAGATCAGCAGTTAGCAATACCTACCCTTACAGACGTATGAGCTCGATAAGCTACAATTTCAAATCGCCAACGACAGTGAGATCATCATCCTTGATCTCATCTGTGGAGTTCAATTTGAATCTGATCTCTTTTAAAGTTGGAGTTTCACTCAAGTCGTCACTTGAATGTAAAGTTTTCTCTAGATATGTTACTTCTCCGAACTTATCAACCAATATTATTGTTTGTGTTCTGGTTCCATAATACTTACCCACAAATTTGTTGTCTCTCGCTACAGGTAAGGTTTCAATCGGTGGGATAAAAATGCTGTTCCTGAATTCTTGGAAAGAGTCCTGATAGCTCATATTTGGGGGGACATCGTTTGTTGATAGTATCCCAAATAGTCTCGAGACCAATTCATCTTTTGACAGTCCGAACGAAGAGCTAATCACGCTTTCTAGGAGCACCTCACCTTTTAGAACCTTTGGCCAAGGCTCATTGAATAACGAATTTGAAAGACCAAAATACTTCTTTGAGGATCCCTTGCTGAAGATTTCGCTCGCTAGGCCTCTATTGGAGATCACCTTCAACGAGCCGTCTTTGTGAATCAAACCGTCTAAACCACCAAACATGAGACTAAAACCACCAACACTGCGGTACCCGTTTTCATTCTTCAGGACACTATCTTCGAATTCAGACAGGGTTGACTTGGAGTCGAGAAAAGAGAGTGGGATTGAGCCTCTTGATAAGACCGACACCGGTTGCACCAACGCGGACTCTTCCCTGTAGTTGACCAACACAGATATCTTGCCACTTGTTGTTAGGCCGATCCATGTACCATGCTCAGCTCTTGCCATGTCATATGGCGCTATGATCCGATCACCATCCCTGGTCTTTCGGACAGAGACTCTTGACGTACTTCTCACAAAGTATTCATCTCGGTTCGATATCAATATGAATGGATAATCAGGGTGAGTGTTGTACGAAGTAAGTAGTATGCACATTTTTCGAGCATACAGACCACTCTTGCCACCTTTTCAATCACTCCAGAGGTCCCTGAGAGCATATATCAACTGATCAGGATTCATCATCATTCAATCAGTACAGGAGGAGAACCCCAGAACAGCCTCCGAAATTTTTCATATTCCGCTTCAACAGAGGCTGCTATTGAAAAGAGGATGGAAGATGGACAGCTTGTGAAAGAGGATGTAATGAGGTTGAGGCAGGAATATGGAGAGACTAACAAGTAGGCTTAGGCAGAGGGTACCCATTGTACATATAGAAGTTCCTTTGGAGCTAACGGTGAATGAACAGGTTGAGTTGTTGGACCATGTCTTGGACGCAATAATTTGCATCAATCCGTTTTACATCAAGCAGTTTATCAAAAAGTTTTTGCTGGAGTACGAATCTTCGGGTGCTGAGATATCGGATAGGTTCTATACGACTTATGTGGAGCTTCTTCCTTCTATCCCATTGAATCCAACGGAGTTTGATGTTGTTGAGTACAAGGTTTCGGAGAGTTTGAACGGTTCGATCAAAATCAGAGAAAATCAAAATTTGATAAGCGGCCTGGGCACAACTGGATTGAGGACATGGGAGGCATCTATATATCTCTCCAACTTCTTACTAGACAGGTACTTGGGTGATAACAGTAACGGCTGGAGGGTGCTCGAGTTGGGCACAGGAACAGGCTTGGTTGGCATCTCTATGATGAAGAGATTCCAGCAGTCACTTCTGGGCAAGAGCTCGGTGCACCTAACAGATGGCGACTCTTCGTTGATTGAGTCGTTGTCAAAAAACTTGAACTTGAACGATATCGACCCAACCACCGAGAACTTGAAATGCAGCAAGTTGTGGTGGAATGTGGATGAGTTGCCCTCAACAGATATCAACCTCGTCATTGGTGCAGATATCACATACGACTCCACCATCATCCCAGACTTGATCTCTTGCTTCAGGACAATCTTCAATGAGTGCACAGACTGCCATGACATCATCATCGCTGCGACGATCAGAAACGAAAACACCATTGCCGTCTTCGAGAAAATGATCCGCGAGGACTCCTTCGTGAACTTTGAGATTCTCGAAACAAGAACATCAGACCATCCGCTGGATGATACCCTCGTTTGGTTCAACCCCAATACTCCAAATATAGTGATATACAGGGTCTTTAGAAGGTAGTGTGTATAATACCAATAATAACTTAAGTAGTGCGACCAAAATCAAAATTCATCTGTTCAATCAAAATCGTTCTAAATTTTTTTGTTGAGCGAAATTCGTAGTAGGACAAGTTAAAACACCATCAGCGTCTATTGATATCTTTCATACGTTAATTATTACCAAGTAATTAGATTCAATTCATACAAAATGGCTTTAAAGACTTTCCCAACCCCATTATTAAAGAACTACTGGCAATTTTTCGCAGGTGGTATGTATAGATGGAGCTCGTTTTCAAGGTGATTTGGAATGCACAGCAGACAGACGACTAACTAACTCGCTTATCTTTTCCTTATGTTATTTTCAGGTATCACTGCTTACTACTTGATCGGTAAGGGTGCCACTGCTTCAATGAACTCTGACGAATTCATCAATGATCCAAGACATCCAAGATTCAACTCACCAGGTGCCAAAGTTGTTGAAGTTGCCAAATAGACAATGCTAGAGACAAATTCAATGCTTTTTCAATAAATGACCATTTTTTTTTCCCCTACAGCTTTTCCCCCCGACTTCCAAATGTCAAAGAAGACAAAGAAAAAGGCGACTGAAAAGGACACGAAAGATCACCTACCATCAATCAATCATCATTGAGGATAATTCATCTTTTAAGTTTATATCAATTCAATATTTTCATTCTCATCATCAGCATGGAAAGAGAGAGAGAGAATAAAAGAGAAGAAAAGAATAAGACTTTATGAACAAGAAGTATTGTTTTTTATTCTACTTTTTCTACTTGTCATTCAGCCATTTTTATCACTCATTATCCTAAACTTCACTATTTTCTACACTTTTATCTTTTTTCTCTTTTTTTTTTTCCTGTTATTATTATGAATAAATGATTATATGAGATGTATCCAAGAACACAGGTTTCTTTTGTAAGATTAACTTGGATTCCTGGCCACTTATCACTTCATCTAATTTATTCAAACTGGGATTCCTTACAGCAGCAACATTTTTTCACATATATAATTGGATAGACAAAACAATATAGCTTAGCTGGTTTTGGGACACTCTGATTTCATATCGATTCTTTTTGCTTTTGAAAAGCGGTGAGAGGCTTTCACTTGCTGCCGATGGAATGGATTGATTCTCAAGTTTGTTTCTCTTCCGCTATCTTTTCTCTTGATTTCACAGATGACACGTATACTCGTTGACATACCAACATGGGTCTCGATAACAACTGATCACTCATGCTTATATAGTAAGAAAACTAAACCATTATCACCGCTTTTCCTTCTTAAGAGCAAACTTTGACTGAAAGTGTTGGCCACAAAGCCAAAAAAACAGCCCCTCAGTATTGCCCAATGAAAAAAAATGAAAATCAAAAATTGAGTCATATTAGAGTAGGTTGAGTATTTCATGATTGACAATTAATTCGTTAAATTTGAAGGAAGAGGTATTTTTGTAGACTACAAATGCATTCGAATATATCACAAGAGATTGGTGCTCCAATTCCAAACAACACACAGCATGCTGTATCAGTTACCTTGCCAACATGGGAAGCCACAGTCGGGTACGAGTTGGGTCAAGATTGGGTCGTCAAGAAGATGAACTCTGGATATCCAAGATTCTTTTTGCATACTAAGATTCAAAAGTTGTCGCATTTGTTGGAGCTATCTTACGGTAAAGATGATGAAAAATCAATGATTTTCCCAACGTATAGCGTTGCAAAAAGGTGCAGAAACTTTCTCAAGTCCAAATCTGAATTGATCAAATGCCCGGTCAGAATCTTACAATTATCCACTCCTGGTCCATCCTCCGTTGAAGAGGCGAGCACCAAAATTGCCACCAATTTTAGCATCATATTTTTTCCAGCATCGGAGCTCCCAATTGCCAAAAGTTATTGGCAACACTCCGGTGAGGGTATTTCATCAAGAATGGCAGAATATATTTTGAACGAGTTACAACCAACTTTGTTGAAAGAAAGCGTTTTGAGGTCAAAAGAATTGGCAACAGCAAAAGAGCTGGAAAAAAAATCAAGACTTAGAAACCAAAGAAGGTCTTCATCATTGAGAACTTCTGCAACATCAATCACATCGATCAATCAAGAACAGGAATATTCTACATTCATTGAGGAGAGATTTGGTAGAAATCTAGACTTGAAATTCACAAATGAGGCAAGATCCTTGTTAAAAAACAGAATCTCGACAAGTATCAACGAATCGGCCAAAGATTTCCCACAGTTTTCAAAATTGGTTGATGTTGGTGAAGATGATGTTTATCTTTTCCCATCTGGTATGGCTTCAATCTTCAACGCACACCAACTTTTAATGGATGCGTTCCCAGAACAAGCCGAGATCTACAAGTCTGTCTGTTTTGGATTCCCATACGTAGATACGTTAAATATTTTGAAGAAATGGGGAGCAGGAGTACATTTTTATGGTTTTGGAGATGACGACTCATTGGTCGAGTTGGAAGAGAAGTTGAGATCTGGTGAGTTAAAGATATTCTCATTGTTTTGTGAATGCCCATCCAATCCGTTATTGAAAACACCTAATTTGTCAAAAATCAGAGAATTAGCCGATGAGTTTGGATTCAGCGTTGTTGTAGATGAAACTGTTGGTAATTTCTTGAATGTCCATGTTTTACCATATCTGGATATTATTGCTTCATCATTGACAAAGGTATTCTCTGGTGATTCAAACGTTATGGCAGGTTCGATGATCCTCAACCCAAACTCCAAGAATTACAAAACATTCAAATCAGTATTGAATGAAACCTATGAGCAGGAAATTTTCTGGGCAGAAGATACAATCTACCTTGAAAGAAACTCAAGGGACTTCAAGAAAAGAGTCATGAAAACAAACGTGAACACATTATCGGCAATTGAAATCTTCAAAAACTCGCCTCTCATTGATAGCTTGTTCTATCCAACACTATCTCCATCTAAAAAGTATTACGATAAATACAAGACAAAGAACGGTGGATATGGTGGGTTGTTTTCATTGACATTCAAAGAAGAAGTTGACGCTAAGTGCTTTTTCAACGAGGTCAAATTATCAAAAGGTCCATCTTTAGGCACGAACTTCACTTTGTGTTGTCCATATGCCATATTGCTGCATTTCAACGAGCTAGATGAGGTTGAAAAGTGGGGGGTCGATAGAAATATTATTAGAATCAGTATTGGGTTAGAAGACAAGGATGAATTATTGGAAATTTTGGGGAACGGTTTGAAAGTTGCTGAAGAGCAACGTAAAGCTTTGGACGCCTGAGCTTGCTACTATACATAACCATATACCTCATCTCACTACATAGCTTCATTCTTAAAAGTATTTATAAACTGGATTCACTATTTAGAATGAAAATTACCCTTTTTGGCTTATGACCATATACAGAAGTCATATGTATTTTTTCATAATAACACCTTTCCCAAATATTTGACACCCCATCTTCCCATTCAATCAATACCATTTCTTGAAGTAAGAAGAGGACTTTAATCCATTGAGCTTTTGTTATTGTTTGAGTTAGTTGCCAGTGCTTTGAAAAAATTGACTCTGAAGTTCAAAAGCGGTGGTTAATATCTTTAAGAGAGGAAAATAGCTGATCAACGACTGATTTGACCAACTTACAAATTCCATCAAGAAACACTCTTTGTTGCCTATTTCTTTTATGAGCAACATTTCATTTGATATTAAGCTGCCATCATTCGGCAATAAAGGAGGTAACTGGAGAGCAAAAAAGACAGAACTTCCGTTATATAAGGATAAACCGTTTAATTCGTCTTCTAAATTCTCGATCAAGAAAATGTTGTGGAAAGCATCGATCGGTTTATTTGTAATATATGGTCTCTATCATGTCGGTGTTTTATTGAAGTCAAACGAGGATGAGTCAACTTCAGTCAACTGGAAGACAAGAAAGGAAGAAGTTCGGAATGTGTTTTTGGAGAGCTGGCATGATTATGAGAACCATGGATGGGGCTATGATGTTTATAGACCAATCTCACAAACTGGAAAGAATATGGGTGAGATGCCATTAGGCTGGATCATAGTCGATAGTTTGGACACATTAATGATTATGGACTGCAAGGAAGAGTTAGGAAGAGCCAAAAATTGGGTTATCAATGAGTTAAACTATGACATGGACTATGAGGTGAACGTCTTTGAAACAACGATCAGAATGTTGGGTGGTTTATTGAGTGCATTTTATTTGTCAAAGGAAGACGCATATTTGGATAAAGCTGTCGATTTGGGTAACAGATTGTTGGGAAGCTTTGATTCTCAGACAGGTATCCCATATGCTTCGGTGAACTTGAAATCTGGAAAGGGTGTTAAAAGTCATGCAGATGGTGGCGCTTCATCCACGGCTGAAGTTGCGACCTTGCAATTAGAATTCAAGTATTTATCCAAGTTGTCTGGAGAAAGTTTGTACTGGGACAAAGTAGAACGTGTCATGGCCGTTTTGGATTCGAATCATCCTAAAGATGGATTGGTTCCAATTTTTGTCAATCCTGAAACTGGTAAATATCAAGGAAATCTAATCAGATTGGGTTCAAGAGGTGATTCATACTACGAATACTTGTTGAAGCAATATCTACAAACTGATGAGCAAATTTATCAAGCAATGTACAAAGAAGCTGTTCATGGTATCAAGCAGCACTTGTTAGGTAAATCAAAACCTAATGATTATACATTTATTGGAGAATTGCCTAACGGTATTGGATCTCAATTAGACCCGAAAATGGATCATTTAGTTTGTTTTATTGGTGGACTATTTGCATTGGGTGCCACCGGAGGGCAGGAAATCACCACTGCAAGAAGGTCTAAAAATTGGTCAACCACATCAGAGGCTGATTTTATGTTGGGGAAAGAGATAACACGTACCTGTTACCAAATGTATCATGATGTACCTGCTACTGGTTTATCGCCGGAGATTGTTGTGTTCAATAGAGACTCTTCGATCAAAGATGATTTCAAGATCAAACCTTTAGACAGACATAATTTGCAAAGACCTGAAACTGTGGAAAGTTTATACTATTTATACCAGATTACGAAAGATCCAATATATAGAGAGTGGGGTTATACAATTTTCCAAAACTTCATCAAACATACCCTGGTATCCAAAGGTGGTAAGGATACAAATATAAGGTACACGTCTTTGGATGATGTTACAACTGATCCACCAAAGATGAAGGATAATATGGAAAGTTTCTGGTTGGCTGAAACATTGAAGTATCTTTATCTCTTATTCGATGACGATGAGGAAAAAAAGTATGATTTGACGAAAGTCATATTCAATACAGAGGCTCATATCCTTCCAAGATTTGACATGGCACCATTATTTCAAACTGGTTGGTCACGTTCTGTTGAGGACCCATCAAAAAAACCATCTGCACCAAAAAAACCAGTCATCGCAAAGAGGCCAGAAGCCTTAGAAGATAAGAAAGCAGCATCAGACGAGGAAGATGATATACTTGATCCAAAATTAATGAAGGATATAAACCAGCAACAACAGAACAGTGGCTCTAAAATCCAAGCGGAAAAATCATTCAACGAAATAGATAAGAAGAAATCATACATCGAGCAGGATCTGAAACGAAGCAAAAATGAGCTTCAAGACCAAAAGGATGTTTCGAAAGTCCGTCCAGTCAAAGGGGTTTCAAACAGAAAAATTTTGCCAAAGGCACAAGCTCCATCCATGCCTTTGGATGATCAGGTTGGGGATATCATTGTTGAAACTAAGGCAAATCTTGACTCTGATAGCGAGGCTTCCCTGCCTCTCAAAGAGTTGAAGAATAAAGCTGATATCAACGAAATATTAGAAGAGTTGATAGATAACGAAAATATTTAGTTAGGTCTTGTTTGTGTGAGATGATATTTTTACTTTTAAGGGTTTTAACCAAGCTAGTAATTAGTCGTGTAAATGGAATTTGACTCTCATAATTGTTTTGATGAATGTGTTTGAATGCCATAAATATACATTTGATATAAATATACATTGGAACGGAGAGGCAAGTAGAACGACTATCAAACAGCCATGGCAATATATTCATTTTGGATTTACGATAGGCATTGTAAGCTTTTTTTTGTTCTTGCATACAACATCACAAGTTACAAACTTATTAACAATAAACCAGGCAATTGTATATACAGCAGGGAGTGGTTCCCGTTGGTAAGGACACAAATCGGCCAAGATTCGGGAGTACAAGGAACTATAAACACAAAGAATCAAGATGACAATTCAAAGTTACTTTTCGGTGCGATATTTTCGTTGAAACAGATAAGTAATAAGTTGAATCCTTTGAGTGATTCTAAAATCAATAACTTTAGAACATTCTCAACGTCAAAGTATAGATGCCACTTTTATGAATCTGGCTCTGGTTTAAAATTTTGTTTGATGACAGACCCATTGATCGAGAATATGCAGTTTCTGTTGAATGATATTTACTCAAACTTGTATATTGAACATGTTGTGAAAAAGTAAGCTTATTATATTACAACCTTCAGCCGAAAATGACTATTTTACTGACAACTTCTCTTACATTTTGATATTTCTAGTGCTTTGTCTCCTGTTGATTTTGAAGAGACTGATTATATAGAGAATGAGGCATTCATAACTGGCGTTGATTCATATATTACTTCACTACCCGTATTCACGACCCCAGTTTGAGATTGAACGCTTACAAAATTGAGTGAAATCAAAAGTTATTAGTATACATTGGTTTACAGTTAGATAAAAGAAACAGAAAGAGAAAACTGATCAAAAGCAAGTACGAATGAACCAAAAAAATCAGCAAAAATTCAAACCAGGAATAAATTCACAAACTTGGAGCTATAAGATGAATAACGAAAAAAAAATATATAATATATCATTAAATTAGGTGAAAACCAAACGATGACATTGATGACTGAGTAAAAGTACCAACTATGCAGATGCAGATGAAGCTGAGCCTGAACTTGCTGAACTGATATGACCTAACAAACTCGAAAACAAAGGACCATATTCTGGTTGATCTTTGGTAAAGGGCAATTCAAAGAAAGAGTATTCCGTATTTTTCAACAATTCTGTAAATGTGATCAATAAACCCCATGGATGAGGTCTGTGAGACATGGTCCTTTCTAATAAAACTCTCGTAATAAGTTGTTGAATGACAACTCTGTTTCCATGCCAGACAGATTGAGTACTAAAGAAATAAATTAAAACACAACTGAACCAGTGGGTATGTGAGTTAGGGTATCTCAATTGGTTTGCAATAGCTTCAATGATTTGATATTGTAACTCAACTGAGCCTGACTCATGAATCAACGAAGCCAACAATGAAACTTGCGATGACTTTTGATTGAACGGAGTCTTCTCACTTGCAGCATTCATACCAATATACAAGACAATCGCATTGACTAACTTAATGTTGTAATTAGTCTTGCTGTAGCCAATTCCAGCATCAACTTTCGGCTCGGACAACTTCAAAGCCGTAAGGATATTCTTGATGATAGAGAAAGATGGAATACGCAAGTAGTTGTCAATGTTTTTCTTTAAATTCCTATCGGCTAAGTCATTTACAGGGTTGTATGCAATGACAGGAGCGATGTTGATTTCCTGTAATCTATCAACCTTTAATCCGGCTTGAAATGGATCAGGAATAACAGCAGTTGGGGGTGCGGCAGAAAGAATGACATTTCTCAATTGGACAAATGATGAAGGAATCTCAGTAACTAATTGGTAATGATTTTCGACAAGGAACTCTGGGTAGTCATGCAAAAGAACCAAAAAGATACGAATTGTACCTTTATAAACGAGAGAGATTTGATCTGGTAGTTGACTCCCCTTAGCATATGTATTTTGGAATTTCAATAAGGCAGCAAACAAAGGAATGGCTCTGGACCAACCTGCATTATCAGCCATTTCCATAAGGAACGGCAAAAATAATCGGTGAGAGATCAATGATGTCCAAGCAAATGTGAAACCTGGGAAAGCTAATGGCTGCATACCAATCAATCTTTCAGCAATGATAAAATAAAAGCTTTGATCAAATGATAGAACAGGATCAGACAGTTTGGCGTTGGATTTATAATCTGCCCAATTGCTTAACAAGCTTGAGAATATTCTGAAATATGGTCTTTGATTGAAAGTTTTCTCATTAACTTCATGGTCCAGCGCAAAGTAAACCGTGACGATGGATAAAATCGACTTCAAGAGAATGCACTTTTGTAAATTTTTCTTATCATCTTCAACAGCAATCAACATTTCCATGACCAAATCAGCAAATGCATCAGTAGAATCATACAAGTCATTACTATCTTTCTTGGACTCATTACCCTTGTTGAAAGCCAAAGTTGACATTTGAATACCAAGTCTGAAAAACAAAGTGAAGAAATCTTTGTTGGAAAGAATTCCGCTGTCAAATAAGCTTTTGATGAAAACTTTTCTAAGAAGTCCAGCGTTTTCATTATTTTCGTGTTGGCATATTTTAACCCACTCAGCAAAAAGGTAACCGATTTCATTGATTAAACTTTTTCCGGAATGTTTCTTGCGTTCTTCCAATTGTTCAAATAATGCAGCAACTTGAGGATACTCTGCTTTGACAGCTCTCAATTGAGAAATAACGGATATAAATTCAGACCTCAAGAACGTAGGAGAGTCTTCAAACAAAATTTCCGATAGTAATAAAGCACTGAAGAGAATAGCAGACTGATTTTTAACTGCTATCAAGTCCGACAAACTCTTATCTAGTTCTAGGGACGTAACCAATCCACTATTGAGCAAAGCTTTCATGACGTTTTTATTCAACTTGCGTTCATCGTAAATATGAACCAACCAGTAAGTAACATCATTACCTGTTGCTGAGGATAAAGAACAAATTTTCTCTAATAAAGTCACAAAAACTTCGCATGCTAATGGTTTTTCACAGGCTGTAAATAACACATTGACTATAGATTGAGCAAATTTCAATGACAAAGCATCTCTGGTTGGCGCCCTAATACAAAGTGCTAAAATTTGACTCATCAAAGCTTTGACAGAATCATCATCCGAGATTTCAGACAAAAATGAACAACTTGATTCGTTTGCATTTTTTAGCAAAACTTCCAAAAATTGAGGTAAGCTATTGATGGCCAGGTCAATTTGAGCTGTTGATGTAACTTGCTGTTGTAATGGAACTACAGGCACAGCATTTGTACCAACTGGAGTGCTAATATTTGCTACCAGTTGATCAAATTGCTGCTGAGGTGGATCAAATCCTGCCGACGAGGTCGAGACCCTCTGTTGTTGGAGAAGGGCCATTCTCAGTTTGGCAAAGTTTTCATAAACAACAAACTGCTGAGGGGTAACACCGCCTGGTTTTATTCCTAGTGGTTCTGGGAGACCAATAGCATACCTGGATGCTGCGCTAACATCAACAAACACTTGTTGTGATCTCGATTCTCTGTGTTGACGACGAATGAGATAACTTGGTTGTAAAAATTCTTCCAAATCTTGAAGTGCTTTTTCAACCGTTGTTTTCTGAATAATACTAGCAGCAAGATCCATGTTGTCGTCGATGCACTGACAAGCTTCATCGTATAAAGGCTCAAATTGAACATTCATGCTGGCCAACAATTGACGCAATGAAACTAAAATCTTCTCTTTCAAAGGTTCACGACATGAAGCATTGGCCAAACTGTCAGCCAAACTCGATACAGCTTGTTGAGCGGCTGCACGAAGTTTCAATTCATCAGGATCTAAGGCAAAATCTTTGACCACCAAATTTCTAGTAGAATATAGGACAGTCGAGTTGACTTTCTCAACGAGAGCAGGAAGTAACTCTCTGACAGATTTTGAAATGGCAATTTGAAAGAGATGTTTCAAGTTCGGATTGGTATTGAACGATGTTTGACCTTGGAGTGCTGTAAATGGACCTAGTGTGCTCGAATCCAACAGGATGGCGTTTACATTTAATGGAGATGCAATACCTGGAACAGAAACGGCTGATGAAAGACCAGGGGCAAATCCAGCTTGTAACAGCAGCGGTGGCAGCGCTAGCTTTTGGTGTAATAATTGCTGATGTAATGAAGGATTTGAGGCCGATTCAGCTAATGACTGCTTGACTAAGTTCCTAGCTTGAGCAGATTCTTCATAAAATTTGATCAAAGTTTGGGGCTTATAAGACCTTATATCATTTGCTGGTTCGATATCTTCGAAGGGAATACGTAAGTCATTGCACAATACTTCAATCTCAAACTTCAAATTCAATTTCAAGTCCCCAATCTCGTACAACTCCTTCAAAACTCTCAAAATACCCAATAGCCATGGGTTTGGGTATTGAAAGACTTTTGAGTCCCTTGTTTGATCTAAAACCTTACAAACAAACGGTATGACGATAGATAATTTGTTCAATTCGAAAGCCTCGAGTAATAAGTATTTGAAAGGAATAAGTTGATGGACAATTGGCCTGTTATGCATTAGGGTAAGACGGCCCAACCAAGATGCTAAATTTTTCAAATGTTGTCTATCTTGTGATGATAAAGAGTCTTGATCACCCTCTTTAGACACGCAACCATTCAAAATTGTAACAATTTGCTCCATTGTGATATTCAATGCATGAGCATCTAACAAGTTGGAATTGAAGCCGCTCAAGACCTTGTCGTACAATTCATGATTATTTGGTTCAAGTTTGGCTCTTTGTATAATCAAGTATGATGCAAACCAGCTGAAATACTTGCTGGCCACAATTTCAACCAACTCATCAAGCTTTGACTTATAAGTGCCAACACTCATGTTGTTGATCAAGAACAATACACGATCCAAAACTTCTTCCTGAGGTTTTTCTTGAATGACATCGTTCTGAATCTCGCTGCTTAGATGAATACTTTTGAGCTTTGAAACCAAAGCTGACTTTTCTTGCAGTTGTGAATTATCTCCACCGGCATTCGCAACTTTTGGAAGCACTGTATGATTTACAACTGCCTCAATATACGTATAGAGTTGCTCCTGAGTTTTTAATCCAGGAATACCAAAAAGAACCCCACAATAGGTTTCAAACTCTGGCAATCTTGGCCTACAAGCATATAATGCTTGTACTGCAAACTTGAACATGTTACTTTCTGTTGATTGCCTAGCCGATTCTAAAATATATCTCAAAGCAATCTGCAATGAGGTCCCATCAAACAACTTGAATAGAATCATTGAACCAAACAACACAGATGTCAAAGCAATAGCATCAATCGGATATTCAGGGAAAAACCTATACTCATCAATCATCGAATGCAACATGCATGAAAATAAATCTTGATCTTCAGGAATATCAGAATTCTTCAACTGAGTCAATAAGTCTGTAATGATTTTTATCTCCACTTCTTTATTGTACATTTTCTCAAAGTAAAGCTTCATCTTTCCTTCAACGTCAGAGGAAAATCCCTTGTTCAAAGAATCGGCTTTCAATATTGCTTCATCGTGACCGAATCCAAAATTTATTAATCTAGGATATGTTTGAAGCATTTGAACTTGTATGTCATTGATCTTTTCAAAGACTTGTTGTGAAACTCTTTGACTTGAGATGACCTTGAGTAAAGCATAAGATGTCTTCAATCCGAGTTCTTCTACGGGCGTAGAAGATGAGCATTGTTTTTCTATGAAAATTAAAATCTCCTCCATGAAAGGCTTTCCATCCTCATCAGACAACAGTTCGAATTTTTCATTCAAAACCTTTTCCAAATAAGGCCACCCCAGCTTGGAAGCTTCAATAGCAAATGTAATAATATCGCTATTATCAGCTAAAGACTTGAAGACAAGTTCAACAGTGTTATCATACGGCAAAGCGTATGTAAGGATCTTTTTCAAAGAGTCAATGTTTTTCCTTGAAATATGATACGAGGACAATGCGTTGGCAAGCTTGACGGTATCGTACTCGTAAAGCCTTTTGAATATGAATGGTAAGTATGTTGAGTTGATATCCAATAACTGAGAAACTAAAGAGTCAAAAATGCTGAGAATGATTGAAAAGTCATTTTCTAATCCGTCATTTAACAAAGATAAAGATCCTATAGCAATATATTCAGGAACGGACCTATAATCCTCATCAAATAACAGGGACAAATCATTTCCAACTTCTACATCTCGTTGTTGCAAATTCGAAATGCAAATCAATTCCAACTTAGAGATATTGATGAAGTACATGACAGAATCTCTGATGTTTTGTTGATCGTATATTACTGGCTCCAACTTCAACTTTAACAAATCGATCCCTCCTTCGTTCACCAAGCTTGGCAAGCTATGAATGGAAACAACAAATTGCTTTTGAAGCTCGTAATACTTTGCTTTCGTCAATTTCTGCAAAAACAAATCAATTTGCAGAGGAGTTAATGTTGATAAAAACTGACTCAATGAGGTTGTTGTGATTTTTGATGTGTCGTTGAGATATGTGTCAAACATTATGTCGAAGATGCTTGTCCAATTTGGAGTGTTTGAGATTCTACTCAATGTGGATTGTAATAGAGAACCATGTGCGGTAGACTCAACAATGTTATTTGGTGTCAATGAGGTTGGTCGATTCCCATCAATTGACTGTGACGTTGGGGATAAGATTTCCGTCAATATGAATGCGATAAAGCTGTCTGATTTATCTGGTTGTTGAATACTGAACAATTGTGCCAACTGTTCAGGAGACAAGTTATGAGGCCCAACTTGTTGTAAAATGTTAACAAAACTCATAGTGCTCATGCGATTGTAAAATGTTAGAATTTCTTTATATGCTGGACTTGAGGCGCTTTGTGCTTCAACTGATTCTCTCGAAATGTTTTTCTTTGTGGATGCAATGATAATTGGTAGCTTTTCTGATAATGCGGTGTATTTGTTTTCGAGAGCTAACTTTAAAAACAATGAAATATCCCTACTATCTGAAAGAGTGGCTAATTCCTTGAGTAATCCAGGTAATGAACTTAGTATAACCTCTTGAAGATCTTGATTATGTTCCGGTAGAGATTCGATTAGTGAAAGACTGAAAAAATTCTTTTGGAAATCTGACAACTCAAAATATTCGAAAAACTTGCTGAGCTTGAAAAACTTTAGAACTTCTGTATCTGGAAAGCAAAGAGAAAGTCTGAAATAGTCAATGAATGAGGGATTGTGGATAGAAAAATAGTCTAGTTCGTATTTGATGAGCTTATATACAATGGATGATTCCGAATCTAATTTTCTATCAGAGTGTATGTCGCTTGAAATGAGATTGATTAAACGACGCAAGTATCTGACGTGGACTTCTTTTGAGTTTGTATCTAACAAGTAATGGATCTCTCTGATGCTCCTTTCGAAATCTTTATTGTTGTTGAGCTTAGTGACTAAAAGTGATAACTGAGCAATTACTATTGTTTGCAAATCCTTGGAGACAAATGTGTTTTTCGTGGTTGGATGATTAACTTGTTGTGCGACGCTATTGATGATGTTATTTTTATTGATATTATCACACATCAATGTGGATGTGAATCGCTTCTGAATAGGCCCGATCCTCACCTTGTTTGTTAGTTTGATTTCTTTAAGATAAGCAACCCGCTGATCGAAAATCACTTACTAGTTGATTTGTAAAACTAATAAACTTCTGCTATAATTACTAGAGAGTTGAATTGACGATTCGCCAGATCCAAAATGATAATTGAACGATGATTTTGTGATCAATTATACTCACAATCACTGATCACCTCAACTCACTGTTTGCCAAACAAGGCATCGTCGAAAGGGCGTCAAAGAAAGAATTTTTTGGGGTGGCTCAAAAGTAGTTCATAAAATACCAAAATTCCGCTTTTGTAACCCAAGGGTTACCCTGTCTTTTGTTATATTTGTATCACTCACTACAAGGGAGTTGAAAAGAACAATCCTGACGAATAATTGAGCTGGAAAAGCAAGAAAGCCAGATGATATGTTAAGGGTTTTCAAAAAAAAAGGAAGCGTTTACTGAGGCCTGTCATTTTTGTTTTGATTGGTAGATTTGATGAACAAGAGTAAATCGTGGTGAACGAAAAGGCATGCCATATAGGTGATGTAAAGGGAGACTCAAAAGAACTCTTGCCAACCAAGCCACAAGAGTACCAACAAATCAGTCGGTTTTCATTAGAGACATCTCCTATGAACAAGCTCAATATCCAGCAGAAACATCCCCACATTGTCACTCGTACTTTCGCTCGTACTTTCGAAGCTTGCTCAAAAAGACAATTCCTGTCCGAAGACAGTACGTCAAGAGGCCAGTAAAGCAGAAATCAATGTCAACCATTTGAAGCGTATCTGATGTATAACCCCCTATATCTATCAGGGATCCCAAAGCGCTGCTGTTGTCGGTGGTTCACGTCGTTCACGATAGTCATGTGACTAATTTCAATTTGCATACGCGTTGGGGGTAAAACAGTAAACAAACTACCCATGGAAACGCGAAACTAGATGCATACACCAGTCTGGATGGAGTTGATATAAACCAAGTGAGATCCAAGGTTTTTTGGTTCTGGAATAGCGACTCAAGTGATAGGTCTCCCATCTGAGTTTCAGCTGGTAAATCGAATCGAAAAATCTGCAAATGTATGTGTATAAACGTAATGGCCACAAGGAACCTGTTCGTTTTGACAAAATCACCGCCAGGATTCTCAAATTATGCTACGGGTTGGACACGGATCATGTTGATGCGGTGCAGGTGACTCAAAGAATCATATCTGGTGTCTATGAAGGTGTTACGACGATTGAGTTGGACAATTTGGCAGCTGAAACTGCTGCATATATGACCACCATCCATCCAGACTACGCCACATTGGCTGCCAGAATTGCAGTCTCGAATTTGCATAAGCAAACAACAAAACAGTTTTCATCAGTTGCTTCTCAATTGTACCACTATGTCAACTCCAAGAATGGTCTTCACTCTCCAATGATCTCAAAGGAAACTTATGATATCATTATGGAAAACTCCGACCAGTTGAACTCTGCCATCGTTTATGATCGTGATTTTAATTACAACTATTTCGGTTTCAAAACTTTGGAAAGATCTTACTTGTTGAGAATTGATGGTGCTGTTGCCGAAAGACCGCAGCATATGAACATGCGAGTTGCTGTTGGTATACACGGCCGTGATATACCTAAAGTTATCGAGACTTACAACTACATGTCACAAAGGTATTTCACACACGCATCACCAACTTTGTTTAATGCTGGAACTCCATATCCCCAAATGTCGTCCTGTTTTTTGGTTGCGATGAAGGAAGATTCGATTGCTGGAATTTTTGATACATTGAAGCAGTGTGCTATGATTTCAAAGTCGGCTGGTGGCATTGGCTTACACGTTCACAACATTCGTGGAACTGGTTCTTACATTGCGGGAACCAATGGAACTTCCAATGGTCTTATACCAATGGCCCGAGTTTTTAACAATACAGCTAGATATGTCGATCAAGGTGGCAACAAAAGACCAGGAGCAATTGCTTTATATCTAGAACCATGGCACAGCGATATTTTTGACTTCATTGATATGAGGAAGAATCACGGTAAAGAGGAGATTAGAGCAAGAGATTTATTTCCGGCTTTGTGGATCCCTGATTTATTCATGAAGAGGGTTGAAAAAAATCAGGAGTGGACATTATTTTCACCTAGTGAAGCTCCAGGTTTGCATGAATGTTATGGTGATGAGTTCGAGGCATTATACGAGAAATATGAAAAGGAAGGTCGCGGTAGAGAAACAGTAAAGGCTCAAAAATTGTGGTATGCCATTTTGGAAGCTCAAACTGAAACAGGGACCCCATTCATGTTATACAAGGATGCATGCAACAGGAAAAGTAACCAGAAGAATTTAGGTATCATTAAATCATCAAACTTGTGCTGCGAAATTGTGGAATATTCATCACCTGAAGAAGTTGCCGTCTGTAATTTAGCCTCACTTGCACTTCCTGCATTCATAGAGGATAATGGTAAAAATTCGTGGTACAACTTTGAGAAATTGCATGAAGTTGCAAAAGTTTTAACCAGAAACTTGAACAGAGTTATTGATAGAAACTACTATCCTGTACCAGAGGCAAGGACTTCCAATATGAGAAATAGACCTGTCGCGTTGGGAGTTCAAGGGTTGGCTGATGCTTTCATGCTTTTGCGGATTCCATTTGATTCTCCAGATGCAAAAGAGTTGAACATCCAAATCTTCGAAACTATTTATCATGCCTCTGTTGAAGCTTCGGTAGAAATGGCCCAAGAAGAAGGCGCATATTCGACATTTGAAGGATCACCTGCTTCTCATGGGTTGCTACAATTCGACTTATGGGGAGTCAAGCCAACAGACTTGTGGGAATGGGATGAATTGAAGGAGAAAGTTGTGTCTCATGGTATGAGAAACTCACTTTTAGTTGCACCTATGCCAACTGCGTCGACTTCTCAAATTTTAGGCTACAATGAATGCTTTGAACCTTATACTTCTAACATATACTCAAGAAGGGTTTTGGCTGGCGAATTTCAAATTGTTAACCCATACTTGCTACGTGACTTGGTTGATTTAGGTTTATGGAATGATGCGATGAAAAATCACATCATATCTGCCAATGGTTCAATCCAAAGTTTACCTAATGTTCCAGATGAGTTGAAAGCTTTGTACAAAACTACTTGGGAATTATCTCAAAAAGTCATCATCGATATGGCATCTGATAGGGGTGCATTTATTGATCAGTCTCAGTCCTTGAATATCCATATTCAGGCTCCAACAATGGGGAAGTTAACCAGTATGCACTTTTACGGTTGGAAGAAGGGTTTGAAAACAGGTATGTATTATTTGAGAACACAAGCGGCTAGCGCTGCTATACAGTTCACCGTTGATAGTGATTCTGCGAAACAAGCAAGTTTGAAAGTTGCTGACTTGAGCAATTTGAAGCGATCTGTTTATAAACCACGCCAATTTGTCATTGCTTATTCATCGTCTGAGTCTGAGTCCACAACTCCGATTTTGACAGAAGCTCCTTTGTCTACCTCTATTGAAAAATTGAGCATCTCAGTCTCTGAGGAGAAGATTATAGAGGAGACCAGCAGCGACAACCGCACTTTTGAAGAGGTTGAAGCTGATATTTTCAGTTCTAAGGTGATTGCTTGTGCGATCAACAACCCAGAATCTTGTGAAATGTGTTCTGGCTAGCATCCCTCTCTTTGGCTTCAGTTTCCTCAACTTCTTCATGTCCGGTTTTGATATTAGAAATCGGCCTACCGAAGATATTCAAGTTGATTCTTTCAATTCTCAAAGCTCTTGTTGAAATGATTCACAACTCAAAGGGGTTGTTAATTGTTTAAAATCAGCTCTTATCTCCATATTTCCTTAGCTTATATCTTTTGCAATCTTGTTATGTTTCTATTTTTTCCCGCAGCCTGAATTATAAGGCACTTTTGGCTTCTTCTTTCTCTTCTTTTCAATTCTCCAATAATTAAGTAATCAATTAACTCAATATTATAGTATCCTTAATTCTTTACAGCCAATCCTCAACTTTTCTTTCTATCATGAATCTAATGTTGGTGATCAGTCATTCCTCGTCTGATGCAAAAAACTCCACATCCTCTTCCTCATCTCCTGAATCAATCATCCACACATCTTCATTGAGACGTACCACACCTGTGATTTGAATATCGTCACAATTATCTTCTTGATCACTCAGGACATCGAGGTCTACCATTCCATTTTTTTCACCGATGTTTTTTTTAGACACTTTTTTGATGACTTCTTCGTCGCCTGATGAGTCCAAAAGAATGACATTAACTAATTTCTCCTTGGAAGATCTGGTGGATGGAGTAGATGATTCCTCACTGCTTCTGGACATGACCAGCAGCCTTTGCCGTTCGAAATCAACATCTTCAACAAACCTTTTATGTAGTTCAGGAAAAGCTTCTTTGAACTGATTATCACTCGATATCAAAACGTGTTTCGTATTCAAAGCAAACTGTTTCTTGGCGGCGTCATCCAAAAGAAGAACTCCAGCTGCATTCTCGTCGGATGTCATAAAGCTCAACAAGCCCACTACCAACGTACTCACACTCCAAGCTGGATTCCAGGCTTCTTTGTGATAGTCTGTTATTGTCATGCAAATAGGATAATTCACCTTAAACCTTCCATTAGGTGTTAGCATTCTTATCTGGGGAGGATTGAAAGGGTAATCGTGAGGGAATAGCAACAACCCATGATACACGCCTCCTTCAAACGGTGTATTGGGGGGTCCTGATATTATATAATGCCATTTGAGGATATTCTGTTCCGATGGTTTGGCTTGGACGTAATCAACCGGATTACTTTGCAACTGCTTATATTCTCTTGTCAATCTGTTCAAGGCTCCTTTACTGGCCGGGTGTTGTAAATGTGGTTCTTTGTACATTTGAAATACCACCTATAACATTTGTCACCTTATAAAGTTATCCATATATTTGCAATCCTGTGGTGTCTGGTTCAATGAGGTGACCTGTTCTTTCCCAGGATATTCCTTTGACTATATGCAGCGGTTTTTAATTTTCATTTTTTTTATCGTCTGCACCTAAATTCTATCTGGACTTCCACCAAACAACCAACCTTTAAGTAGTTCCCTGACAGTATTGGAAAGGCCAATTGAGCGAGGACCATATATTAATCATATACAGACTTCCTTTTATTGTTCTGGGCTTGCTTAGCAATGGAAGGTTTACTAGGCGACCAGTGGTTTCTACTATTGGGCTCGAAAAAGGAAGATGTTCTGCAGTTTTTACTAAGATTCTCGATTGATTTGGATGAGGACTCACAGATAACCAAAGGTTCGGATGGATCATTGACCTACAATTTGTTCGAAAATGGTTTGAGCTTTCTATTTGTTCCCGGTACGACGGGCCAGCCGTCGAGGTTGGATAGCATAGATTTCTACAGTATTTCGAGCACATTCATGCGAGTGAACCGACAGATACCATTACCTTTTGCAATACAAATCGATGAAACAGGCAAGTCGATGGTAGAGAAGTTTGGAGAACCACTAGAAAAAGGAGGAGGTTTGACCTTTAAGATGGATATTTGGCTAAGGTGGGAATACTTGCAGGTTGAAATGGACGACAGAAGCTGGGAAACTGCACAAGACTCCACCTGGAAAAGCGTCACCATATTCAAAGACTGATTGATGGGATTGCTGGGTTGAGGGCAGACACTATAGTAACGAATTATGCTTTTTTTTTTTGTTTCCTTTTTAATTAGACATTAAATACCACTCAGAAGTTAGAGGTCAGTATACTCTACCAGATCAGCTTGATGTAGATTTTTTTTATTTTCTTTCAAAAAAAAATTCGATTCTCTGGTTAGCTTGATATAGTGGATTCAATTCAAGTGAGTTTGTAAATGAAGATGGGCAAACACCAAAAAAGGGAAGAAAGTGGGATCATAATGAAGTTTTCGGTATATTGCAAACACTCTGTGGCGTATTTTATGCGACGACTTCGTGGCCAAGTTGGTTAAGGCGTGTGACTGTTAATCACAAGATCCCTGGTTCGACTCCAGGCGTTGTCGCTTTTTTTTTTTTCCTTTACAACCAGTCAGTGTTTTTAGGCATAAAGTCTTTAATAGCCTATATAGGCATCGATTAAAATATAAGATCATTGACGAGAAGAAATTCATTATATGCATGTTTTATCTGGAAAAAATTGAAAGGGAATTGGAAATTTCTATTTGAACAACGCAGAATAAGCTGATAATGCTGGTGCACCACCTAAATGGACATACAAGACATTTTCACCTTTTTCGAACTCGTTGTTTTTAATTCTGTGAATCAAACCTTGCATCGACTTACCCTCATAAACTGGGTCTGTTAAAACACCTTCCATCTTACCACATAACTTAATGGCTTCTAAAGTTCCTTCGTTTGGTAATCCATATGCAGGGTATGCAAATCTGGTGTCAAGAATCACATCTTCAGCGGTGAGCTCAAAATCCAAGTCGATCAACTTTGCAGTGTTTTGGGCAATTCTCAAAACCTGGGCATGTGTCTTTTCCGGAGTAAACGAAGCATCAATACCTATAACATCCTTTTGTCTTCCATATCTGGCAAAACCCGCAACAATACCAGCCATTGTGGAACCTGTGACAGCACATACAAGAATCTTATCGAACTTGATACCCATTTGTTTTTCTTGCTCAATGACCTCGTCAACAAAGCCAACAAAACCCAATCCACCGTATGGGTGCTCCGAACAGCCTGCAGGAATAGGGTAAGGCTTCTTACCTGCCTTTTCGCAATCGGCCATTGCCTTTTTCCACGATTCCCTGATACCGATGTCAAACTTGCTCTCATCCAATCTCACATCAGCACCCATGATTCTTGATAACTCGATATTACCAACTCTGTCGTAAATGGTATCTTTGTAATCAACCCAATCCTCTTGAACTAGGACACACTCCATTCCTAAATGAGCAGCCACAGCTGCGACCTGTCTGGTCTGATTAGATTGGATACCCCCGATGGAAACCAAAGTGTCATACCCACCATCAATTGCTTCTGGGATTAAGTATTCCAACTTTCTGATCTTGTTACCACCAAAGGCTAATCCAGAGTTACAATCTTCTCTCTTTGCGTATATGTTAACGTTACCACCCAAGTGCTTTGATAACCTGTTCATTTGGGTGATTGGAGATGGCCCAAAAGTCAATGGGTGTTTCTTAAATTTAGCTAATCCTTTCAAAGCAGCGGACATTTGTGTGTAGATAGTAGATGAGGTCTTCAACGTTGGAAAAAACTTTTCTTAATGATTTGATTCTACATTCTTTCTGGTATAGTCAGGAATTACCTCTATATTTATATTCACAGATCTTTTAGGGCAACAACACAAGAATACTGGCTGAAAATGTTGGAAAATACTAGGAACTAACTCGATAAGATAAAAGAGATTAAGTAATCAGCTTCTCGGTTGTGAAGTTTTTAGCTTCCTTCAGAAAGCTCAACTGGTATTTCTTCTTTAGTAAAGTCATTTGTGATACAGCCGGAAAAGCACCCGACGCTCTGAAAACACCTTCCTAAAAGGGAACAATATGAACCACAAACAAGAAAATGCGTGGCGATGAAGATGGGTTAAAAGCATGCTCGACAAGCAATTCGAGAGCCGAAAGTGAATATAAATCATAGGTATATAAATTTGATGTACAATATAGGAGTATCTATAAAAGTTTGATACTCAAGCAAAATGGAAAATAACACAAAAAGCATAAAAGCCGAATAAAAAATGCGAAAAAGGCAAAAGAGCAGAAAAGAGGAAAAACCATCGCTATGAGGCAAATAAGTCAAATTATTTGTACTGAGTAACCTCAAATTGTTGTCAACTAATGCCTTTGATGTTGGTTGGAGATACCACTGGCCCTTGTGGAGTATCTCTCCAATAGTGACCCAGCAGAAGTTATACCCGCAACCTCATGGGTTGTTGAAATTCTTTCCAAAGAAGTTCTACTTAACTGGCCGTTATCAATCATCGTCCTTCTGATAGATTCAACATCATCAGCAGATATACCAGAGTTTGTAGCCTGTGATTCAAATTGATGAGGAATGTGTGGTTTTCTCATGTTCAACGATTTAAATCTTTTTATCATCGAGTTTTTCTTTTTCGGTAATGATTTCTCGGCAGTTTGTGGTGGTGTTGGAAGTGGAACAACAGTTGGCGAGTTCGCTTCCTCATCCTTGTCTGATGGTAAATACTGCTCCCCATCTGAGTTATTTAGTAGTTCGAACAATTTCAGTTTCTCAACATCCTCAAAATTGGTTGGGTCATAACCGAGAGGGTAATTTCTAAAGTCTCCCATCTTGACCCGTTCTCTGATAATGTCAATGTCGCGTGGTTCATAATACCTCTTAACGTTATCGAAGATGAATCTTGGCAAGATACAACTCAATAATCCAACAAAGAAACTGCACCAGAAAGATAGTGTACCATACGTTTGAGCGGCTGATTTATAAAACTCCCCACTATAAGTTCCTGAAGACCATATACCTGTCCAGAAAAAGATAAACAATATTGAAAGAGCGTTGATCAACACCGACAACCAGTCCCACCTATACTGTTGTAACAAAACGTAAATATTATTGGAAACAACACTAATATGAGCAACTAATACACCAATCCAGAACCTATGATCAACAGCTAACCCCTCATGGTTTTGAAAGTTGCCTATTCTGTACAAGCAATATGGAAAGAAAAACGAGATTACAGATTGATATAAGCCGTCAATCATATAATAAACAAATTTGTACTGAGACCATTCTAAACCCAATATACCACTTCTGTACAATTGTGGTACCAATAGTGAAACAGTATCACTGACGTCTTGATCCGAGATGGCAAGAAATATAACTGGCAATGATGTAAACAGCAAGTTATAGAATGTAAGATATGTATACTCAAACAAGTATGAGCCATCAAAGTTGTTATAAACACCAAACCAGAATAAAGTCATGGTGAAGGTGATATTTTTATAAAAAAAACATGGGATCATTTCAGCCAATCTTTTGTAGGACCAACGACCATGAACCAATAATAGTCTGGTTAAGAACCTGAATTGTCCAATAGCGTAATCAGAAGACATAACAGCCTGTCTACCTTCTTCACCGGCAATACCAACTCCAACATTCGCCAGTTGTATCATGGCAACGTCATTTGCTCCATCACCGATTGCCAATGTCATAACTTGAAGCTCTGTTTTCACCAAAGATACAACTGAAGCCTTTTGTGCTGGTGATACACGGCAGCACAAAACAGATTTGCAGTTTTTACAAAGTAATAAAAACTTTCTTTGCAAAGATAGAGCTTCCGGCTCAAAAATTTTAGCTAACGATGCACCATCAATAATTATTCCAACATTTGAACTTGGAGGCTCATGAGCAGTTCTAGCCAATGCCAACTCTTTCTCTGAACCATCCATGCCAAACTCATCCTTCAAATACTTGGTGATCAACTGATCAACCGAATCAGTGTCAATTGAAAATTCCTTTTCTTCTTCCGTGGAAAGTGATTTAATTACTAACAATTTCATATCATTTGAAAGTAAGTTACATGAAAATCCAATATTGATGGCAGTTTCAACTTTATCACCAGTCAATACCCATAATTTGATACCCGCATCTGACAATATACGAATTGATTCAGGCACCATTTCTTGTAATCGATCTTCAATAGCTGTTCCACCTAACAAAATCAAATCTCTCTCAATCTCCTCTTCTAATGCTTCAATTAGATCCTCACGATTTTCTTCAACCGAGGAATGAGCTTCAGCAAATCTTGCACTCCAATTATTATATTCATCAGGTTCAATCAATCTATTCGAGATACAAAGAGTCCTTAGTCCTTCTTGAGCATACTCTTCCAAATGTAAAGCTGTCTTGGTCAATAAAGAACGGTCTTGGCTCGTTGATAGTCTGTCAAATATGACGTTGTCAGCACCTTTACAGATCAACATTATCTTTGAAGAGCTTGAAGTCTCCTTGATCTCAATAATGCATGACATTCTCTTTCTTGTAGAGTTGAATGGAATCAAATTCAATAATTTGAACTCCACAGGTTCTTCACCATACTTTTGCAAAACTAAACCATCTCTTGTCTTTTCCACAAACACGAAACCTAAATCTCTTGCAACACTAACCAAGGCAGCTTCATCTGGAGATTCTGCTTTGAAAACAATCCTTTGGCTATCTTTTTGATCTATATCAGTTACAACTGTGTGGCATAATGCCAAACAAAACATAAACTGCTCATTCATCATGGACTGCTGCCCTTTAGCCAAGATGTCTTGAACATATTCAGAAGAAACTAAAGTCAAATCCAGCTCTCTGAACTGATCGTTATTCAAGTTCTTCGTGATGAGCTCAGACATAATTGATCTGTCTTCCAGAATTTTCTTTCTCATCACGACAGCTTCTTCAATCACATTTATACCTTGTCTTTGCCTCAGCCCCATCGTTGCTTCGGTATAACAAAGGCCATATGACTTACCACCAATCGTACACTTTTTGAATTCCATGACATTTTGAGTTAATGTACCAGTCTTATCACTGAATATGTATTCAATTTGTCCCAAATCGTCTGATATATTCCAGGCCTTTGGAATACAAGGGAAATCAAGCTTGGGGTAGTACATCTTGATATCCGAATGAATGAAAAAAGCCTGGATCGTTTTGATTATTTCAATAGAAATGTACAATGAAATTGGAACCAAGGATTGGTACAAGATGATGGCAACGACAAACGCTATTATTCCGTTAATTGCTGCAGTTGAACCGTAGGCAGCGTATTCAAAAAACACTCTTGATGACTTAGTTTTGTCGTAAAATAATCCATTTACCAATCCCGAAACAAAACATAAAATAAACAATACAAAGAAGTTTATTATGACCGACAAGTTCAACTCTTTTGAAATTTTGGATGTCTTTGTTGGAGTGATACCAGAGTTGATCATAATTTTGGTTTGGGGACCAGTATAAATGGCAACACCCAATGCCCATTTGGTGTTTCTTAAAGTGCAACCCCTCAACAAAACATTATCATTTGTTAGTGGCTCACTCAATTCTTGACCATCATTCAAATAATCATTGAAATGAGCAACACCCTTGAAACTGTACAATCTGGCATTTGGCTGTTCATACTCAAGCCAAAACTGGCTTCTGGAGATATCTGAAGAGTGTTTAACACCTTGACCACACTGGACCGCAACTTTCAACTTCAAGTTGGTTTCACCATCCAAATTTTTTGTTTCAATAAAACAGTTACCAGTGTCCGAGTCCGATGTTGAAATAATAACAACATCAGCTGGAATCTCTTCATTGTTCTTGATACGAATGAAGTCACCAACATGAACGTCCTTCCAGTAGCGTGTTTTGAACCGTGCATCAGTGTGAGACTTCATATGGGGGTTGACAATTGTTCGAGGAAGTGGGGTTTTGTTCAAAGGCTCATTCACGTCCTGCGAATTTCTGATATCATGAGTCCTGTTACTAATGATCGTCGACGTTCTCCTAAGCGACACATCATCGACCGCTTGGTCCAAGTTATCTTTCGCAATCTTTTTCTTCTTGAAAACGCCTGATAGGGCTCTTCCAGTCCTGCGTGAACCTCTTGTACACAGCTTTTTGAACTTTCTCCACAGCCCAACATTGCCCTCTTCAATATTTGGATTATCCAAGCCCGTGAACAAATGTATGGGAGTGTTGTTCAACTCCACATCACTGGTAGACCTCTTGTAATCCTCAAACGCATCCTTGATGGCCGTGAGAATCACAATAACAATCAACGGAACCGCAGCCAAACCTGGATTACTGACACCAAAAAGCTGGAAAGCGCCCAAAATAACAACAATCAAGAAGTAGGTGTTTGCAACATTGGTGAACTGCAATAGCAAGTTTTTCGGGATGAACGAAACCGGTGTGTACTTTGTGGTTCTAATCTTGTTTCTTGGATACTGTGGTATAACATGGCCCTGTTCATCAACTAAATCATTCGGAAGCGGCTGGTTTATATAGATCTTTCTATATCCGAGGCTCTGGAGCTTCAGAAGTTCTTGATCCAGCTTAAACTTCTGTCTGTTTAGAAGTCTCTCCATTTACTGCCTTAAACTTTAAACCTTGGAATATGGCCTTCGAAGCTTGCTTTTGAAGTCTTTTCAATGAAACCGATTGTTAAAGGTTTTGAAGTAAATAACATCAAGAGACATGTGGGCGCCGAGGAAAAGTCTACAGATTTTTTTCAAGCAGGGTAACTGTAGACATTACGTAGACATTTTTTTTAACCTTTTTTCTTTCAACGAAAAATTCCATTTTTCACCCAGTCATAAGATCAACATGATTATTTATTGTGAATTCAAAAGGAGAGTAGATTCGTTTATCAAACAAAAATCAAAAGAAAAACATCGTTAAAATGTCATCATCACAAATTGAAGAAATCCCAGAAGGTGCCCCAGTTTCAGTCTTTGCTAAGAATGAAAAGAAAGCCAGAGCTGCTTTATTGAAGTTGGGCTTGAAGGAAGTCAAAGGTATCACCAGAGTTACATTCAAGAGAAAGGGTAATTTGATCATGGCCATCGACGCCCCAGAGGTATACAAGTCCCAAGGTGGTGCTTATGTTGTTTTTGGTGAATGCCAAGTTGAAGACATGAACAAGAGATACGCCGAGGCTCAAGCCGCTCAAGAAGCTGCTCAAGCCGCTGCTGCCGCCAACCCAGAAGGTATCTCAAAGGACCCTGCCTCAATCACCGCTGACTTGGAAGCCGCTGCTGCATTGAGATCCAGCGCCCCAGCAATTGAAGAAGTTGAGAGCGGTGAAGCTGCTGATGAAACCGGATTGGAAGCCGGTGACATTGATATCATTGTTGAACAAACCAACGTTTCTAGAAATAAGGCCATCAAGGCTTTGAGAGAGCACGATGGTGATATGGTTAACGCTATCATGTCATTATCATCATAAGTTTAATGTAGATATCGAGTATAGTTTTCTTAAATAAACTCAAATTTTCTTGAATCAAAACACCAATAAGATGACCACAGAAAACCTCGAAACAAAACCACACATGCCTTCTTCTGTAATAAGCTGTCTTTCTTGAAATTCATCAACTTTCCCAACAAGAGGCCCTCCAGGTAACCTTAGGGTTGATTCTAGGTCAATCATGGGCTGTCCATAGCATTCCCTTTTGGGATAATTGATAAAATATAAACGACCAAACTTTGAAAAATTATTCAACAAAGAAAAACTTGACCAACAAGAAAAAGTGTTAAAATTACGAAAGCAAATGTAAATGTGTATATTGATTCCAATACCTTAGCATACTTTGAAAGTCATTTCTTGTACATATAATTTTCATAGTTGTAAGTGTATATGAAGAACTATCGACCGCTGCAAAAACAGAGAGATTTGAGACTGTTCGTATTGTGAAATGACTCAGCAACAGCGCTTATCTCTCGAAGGTGGATTGATAGATGGATACTTAATGTGTATAATCATAGACTAACATATATTTGGGCTTGATTCAAAAAAATGTAGAAAATATGGCTACTCCAGTCCCATTAGATTATTCAAAGTTGGCAATTCCAACGTTACCAGGCGTCACTCCATCAAGGCCAGAGGCAAACGGTTTCTGGTCATCAAATCCATTATTCTCATATTTAAATAATGCTTACACCAAAGTCTCGAGCCATCGTGCCTCATTGAACTTGGAGAATCCAGGTACCATTGAGAACTTGAACAAGGAAGTCACAAGAGATGTCTTTTTGAACCAATACTTCTTCACAGGGTTGAGAGCCGATTTGAACAAGTTGTTCTCAACTAATCCAGCATTCCAAGTCTCACACACTTTATCAATTGGCTCAAACGCTTTGCCACCATATGCCTTTGCTGCTTTTTATGCCACAGATAACTTGTTTGCACAAGGTAACATTGACAATGAGTTTGCATTATCAGGAAGATTTAACTATAGTTGGGACAAGACAAACGTCTCAAAAGTTTCATTACAATCAAGTGCTCAACAAACATTTGTTCAATTAGAACAGGACTACCAAGGTTACGACTACTCAATCAACTTGAAGGCTTTGAACCCATCTTTCTTGGAAAACCATTTCACTGGTGTCATTGTCGGTTCCTTGTTGCAATCAGTTACCCCAAGATTGTCTATCGGTTTGGAAACTGTTTATCAACAACAACCAGAATACCCAGGCGATGCTGCTGTTTCATACGTTGGTCGTTATAATGCTGGTGATTGGATTGCCACAGCACAAGTTCAAGCTCAAGGTTCAGTAAACGCTTCTTTGTGGAGAAAGGTTTCCAAAAACTTGGAAGCTGGTTTGGAAACAAGTTTACAGGCTTCTATGAAGCCAATCACCGATCCTTTGATGGGTGGTCAACCAATTGGTATTGAACCTGTTATTGAAGGTTCAACCACCATTGGTGCTAAATATGAGTTCAGACAATCCGTTGTTAGAGGTCAAGTAGACTCAAATGGTAAAGTTTCCTGTTTCTTGGAAAAGAGGGTTCTTCCAACCATTTCAGTCTTGTTCAGCGGTGAGATCGATCACTTGAAATCCACACAAAGATTAGGATTGGGTATTCAGATCGAGATCCCAGGATCAGAAGAAGTCATGCAACAGGCCATGATGGACCCAAATGCCCAAGGTGAGGCCCCAATTGTCTAAAAAGCAGGAATTCTGGATGATTTAATGATCTGAATAATCTTGAATTAGAAATGGGCCGGCGATGATGATGAAGTGAGGCCACTGAGATCTTTTGGGAAAGACATGAATGTTCAACCGAACAATTGTTGTCCTCTCTTTAGGGAAAAGTCACAACTGACTACAAATCAATTCTGTTTATGCAGATAGAGAGACTTGATTGCTTCTTTTGTTCTTTGATCTTGGTTTTCTTTGGACGTTTATGCCATCATTTATTCCTCCCCAGTTATGAACTTCATTCTGTATTTTTCGTATTTTTTTCTTCTTTTATGTCCTTTGATTCAAAATTTGTGTATAGTTGAGTTTATGAGATTACAATTGACCGAATATATTCAAAGTTATTGTTAAACTCATTCAAAGTTATTGTTGAACTTCAATAAAGCAAGTCGAAGTGGAACTTCGTCTGTCAATGATGAGTAGAAAACTCGCGTGCCACTAATAACATACTAAAAAAATTAAAAAAATAAAACAAAGAATGTGTTTTAAATAACAAACACCCTGTTAGCATTCAAGAAAATCCCCTAGATAGCAATCATAATTCCGTTAGGCTTCTTTCTTTATTCACATTAGAAAGATGTATAATAATAAAGGCTCGATACATCAGAAGGATACGAATGGGACACCATCTCCGTCGATCAAGAATCCATCAATCATCACATCTTTTGATAGCGATACTTCTGGTACTGGAATATTTTACGAAGTTATCAAGGAGTTCAACGCTCGTTTGGGAGATGAATTAACAATAAAGCCAGGAGATAAGATTGAGCTTATAAGCGATGACCGGGAATACAACGACGGGTGGTTTATGGGAAAGAATTTGAACACAAATGAAGCTGGGTTATACCCAAAGGCATTCACCGAGTTTATCAAGGTTGACACTGAATCGTATCAGAAGCCGTCCCTACTCAGATCAAGGTCCAGAAGGTTGAATAGTCCGACCAACTCGCAATCGAACAGTCCTTTGAGCCCAAGCTTTTCATCGCCACAGGCCATGAATTTTCATTCAAACGCAAGTGAGACATCAATAATGATGGGAACAGGAAACACAGATCGTTCCAGCTTATCAAGAAAAGCAAGTACAATTCAAACAAACACAATCAACGATATTGACAACGCATTGGCCGAGTTAACTAATGGAAAAAATACCGCTAATACCGCACAAATACTGAACTGGTCACCAGAAGAGGTGTCAACATATTTCGCGAATTTGGGTTTTGATTTACAAAGTGCAGGACAGTTTGCTAGACATAAGATTACTGGTTCGATATTGTTGGAATTGGATTTAACATATTTGAAAGAATTGGATATTTCATCATTTGGAACAAGGTTTGAAATTTTCAAAGAGATTGAAGCGTTGAAAATTGCATCTACCGGGGAAGGTGAAAGTGATAAGAAAGCAAATCGTTATAGCTCATTGATGCCCCCACCATCTGTTCAACGGTTCAACAATCAAGACAGTTCACCAACACCTCCATTGGGCCATCTTAGAAAGAAATCCCAATCGTTGGATGACCTAGTGCCATTATCTGAATCATCTACTCCATCGAGTTTTCCTTCTAGGAATACATCAGCCGCCACGAGAAAGTCAATGTTCTTGCTGGGTGATATATCGCCACCCCAGCCACCCAACACTTTCATCAATCCTCGTACCCCAACCCAACAGCAACTTTCTTCTTCACGATCCGCTCAACCTCATTCAAATAAACAGATAGATATGTATGCTTCTCCAAGAAAAGCACCTGACCCACCATCCTACCCATCACCAATAATGGAGAAGATGAATTCCAACTATAAGTTTGGTACTGGAACTTCGACATCTAGATCAAATGAATCGATGGCACTGCAAATCAAGAGGTTGTCATTGATGCCTGAAAAGGAAAGAAAGACCTCATCTATTTACGAATCTCCTATCAAGACACACGTAAGAGGTGCATCTGAGATGAGCACAAGTAGTCACCATGCTTCCCATATCAAAAAGGAATCACACAAGCGTCACTCTTCTGTATTTTCATTCACTTCAAACAAAAGTGGTAATCTCAATTCTGGTAACGATCCATATAAATCATCCCCTGGTAGTAGAAGAAACTCTTTGGTTAATTTATTGACTAGTCCTTCAAGGTTGAATTTGTTAAAGAAGAAGAATGTTGATGAAAATGCTGATGATGATTCTCAGAACTTGACAGACCTTTCACCTGAGTATCTTAATATGGACACTTTAACTTCAAAATCGGATGTTTCAAACAGTTACAGTCCATCAAAATCCCAATCGACATCTATGATCTCGTCACCAAAGAGAAGATCGGTATCGGCAAAGGATGCTCCAAAGGAACAATCTACACCAATACCACAGAAAAGATCAACCTCTGAAGCGTTTAGAATGAAGTCAATTCGTAATGCATCAGCTACAAATATCCAGAGATTAACAACACGCTCCAAGAAGAAAACTTCTGCTTTCCAGGAAGGAATGCGCAATATTACCCCAGATGAAGCAATTCGTTCATCTGATCATTCAGGATGGATGTCTAAAAAAGGCGGTGTTCACTGGAAACAACGTTATTTTACCTTACATGGAACAAGACTATCATATTTCCACTCCTTGAAAGACAAGCAGGAAAAAGGCCTAATAGATATTTTAGGACACAAAGTTTTACCTTCAAGCGAAACAGAATTCAAGACCCTTGTGGCTGCTTCATCTGGAGTTGGTAATTATTTTTTCAAATTAATACCACCTGCACCAGGTTCAAGAAGAAATTTAACGTTCACTCAACCAAAGGTTCACTTTTTTGCTGTTGATACCAGAGAAGATATGAGAGGATGGATGGCTGCATTGATTAAGGCCACCATTGATATTGATGAATCTACACCAGTTGTTTCATCCTATAGTTCACCAACAATAACTTTGAAGGCTGCTCAGCTGTTGCAACAAAAAGCTTCCGATCTGTTTCAAAACAAGAACAACATGAACTCCAGTAAAAGCCAGTCAGCATCCACTCCACGTATCAGTTCCAGAATGAGCAGCTCTGAAGGTGTTTTGGCATCGTCTACTATAATCGAAACTAGTCCAAATCTTTCGAAAAGAAAATCATCATTCAGGCAAGCAAGCGACGCCACAACAAGAAGAGAAGAAATTGACAAAGATGTGGATTTGGCAGGAATTGCTTCTCCATACCTCTTAGCGTCTGAATTGTTAACCGACTCACCATCAACAGCCACTAATGGATCGCCTAAAGAAGCCAGTAAGCCTTCTATTGCTAGAACTAGAACTATTGGAACCAATCCAGTTCCAATGATAACGAACTTAGAGGATGGTACCACTTCAAACACAATTAGACATTGAGGTTTTGGCTCAGTAGTTAGTCTTTTTGGTTGATTTTCTCACAATTTTTATTTATCTGTATTATTAAAAAAATCTTTTACTACTCAAATTTTCCTTCTCGTTTCTAGTTTTAATCCCTTTTTTTACCCTAAATATTATTTCCAACTAATGATAAAAGACACTCGTTTAGTATAGATAATCATGATCCACTAATGGATCATCACTTCGAACATATCAGCTCTAGCATCCTCTGATTACATAAGATCTTGAGTATTTGAAAAATTTACTTGAAAAAAAAATTAATCTAAAATTTTTTTTGTGAAATTTAAGAGTAGATAGTATCAGAGTGATCGGAACAGCTTGAAATATATACCACCAAACATTCATAATGGCTCCAAAAAAGATGTCTAAGAAGAAGCTGCTGCCAAAGGCCAAACTGCTGAAGCCAGTTGATGACTTTGTTTTGACCATTGATTCAGATGTAGAGCAAGATATTCCAGATTTTGATTCGAGTGATGAGGAAGACACAAAAGAAGAGGACACAAAGAAAGAACAAAACGAAGAAAATAATAGCTCTAAAAAGAAGACGAAGAAGAAGGCAAAGAAGACGAACAAAAAAGATGAAGGCGGTGAACAAGAGGATGAGGGTAAAAGTAAAGACTTGAATCCTGAATTCTTGTTCTCTTTAGACGGTATTGATACATTTTCAAATTTTGATGGTTGGGATTTCAAAGCTGACGAGAAGAACGAAGACAATCCAAGAAAAGACGTTGATTTGGATAGTATCATCAGACGTAAAGGTGGTCTCGGCCAATTAGCTGGGACTACACAGGTAGAGGAAGAAATTGATGAAATAGTAGAAGAACAAGACAATTCAGATGTAGATGAGGAGCTTGCCATGGATGGTTTTGGTATGGGAGCCACCAATGACAATAACAGCGAAGAAGAAGGATCTGATGGAGAAGAAGATTCTGAGGCAGAAGAGGGTGAGAATGATGATGAAGACGAAGAAGAAGAAGAAGAAGCAATGACTTACAGCAAAAATGATAAAGAAGCCGTTGGCGAAGTTGAAGACACAAAAGAAGAGATGGATGATTTCTATGCCCCAGAAGAAGAAGGTGACGATGCCAAAAAACAAACTCATCAAACTTTTCAAACGTTATCATTATCACGTCCTGTTTTGAAAGGTTTAGCTCAATTGGGATATACCAAGCCATCACCAATTCAAAGTGCATCTATTCCAATTGCTTTGATGGGTAAAGATATAGTTGCTGGTGCTGTCACTGGTTCGGGTAAGACTGCTGCTTACATGATTCCAATCATTGAAAGGTTATTGTATAAGCCAGCCAAGATTGCATCAACAAGAGTTGTCGTTTTAGCTCCAACAAGAGAATTAGCTATCCAAGTTGCTGATGTTGGTAAAAAAATTGGTCATTTTGTCAATGGATTAAGTTTCGGTTTAGCTGTTGGTGGTTTGAACTTGAGGCTGCAAGAGCAGGAATTGAAAACAAGACCAGATATTGTCATTGCTACCCCAGGTAGATTTATCGATCATATTAGAAATTCGGCTAGTTTCAACGTTGATAGCGTTGAAGTCTTGGTTATTGATGAAGCAGATAGAATGTTGGAAGAAGGTTTCCAACAAGAATTGACAGAAATCTTGTCGTTAATTCCAGCAAAGAGACAAACATTGTTGTTTTCTGCTACCATGAACTCCAAAATTAAATCATTGATTCAATTGACATTGAACAAACCGGTAAGGATCATGATTGATCCGCCAAAGCAAGCAGCAAAGTTATTGATTCAAGAGTTTGTTCGTATCAGGAAGAGAGAAGCATTAAAACCTGCTGTTTTATTCAGTATATTGAAACAGGTCGATTCAAAGCAGCAAAGTCGTGTAGTGGTATTTGTTGCTAGAAAGGAGATGGCACATAGACTTAGAATTATTTTGGGTTTGTTGGGTATGAAGGTAGGTGAATTGCATGGTTCTTTGTCTCAGGAACAACGTTTAAAAAGTATCACCGATTTCAGAAACTTGACCGTTCCTATATTGGTCTGTACAGATTTGGCTGCCAGAGGTTTGGATATCCCAAAGATTGAGTTTGTTATCAATTTCGACATGGCAAAGTCCTTTGAAGTTTACCTTCATAGAGTTGGTCGTACTGCAAGAGCAGGAAGAGAGGGTAGATCCATCACTTTTGTTGGTGAAGCAGCTCCAGAAAGAGGTATTGTCAAGCAAGCAATCAAGAGTGTTGAACTGGGGAAAACCGGAAAGGCCATCGCCAGAAAGGTCAACTGGAATGAAATTGAAGAGATAAACAAGCTCATCGAGAATAAGAAGGAGATTATCACGGAAATTTTGGAAGAGGAAAGCAATGAAAAGGAAATCTTGACTGCTGAGATGCAATTGAAGAAAAGTGAGAATTTGTTGAAGTACAAAGCCGAGATTCAAGCCAGACCAAGAAGAACCTGGTTCCAGACGGAAGAAGAAAAGAAAAATCCAATTGTCATCAGTGACAAGAAGAAAGTCAACAGTAAAAAGAGAAAACAAAATGAAGCTAGACAGGACCTGGATGGTGGAAGAAGTTATAAGAAAACCAAGGTTGATAGGATCGACGACCAAAAGAGAACTATGGCCAGACAAAGTCTCAAGTCTGACAAGAAGAAGAAGGCTGCTAAGATCTTTACAAAGCATTAGAATCTTTTCCCGATCAATTTTGTCTAGTAGTATGTAGTTCAATGTAACATAAAAGGGAAGTATTTGAAATATTTTCGTACGCAAGGAAATAAAAAAAGATGAAAAATAAATAATCGAAGAACTTGACAACCAAGGGCATAGGGAGGTCATTGAGAGAGACACAGCAAGCAACAAAGCACAAGCACTGCCACATGAACATCCTCGCCCAATTGAGATCCAAAGCTGCCGACTTGAAGCCGTTTTCAATGAGCTACTCCCAACTCATGCCGACCTCAGAGACTTTCAAAGATGCTTTCTCTCCGAAGACTATACTAACAAAAATAGTCATATTGCAGAGCTCGTACTATATTATAGCAGTAGTTTTGTTCAGTATCATAGCATGGCTCTCTGGAAATCCTTTTTCTTTTGACTGGGTCTTTGGCTGGGAAAACATCACCTTTGAAAACACTCTCGGCTTGACATTAACCATAGCTTGGTTGATCGATACCTTGATTTGTATCGTGTTGGTCACTGTGATCGTCAGCAGGTCAAAACTTGCATGGGACTTCGCCATAACAATCCACGCTATCAATTTTATTCTATGCTGGACCTATTCCGGGAAATTCCCAAGCTCTATCCTATGGTGGTTTTTGCAAGTGCTGTCCTGTGGGTTATTGGTCGGTCTAGGGACCTGGAGCTCAAGGTGGATCGAGTTGAAGGATACCTTTTTCGATGGTTTGAACGATGCGGAGTCGGGAACTCTAGCCACTGAAAGCATAGAGTTGGTCAACGCTGCTAGTCGTGCTACAGGTGAGTAAGCTCTTGCTTTCCAGAGAGGTGTTTACGGCCAAAATTGCCCCAAGTTTTACAAAACAAAAGCTGCAAGTACACTCAAAATTAATCCAAAAGTATCTGGAATGGTACAACACTTGAAATAATGTCAATTCTACCCTCAAACACACTTCAATATTCCTTTCTCTCCATATTCCTTGAAGTACAAGGTATTTTGTACACTACTTATTGAGTCTCTACGCGTTTGTGTTTTTTTTCCATTATTTCTCACTATTATATATCTATAAAATGTAAACAAATACAATAGATGGTTGAAGAAGCTAAGGATAATTAGCTACAGAGGTTATTGATAAATTAGTATGGCAGATCAGGAGGACTACTCGCTCTTGCCTCTTACTGAGCGTGTTGTTCACAAGGTATGTTTTGTGGCCTTGAAAGAGTGTTATTTCTTGAAGTGTTTACTAACCAAATACGACATTTACCTTTTCAACATGAAATAGGCGTGGAAGTGCAGACTTGAAGCGTATGAAGAGATGAGCTCCAACTTTCAGAAATCCAGCTCGGAGCAAGATGATTGCTTTCAACCTTTTCTCGCGAACCCTGGGTTGTTCAAGAAGATTGTTTCAGATAGTAATGTTGTTGCACAAGAGTCAGGGTTGTCGGCTTTGAACAGTTTTTTGGAGTATGGTGGTGAGTCCGGTTTGAAATTGAGGGCCTCTGTTGTACCTATCATGGCTGAAAAGTCTCTAGCATCTGCAAGAGCTGCCACAAGAGAAAAGTGTATCAGTGTGTTGATTTTGTTTGTGGAGCTTGATACGTCCGATCCAGTTATTGAGTCCATCTTGCCCCTATTAACTCATAGGATGCCTAAATTGGTGGCTGGTGCTGTCAAAGCGATTTCAGAGATCATCCATCAATATGGCTGTAAGACATGCAACCCAAAGCAAATATTACCTCTTTTACCTAAATTGTTCGCTCATGCCGACAAGAACGTCAGACAGGAGACAACGAACCTTTCAATCGAGATATACAAGTGGATGGGAACTGCTTTAAATGACATTCTTTTTCCGAACTTGAAACCAATTCAGCAGAAAGATTTAACTGCTGCTTTTGAAAAAGTTGCCAATGAGAAACCAGTGCAGATGAGATTTTTGAGATCGCAGCAGCTGCAGATGCAACAAACAGCTGATATAGTTACCGGTGAGGATGTTGATATAGAGATGGCGGATGTAAATACAGAACCCCAAGGCACATATCAGGTGGATGCGTATGATATGATTGAGCCCACCAATGTTTTGGTGAAGCTTCCAAAGGATTTCACCGAAAGAATGTCTTCATCTTTATGGAAAGATCGTAAAGAGGTTTTAGACGAGGTTGACAATGAGTTCAAAGTCATGAAAATGGCGGATGGCGATTATGCGGACTTGATAAGAGTCTTGGCCAAATGTATTCACAAAGATGCAAATGTTGGGTGTGTACAAACGGCAGCAAACATTGCTGAAAATGTTGCCAAGGGCATTAGACATGGTTTCCAGAGGTATGTACCAATCATACTATCATCAACTTTGGAAAGGACAAAGGAAAAAAAACCATCAGTCACAGAAGCTCTTTCAAACTTACTAGATGCTTTATTCACATATTCATGCTTCAGCGATGTTGCTGAGGATATCCTGAAATTTTTACCTCACAAGACTCCGCAGATAAAGATTGAAACTGCCAAGTTCTTGACCAGATGTTTGAGAAAAACCAGTTCTTCACCATCAAAGTCTGAAATTGAATTGTTAGCACCATCACTCGTGAAGTTGTTGAGCGATTCTCAAGAACCGGTTCGAGCATCTGCTTCTGAGGCTATCGGAACTTTGATGAAAATCACTGGAGAAAGAGCAATGAACGGATATTTGGAGAAGGTTGATGATAACAGAAAGGGAAAAGTGATGCAGTTTTACGAAAATGCCGAAGTTATTGCAAAGGCAACTTCATCAGCACAGTCTAAAAAACTGGAAATACTGGCCCCAAGACAGCAAAGGCCAATACCGACTCTCAAAAAACCAACATCCTTACAGCAGCCTGCATCATTGCCACCACCCCGTCAACTGGCCAGATCTATACCTTCAAAAAGAATGGCCACATCACCTTTAAAACAACTGGTTCAATCAAAAACTTCTGTTGTAAGTGGAAGCAAGAGTCTTGCTGGAAGATCTTTGACACAAGCTCCGAAACTCATTTCGCCTCCACCACCCAAGTTTGAAGTATCGATCAATCCACAGGAGAAAGCTGAGCTTGAGGAATTGAGATTCGAAAAGAGAAATTGGAGCATTGAAAGAGAACAATTTGAAAGAAGACTTCACGACAGTGAGACCAAGACTGATATACTAATGTCACAACTAGGCAGTTTGAAGACGAAGAATGAGATTTTCTTGGAAGAAAAGACAAATAACCTCATACTTTTGAAACAGAAGGATACGAAATTGATGAGGTTAGAAGGGGACTTGGAAGCATCAAGAGCAACAATTCAGAACTTACAGGCAGAAGTAGAGAAACTCAGACGATCGCTGATCAATGACCAACATCACCAAAGCTCACCATTCATCAAACAAGAGACTCATGATCATCGTCAGGAACAACGATATGATTCTCCATCCTTGTACAATGACTCAAGCAGTTTATCACCTTCCAAATCAAGATACATATCACCATTTAAGGATCCAAACACGAACTCAATGCAAGACTCAAACGAGTTGAGTACAAGAGTCAAACGATTGTCAATTGAAAATAAATTTGACAAAGAGAACACATCTCCCCAATTGGATTTCAAGTCAAGCTTTACGACCTCTAACAACAGAGAAACGGCTGCCGTAGATACAAATGATGAAAGCTGGAAAAGAGCAGCTGAAGTGACATCTCAATTGAAGGCTAGAATTGAGAAAATGAAAGCCAGGTCCAGGAATAATGTAAGCAACTTTTGAGTGAAATGATCACTACTTAAATGGCGTTTGAGTGTATTCAATCATCTTTTGTAGTCCCTCTCCCTTTTTTTTCAGCATTCAATTGAAGAATTGCTTTCCCTTGATTTAGGAGTGCTCCTTGACATCATACCACTCTGACTTGGCCTCTTGTTCTATATATATATATATGTTAATTTTAATTTATGCTCTGATACTCACAGTAGGCCATTCGATATAAATCGGGCGCAAACCAAAAGTACATAAAAAAATAAAATTCAAACTTATATTTTGGTCAATTAACAGTGAGACATGGACATCGAGTCCAAAGGAAATATACACAATTGCTAACAGAAGATGGACTCCGTTAAACCCAAGAAGAGAAAAGTGATGATAAGGAACTTTGATCCGAGCACTATAGTCGATAAGGTCTTCAATATAAGCGAGAAGAAACAAGATAATAGTGATAATAGCATGGACTTGGATGAAGAGCAAGACTACGATGATTACGAGATGCCGTCTTTTAAGCCCATTGGGTTTTCATTAGGGTCGAACAAGGAATCTACAGATGCGAAGGCGATAGTTGCGGGCAGTTTCAAGTTCACACCAATGTCATTTACAAAATCAACAACATCTCCTGAAGCGAGTGATAAGCAAGATGAATACGTACCCACAGTGGAAGTGCGACAAGAAGAATTTTACACTCTGAGAGATTTAAATCCCCAGGACTCAAAGGTCGATAGAACTGGTGCTTATGGTCTTGGTGCCAAACTAATGGAGAAGATGGGATATATACCAGGTACAGGCTTAGGACTAAATCGAGATGGTATCATCAATCCAATTGAGACAAAACTAAGACCTTCAGGTCTTGGTGTTGGTGCAATAAAGGAGAAAGTTGAAGCGAATAATAAGGAATTTGACTCGAGCGACGATGACGTCGAGATGAATGAGGAAAAAAGAGATAATGATAGATATTTGAAAGAAATTCAAGAATTGGATTTGTTCAGCATAATTAAGAGCATGGAGGGCATAAAGATAGATATCCCATTGAATATAATGGAGATTTCTGATAATTATGACACCATAAAAGAGGCTCAAGATAAGGGTAAGAGCTCAAATGGTCGGTTTATCAAAAGCTCTGATAATGATGGCATTACATCAGTCGATTTAACTAAATTGAAAATTGAATTGAATGAAATTTATCAATTATGGAAAGATTTGGCTGATAAAGAGACATTTGCTAATTTTGAGCTTAATCAGTTAACTTCCATGACCGAAAAAAGCGAGCTGAACATCAAATCGTATCAGGCATTGATCACCGCAGTTGAACAAATGGAAAAGATTGAAGATTTTGAAACTTTGAGGAAAACAATAGTAAATCTCAACAATATAAAGATTGGATCTGAAGAAGACTCGGAAATAGTTAAAAGTTTGTTGATTAAGGGGTTTTTTGAAGATAAAAAGTTTCATCCCACGGATGTTGAACTAGTTGATAACCTTATTGCATTGCAATCACTTATTTATCCCACCAGCGAAGACAACCTCAAGGGAAGTTTTTTACACGTTGCTCAAGAGGAGGATCTGAACTACTTTCAGACATTCATAATTGAGACGTATTTGCCTCAAATCATTGATTTTGTTGGCAGTTGGTCTATCGAGAACCATAACTTGGGAATATCAATTTTCATGGACTGGGGAACTTTGATTCCTCAGGAATTCTTATTCGCAGTCTTTATGCCCAAATTTTATGATGAAATCGACAATTGGGAGATTGGTGATGAGCTGAATGATCCTTATTTATGGATCGTGGAATGGGTAAACTATTTGCCTGTAAATATGATGAACAAGTTGTTTGAGAGGGTCATGGTGAAATACTTGGAATATTTCAAAACCGTGGAGATCAAAAAAATCAGTTCCGAGATGACTGGGTTTAACAAATGGAAGGAAGTGATTGGAGAAAATGAGATAACGGTTATTTTAGTTGAGAGTATAATTTCAAATTTTGTTGACAAAATTGATAGGATCGATCTCAGCAATGCGGAAGATTTGTCGTCTTTGTCAAATGGCTTGAATCCAATCTTAGGGATCATGATGAACGATTTGAGACTAGACCGATATTTTATCAACAGTTTTTTGAAGTGGACTACCATGAACAAATTCCATTGTCTCGTATATCTGCATTTACAGAAAAACACCCATTTGACCAATTTTGAACACCTTGCTCTCTTGATCAAAGAGTTTTATGTAATTTTGAAGCCATACATAGGCGAGTTTCAAAGCGTCAAGGCGGGATTGCTCAAGATATTAGACCTGGTGAATTCAAAGATGGACTCACAATTGAAACAGGCATCCATTAACAAATCGCCCATTCCGAACAACTTGCCAAAATCACAAATCTTGACAAAATTGAAACTCATCTCAAGAGATTCCACAATGCTGGAGGAGTCTGACGAAGATACCCACTCAAACGCAAAAAACATAAATGGAATCCCATATCACAAATTGACCATTTCTTTCAAGGACGTCATCCAGGAGTATTGCTCGAACAACAACCTCCTATTGACTCCAATATCAAAGACATCGTTGAAACACGGCTACCCGATCTTCAAAATCTCCGATACAACAGGCACAAATAGGAAAAGGTTTATCTACTGTTTCTGGAATGACGACGTTTTGTTTTACTGCCACAACGAATCCCCCGACGTTGAGCTGAACTATCAGCCGATAAGTGTCGACGAAGTAACCGCAGTTTTACACTAGCTAGTATTAGTAATCATCTTTTGCTCAAACCGTACCCACCCCCAATTTACTTGTAACTCTGCTTCTTAAAAGCTATATTATGGTGTTTACTCAAATACTATAAACTGGCAAAAAAAAATCCTCTTATCCTCTGTACATTATCTCTCCGCTAGTAGGTGTTCAATTGATAAGAACGAACGAAGAGTCGTTGCCACCGATATCTTTATTGTTGAATAATCATATATGGGAACGGAGCAAACCTCGATTATTGAATTTTTTCCAGCAGAAAACACGCTGTCAAGTTTTTCGAGTGGCCAGCGCCAACGGTATAACTACGAATCATATCCTCCAAACATTACAGATACCAATATATTAAGGGTAGATTGAATTCAAATAACAATTTTGTGAAATAAAATGCAATTCAACTGGTCTTTAAAACAATTATCAACTGTTTTAGCATGCGTTTCAATGTTGGCAGGCAACGCTGTTGCCGATGAGAGTCCTGCTATCGCTTCACCTGACTCAGCTGTTGTCAAGTTGACCTCCGAAACCTTTGAATCATACTTGAAAGATAACCCTTTGGTTCTTCTGGAATTTTTTGCACCTTGGTGTGGTCACTGTAAGACCTTGGGACCTGAGTACGCCCAAGCTGCAGATGCTTTGGTTGAAAAGGATATCAAGTTGGCACAAATCGACTGTACCGACAACCAGCAGTTATGTCAGTCATACGGTGTCAGGGGTTACCCAACGTTGAAGGTCTTCAAAGGTCCAGATGCCGAGCCAGTCGATTACCCAGGCCTGAGAAAGTCAAACGCCATTGTTCAGTATATGATCAAGCAATCATTGCCAGCTGTTGTCGAGGTTGATTCCGCCGAGGAGGTTTTCGCCAGCATCGAGGCCGCAGATGAACCAGTCATTATTCAAATTTTACCAGAATCTGTCAAGGAGTCATCGGCCAATGCGACATTCTACAAAGTTTCAAACAATTTAAGAGAGCAATACACATTCATCTCGTCAAGCGATAAAGACTTGATCAGCAAATACTCAGTCACTGATGTACCAAAGTACTTGGTCTTTAGACCAAATGAAGATTTGACAACATACTCTGAATTGCCATCAGACTTAGAAGTCACAGCAGAATCGTTGACTTCGTTTTTCACTGTTGAATCACGCCCTTACTTTGGTGAAATCAATGGTTCGACTTTCCAATCGTACATCAGCACCAACATTCCATTAGCATACTACTTCTGGGACTCTCCTGAATCAAGAGCTTCAGTTGAATCAACTATCAACAAATTGGCCAAAGAACACCGTGGTAAGATCAACTTTGTTGGTTTGGAAACATCTAAGTATGGTATGCATGCTCAGAATCTTAACATGAAGGAAGAATTCCCATTGTTTGCTATTCATGATATCTTGAACTCCAAAAAGTATGGTATTGATCAAACAAAACCTTTGGATATCACCGAAATTGAAGCATTTGTCAAAGACTTCCTCCTGGGTGAACTTCAGCCAATTGTCAAGTCAGAAGAAATACCAACCCCAGAAGAAGCCGCTGAACAAGCAGTTGTCAAGATTGTTGGTAAGAATCACGATGAAATCATCAATGATACTGAAAAGACAGTTTTAGTCAAGTATTACGCTCCATGGTGCGGTCACTGTAAGACATTGGCCCCAATCTATGAAGAGATTGCTGAGTTGGTCCATAACGATCCAAAGGGTAAGAAGAAGTTTGTTATCGGTAACATTGACGGTACCGTCAACGATATTGATGTTGAAATCACAGGCTACCCAACTTTGATCAAGTATTCACCAGGTGAAAAACCGGTTGTTTATGAAGGTCCAAGAGATCTCGAACATATTATCGATTTCATTGGATTTGAGGTTTCAGAAGACGATGACGACGAAGATGAAGCTGAAGCTAAGGAAGAAGTTCATGATGAGTTATAGTCATATTGCCTTTCTTTCATCCTTGTTTGTTGGTTTTCGGTTACGGTACCTTAAGATTCCTTTTGATTTCTCTTCTTTTTCTCTTTTCTTATTCATTTATTGCGTATCTAGTTATTTATTCTCTGGCTTGAATAATCACTGATCAACTTAGATAAACTAAATCAAAAAATCAATCTTAATTGTCAAGCCCAAAAGAACAACCCAAAGACACGCAATGCTATTATCAAGTTTAAACCTTGGTGAACACACTGATTGTCATCTGCAAAATATCCAACAACGAGAAAACAAAAACAATTGAGAGCTTTGTATTATCCAAACTAGCCCCGGCTCTTTGTATTCATAAAATTCAATGCCTCTTTTCGTATATATACTCAAAACTGGAAGGTAAGCTATCAATTGGGGAATTGAGTTTTTAGCAGTAGCTTTTCCAGTATCGTCAAAAAACACACAAAAAACTCATAACTCAATCTCTTTGATTCGTATTATGTTCTCAATGGTAAACCAAACTCTTGAGACAGGTAATATCTGCCTTAATAAGTGATTCTGAATATATATTTCATTAATGATTGTAAAAGGTAAGCCCTGGTAATTATAGCGATTTCAGATAAGCGCACAGGCTACGATTATGATTAATCAATCCCAAATTTAGGCCTCATAGTTTCTAACAGTCAGAAAAGCTCTTTCAATCAATCAAAATCACCAAATACTTCATCATTTTCTATATTTCCAGCCAGCTGAATAGATCACAATCATAAAACATTGCCTTAATCTTTCTTTTGAGAACCATGGCACCCGTAACAAGATCAACAAGTCACATGTCGGTGGAGGAACCGAGCAACAGTTCCAGCAATCAATCGATATCCACATCAACCAACGGTAGATATGGCAGGTATGAAAAGTTGGAGCTTTTACGTTTGATCACCCAATGTCTTGATGGGATGGGCTATGCGAGTTACACTAAACAGTTGAAGGAGATAGACGGGAACAAAGATAATGAGATGATTGAGCGGTTCTTCACATGTATACAAGATGGCCAGTTTGAAGAAGCTGAGGCATTGATTCCAGACTTGCAGCTTTCAAGTTCCAAGAAAGCTCATTCGGACATAATCGTTAAAGAAAATGAGAATTATGACGCTATGAAAATATGCTTCTTATTGAGAAGGCATCAGTATCTAGAGTATCTTTTTGGTGAGTTGGATCAGGATAAATCGATTAGATATTTGAGGACGCTGTTTAATCAGTTCACCCTTGAACCAAATGTTTTGAGAAAAATGTCATCATTTCTATCGTTGCCAGACTTATCGAAGATCGAATTGCAAGACGCTGGTTGGTATGGATCCATATCGGAATCGAGATCAAAGTTGATTGATACGATTGAACTCCATGTCTCACCCCATCTATTGATTCCAAAAAATAGGTTGTTGAAACTTTTGGATCAGTCAGTTGAGTTCCAGAAATATCAAAACTTGTATCTAGTTAGAGACAATCCAGGAGATATTAAACCGGAGGTTACTCATCAAATTTCGTTATATACAGATTTGAAGTCGTCCAGGGATGACTTCCCAAAAAATTGTATCCATGAACTAACAGAACATTCAGATGAAGTCTGGTTTGTCAAGTTTAGTAATACAGGTAAATATCTTTGCTCGACGTCAAAAGATTCAAAAACCATAATATATGATGTGTATAACAACTTCAAGATCAAGCATGTCTTGATCGATTACAAGCAAGATGTTTCTTCGAAGGCGGTATTGTATGCATCATGGTCACCAAATGATACTTATTTGATTACATGTGGCTTTGATCTTTATTTTAGAATTTGGGATGTAGAAACAGGATCTCAATTGAGAAAGATCAAATTTTATGACAGTATTAGAGTTTGGTCATGTGAATGGTTACCTGACTCATCAGGATTTATTACACTGTCTCCCGACAAAAAGTTGGTGTGGTTCAAAATGACAAAGAATGATTGTAAGGAATATCATAGTTGGGATTTAACAGAAAGAATTGAAGATTTGAGTGTAACGAAAGATGGTTCCAAATTAGTAACAGTGAACCATAGCTGCAATTTAGCAGTTTATGATTTGAAAAAGAAGACAAAAACCCATTCCTGTGACCTCGATAGGAAATTGACTTCGGTGGTTACATCATTGGATTCTAAATACTGCATAATAAACCTAGCACCAGAAGAGATACAGCTTTGGGACATCCAGAATTTCAGATTGGTCTCCAAGTACTACGGTCAAAGGCAACAAGGAGAGTTTGTTATCAGATCCTGTTTTGGAAATTGGGATGACTCATTTATATTGTCTGGTTCAGAAGATGGTAGAATTTATATTTGGAATAGGGAGTTTGGTAATTTGATTTTTGCATTGGATGGTCATAAAGGTTTGGTCAATGATGTTGATTGGAATAAGAAGGGTAACGGATACTTTGGAAGGGTTTTTGCAAGTGCTGGAGACGACCATATTGTTAGAATATGGGGAGTTTAGTTCAAAATAGGTTTCTTTTTCTAGGTTCTTTTGCTTTCAAAACCGTATCTCATGAGTAGAGTCCTGAATATATATGTACATATATTTGATTCATTTAACGGTCATGATTTCAAAAGGTTCAGACTCATTGAAGTTTAGGTCAGCTGAGTCTAACCGTTTGTGATTTTTAGTTGATTAAGTAGCTAGCTTCGATGACTCTCATCAAACAAGGCAACTCGCGATGTGACTAACCTATTTCGTCTTTTGCTTCTGCTTAAATAATCCTTAAATTTAAACAATTTATTAATTTCGTGATTGATAAGGGTTTGAACTCCTTCAACTGCCAATACAAAAAAAGTACCTGAAAGTATAAAACATAAAACATCATTAATCATAGGTGGAGTACAAAGTAGAAAGAAAAGTGGTGGTTGATTCAGCACGTAAAGCTTGCACTCAGTGAGATCCAGGAGTTGTAAGACGAGAACAGAGTTGAAAGGCCATTCAAAAATCAGTAACTCTGCCGTTGAAAGACCAGTCACCGTGCCTTAAAGGCTCCTGTTTCGGGCCACCAACCTCACCAGTCTTTGGATTTGTCTCACCTTCAAACTCAGGCTTGGCCTTTCTATACTCTGGAGAGAATCCACCAATATCGTTCTTGATATCCGGGGCAGCTTTGGAGGCTTCTTCCTCAAGAATGTTTGGATTTGAGTTAGTTGGACTTGTCGAGATTGTAGAGTTGTATTCGTCGATAGCAGACTGAGTGTTGGCAATCTTCTGTAACCTCTCAAACTCCTCTTGCTCTTCATCTCCTAACTTTGGTGGCCCAACGTGTTGTGACATGAATGGATTCGATGGATCTTTCTTCAAAAACGATGGAGTATAAGCTGCCTTTTTCTTGTTCATTTGCACACATGATGAGGAGAATAACCTGCTAAAAGTGCCAGATCTTGCTACTATCTTAGCTCCTTTGAATAATGAACTGTTCATATCTTATTGTTGATAATATCGATTCTATTTTCCAGTCAAATCGCTTATTGGGTTACGGTGATGAACTTTTATATCGTTCTTCCTCGGACTGCACTACTTGTGTCGATGAAAATGTTGAAATATAAAAGTCAAATCACAGCTCAAATATTGTTCAAAGCTCCAAGAACTACTGGCAAATAACTATGGCTGTTGGATTTAGGTCATGGACTGTATTTCTGATTGCACTAACACTTCAGATTGTTGGTTTTTTAACGTTTATTCAAGGATTTTTCCCGAGTAAGGTTGTTTTGCAAGGTGATGGTAGATTTTACGAAACCGTCGCGACGGCCCCTAAGTATGATAAGATGGTGTTTATGGTGATAGATGCTATGAGAAGTGACTTTTTGTTTTCCGAGGAGTCAAACATGCCATTTGTACACTCATTGTTGAATCAAAATAAGGCAATGGGATTTACTGCATTTTCTAGCCCTCCGACTGTTACGCTACCGAGATTGAAAGGAATCACGACGGGCTCAACTCCAAATTTTTTGGATGCTATATTGAACATAGCTGAAGATGACACCAGTTCTACTTTGGGGAATCAGGATAGTTGGGTCAAGCAGCTATTCACAAGTGAAAAGCGCATTCATATGTACGGAGATGACACTTGGATCAAGTTATTCCCCAATTTCTTCGAAGAGTTTGAGGGAACGAACAGTTTTTATGTGTCAGACTTCACAGATGTTGACAACAATGTTACAAGGCACATAGATCATGAGATTGCGAACAAAGACAACTGGGACTGCTTGATATTGCATTACCTCGGTCTCGACCATATTGGCCACAAAGGTGGACCAAGTTCTCCAAACATGCCAGCTAAACAGTTGGAGATGGATACCATAATATCGAAGATATATAATGACTTGATCGACTCTGACCCGAACACTTTGTTTGTTGTGTTGGGTGATCATGGGATGAATGAAGTTGGTAACCATGGTGGTTCATCAGCAGGTGAAACGAGTGCAGCATTGATGTTCGTCTCGAATAAGTTTCAAAGCTTTGTAAATAATGAGCATTCCTCCCCGTTAAAAGTTGATGATGATTATACATATTATTCAAGAGTGCAACAGATTGATTTGGTCCCTACATTGGCAGCTCTTTTGGGATTTCCAGTTCCGATGAATAATTTGGGCGTTTTTATCGATCAATTCAAAGGTTTGTTTGACAAAGAACAGGAGTATCTTTCAGTTCTAATGGAGAATGCTCATCAGTTAAAACAATTAGTGGAAACTTCATTTTCGAAGAAATTCACTGATCAGAACTCTTCAAATGCAACTGACTTTGAGCAATTCTCCAATTTATGGTTCGAGCTCGTAAAGTTCAAGGATCCTGAATTGATCAAATCATTCATGGAAAAGTCTCAATCATTGTTGGGAAAATCAGCAACAAATTATAACTACAAAAATATTTATGTTGGATTTGGAATATTCGCACTGTCATCCGTCTATTTTTTGACAACGTTCTTGCTCATTTCTTACAAGAGCTTAAACTTGAAATTGGGAATTACTGGATTATCATTTTCGATTCTTCTAGTAATCTCCTCTGGTGGATCGTCCTTAATTGAAGAAGAATATCAGATCTGGTGGTGGCTAATTACCATTTATTTGACTGGTTTATTATTTTACTTGAAGCCGTCAAATTTGAAATTCAAATCTCTTGCTTGTTTCGTCACAGTAAGACTTATAAGGGCATGGAATAACTCTGGGCAAAAATTCAATATTCAAACTAACGAGAAAATATCAAAATTCCTTTCAAATCATATCACTTTGAATTGGCACTTGATTATAGCTCTTTATTTCTGCTTGTTGCTGATGATCTTTTATAATGGAGCATTTGGTAAAGTTTTTTACAACTTTCAATTCTTTGCTTTCCTTCCAGTATTCTTGCTTATCTCAATAAGTTTTACAGCAAAGTTGATCATGTCATTCCTCGAAGATGAGGTTGCTAATTCACAAAAATTACCGCATCACTTGTTGAATGTTATTGGCTGGACGTTACAGATGTTCGACGCCGAAGATTTGAAAAGTTGTTTAACCCCCATTTTTGAACTATTTTACTGGTACTTCCTCTTTGCTATTGTTTTGAGGTTATCATTCAGGTTCATTAATCGTGGTAAGTTGAGACAACTTTTGAACGGCAAAGAAGCAGACAACGACGATTATCAAATAGGATTTTTTAGTGATGTCACCAATATGATCACTTTATTCTTGATGAATCAAACTTCAACAAGTAACATGTTCATATTTTTCATTTTCATTGCATTGAGATTCAGCCTTGGATCATTGATCACATCATACATATTCAAATCGAAAAACGCGAACACCTTTGAAATCTCACTCCTTTTCACTTTCTTCAATATTGCTATTCAAAACATTTCATTTTTCAGCATGGGTAACACTAATTCGTTATCAACTTTGGATTTGACGAACTCTTTCAACGGTTTGTCAGAATATAGCTTGGTGAAATGTGGGATCTTGACTTTTGCTGCAAATTGGGCAGGTCCTATTTTCTGGTCGTTGAGTAATTTGATTATGGTTTTCGAATATTCCCCATCTTTCAAAAACTGCAAGTATGATATGCTTTATTACAAGTTTATAATATCTTCGACTATTTACTCGATAGTTGGATGTGGCTTGATTCTGTCTTGCATAATCTTGAGATTTCATTTATTCATTTGGACAGTTTTTAGTCCTAAATTGTTGTATTTTGGAGCCTGGTTTATTTTTATGAATGTTGGGTTTGATATGATTGTCGGATCAGTCTTGATAGGATTGTTTTGAAAGATGAAGCTGAAAATTTGCATATGCTTGATAAATTTATAGACAAACGAATTGTGATTGTTTTTTTTACGCATTATATATATGAATAAACCTCTCAAAACTATCGATTAATGATTATATATGTATATATATATATATATATGTAGAAAAAAAGCCTTCGAAAGTAATGGTGGGGCACGCTGCTGAAGAGACTATTGCAAAATTTGAAGTCTATAATATGGTTGGTTATTAACAAACTTGGCAGCTCTTCTGTCATTAATATCATTAGCCTTGTATTCCCTCTTCCAAACCCTCTTTCTCAAAGCAAGTTCCTTCTTGTCATAAACTGTTGCCAAGTGTCTAGTCTCTGCAGCAATAACGGTACCTTGACCTTCAGTCAATACCCTGTCAGGCTTGACATATTGACGGTAATAACGTTGTAAGGATCTGTGACCAATAACTGCACCAGACGGCAAATGTAATTCATATCCATTAGAGTATGACAACTCTTGTGGTAATTCTTCTTCATCATCATCTGAAGTGTTGCTTGTAGCTTCATTATCATCATCAGATACATCCTCCCATTCGCCTTCTTCATCTTCATTTGTCTCTTTGGTTGTTATCTTAGATACCTTGACAGTCTCAGGGATTCCATCATAAGTGGATGTGAAATCGTAGAAATCTGATATTTCCAACTTTTCGCTTTCATTTTCATAAGGAATTCTACAGTGACTCTTTGAAAGCATATGAGCTCTAACTGCTTCCAATGATCTTCCTTGATAGTTACATGAAAGACAAACGTTTCCCAAACCCATTTTTTCAGCTAAATAAGCGATCAATCCCTCTCTATCTATCAAGAACTTTTGTTCTGGGATGTACAAACCATGGGTTTTGAACATATGTGTAATTGCTTCATCTTGATTATCGTGTTTCTTAGCACAGAATAAACATACATCTGCTGGAATATCAATCTTGTTTTTCAACTTCATCTCCATAAGTTGCTCTTCGGTTATTTCGTCGTCATCATCATCCACTGTTTGTTTCTCTTCGGTTTCTTTTTCCTCACTAACCTCAGAGTGCATGATTGTCTCTTCAGGTACTGAGTCTTGTTTCGTTACCACAGCCAATTCCTCTACTTCAGCTTTGTCGGAAGCATTGGCTTCGCTCTGTGCCTTCAACATGTTCTGCTTTGCGATTTCCAAAATCTGTCTCTTCTTCTCAAGTAGCTCTTCCTTTTCCTTTCTTCTCTGCTCTTTTTTTGTAACTGTTCTTTCAACATCCTCATCCGATTTACCATTCTTCCTGCCTCTGTCCTTTTTTGTATTTCTTGAAAGCCCCTCCGTAACACCTGTTGACTCATTCAAGGACAAGTTGGAGACTTTGGAATTAAAAATATCTTCTGAAATAGCTGGTAACTGTGCTACTCTTCTCTTCAAATTGTATCTATGCCAGTCCGACTTCATATGAATACGCTGATCTTCAGCGGTTGGAAATCCCAACCCGCAACTGTTACAAGTATACTGCATTCTCTAGATTATTATATTAACTTTTGAGGTCTCTTTTCAATACTTCTATGAGACTATATGGCAGCCAAATACTACCACTTTTGTTCAACTTCTTTATCTTTACAACAGGAATAAATGAAAAAAAAAAAAAAAAAAAAAAAAAATTTCAGAAAAAAAAAAATCAAAAAATCAAAACCATCTGGTAGCAGATACACTACCTTTTAATTACTATTGAGAGATCGAGCTGATGAGCTGAGGAGCTGATGGATTGCTTTACGATGGTTTGTAGAGTATATGAGGTATATAATCATTCTGCTAGTCTATTGGTTAAGAGCAAATGCTCCTCAGGAGGCGCATGTCCGGGTCCCCGATCTGTTTTCACCCGAGCTAGGAATATGATGAGGCACATCTACGTACTTCTCTTGTTTGGCATAAAACATTAATATAACTTGAGAGATTCAACACTCGCTCGTCTAGATAAATCAAATAACAACTTGAAAAAGAAACAAAACACATACACACACAGACTAAAAATGACTTTTCATTCTTCTCTTTTTTGAGAAATTATAAGATGAGATCAGTCTAATGATGGGTTGGGTCTTGTTCTTCGAAAACAAACCAGTCTTCTTCGGCTGCTGGAGCACCTTCGACTGCAGTTTCGGTGGAAGTGGTGACATCTGATGCTTCGTATTCAGCCAAGTCTTCAGCACTACCTTCGACTTCTGGAGCCTTTGGGACAACTGGAGCGTTCCATGGCTTTGTGGCTTCTGCTGCTGATGCGGCGGACAATGGGGTTGGCTTGAATGCTTTCAATTCTCTGACATATAAGTCTGAGACTAAGTTAGCACGGGCTGGGATAGCTGAAAAAGCTCTTCTTTGAACCAAAGCACGCTATTTTGTTTTCCTCATGAAATATTTGTTAGTACATCAATTGTGTTCGGGAGAGCTTAATGGATGAATTCTTCAGTGGTATTTACAGAGGAGAAGAGAGAATCCAGGGAAAACTGAGCGGCCGTGGGAAATGGTGAAGAAGCAGAAAAACTCAAGCCAACACAGAAGAAGAACTTGATCGTTGATCTCCTGGTGTGGACACCGACAGACACCAGAGGGACATGGCAATGCTTTGCAGAGTCTCTGCAAACGTTAGAACCTCTCTTTGTCTCCTTTTCTTTCATTTTCTCTCGCTCTTTCCATCTCTTCCTCTTTCGACCCATGCTTTCTGCCCACTGAGAACCCGGCTCCGTGCAAAATTTAACCTACTGATGATCTGATGACTTGTGATAACATTTTGATTGAATTACTTTCGGCAAGCGGGATACGATGTTCAATTATCTGGTTTCGATCTTCAACCTCGAATTTAATACTGTGCGTTGTTGGTTTTTTTCTCTAAACACACATTTAGAAAACTTGGTTTTGGTTGGCTGGGGCTGGACTGGAGCGTGTGCTCCATAACCATACCACAACGCCCGAAAAGGGACATTTGGGGTTTCAGTGCACTACCTCTGTTTTTTTTTTTTTTGCTCCGAACCTGAGTAAGAGGCGAGAACAAGGAGAACAAGGAGAACAAGGGATGAGGAGGATGAGTTGAGGTTGAATGTACTTGGGTGTACGTTGTTGTTGATTGAAGGTGATTGATTATAACTGGCAGCCATCCTTATCTGTTGAATCAAACCAAGCGCCACCAGCAGATCATCAGACATGCCTAGGTACTACTGCGATTATTGCAGGTGTAAGTGTGCCTCTCTTGTTTGCTCCCGTATTTCGCATGGGTCGATACTAACATCCCGCCCACACAAACAACCAAACAGCATATCTCACACATGACTCCATGAGTGTGAGGAAGTCGCATTTGATGGGTAAGAACCATATCAAGTACTACTGCGACTACTACGAAGGTACGTACGGTTTGTTTTCATGATTTTTTTTTTTTTTCTTGTCTTGTCTTGTCTTGACACATCCACCCAAGTGTGCGATACTAACACCAAACGTCACACCAGGGGAGGCCAAAAAACTTCACATCTACGAGCCAGTGGATCTTCCGTATGAGGTCAACCTCGACGACTACTATCGAGGCATTCCCGGCTCAACCAACTTGCGAGACTCAGAAAGGGATGACCCCGGCACCAGCGACAACGCATCCCACTCTCACGCCGACCCGCTGGCACTGGCCCATCACCACAAGCAGTCCTTGTACATCCCACCTCCACCGCCGTTGGCGAACTTGCCCAACCCGCCGCCATCTCCCTACCACTACGACTTCAAAGCCGAAAAGGATAACATAATACTGGCCATGAAGGCCTACAGCGACAAGAACACCCTGATATAGAACGCTCCACACCGGGCCGCCGTCTACACCATCTCATTTTATAACTTTATAGCTCTAGTCAGATGGAGAGCACTATATATATATAGCCAAAACCAGTGATTGCTGTAATAGGAAGTCCAAACTCCTCCTGTCCCCAGAATCTCAACCTCCTTTTTTGTAATAATAGACACGACCTTCTTTTTCCCTCTCTCGAAGTATCCAAAAAAAATTTTCTGAGTGTGTAGTAGGCAAAATTTTTGAGTTAAAGCAAACAAAGGTATAAACAAAAACATCCCAAGTTTGTTGAAAGTATTGTTCAAACTCAAATAATAGAAAAAATGGCTCAAGAAGTTCCAACTTTCAAGTTAGTTTTAGTCGGTGATGGTGGTACTGGTAAGGTATGTAAAGTTTAGCGAATGGGTGGAGGATTGTTTTGATCCAAGGCCAATGATTATGTATGATGTTGTGAGCGGGTAGGGTATCACGTTGATGCCATGTATTTTTTTTTTTTTTGTTGTTGTTGTTTTCAATTGTCTTGAGTTGTTCTCCACTGCAGTCATTTGATCCATGCATCCCTCCCTCTGGCGGGAAGGGAGTCTGGAATGGTGTGTGTGGCCAATTGGAGCGTCCAGGTTGATGGCGCTGTGGGTCGCTGATCCTGGCGGATCAGGCGACTTGGCCAGCATCAGCCGGCATCGGACCATTGGGACAAGGAACAACAAAGCAAGCATGGATGGTTCGCCTCTCCCTCTCCTCATCATCCAGCCGATCCATAAGTTTCCCATACTAACATCACACACAAACGTTCTGTTTTGTTTTTGCCCCATATAGACCACATTCGTCAAGAGACATTTAACCGGTGAATTCGAAAAGAAGTATATCGCCACCTTGGGTGTCGAAGTTCATCCTTTGGCTTTCTACACCAACTACGGTGAAATCAAGTTTGACGTTTGGGACACCGCTGGCCAAGAAAAGTTTGGTGGTTTGAGAGATGGTTACTATATCAACGGTCAATGTGGTATCATCATGTTCGATGTCACCTCAAGAATTACATACAAGAACGTTCCAAACTGGCACAGAGATTTGGTCAGAGTCTGTGAAAATATCCCAATTGTCTTGTGTGGTAACAAGGTTGATGTCAAGGAAAGAAAAGTCAAGGCCAAGACCATCACCTTCCACAGAAAGAAGAACTTGCAATACTTTGATATCTCTGCCAAGTCAAACTACAACTTCGAAAAGCCATTCTTATGGTTGGCTAGAAAATTGGTCGGTAACTCACTGTTGGAATTTGTCGCTTCACCAGCTTTGGCTCCACCAGAAGTTCAAGTCGACGCCGCTTTGATGGAAAAATACCAACAGGAAATGGAACAAGCTACCGCCTTGCCATTGCCAGATGAAGATGATGCTGATTTGTAAGAAGTTAAATACATTCTTTCTCTTATCAATTATCAAAAACACTCAATCGACTCGTTTGATTGCAAGTTTTCTTTTGCCTTTGTGTCTTTTCACTCATTGTTGTTTTCCTAGGTAGTCAATCTATTTCAATTTTACATTTTCATTCCCTCGGCCATTGGAAGATGTGTTAATGGCATGGCTACTCAGTCTACTGCCTCTTCTAAAATCAATGACAATTCGAGAACGGCCAAAAAACCACTCTTGCATTCCCCAGATTTGCTGTACCGGTTACAAAACTTGCTTTGCCGCACTTTTGGGTGATTTTATTCAATCTCTGCTCAACAACAATTGGCCAAGCTTTCGTCAGGTTTTAACACCTATAAGGAAGAGATCTCTTTTCCACTTGTCTTCCCTTTATTGTACTCAGAACAATTTCACTGAAAATGCCACAGAACAAAAAACTAGTTGACTATGCTGAACATAAAAATGAAGAGTTGATAAGATTCGCCTACGAAAACTTGAATGGTGTTCCTAAGATCGATGATTATGAAAGGATGATAAGTGGCATGAAATATGATGGATATGTTGATGAGTTACGCTATGCAAGAGTTCATCGCCATGAACTAGCTACAGACTATTCAAACATAAGAATCAAAGACTGCACCGATTTTGAAGAGTACAAAAAGAAGAGGTTTGAATATTGTCAACAGATTTTTGGAAGTTTGGGTAAAGGATCATTCATCGAAGCTCCATTTTTTGTAGACTATGGTTACAATGTCTGTCTTGGAGATGGGTTTTATGCCAACTTCAATTTGACGATATTGGATTGTTCCATAGTTAAGATTGGCCGTAACGTGTTGTGTGGGCCAAATGTGACTATAACAACAGCCACTCACCCAACCGATGCTGAAACAAGGTTGAAAGGTGAAGAATGGGCAAAACCAATCACAATTGGTGATAACTGTTGGCTAGGTGCACAATCTGTTGTGTTGCCGGGTGTCACCATCGGTGACAATGTCGTTGTAGGTGCCGGTAGCGTTGTCACTAAGGATTTACCTTCAAACTGCATAGCTGTGGGTGTTCCTTGCAAGATATTACGAATGTTAGAAGATGGTGAAGTAATCGATCGTGGAAACTACTAGTTGCCTATTCAAGGACACACGTTCTGTTGACTATGTACAAGTTAGACTTAATTGATAAATATATATATATATCAAAAAAACAAAATCCCTATTAAAATCATGAAAAAACCCTATCACAATTACTAACCCATTTCTTAAAATTTGAACTTCTTCTTGTTCTGTCTCTTCGTCTTTGGTCTCGAGTTTATCTCCAGCTCAGCGGCAAGGCCCATCAGATATATCTTATCCTCCAAATGTTCCATCGAATCATCATCATTATCAAAAGTTTTTTCAATAATTTGTTGCTGTTGTTCAAACTTCTGCTTCAAGATAACTTTCTCTCTCTTTTGATTAAACTTCAGTTCTTTGATTTTCAGAACTCTCAACTTTTCCTCCTTCTCAAGGAACTTCTCAAGGTAAATCTCAGAATTCTTATTGGATAACAACTTTGTCTTCGCACCTAGTGACCACAAATCACCTCCTTTTAACTTCCTGGCATCTGAGTACTCTTGTTTGCCAAATGATTTTGGTATCAACCATTTTTCCAACTTTCCAGAAGGACCACATACTTCTGCTGTTATAACTCCTTTTTGCTTTAAAGGTGTCTTCATGACTCTTTGCCACTCATCAATTGATTCTCCGCTCTCACCCAATTTAAACACACGTTGGTTGTTGGTCATCTCTTCAATTTTGTCCAATGTTATTGAATCATTTAAGGATCTCTCTAAAATCAAATAACTATATGTTATCGATTCGTAGTTTGTGCTGTTAGAACGCCCATTACCAGAAGTCGCCAAACCTTTGATTCCAACACCACTGGTAGGTGTTTCCCATTTCGTTGCCAAAAGCAACCCTTTTTTCAACTCCATCGCAAATTTCGGTCTTTGAACATGAGTTTCAAAGTGACACCACGATAACTTTTTACCAATCTGTCCATATGAATAATAATCTGGATTTTTGACTTGTAATGGACAATTACCATGATGGTTGCACGGTGCAACAATCTTTAAATGATAATTTGGTCGTTGGTCAAGATCAACTATATCGTGTGTTTGTTGTAAAAGTTTGAAGTCTTCATCTTCGTTACCATTGTCATTCAATTCCAACGCATCATTGATGGTAGTCGTCGATGTAGATGCCTTGCGATATTCTGGAATGACATTTCCCGGTTTATAATCAGAACCTTTAATGTAGAGCCTTGGAACTTTCGCATTTTTATCAAGATGGTTCTCAGGTCTTATGGCAATCTGTCTTGCCCTTGCAATCGTTTCAAAACCCAAAGGAGTGCCTCGCTCTAATAAGACAATCTTTCCTCCTGGACTTAGCTTTGAAAGATATGAGTCTAAAGTCTCATCAACCTCTAATGGGAACTTATCTCTTGACGTCAATAACTGATGCTGCAAAATAATCAAGTCATACTTCTCTGTTTCCGGTACAGTGGCCAACAACTTAGTCTTGATGTTAATTTTATTGGTGTCCACATCACCAGCTTCACCCTTATCGTTGTATGCCAAGTCTGAACCTTCGATAATTCTCTCTCCAGATGCAGTTTTCTTCTTATTCTGTTTCAACCCGTTATATTCCAGTGCTTGTCTACTGAGGATGACTTTTGCCCTCTTTTGCATCCTGTATGAACCAATGACAAAGGAATGCTTAATCTCCGGTTCAAAGTCAGGACCCATAAGCTCATTAAGCACAACCATACCAGTACTTGGACCGTATGAAACATCTAGCACCCTCTTTGGATTGAATTTGTCAACACCCACTCTCTTTCTCAATTCGAAAAGAGTCTCGTAAATCGATGCATAGTCATTGATGAACAAAGCTGCAATGTTACCATCAACGCTCACATTTGTATCTTCAGTTGGCTTTCTCACTTCATTCTCCCTCAAATCAACGTACAACTCGGAAGCTTTCAACCTCAACTTCTTTGGATCGTGATGGATCAAAAAATGGTTGTTTATTACTTTTGATATCTCATCCGGGATTTCCAACATCTTATGATTCGACCTACCCAGCAAAGTATTTGGGTGAAGCCTTGCCTCCTTTGAGTTTGAACCTCGTAAGAAATCACCTGTCTCTTGATCTCTATATTTCGAATACTTCTCCTTTATTAGATCGTGATCAAAGATGGAAAATTTAGATTGTTTACTTGATTCCTCTGTCAACGAGTACTGGGCATCCTTGACAAGTTGACCAAATGACTCACTCTCTCGCAAGTATGAGTGAGCCAAGGAATGGTCCATCGTTGGTGTCTTGACGACCTGTAAAGTGTTAATTGAATCATTGACCTCGAAGTCATCGTAAGCTATCTTTGGTGTGACAGACGAGTCGGGGGACGATGTCGAATACCTCAAAACATGGTTATTCCTCCTTCTTGATATACCGTTACCTAACTTGATGAGCTTTAACATATCTATTCCTCGCAAGATATGACCAACCAATCTGTTTTGTTTTGCTTTATTGATGGATTTTCATAACTGAAAAATTTGTATAACATTTTTTTTTTTCTGGCTTACTTGAGAAGAGGTATCAATATTTCTTGCATAAGCCAATTAACATCAACTCAAAGGTCATGGGCAAAAGTGATAGCAAATGTCCAATGATTACGAATCAGATGTTGAACCAGAAGAAATAGCACCTATATTAGTGAAGAGACCAAAATTTATAAGCAACAGGACTAGAAAGACAGTAGTAACGAAACCTAAAAAGCATAATGCAGAGCTCAGAAACTCATTTGATCAAGTTAATAAGGAAGCAGTCAATGCACTGAAGGTGAGAACTAATAGGTTATCGTTTAAGAGGAGAAACACCAGAAGTTTCAAGCCAAAAGTTGAAGGTCAGGGTCTCACGGATGAAGTGAGTGGGGTCGTCGAACCAAGCTTCAATGATATGGTAGATTTGGATAAAGAGACACCACCTATAGATGACAAACAACAGACTCCGTCTGGTGATGCTACTGAGTCAGAGCCAGTTGAAGAATTTGGTCCGTCAATACATGGATATCGATTTGTCAAGTCAAAGAAAGACGAGAAACAACCCAAGATTGATATTAACCCATCAAAGTTCTCTATCTACCCTGATGATTTCTTCAAGATGTCATATGAGGATCTACCGAAGTTTGAAGACTATCAAAGCAGTGACACTTTTTCAGAAGAGGGTGACGAGATTCAACTTGGCATTGATCTGACACAATCTTTCAAAGAGTATCAGGCGAACTGGCTGTGTTTTATTGAAAACAAGTTATCGCTTCCACCCTGGCCAAATCTCCAAAATTCAAAAGACCATTTAACGTCAGATGACATAAAGCTTTTTTTGTTCTCATCCATTAAAAGCAAAGCGGATAAATTGAAAGTTGTGAAATATGAACGGATCAAATGGCATCCTGATAATTTGTTACGAAGAATTAGTGAGGATAACTTGGACGAAGGCTATGAGAGGTTGAGCACGGTGACATTTCAGATAGTGAATGGGATCTGGGATGAATTGAATGAATAAGGGTTTGATGATGATTTGATGTATTATCATAACTAAAAAGTATAGCTAAATAGTATAATGAAAAAAAAAAAAATTAACATTAATTATAGGGTAGCTGAAGGCAACTATTGTCCATTGTTTCAATTCATGTCCATTGTTTCAATTCAGAAAGAAAAATGTACTAATCTTTTGGTGTCTTGACTTCTTCCTCGATATCAATCTCCTCATCTTCTCCAATCTCTTCATCTTCATCCTCTTCCTCATCATCCTCTTCATTTTCAATATCTTCCTCTATGTCTTCTTCGATATCTTCCACAACTTCCTTTTTCGTCACTTCTCCTCCTTCCACCTCCTCGTCCTCTTCTTCTTCTTCTTCCTCTTCGTCTTCATCTCCTTCCTCCTCCTCCTCCTCCACGCCATACTGTTCACCATCATCCAATCCTTCCTCCTCTTCTTCTCCATCAATCCCCCGTTGTTGAAAGTCGTTGCTTCCATCTTCACCTTCGTTGTCCCAAACGATGTTGAACCTCGTTACTCTTGGTTTTTCAGCAAGAATATTTCTTACGACATGGTCGACCTGAACTTTCGAAGGTGGGTTTTCTCTCAATTCCTCGGTATCATACTCATTATTCACATAATATCCAACTCGGACAAACTCTCTGTCGTTATAAGAGCATGATAAGAGTATGACTGTGACTGAAACCAACTCTGATGCTGGAATCAATTCAGGTGATGGCGGGTCTGCCTTGAAAAGAAACTTGTTGACCCCTACTGGAATTGGTCCCACCAATATCGAGTCTAATTCTTGGTCGTGGTCCAAAGAGCTTGATGAACCGACGTATGTCAATTTCCATTCCAAATCTTCTTTTAATGGTTCAAGGCATTCAAATGTGATTTCAAATTCATATGCGTCTATAAACCTTGCTGGGTTGTTCAACACGTTTATACCTAGTAATGACACAATAGACATTCTTACTTATGTGCTCCCTTATTTGCTAAATAGTTTCAACTCTGAGATAATACTCTCAAATCCACTCTTAATTGAATGAATGAACTGGCAATGATTGAAATTTAAATGGACGCGTTCCGTGTTCTAGTGAAAAATCAAACACCTATACACCACCTTTCAAAAACGTTGACTTCCCTATTTGGTAACTACAAGAAATTACTAGATATGGCGATTTCTGAAATTTTTCTTCATTTTGGTCTTTATGTTCATTAACATTATTCAAATGGAGTGATTTGATAACCAAAGTGTTGGCAAAATGAACACATCAGTAGCAAATAATGTCATCCATTGAGCAGAAGCTTTTATCAAGATGTCGTAAATACGAATCCAATGCCCAGTTGGAAGATCTCTTGTCCAAGAGATACTCCTCAAATGGAGATCAGAAGAATTTCTTGGTACTAAAACCGACAGATGGTTCAACAACAAACAAGGGCAGCAAGAGGAAAAAGAAACTGAAGAGCCTTTTGCACTTGGTTTCTAACTATAACAACAGCAATAAAACAAAGATCAAGCAAAACACAAACAAGCATCACCCACTAAAGACGAGAAATGAGTTCAAGCTGTTTATCAAGAATAACCTAAAATTACAAAAAAGAATGATCAAGAAGTTGAACAAGAATCAGATACTCCTGATTGAGAATGACAAGAGTTTCAAGGATTTGTTGAAGTTTGAAGATTTCATCAATTTGAACACACTTTGGTTGGGTTACATTCACGATTTGTTGAACATTGATGCACATCCAGATACCTCCTCACAATTACCCAAATCATTAAACGTGGCAACTTTGATTGCCAAGATGTCTAGTATAGACTTGATTGGAGCTTTTTTAACGGTGACCAAGTCTTCAAATCATACTGTCGTTGGCCTATCCGGAATAGTTATATGGGAGTCACAGTACCTATTTATGATTGTGATACCAAGGTGTGACAACTGGAAGAACGATCTTCAAACCGATGAAGGGGTGTCTTTTAGCAACAGTGAAAAAATCGGTGGGTTGAGATTGATTCCAAAGAAGAATTCCTTTTTCAACATCCATTTTGATTTGCCTTCTAATGATATGAGTGGAAGTGTAATCGAGTTTACTATCATTGGAAATAGGTTCCAAGTGAAGAGTTTCGATAGGGGTAATAAAAAGTTTAAAAATCATAACGTTGATAGTATATAGAGTTCTTCTTGGAAGAGAATAAAAAATATGTTTTGGAGGAGAGAGACAGACAGTAAACAGTTGCCACAGATAGAGTCTTGGGTGGTGTAAATAATTTGCCTTCATTCAAATTCAATAATGGTCAGTCCATCTTCGTAGACCAAGAATTTACATTGAAAACAGATTCAAATCCAAAGTATTCAAGCTAATTCTTATAAGCGATACGAACCTTGCACGTTGCTGCGAAATGAGATTGAGGTAAGAGTGACACAGTTATATTAAGAAACCATTCTCAATTTATGAAACTATTCAGAATGTTACTTTATCCACTTTTGTTCACAATACACCGGAGATCTCATACAGCAAAGTCATAAAACATGTTAAATGTTTAAATGTTTAGTGATTCGGTGTTTTCTCTTCGATATGGTAAAGTTTTGTTCTATAACACCCCCCCCCCCGATATACTCATAAAAAGGGGAAAAGCACAAACGATGCAAATTAGATGCTTCTCGATTTTATATCTTTTGAAGAAGTAGTAAAGGCTTGCTTTTACCGAGAAAAATCAGCTTTGCCTCAATCAGTTTTTAACTCAAACTCTTTCAGTTCGAATATTTTCAAGTAAGTTTGAGTGCCAATTATACTTTTGTCTCAACTAATGCAATAACTAGAACTAAAGATAAGAAAGCATGCATTTATTTGCTATATTGATGAAGGAAAATATGCTGCAGCTCATTCTAGGCCAGGTATTCTATAGCTCTATATTTTTATCTCAAAAAGTAGGATTTGAAGCACCTATTATTAGAAAAGTACTTCTCTACGGATCGCAGTAACAATAGCTTCTCTTCGCTGAACTTTACACAAACCTATGCACTTAGTAATCGGACCTTACAGAAAATGGCATAGATATGTTACAGGTTGCCTTTAGTGTAGACTTGAGTCCCATTCATTTTGAGTTGGGTCAGTTGATATTGTGGGGGTGATACTGGAACGTAGACATATAAGATTACCTGAATGTCCACCTTGAGTCTAGTATTTGACACTTAGCGATAGCTTCACACCGCCCAAGCTCTCCCAACCCTTTTCGAGATTCTATTGATGCTACAAAAAAAACACACACACTCTTAAACATACTTTGAGCATCCTATTAAATCACCTTTATAGAAAGTTCGAGTTCATGAAAATGATTGAAACAGGTATCATTGGCTAGCTTGTTTCTCAAGCTTGTGAGATGCAGGCTTCTCGAGCCTTTGGACAATCACTGTGAGTAAATATAAACAATATATAATCTATAAGATATATATATATATATATATATATATAAATCGAAGCTATAAGTTGCTGTGTTCACCATTATCCATTATAATGTGAGATCTTTAGATTTTGAGATTTTTTTCAAAAACGAGAAAACAAAAACACACAAAAAAACAACAAAAAACACAGACAACAAACCAGTTTTAGGTCTATTGATACCCATTTTTAGGAGGTAATATCTTTTGTTTCAACTTGGAAGATCAGTCCGGAGACATTGTTGACCTAGTCTTTGCATATATTCAGTTTTTTGAGGCTTTCATTCAACTCATTTCTCATACTCATTGCGCCTCATTTATGTTATGTCAGGGAATCAGCAACAACATCAACAACAACAACAGCAGCAGCAGCAGCAGCAGCAGCAACCACCACTGGCCAACTATCCAAGGCCTAGACATCAACCGCAACTGTCCTTGAACTCTCCAGCGCTTATACAGGGGGAAGATGAAAGAAAAACAGCAGCTCTTCAATCGTTATTGGGACCTAACTTCACCGATTGGCCCTATTCGGAAACTTCGTTGATCCATTCGATAAATCTTAAAGCTGAACAGGAGAAGACAAAACAAGAATATTACAAGCTGGAGAGCTTGAATCGGTCATTAGAGTTGCTTAAGATGGCGATCCAGTCTAGGGTGCCAAGTCACCTCATACCGCTTTTATTTTCCGGCCAAAGCATGACCAGCGAAAATATACAATTGTTGATGTCAAGCTCGCTGGCACAGCAGCAACCTCAACAACAACAATATGCACAAATGCCACCACCTCAGCAACCAACAATTGTGATACCCAGGCAACAGCAACAACAACCAGATACTCATTACAAACACGAAAAATCACTGACCATATCAACACCACATTCTGTCTACAAGCAACGACCATCAGTATCACCAAGTTTATATTCTTCACCAATGCCTATGTCTTATAGGTTTGGTGGTGGGGATTTAAACTCCACACCAAATTCGGTCAATCAAAATCCACCAATTTCACAACCAATACCGGTTACACCTCCACAATCTCAGTTTCAAAAACGTAAAAATGTCATCTCCAGAGCAAGGCAGCTCTCACCCGCAAAATTGGGGCAGCAAGCTGTATCATCTTTGAATTCGAGGTTCAGCAAAGTACACAACGGTGACAGTCCCATGATCAACCAACATCAAAGGACAATATCCTTACCACCCCAGGTTTCAATCCCTGAAGAATCATCAACCATGGAATTTCAAAAATCACCAACAAGATTGCCACAACAACCTCAACAACCACAACAGCCGAAACAACCAGTGATACTACAGCACCAACTCATACAATTTCACCATTGGACTCCATCAGAGAATGAAAGCGTTAATGCTTCATCCCCCACAGCGTCAAAGCGTAGAAGATCGAACTCAGATGATTCGGTTTTGATCACTGGGAATAGCAGTGAATCATTAACACCAGCATCAACCCTTTCATCACCAACCAAAAAAGCAATCCTCCACAACCGAACAAAATCAGACTCGTTCATAAGGGGAAGATTGTTGGATGATGAGCACGAGGAGGAAAACAATGATCAATTGCTGAACCTGGTTAGAAATGGTATTGGGTCACCCGGTAAGTTTCATGCACCACCAAAATATCCAAATAATATTTTGAGTAGTGATACTAAATGAGAAGCTATTGCTTACTTTTGTTTTTCTTTTCCCTTTACGTTTAATATCCTATGATTTCGTTATTCGTTAGTAATAATCAAAGTCCTACATTTTTAATTTGTTTGCTTCTGTTTCTATTGGCTAATTTTGTATTCTATGTATACTTAAAGTTACTCCTCATAATTTCTACCCTTGGTCTTTGCTCTCTGGTTGCCAATATCATTCCCTCCTTTGAATGTCGGTCTTCATCCGTTTCTTTGCATACCGTTTCAATCTCAGAACATTGAAAATTTTCCAGTCTGAACTTATGCATTCGGGAAGCCAGATAAGAAAAGTCTGTTTTATGAGTTTCAGCCCACAAACACCCTAGACCCCAAATTGTTCCACATACATATCATCTGCCATTTGCTCGATCTCCAGCAAGTTCAAAGCAGTCATTCCATCATCAACATCAACATCACCATCACCATCATTCACCAAAGCCTCTTCAGGAACTCCTTCCCCTTCATCATTTTGATCTTTCAAGATTTTTTCAAATGTGATATCAAACTTGTTCAAATTCTTCAAATTTTTCTTCAACTCATGTGCCAACGACCTGATTAACCCTTCGCCACTTTCTTGAATGTACCAGCTCACTAAATCGTCTAACAAAATCTTGCAGTATACATAGTATATATCGTGGAACCTGAAGAACTCCCTTATCTGCAATAATGCTCTCAATACAAACCTTTTACCACACCTCAACAAGTAGTAAACATCATCCCAAACCTTCATAACCAAGTTGAAATTTCTATGCAACGGATACGCCAATGCCCTCCTTGTTGATGTTATAATAATTGACATCAAATAGTTTTCGCCCAGTTGACCTGGTAATTGCAAGATCTGAGAATCTAAAAATGCAATCTGTGGAGTAAGTTTTCCAATTGTCCATGGTGTTTCAATTGTGGAATCACCTTCATTGCAACGCTGGTCAAACTGGAAAGCAAACAAAAGTGAAATTATGGTATAGTACATTGCTGTTTTGTTTTCAACGAGGTATGACTTTTGCGGTAATTGTAACATCTGTTCCTGTTCTTGCTTCGTGAATTCGATCGGAAGAAATTGCAACTGTTTCGAATCCCTATCTTCTTGTTGCTTTTTGGAAAATCTCAAAAACTTCAACGTTGTTGGGTTTATCCAATTGATCAAGCCTTTGAAATCTTTGTCATCATCTTCGCTGGGATGTTTTTCCATAATGTAGTCTGCTGCATAGTACTCATAGTCAAACTTGATATTTTCCTTGATCAATCTCTCCATTATTCTATCGTTAGGTTTCGTGTACTCAGGATTAGAAAGCTCATTAATGTCATTGTTATTAGCAACTGACATTTCAATCATTGTATCATACTGATCGTTAAAACCATACTTGATTCTTGTTAGCGAGACATTTGAGGTATCATCCTCAATAGTTGGGTACTTTTGTTCAATCTCCCAATCAAAATCTTCAGCTTTGTCCAAATCTGATTGCAAGCTTCTATCGATATCCATCTCTTGAATCAATGGTCTTGTGAAGCCAATCTTGGGGGTTGTTCTGACTTCTTCTTCTCTTTCCCCTTCAAGTCTCTCTGGGATTTGACCTGTGATTTTGGTACTCACCTCCTTCATCAACCCGTTATCTTGTTCAACTTCAGCCTGTAAAGAAGTTTCATTGCTTCTTGCTAATAGTTTACTTGTAAGATCCAAATCTGGGAAGAATTCACCTTTATTCAACTTTGGAATCTTAACTTTGATTGCCTCACTTTTCGAATCGTACAAAGCATGCGACCTATCATCGTCAACCATCGATTTTGGTAGTCTCAATCTCAAATAGTATGGTGATAGCGACAAGATAAATAAGTTATCGTCAACGATCATCTCGATGTTTGAGCCGTTGAACCGGATGTTGGAAATCTTGATATGAATATGGATGAACTCTTCATCCTGAGTAATTGTAAATAGTGGAGTGATCATCTTGGTTTGATTTGAGTCACCTATATATACATATTGATGTACACAATTAGGAGATGGCTGATTGATAATCAAACTGAAAAATTTATCGTAGAGTACCTGCTATCATTTTTTTTTTTTTTTTTTTTTTTTTTGATTTTAAGAGCTCATTACTAAGGGAAATACCATGAATGAACAGGGGAACACTATGAAAGAAGGGGAGCTCACACAAGTCACAGATGAGCAAAACAGTTACTGGCAGCTCTTTAAAATTACTGCAAAGATGTTATGTTGAAAACTGAAAAAACGAAAGAGAATGAAAAGGTTTATGTTAGGAGATGAATAAGGGGTAGCATACCACCGATTTCTACCAACCAAGAACTGTGAGTGAAAGTAAAAGACAAGAAACAACGAAAAAATGTGATCCAGCAACAGTGTTTCCGCTGGCCTGACTGGTAAGAACACCTTCATTTGTGCTGGTGGTGTAGTTTACAAAGAGTTTCTTTTTTTGTGCAAAACCGATTCTTGGGCTCAACGAACCATCAAAGACCACGAAAAACTTCTGCAAGAACGAGTTACCAAATATCCATTCCAGACCATTGTTGAACTCAATTGGGGAGGTTCTAAAAATGGTGTCACATATCTGTTCAGTTTGGGTGCTCAGAACGGTTTCGCTGAGAATATACTCATCTGGCGTCATCTCAAACTTGAAACCACCATCAAACTCGAAATGCAAGGTGTCCAGAAAATCACAACGAATACCAACACCGCTTATATTCAGAATCCCAACATCGTGCAAATAAACAGTGGTGTTAGAAGCGTATAAGTTGAAGGGAACATCCACCTCTGGGAGAACGATGTAATTTGTTGTTGTCTTCAAGTTAGCATATCGAGCATATGTCTTTTCTTCATCGCCTGAATAGTCAGAGTCAGGACTTTGCGTATCTATTCCCAAATTTGTTGAAAACTCAAGAGTTTGAGTGTTGTTAATTCTGACCTTTTTCATGATAAACCTCCAATTTACATCCTGCCAATAGGCATTCAAGTCACCATAGAATCTGTTCTCGTTCCAGACATCTGCGTACTTGATTGATCCTGAATACAAATTTTTGTTGATGGAACCCAATTCCATCAATCCGTACTCTTCGTCCAAGAACAAGGTGAAAATTCTGTTTTCTGGGATATAGTCAAAGATCACAGGAAGATCTGAACTATCTGGAGTTGGATCACTATCTGGGTTTTTGAATGCCAACGAGAGCAAGCCATCAACTTCATCTTCTGCATAGAACTCCCAAAACAAGTCATCAATGCTGTCGACTTGTACCATTGAGTAGTTGTCGAAGGAAACTCCGTCGAAATCGATATACTGGTTGTGCTTTACGGTACCATAGTACGAGCCGTTCAAGACGTTTCTGGCTATTCCCGAGTAGAAATGTCCAGTGCTGTCATTGGATAAGTTACGAGCACCTGATTTTGCACCCGAGCTGATGATGTAACTCTCTGCAGTTGGTGCATCGATATCCAAGACCAATGGATACGTCTTGTTGTTGACGTTGACATCGATTGTGTAGTAGTTCGAGCCGTTATGTGGTGTCAAGAAATTGAGCCCACTTTTGGAGTCTATAGTGAGGCTAGCACCAGACAATCCCAATAATGAGATTAGACAACCTGTTAACAATACTTTTCCCTCGAGCATTCAGTAGATATAACACCGTTCTTCCCTCTCTTTGTTTTACACCTTACCAATGAGTAGCTTGCAGGTTTGTGCTCGCCTATTCAAAAGTCTGAGAAATATCTCCACCTTTATGTCCTCCTCGAACTGCTCTGTATATAATTGGACATCTTATCTCTCATGCAGAGGTTTGGTCCAATTGACTTATACCGATTGATAAAATTGCCTCTTTGGGAATACCCAAAAGGCAGTCTTTTCACATGAGGCAGATTTCACAATTGAAGAAAGCAGTTTCTTGGCCACCTGGACACCAAAATGGAGTTGCAACCCTTCAGATGCTCCAGATACCATCACGATAATGAATCGGGCTAGCCATCTATGAGCATTTGATTTGCGGAAGGTCGTGGTTGTCAATGGCTGGTGAGGTAGTCATTATACCCGTTACAACATATTTCCACAAAATCTGATTCCCCTTTTCAGCCAATGGCGACAATGGCGAAGTTCTGCAAGTATTATGAGGGAAAATATTTCTAGCTCATAGAGCTGACAGATCTATTTGCTGATGATAGGGCATTGGGCTCTTTAGATAGAAAGGAAAGAGCAGCATCTATCTACAAGATCGACTTTTTCAATTTTTTTGATAGGTGCATTTTTATTTATTGATTCAGTGAAGGGCTACTTTCGCTGATGATTGTGCGGTGGCTTTGAAGAACCTGCACACAATAAGTGCATATTGCTGACTCTCAAACAAAGAATCCGTAGTTCTCTGTTTGTTCGGGAACCAGAAGCCAGCGTAAAGGCAACCTCGCTTTATCTTCACTCGTGTAATGTCATCCGAACAAACGTAGATTTGACTTTTTGCTACCTCGACATTGCTAAGGCTTCTTAAGAGCAGATCGGTCAAACTTGCAGTTCACACTTCTAACTCTCACAAACCTCATAAGTCTGGTTCAGGCTTTTTGTTCTACATATTACAATCACAGCTGGTCTCGATATTCTATTCGATTCGACTCAATTCTTCACTGTTTTTTGTTCCTTTTCAAAGCTGTCATCTATTTGTTCCAATGCTTGCTTACTATAGAACAGCTCTGAAAAAAAAAAAAAAAAAAATTATGAAAAAAAAAAAAAGTTGTACATTTTGAAGATAATTCATCTATAGCGATAGACAAAATACCAGCCAATACCAATTCATAATGCCAGCCGAAGTAGCTGAAATAAGTGCAGAAGTCTCAGCAGATGTAAGTTCACCTGTGCTAACGAAAACAGCCAGGAAATCTAGATTCACCGGGAGGGGCTCATCGACCAAACCAGTGGATGACTCAACCGATCAGTCTTCGTCATTGGTGAAGAGACCAAAAGCTCCAAGGCATATCGGTAGGATAATGAACCAAATCCCGGATGAAATTTTGAATGACAAAGATTTGAACAGCGCCATCAAGTTGCTACCTTCGAACTATAACTTTGAAATCCACAAGACGGTATGGAATATTAGGAAGCAAAGTGCCAAAAGGGTAGCATTGCAAATGCCTGAAGGGTTGTTGATCTACTCGCTTATAATAAGTGATATTATTGAGCAGTTTTGTCAATGTGAAACTATAGTAATGGGTGATGTCTCGTACGGTGCTTGTTGCATAGATGACTTCACAGCCAGATCGTTGGATTGCGATTTTATTGTGCATTATGCCCATTCATGCTTGGTGCCTATAGATATCACCTTGATCAAAGTATTGTATGTATTTGTCACTATAAATATTGATGACTCACACCTTTTGAAGACAATAAGGAGAAATTTTGCAAATGGATCCAAATTAGCGATATTTGGAACTATTCAATTCAACCCAACTATCCACTCTATAAAGAGGAAGTTGGAAAATCCAGAATCTGAGGAAGAACCTTTGATTTATGCATTGACACCACAAACGATGCCTTTGTCAAAAGGTGAGGTGTTGGGTTGTACTTCTCAAAGATTGGACAAATCACAAGTGGATGCAATGGTATACATTGGTGATGGTAGATTCCATCTTGAAAGTTCAATGATCCATAACCCCGAAATCCCTGCATTCCAATACGATCCATACTCCAGAAAGCTCACCAGAGAGTATTACGACCAAGAGGAGTTGGTTACAGTTAGAGAAGATGCAGTCAAGATCGCGGCAAAGGCTAAAAAGATAGGTTTGATATTGGGCGCTTTAGGTAGACAAGGGTCATCATCAACGTTGATCAATTTGGAGCAAAAGTTGCAGGAAAGAGGTATTACAGTCATTAAAATCATTCTTTCTGAGATTTTCCCTCAAAAGTTATCCATGTTTGATGATATAGATGCTTTTATCCAAGTTGCATGTCCTAGATTGTCTATCGATTGGGGTTACGCATTCAATAGACCGTTGTTGACTCCGTATGAGCTGAATGTTATGTTGGGAAACGATAAGAAATGGAGCGATGGGTATTATCCTATGGATTATTATTCTAAAGATGGTTATGGACGAGGCAGAATCCCTAATCATGATAATGTTATTTAACACACTTAATTTATTTATGTTCTAGGTTACGCTCAATTAGAATCAAGCATTTTTCTTTATTTCAATACTCTTCATACAACTGTTCATCATAATTCTCCTTTTGTTTTGAGTACTCCTCATCACAACCCAACAATGTGGCAATCTCCATATCATTGAACTGGAAACACGGATGGTTGTTGGAATTCTCCTCGCCCTCCTCCTCAACTCCACTCTTCAAATACTTTTTTGTTATCAACCAAACTTTATAGTAGAAATTGATAAATTGTAAAGAACTTTCAAGAACGATATCATTTGCCAATATAGGTGATATTAGTTTCGAAACTTCATCTTTCTGAAATTCAATCATAGCGCTGGATATAGCATCAATCAATTTCAAGTTTTGAGATCTAAAGAAATCCAAATTGAACAATTTATTCTCAACAATAGGTTGGTAAATTGAAAGTTCAAAAAATTCATCCTCCAACTTGAAAATCATGTTGATCAAGTTGAAAATATCAATGAGTCCAGTTTCTATCAAATAAGACGTAAACTCTAAAGCGATAAACTTCGTCTTTAGTTCATGGATAAGCTCGTTCAATTTTGAATTTTTTTCATTCATCAATCTGATTGTGATTATGCGTGATGACATAAAATCATAGCAATTTAATTTGAAAATGCACAACTCTTTATCCTTTATCGAGTTCTGTTTGATTTGTAAATCGATAATTTCCAACACTCTCTCAAAAATTAAGCTTAAGAAACGATCGTGTTGTGATTGTGACACATTCATAAAGGTGTTTGATCCATCATCGTCACCGAGATAATCATTGTTCAACAATGGTAATACGGTACCATAAAACTCAATTAACCATTCAGGTAAGTTCAAGTCATCATCAATTGGTTCGATTGAATCGTCATTTTTGTTATTTTTATTCTTCTTCTGTAAATGGTCCAACTTAGTGTCAACAGTATTAAAAATTCTTTCAACAGTCAAACCCTTCAAAGATTCAATACAAATAATTAACTCATTTGATGAAGGCAATACCTTAGAATACATCATCTTGTATAAATCGAATAATTGATGCATGGACTGTAATACAACCATTTTGCTTTCACTTTTGATTATTTGTTCAATTCTTGAGTTGAACGGATTTGATAGGGAATTCAAATCCCTGGAAACAATATCATCAATAACCTTAATCAAGTCATTGTCCTTTTGTTTGTTTATATCATAACTGGATATTATTTCTTCATCTATGTCAAATAAATTGCTTATCAATTCTCGTTCATTGACAATTACATCATGTAAATATGCCAATAAATCACTCAAAAATCTCTTAGAGTCATAAGCCGATAACATAAATGGCCTGTTATCGTCTTTTTGAAGCAAAGAATCGTTATAACCGTTCAATTGACTTATAAATGCATCAACAATACTTTTTGATCTGGATTGAACTAACTCCTCGATAATCTTCTCAAAAAACTGGGGTTTGGTCTTAATTATATAAATAAGACATTTCTTGAATGTTTGAGTGCTATTGCTGCTATAATAACTGCTACCCAATTGGAAAAAATTATCAAAATGTTTTGTTATGAAGTTCAATACTTTCTCGATGGAAAGGTTTATCAAACTTGACATCTTGTTCATAATCTTTGTACCCAAGTCTGGATTGTTCAAACTTAGCAAAATGGAACAGTTATCGTGTATTCTCTCCAGCTTCTCCAAAACATCTAAGAACTCGTCATCAATATTGCTGTTCATCAAGTGAAACTCTTCCATCTTCGTTAAGGTGAATTTTTTTTGAAAGTTGATCAAAAGTTTTTTTTGCAATTTGATCAATTCAAGATCTTTGTTTAAAGCTTGACAACTCTTGGAGAACTTTTCGATCTTGGTCAAGTCCTTATTCAAGATCTCCATTATTTCATCGTCCATTAGATTCAATTCGTTCAAGTTCTTTTTGACGCCATTCAATTTCTTTATAATTGGTTGCATCTGCTTCAAAATTTGAAAATGCTGTTTCAACAAATCATTTTCGATATCGCTTGTCAATTTTCTCCTCGAGATTGATCCCAATAACCCAGATTCGGTCAACGAATTATAGTCAACGTTTAAAACGGAGTCTTTATCGGCATGCTGGTCATCGTCGATTCGATTCTGCAATATCAACAATGATTCCCTGATGGATGAGTCGTAGTTAGATGCATTCAATACCCTCGCTAATCTTGTGGAGAGTATGGTAGTAGGTTTGGACGGTGTATCCTCAAGATTATTGGTACTGGATGATGGAGTAGAATCGCCTTCATTGATCATCGTCAAAGACATCTTCGCATACTTCAAAGCCAAGTCAGTCTTTTGCCTTTCTTCATGATTGACCTCCTGCTCAACTTCGACTTCTTTCCTCTGTTGAAGGTTCTTGATTATGTTTAGGTTTGAAAACTTCTTGGTCAAATCTTCTTTGTAGTTGTTCAAATTCGACAAGTTCAAAGGCGGCGCCGGAATAGGTAATAATATCGAGGACGACTGATCGCCACCATCATCTATATCGTTGAAGTTGTACTCAAAGTCCATGATGATGCAATGCTTTCGATTCAAAGACCTGTCAAACTGACGTGTTACCTTTACTTTCGTCAATGTTTGACCTTTTTATTATGTTTTAGAATACTTTTTATCAACGCACCCAGGAAAAACCTGAAAAAACACAATTTATTGAATAGAGAAGGGGAATTGAAAAGAATAAAAAGACCCACACGAATAAGATTTGATAGCCATCAAAGGTGATATAAACCCAACAACAAGATGACTTCGATAACAAGTAAGACAGAAGAGAAAACCAGTGAGAAGAAGAGTAGAAATAACCCAAAAAAAAGAAATCAGAAAAACGAAAACCGGCACAAGCAAAACAAACATGATTCAGCCAACCTTTGAATGCAAGTAGTTTATATATATAGAAACCCGTTCCCTTCCCCACCAAAGTTGTGCAATAAACCAGAGTAACCAAAACAAAAAAATGAGAGCACCATAAGCAGCCTTACCTCGCACACTTCAAGATACAATGAAAGAAAACGAAAAAAAAAAAAAAAAGTAAAAAGAAACCACTTCACCCCCAAAAAAACCATTATGAATCATATCAATAAACCATTAATATCCATCTTACTGTTTCTGCTACTGCTGACAATATCAGCATTATCGTCAACAGTAGTGGTCTCGAGAACAGCACCTCGCTCTGTGACACCACTAGGCACAGGAATTATTCCACCTTTAACGATCATCAACTTTTTAGCCAGTTCGATAATTAAGGAGTCATCGTAACAGTAATTGTCATTATATTCAGCTTTCTCCTCGCAATTTCCCAAAGCAATTGCAGCTTGTAGTACAGAATCAATCCCGCTATCATTTTGAGGATTGTACGGGTTCATTAGAGAGACATTATTATTTGTTGACGATGAGGTTGAACTGGATTTGGCCTTTTTATGATATCTGTCAATGACTGCAATATTATTGTCGACAATGACATTCTCCCATTCTGTGCCAATCTCTCTGCAATTGTAATTTGTTATGATTTCTCTTTTGAAAGGCGTTTGATGCTGTTGTTCTGAAGAGAGTATATAACTCAAACTTGGTAGTTTTGATGAAGACGAGGCGGAAGAAGAAGAAGAGTTTGGAGTACTCAATGACGTGGTAGGCGTGAAAAGCTTCAGTTTTGGTAACTCGAAAGTGGGTGAGTTGGTGGTGACGGGGGTAACGGGCAAATCTTTCTTCTTGATCCTTCTTCTTCTCTTTACCTTTGGATCTTTGGAAGAGTCAACCTTATAGTCCCATCTCAACAATCCAAACCCAGATTCGTTTGGTCTCAAACAGATATTGATAAAGTTCTCACCAAATAATGGTATCAACGAATATCTTATAGCGTAACAAAATCTAGCCGATAGTTTCAAAGCAACCTCAAATGGAACCCATGTTCCTTGGATTTTTAGAAACCCGCCTCTAACCCTCTTGACAACATTTATCAACTCTGGCGACGAATCGATCAATTTAACTATATCCGCCTTCTTATTACCGATTGCTTTCCACAATCCCGTCAAATGTACCAAGCCAGTATTGTAATCCCAAATGATCCAATTGTCGTTGACCTGATACTCAAAGACAGTTATGAAGTTCCTCGAGTCAACCGATGTCGAATACTTCTTTTTGAAAATTTGATGGCACTTGGGGATCTTGTTGAACTCGAAAGACGACAAGCCTGAGTGGTTTTTCAATTCCTGAATCGGATAAAGAATATCGTACTCACCCTCATTGCTACTGTTCCTGTTCAGCTTCTTGACAAGGCTGGTCTCTATATTCGAACTGCCTGGTGTCCATATCGACATGTCCAACGAACTTCTCCTGTTGCCCATCGAGGGCATCGGATAATAGTTCATTTGGTGAGGAGGATATTGGTAGGCCGCAAGCTCAACCTTCGGCTGAATGAGGTTGCAGTTGCTGTTCTCATTTTCGCCGCCCATCGACCGACCGTACAAAAAAGAGGCTGATGTGTTGATATTATTGTTGAACATCTCTGTTGTCTCTTGGGGTTTGCCAAACTTTCGACTTCAACGATTTGTAGCGCCTATGAGATCTGGAAAGATAAGATAACAACTCCCGATTGGATACCTTTCAAACACTTTTCCCCTACTTTTTCTCAGATACTTGCAAGCGGTCCTACTTGCCAATAAACAAAAGTACTATATTTATGATACAATAACTGTTGCTACTCTATATATTTCATACAGAGTCCCTTGTCATCTTGTAACAAATCCATGTAGCATCTGCACTAAAAGAAATTTTTGAAATGATAAGATAAACCAAAGGTAGTGTGGGAAGTACCATATTACCGTATTTGTCACTTTTATTTGTATTTCCCTTTTTGGTTATTTGTTTTTGTGAAATATTGGTGTATGGATGTATGGTATATTGTTGTGCTCAGATGACTGGAATGGGTATGGCCCACATCCCTCGCTCAACATTTATTCAGTCTTGCACACAGCCACGAGAACTGAAGAGGCAGAGTACAGGGAATAAAATTATGCGTCTATGAGAAAACAACAAGGCATCACTTCACTTGGCTCACTTTTGTGTCTGTGACTGCCTAGTTAAAAAGAGTCATCTCTATTCAACGATGCAGCTATCCATTAGTCGGTCTTGGTCTTGTGTTCGAGTGCCACCACCACCATGCCAATTGGCCCTCTTGGTCCCCGTTCCATCCTCACGAAATTTGAGAACCACTCCAGTTCAATGAGCCCAAGGAGCTAGCTTTTCGATTTTTTTTTTTTTCACCGTGTTCCCCTTTTCACTTGCTGTAAACCCGCTCGCCTGGAGCTTAGCAAAGCTTCGTCCTACGCTGTCAAGGGTATTTATTCACAATCAACCCACTCGACAATATGCAACTGATTAGACTGATATGACCATCAAATACAGAAACCCACACGTGTGAGTCTTATCTTGTCCATCTTCTCGTCGTCGTCATTCTTGTGGCGCAAGCAGTGCCATTTTATTTGTGGTTGCAAGCAAAAAAAACACACCCAGTGTACAGTGAAATAAATTTTAACCCATCAATTGAAAAGCTCACGAGAATCCGATTAATCAATCCAATTGTGTAAAGGTATCATTTATATAAACAAGTCCAATCTGATGTCACCACCCAGCGATTTATCATACTTGGATATCTCATTTTTGACGTTTCAAGCTGTTGTTGAAGTTGTGATCGTTTGCTTTGCTGGTTTTTTGGCGGCAAAAACTGGGTTATTGAACTCCAATGCACAGAAATACATCTCACTTTTGAACGTTGATCTCTTCACCCCATGTTTGATCTTTAGCAAATTGGCACCATCGTTGTCTTTCAAGAAGCTAATCGATATTTTTGTCATTCCCATCTTCTTCACTGTCACCACATGCGTTTCCTACACCTGTTCGAGGTTGATGTCGAGATTTTTGAATCTCAACGACGCCGAGTCGGACTACGTTACGGCCATGGGTGTTTTTGGCAACTCCAACTCCCTCCCTGTGTCGTTGACGTTGGCCTTGGCGTATACCTTGCCGGATTTGGACTGGGAAGACATGAAGGGAGAAGACACACCGGATTTGATTGCATCAAGAGGCATCTTATACCTTTTAATTTTCCAGCAATTGGGCCAGGTTCTAAGATGGTCTTGGGGTTATAACAAGCTATTGAAGAAAAGGCCGAAGCACGAGTTATCAAGCGGGATGTTTCGGATGTGGAACAGAGTAGGTTGTTGGTCGATGCAAGGTTCAACTACAACTCTGGAGATGAAACAGTCAACGATGAAGAAAATGACAATAGCAGTATTGGCAAAGTCACAAACAGACAAATCTTGAGTTCTCCTCATATCAACGATGAAGATGATGAGGGTACCATTCTGGAAGTTCAAGAGCAAGTGACTGTCAAACTGATTGTCGTAAAGCTGGTCAACAAGTTTAGGTCTTTCATGAACCCACCGTTATATGCCATGTTGGTAAGTGTTATAGTAGCATCGATTCCAGCTTTACAGAATGAATTCTTTGTCAAGAATGGATTCGTTCAAAACACTTTACTGTTAGCCATAAAACAACTTGGATCAGTTTCAATTCCATTGATATTGATAGTATTGGGTTCCAATTTATCACCTTCAGAAGACATCCCACCTCCTACTCAGCGCTACAAAGCTATTGTATTTGGATCGTTGGTCTCAAGAATGATTTTGCCTTCGATTTTTTTATTACCGTTGATCGCAGTTTGTGTCAAATATTTACCAATATCAGTTTTGGATGACCCGATATTTTTGATTGTACTGTTTATTTTGACAGTATCACCACCGCTGATCCAACTTTCCCAGATTTGTCAGTTAAATGAAATCTATCAAAAGGAGATGGCGGGTGTTTTGTTTTGGGGGTACGTTGTGTTGACATTGCCAACTACAATACTTATTGTTGTTGCAAGTTTAGAGGTTTTAAAACATGTTTGACCAATCCATTTGCATTTTTTTTGTTTTATTTTCACCATCAAGAAATGCTCATATGCCATATGTTGATTTTCACTATTTATTGTTGTTTTTACTTTGATTTTCTCTTGATATTATAGATATTCATTCCCACATATTTTGCCTTACTTCATTACTCATCTCACTTTTTTTGTTACACTTCTTGCTTAGCTGAATATATTATAATGTTTACGACACTTTCAAGGTTAAGATAAATAATCTATCTAGCAAGGTATACATCAATTTGAGCAGTAGATCAAGCATCCTCACTTTTTAACAATGAATAATTCCTCTTCATCAGATCCTCGATAAACTTCTTCCCATTTGTCAACTCGTACCTTTTCAATGGACCTTGGATTTCAACGTCCATGTTCAGCTGGTTGAAAAATCCAATAGAAAATCTCTCAGCGTTATCATCTTCCAAGATTCTAACTCTATGAAATGTCGATTTGAACAAATCATCACTCCAGGACATCAACATGTCACCAATATTAACAACGATATCACCCAACTTGGCAGGGCAAGGGGTCCAATTGTCTCCGTAACCAAAAGAAGTAAATGTTTCTCTACCGGGACATATTTCTAAACCATTACCAGTGGAACAACTAGACGACTGCTGAAATAGTAGCGTCATTACATCAAAGTCAGTATGTGGTCCAGCACGCCATAACTGTTTATTGTGGGGTGGATTTGCAAAGTAGTGAAGTAGTCTCAATGTTGACTGTGCTGTGTCTTGAGATATATCATGTGCGTTTGTGAAGAAGTCTGTTGGGAATTTCAAAACTTCAGCAAAAAGTTCAAGAATTGACATCGAGAGGTTGTGGGTATCTTTAATGAACTTACTTATCTTGAGATCCCAGTCTTTTGAGAGCTGCGATACCGAAGGCCAGTTCTCGTTGATCCTATGAAACTGCAATTGCAAACTTTCCTTTTGGTCGATTGTCAAAGTGCTTGGTCTTATCTGAGATAAACTCTCGTACCCTGTGTTCTTCAATTTGATAAAAGGCGTTTCATTTTTGAAATCCGATGGCTTCGCAAAAAATTCCTTACTCAATTGGAAAACCTCATCTATCTCTGCCAATGTTGGTGATTGCTGATTAAATAATATGAAAAATCCATCATTTTTTGCAGCGTCAATCAACTGCGACTTGATCTCCTCGCGACGCTCCGTGAAATTTGATAGGTCTATTCTTGGTATTGTTCTTTCTGACATGTTACTTCCCTAATAAGTTCAGAAATTATCTATTGGTTCAGCTTCTACAAGGCGTTTTTGAAGTTATTGTTCTTATAGATTTAAAATGATGAATCTTGGTTGGGCGAACTCTTATCTTGAATTTCGGAAAGCCGGATTAGGCATCTCCGGAATTTTAATCCGCCTTATAGTCTTATCTAAAAGATTGATACACCATCAATCAGAGTAGAATTGTAAAATACATCAAAGAAAATCAAAGACAATAGTTTTTTGCCTTCAGCACCAAACATGATACCACCTTTTGTACCACGGCTTCAGCAGCATAAATGCTTCTTCTTGTTGAACACTCTGTATCAATGCCAGTACGTCATTTTCTCGTCTACCTCTGTCTAAATCCACTGTGCTCAAGTCAATATCGAAACCCCAATCGCCACATGTGTACCTAACATAACATTTATGTGAGACAAAACTGACCAAAACGACTGGAAATGCCAAATAACCTTGAAAAAATGCTTTCGTTGACTTTGTTTCGCCTAGTGGGTCAATTGATATCCAAAATTGGATAACCAATATGGCAAAGTTGATAACAATACCGTAGTAAGATCCCCAAACCCCAAACATCAGTTTCATTGGCAACTCGTCCAAAGTTCTATTCTGTAATGCCAATGCCTTTCTAAAAAGGATATGTGAATAGCAAGAAGTGATCCAGGTGAATATTGCACTCAATCCAGACAATGCCAATAACCAGGTGAACATTGTCTCTGCCCCTGATTCACTTAATACTGAAATGTATGATAGACATCCAAACAGCAAGGTGAATAGGATGGCAATCATTGGTCTACCCTTTCTGTCAATGAATCCAAAATTCAAAAATTTTGAAGATGGCAATAAACCTTGCTCGGCCAACGAAACCATGGTTCTCGTTGATGCATAAATTGCAGAATTACCAACGGAGAGAATCGATATCAATATCACAACATTCATTATTGAGGGCAAAGTTTTGATTCCACCATTTTTTATAGCAATAACAAATGGAGAACTGTTTGCATCAGATTCCTTTCCGCCGATCAATCTAGAATCGTTGAATGGAACTAAGAATCCAATGATGGACAAGCACGTCAAGTAGATCAATACAATTCTCCAAAATACTTGTTTTGTCAGTTTGGGAATTTGTGATCTTGGATTTGTTGATTCAGCAGCGGCTAAGGCAGTCAATTCAGTTCCCGAGAAACTAAAAGCAGCAATCAATAAACATGAAAATACGCCCTTGAAACCATTTGCAAAAGAACCAGGGTTTTTCCAGTTTTGAAAACCGATAAAACCAAGCTGCTTGTTTGCACCACCAATAAGGCAGATACCCAATATGATAAAGACGACTACTGCAATAATCTTACACACCGAAAATGCAGCTTCAACCCAACCATAGATTTTAACACTCATCATATTGATAGCAATGATAATGAGAAAAAAAATTGTGATCAAAGCAGCATCAGGGACGGGATTTCCTGGCCAAAACTTGAATGTCATGGTTGCCAGTGATAGTTCCAAAGGCAAAAGGACTAGCCATTGCATAGCATAATTCAAACCCATTGCAAAACCCCAACTCTTATCTATGTAAACGTAGGCAAAATGCGAAAATGCTCCAGTTACCGGATATAATACGGCCATTTCACCTGCTGCTTGGCACATACACCAAATCATAGTTGCCACAATGGGCCAACAGATAACCAAAGATGCAGGCCCCCCCTTAGAAAGCAGTTCACCACTGCCAATAAATAACCCAGTACCTATCGAACCGCCAATTGCTATCATTTGCAATTGAAAGTTTCCTAACTCATGTTTCAAACCTCTTTCACCGTTATGGAAGTCATCGAGGCTAGGTTTTTTGAAACTATCAATAATCCTGTTCAGCCTTGTCGTTCTTGGAGTTTGTTTTTCAACATCGTGATCTGATAATGATAGAGCATCTTCAATGAGAACATTCTCAAACGAAGTCTCTTTGATCAATAAGCTTTTGGAATTATCGGGGCTGAAGCCTGATAGCTCAAAGTTATAATCACTTTTTGTGAACGTTGAAGCCGGAGAGATTGAGCTGCTCATGCTTGAATGAAAAGATATGATTATAGTAAAAATGGGATTGAATGAATTTGGATTTGTTTCTTGCAACATTGCAACACTACAGAGTGATACGGTTTATTTATATGATTGTAAAGAATTATTCCGATCTGTAGTTGGGGGGTTTTTTTTTTAAAGATATCAAAAAAGGGATCTGTTAGTACCAGACTAAAAAAAACATAAAATCTCAGATGACTGATTATGTAATATATGGTTTGTGAAGAGATCTCCTGAAGTCATGATGATTGACTAAGTGATCATTTTCTCGCCAATATATTCTCTGAAGGTTCAACTGTTCAATATCACAGACGCTAGCAATATTGCAATCGAAAAAAAATGAAGACGAACTAGAAAAAATAGAATAAGTATCATGAGAGAAAAAAAAAAGTTTTGCACCTTTGAATAAAATTTCTGGTTCAGATAATAAGTCCTCTAAGCTCACAAAGGGATGCCTGATTGCTTCAACAATCTTCCTCTTTGTAAGAACCTCTCTTCGTCTTCAAGTACCTCTCTCCAACTATCAGTAACACTGTACGGCTTCTCTTTGTCGGTGCTCTCTTCAAAGAACGATAAACAGGTCGAGCCCAACAACAAACCCACAGTGATAAACTGAGCGTACATTCTTGCAGTGACAAACTTTTGGGCCCTGGTCAATATTGGATCTTTGTTGACAATGATCCACGAACCATACATCGACAGCGCCCATAATCCCGTAATGATTCCATATTTGTTATTTGAAAACAATTCCATGGCCTTTTCAGACCTTGTTAATTTGTCCCATCGGTTGTACTCCTGCAATAATCTTCTTTGCTGGAACTCAGAACTATGCATTTGCTTACCGAAATCGTTTGATGCTAATTCCGCAAAGATGGTTGTGGCAAGTGTTGGGGGCATTACCACGATTGCTGTCCTGACGCTGTATGGGAGTCTAAACAACTGGGGAAATCTTTTAGGGGCCATAGCATATACACCCAATGTCACTGCTGTCCCGATAGCCAAACCTTTCATACCACCATACATGGTATGAATGGAGTGGGCTTTCAATTCTTCTTCTGAGGCAAATTTCATCTTTTGTACTTTTTTTTTTCTTGGGGGGGGGAGGGGCTTGTTTGCTTTTATTGTTTGTAGAGGTGTTGGTTTTGTTTTTTACTCAACATCTGGAGCTCAAATAATGAGTATCCCTTTACCTTAAATACCTTTTGAGTCTACTAAACGATCGTAACCCCTTCACCACGTCATATTCGCGTTGGTACCGTAGGAACCATCAAATGACCTGCCAATGTTATAAACGAGTATTGATCTACAAAAGCATACACAAAAATAAAAGGGTTCCCTCTCAACTTTGCATTTTGATAATCCAAAATCCGGCTTATCAGCTTGTACATCATCTGACCGCAAACTAGAAAAGGGGATGTGTGCAACTCCCAACAGTAACTTACTGTCTCTCTCAAGCAAAATTGTCTCATCAAGTGACAACCTCCGTCAGGGAAAACTAAGCACCAGAACTTTAAGGCTGAGCAATATTTGACCGTTATTCGTCACAGCTGCCTGCAATTGTGAGGTATGTATGGATCAATCAATCATGGACTAGAAAACATGGACTGATTTATGGAAGTGGCGAGTGAGCCTGAATCATGTGGCAAGTGGATTATATAATCAAAATTAGTGGCGATTACCCTTTTTAGAATTTGATGTGCAAAACCCAACAATATTCTGATTATGTAATTGTGAAACCACAAATTTTTCTTTTTGAGTTAGATCTGTATTCATGTCTTGCTGGTTGTATATAAGCAATGGAGTATTCTCAGGAGATCAGGACCGGGTTGTATCAGTTGGAGAAGCAGTAATAATCATGTCATCATCATCACTGGTTGATACGGTTGATATCACAGCTGCCAATGCGTTGGCAGCTGGTACAAACAAGAAGACCAAGAGAATTGTTGCCGCTGGTTTAGGTGGAAAGTTGATGGGTACGAAGTCAATGGTGACGGTTACAGCCGAGCAGTTGCTGCAGGACTCGATCAATCGTTTGTTGAAGAAGGACCTGCTGGAGAAGGAGAAGTACACGGAGAACAAGCACATCAGTGAGCAGCCTTGGACGAAAGAGAACTGGCACTTGCATGTCAACTGGTTGAACTTCATCTTGGTTTTGTTGATTCCAGCTATTGGGTTGACCTCGACTTTCAAGGTGCCTTTACAGTTGAAGACAGGTTTGATGGCCGTTGTGTTGTATATTTTCGGTGGTGTTTCCATCACCGCTGGTTACCACAGATTGTGGTCACATAGAGCATACAGCGCCAGAACATTGCCAAAGTTATTCTATGCCTTGTTTGGTGCTGCAGCCGTTGAGGGCTCCATCAAATGGTGGAGTCACTCGCACAGAGTTCACCACAGATACACAGATACTCCAAGAGACCCTTACGACGCAAGAAGAGGGTTCTGGTATAGTCATATGGGTTGGATGTTAACTGTTCCAAACCCAAGATACAAGGCAAGACTGGACATTTCAGATTTGACAGATGATTGGATCGTTAGGGTCCAGCACAGACATTACTTGTTGATCATGGCATTCATGGCGTTTGTCTTTCCAACTTTAGTCGCTGGTATATTTTGGGGTGATTACCTTGGTGGCTTCATCTATGGTGGTATTTTGAAGACTTTTGTCATTCAACAGGCCACTTTCTGTGTTAACTCATTAGCCCATTGGATCGGTGTTCAACCTTTCGATGATAGAAGAACTCCAAGAGACCATTTCTTGACAGCATTGGTTACATTTGGTGAAGGTTACCACAACTTCCATCACGAGTTCCCAAGTGACTATAGAAATGCCTTAAAGTGGTACCAATACGACCCAACAAAAATTGTTATCTACATCACATCAAAATTGGGCTTGGCTTACGACTTGAAGACTTTTTCACAAAATGCAATCGAACAAGGTTTGGTTCAACAACAACAAAAGAAATTGGACAAGATGAGAAACAAGTTGAACTGGGGTACACCTTTATCGGACTTGCCAGTTTGGGACAAGGTGGACTTCTTTGAAAAGGCAAAAGAAGACAAGGGTCTCGTTATCATCTCAGGTATCGTTCATAACGTCAACGGTTTCATAACAGATCACCCAGGTGGTCCAACTTTGATCAAGGCTTCGTTGGGTAAGGATGCTACAACAGCATTCAACGGTGGTGTTTATGCACACTCAAATGCGGCACATAACTTATTGGCCACCATGAGAGTTGCTGTAATCAGAGATTCTGGTGCTATTTCAAACACTTTTAGCATCCAAGAATCTTTCCTTGCGGAAAAAGCCGTTAAGGATGCTGAGAAGAGTCTGCTGAAACAAAGTGTTTTGTAAACATGGTGTGTTATGATTATGAGGTTTTTTTATTGTTATTTATTGTTGAATTGGAGAATTTTTTCGTTTGTTAACTGGATGGAAAAGAACAAAAATTGATTTTATGCCGCTTTTGAGTATCCTTCCATCCTTTATTTTATATATATATTTTATATAACCCTTCGGCATTTTTTGTCTTTTTGTTTCTGTTTGCTCAGAAGACTTCTTATATAGTTACGAAAGACATGCTATTTGCCTGATCTGGTGAATTATCTTGTGATCTGCTCAAAATATAGAAAAGTATAAAACTTGTTTTTCGGGAATGTTCCCGAGGGAAGGAAAAAAGAAAAGTTCAATAGATGTTTTGAACTCAAGTACTTGTACTTTAGAGCTTAGAGATTAGTAACTTGCAAAGTTATAGAGAGCCAAAACAATGGGAAAGTATTCAGACTTCATAAATGATGGAAACAATATAGAGTTAGAATCGTTGCGATTGAAGTCAAGCAGCACGAATAACATCGATTTGCACGAAGAAGAGTCGTTTGAGATAGACTCTACGTCTTCATCAATATCACTCGAACAAGATATATTGTCAACCAGTAATCATAGCCTTGTACAAAGGTGGACTTATTTTTGGAGCAAAGTATGGAATGGGCCTAAGATTCCAAAAGACAACCCACCAACAGTTTCTAACAGGTTTATTTCCCGGATCGATGAGTTACCTTTTAAACTTGGAGATATAATACCGGAAAAATACCGATTGTTAGTGCTTTTCTTGTATCTTATGCTATGGTATTCACTAATACACTTGGTGCTATCCCCGTCACTAACATTACCCCCAGTATACAAAACATTTGATGAGTCGAGTGGACTTTGGGTTGAGAACGAAGTTATCTCGATGTCATGTATAGATCAGTTCTGGAAGGGAAAAAACAACAAATGTGGACTCAACGGTGAACTTTGCAAACCTTTCGCCGACAAGGAATATGTTTTCAAGTGCCCCGCTCTCTGTGATAGAGAAAGCTTCACATTTTCAACCATCCCTATAGGAGATCAGTTGATTAAGTACAGAGGTTACTTTGTTGGCGGTGGAAAAATTGACGGTAGCGGTGAGAATCTCACGCTTCCGTATAGAGGTGATTCTTATGCATGCGGTGCTGCTGTGCATTCGGGGATATTATCTCCCTTTGTAGGCGGTTGTTCAAGAATCTCATATGTAGGAACTGGTTACAAATTTGAAGAAACTCATGGTTATTATGGGGTTTCAGACTCTATTGGATTTGAATCGTTTTTCCCACTGTCCTTCATTTTCAAGAAAGTTGATCAATTAGGGAAATTTAGTAATTGCTATGACTTGAGATTGCCATTGACTTTGCTTAATATCATATTAGGCTTTCCTGTGGTATATTTGACCAGTGGTTGGTTCATGTATTGGATAATTAGTATTGTTGGCTTCTGGACTATTTGTCTTATAATTGACCCACCCATTAAGATTGATGTCTCGGATCCTGAAAGTTTACCATCGCTAATATCTCTAGGTTTGAAAAGGTTTTTACCAACAGTATTCATTTTGTTCACGTTGTGGCATTTTGCACTGTCCAATACATTAGGTGACAAACCCACGAGGACATCACCTTTTTACAAACTGATTTTGTGGTATCCATTGTTTTGGGTTGGTATATTGAACAATTTAACGTTTGATAGGCTACCTGTTGATCGGTTAAATTTGAATGACATCAGGGAAGAGGCCGGCTCGTTGTTGGCAATACTATCGATTTTATCATTGATAATAGCCGGTGCTTTTATACAGGCTTTCAAAATTTGGCAAACCGGTAAGTTCAGGAAGTATCTCATGCTCTATTCATTGTTTATTTTGGGGTTGATTTTGATTTCGAGGTTGAACGGATTAACTCTAAGAATTCACCATTATATATTGGCAATTTTGTTGATACCAGGAACCGGTACGCGTGGAAAGTCGGCGATGTTATTTCAAGGATTATTGGTCGGGTTGTTCATCAGCGGTGCCTCAAGATGGGGGTTAGACTCAATTCTGGAAACAAACACTCATCTATTGAGAAATGATCCGAGCGGGAAAGTGTTGCCACCTGTCTTTGATAAGTTTGATAAAGAGTCCAAAATCTTGAGCTGGGTTGATGGGAACAAAAAGAGTGAATACAACGGTTACTCGTTGTTGATTAACGATATTGAATACTATATCGGCAATGATACACACGTGGATATAAATGAAATTTTCAACCTCAACGAGGAATTGATGGCAATGGTGTCTGAAAGCATCAAGAACTATTCAGATTCTTTTAATGATGTTAAGTTATACGTAAGGGTTGGCAAGGTTAGGTTGGAAAATAATCACAAGCATGGTGATTATTCAAAAGCTGGGATTTTGAAATGGCCAGGTGGCGAATTTACAAAGCCTGGCATTGGTTTGACCTGAGCAATTAGTGAATGTAATACTTTTAAATACTGGGAACAATAAATACTATATCTATACCATAATGTACGGAATTAAAAATCGGCTAACTATATCCGAATCATGTTTCGGTGTTAAAGATTTTAGGATTTTAACGTTGCTAAAATAGATCTCCGTCAAGGATACCCTCTTGCGCACTAAAATTAATTGCCTCAGGCTGGAGCATCTCCTACTAGGTGATCTATTGTGGAATTAAAGAAAAATTATCCGTTTGATCATACTTCAACGGTGACATTGAAATTATGTGGTTTCGATAATCGATTGTATAAAAGAGAAATGAAAGTACCACTAAGCATAGCATATCTCGCTTGATGATGTAGTTTGTGATGAGCTAAACAAGATCTTAAGCTTAAACAAACAGTTCATTATTTGCGAAAAAAGCAAACATGTCTCACCACTCATCGTCACCTTCATTATCACTGTCATTGTCATCGTCATCAGAGCCAAGACTGGATGAAACAGCGTTACATATTGATCTGGAAAACGGCTTGGTGATGGAAAAGAGCAAAGCATTGGAAGACAAGTTGAGTGATGCTCATCTACACAGATTGAGTGGGCACGAGTTGATAACGGTTCTAGTTGCAATGGGTGCATCTGTGTTTTTCGCATTTGTAGACCAAGCAGGTATTGCAGTAGCGTTACCGTACATTGCAGAATCTTTGGATGCACAAAAAACGATATCCTGGGCGAGGCACCTCTAATTTGATTGCTAATACAGTTTTCCAAGTACTCATAGGTAGATTTGCTGATATATTTGGAAGAAAAAATGTTTTAATTTCAGGATTGATATTGTTATCTATCTCCGACTTGATTTGTGGGTTTTCTCAAAATGGTATCATGTTGTATGTGTTTAGAGGGTTCTGTGGCATAGGTACAGGCTCGGTGACATCTTTGACAATGGTCATCGTCTCAGATATTGTTTCGCTAGAAGAACGTGGTAAATATCAAGGTGTATTGGGTGCCTTTGTCGGGCTAGGAAATTCATTGGGACCTTTTATATGTGCCGGATTTGTTCAAAATGCCTCATGGAGAGACTTCTACTACTTTCTATGCCCCATGTTTTTGATTGCACTGTTCATCATTTGGTATTTCGTTCCCAATTCGACACCAGATATTTCCAAGATGGAAAAGATCAAGAATATCGATTTTGCTGGATTTTTCTTTAGTACCGCTGGCTTGATATTATTCTTGATCCCTGTTAACGGTGGTGGAAATACGTTTGCCTGGAACAGTGCTTTGGTGATTGGAATGTTTGTCTCTGGTTCTGTTTGCTTGATAATATTTATTTTGATCGAATGGAAAGTTGCCAAACTACCCTTGATACCATTGAGACTATTCAAAGGTTTGTCATTGAATCTCATATTTATTCAAAGTTTCCTTTTTGGTATTTCATTCTTCAGTATGAACTACTTCTTTGCATATTACTTCGAAGTCGTTAAAGGTTACTCCGCCGTCGTTACTGCATGTTTTACGCTCGCATTATTGATGACCCAATCGTGTACAAGTATCATTTCAGGAAGACACATTTCAGCAATCAAACATTTCAAAGCAGTTATAATACGTGGTAGTATAGTTTGTTGTATTGGGTTTGGGCTACTATTACTTTGGGGGGTTGATACCAGCCCAGCTGCATGTGCTGTTATTTGTGCCATCATTGGATTTGGAAATGGTAACCTTTTTCAACCAACGTTGATAGCCGCCCAATCTTACGCAAAGCTTTCAGAAAGATCCGTCATCATATCCTCAAGAAATGTTATTCGGTCTCTCGGCGGTGCTGTTGGGTTAGCTGTTGGGTCATTAATATATTCTAACACTTTATTGAAAAAAATCAATGGAAGTTCTGAGATATCCTCTCTCAGCAAAACGTACATCAAAAACAATTTGTACTCAAAGATCAATATGAACAACATTCCAACTGGAGATGTGCTATATGTGAAAGAATTTTATGTTGATGCTTTGAAAAACATCTTTTATTTGTGGTTACCATGTTCGCTGGTTTCCTTGATCATTTCATTTTTCCTTGAAGATCATGGACTTAGGTGCAAAGATGAAGAACCCAATGAATCTACTCTGAAGAAGCCAACAACTTTTGTGGGAAAGGCGTTGAGATTTGCAGGCGTTGCTTGATTACACCTCTTTTTTATCTCTCTTTAACTATCACAGATTTGAGCTGAATGCTGTTTACATCACTATCTTTTTAAATCTCACCAGTCAGAAAGGTATCCTTGAAATAAGGGCCACCTTCTCTTTCTGAATTTTTTTTAACAAATTGTTTGGGCAACGTGAAGCTATGGAAATATATAAAGTCACTTAATTAGTTCTATTTATTGATCTTAAAAAATAAAGTTACACAATTGAAGAAAATAGAAAATCAAAATATCTGTTGAACGAAAAGCTGTTTCAAAAATACAACTCTTTGGGGATAACGAGCAATCAAATGGGAAAGAAAAGAGGGATTTGAAGTGTGAGCAGAGATCCTCGCCTTCAAACTCCAAAAGCAAAGAAAATCTGTTGAAGCATTGCCATTTTTCACATGGCTGCTAAACAATTGGCATACTGGTCAACTGTGAAGCTTGAAACATAACACCAGTTTTCGTCGCAATCATCAGTTTCGGTACAATTTGAGGTGAATGGTGAAAACCGGAATTCAAAGTTGGTGTACATTTGATTATATTCCTTGTCAGTCATGATTTTATCGGAGACAAGATGCCAATAAGTTGCATTTAATGGTGATGTTGATGGCCATTCGGTTAGATTGTAGGCTTCTCTCGCTGAATATTCAAACTCCCATTTTGGTTCGGCACCAGAATTTTCAAAGGTTTCATTCAACTTTGTGTAGAAATTGTATGAATTCATGATTGAGAAGGTCTTTGAATCAACTTCATAATATCTCCAGGATGGATTGTTTTCAACCCAAGGAGTGACTGCCTGTGATATCCATGCATGATTGATCACATCATCAATTTTCTTTTGATCAACTGAAGTCCCATTACCAGAGTATAATATATTAAATTGATCTTGATGAGTATGACCGAAAAAAATACCAGCAATAGTGTATGGGGAGAATCTTTCAACCACATCGGCAAAGTGTTTTGATGGAATGGGTAAAGTATCTGCAGTTATTGGAATATGTGCAATAATCCAAACCCTTTGGTCATTATTTTCACTATCAACAAGTTCATCAATCAAGAATTGAAACTGTCCAAATGTATCGACAGATGTCGAATTCCAGAAAGCATAATAGTTTTTCTTATACCAACAGTTTGAATTCAATGATATAACTTTTAACCCACGACTAGTGGTCACTGAATAGCCTGTATAATGCTTCCTGGCATATCTTGCTTGAGTGGCATTAATCCAGTTGTTGTCTTCCCACATATCTGTCATTAACTCAGCATTCCAATCAAACAAATTTGAGAACCCTGATGCTTCTTGGGCAATTTGACCATACGGGAAGGTATCATGGTTACCCAAGACAGGAAAAACCGGTAGGTCTTGCAACTTGTACTTGATATCCCTAAAGATAATTTCTTCTGATTGAATGGTTGTTTCAAAAGTGGTGTACAGCAACTCATCATGATCAACCAAGTCACCAGTGAAGATGGCAAATTCAAAATTCAAATTGTTGTTTGATTGATAATCGGCAATTGACTTTAATGAACTGTTTATCAAAACCTCAGGCGCATCACATTCATAATAGCCAAAAGTATGAGCAGGTAGCCATACAGAATCATTAGCAAACACGTCAATATACTCACCAAGAACGAAACTGCCATCAACATAGCTTGAGTTATAAAATGATAAGGTTGTATCATTTGTCAAAAATGATGTATTTGAGATTCTGGTGTTCTTGTTGACGCTATGGGGAGTACAGCACATACTTTTAGAACAGTTTGCCTCACCACCAATGGTGTAGTCTAGCTCTATGTGAAAGTCGCTGATGTGTAGAACGTTAAAGGTCTCATTCCCAGCATCTGGAGCAACAGTATATCTTTCATCCTTGTCTGGCCAGAGGTGTGAGATATCTATTTCGGGAGTTTCTGGTAATGGGCAAGCTGCAGCCTCCTTGTAGTAACAGTAGTACAAGCCGTCATACCCAATTGGATCCATCAAAGACAACATGTTCACGAAATCAGAACCGGTTGTGGACGAGTCGACCGTATTTCTCCCATATGTCAACTTGCAGCCAGAAGCAGTGTCCTGCTTGCTTGAAACACACCACTGAACCCAAATATTAGGAATCAAGTCTGGTCTAGTCAATGATAGCATCTTACCCAACTCTAGTCTGGTTTGGCATTTGATACAGTCGTTAATCTCACTCGAGTTTGTGATCAGCATCAACTCATTCAAACTCTGTGAAATGATCTCTGAGTCACCAGCTAAATAGCCCTTTTCTGACCATTTTGGTTTTGTAACTGCATTCAAATCAACTGGCCATGCAAGCAGACCAATTGCCAATGATGCTAGCAGTAGCAAACTTTTCAATTTCAACATATTCTACCGCCGCTCTATCAAGCCCAAATCGTGGCATCACTACTGGTTTTTGCAACCGTATGACTGTTATATATTTCTTTATATATCTCGAGTGAACGAAACATGTGTTCTCGTGGTGATGATAAGAAACTTTTTGTTCTCTTTGAGTTCTTCCAAAGAGGAAATTATGGAAAGTTGAACACAAATATCGACCCCCTTTTGACTCTTGCAAAAGCACGTTTTTTCGAGCTTTTCACCAGAAAAAGAACGGCAACGTTTGAAATTGCAAATTTCCTTGGGTATGGGAAGCATTCGCCAGGTCTTTACTCTTTTAGCAGGTGAAAGCACGTAGATTTTGAGGTTGCCTATATTATGATCTATATTATGATCCCAATTTGGAGAAAAATGTATGATTTTTAGAAAGATCTTCAAAAAACGAGGACGAGTGATAAATTGACCCACGCTCTGGAAACAATTAATGAGAGCTTTTTATTTTTTTTTTCGTCTCCCATTTAATCAACTACAAGTGTCATAATAATCTTCAACTAGCTAGTGGACTTGGCTTGAGATTCTTTTGCTCTTAGATGCTCCGATTAGAAGCACACCTACCTCTAGGCTATATGCAAATCCAATTGTAAACGATCTTGTAATACTTCTACCTCTATGGTGTCAGTTTTCCCTTTTCATGGCCTCAAAGATGATTTGGCTTCAGTTTCTCGCTTGCATCATTTAGGCCATCAGTGAAAGCGGAAGAAGCTCTGAGGGAACTTCGTTTGCGGGGACAACATGAGCAGAAAGCTTGCAGCCGTATATAGTAACGATGAATAGATAGTCAGTCAGTCAGTCAGTCACTAGCTTAGCATCAATAAGATCAAAACTTGAGAATATACCAAAAGCTGAAGCTTGGATCAAACAGAGCTTGTGCGGAGGAATAAAACGGAGGCACACACCCATGTGTCTGGTGCTTGGCGGATGTCAAGCTCTGAGTTGACCGTCGCCGCCGTATTAATGAGGTTGGCCTACTAATACTATTTCGAAAATGAAGTTGCCCAGGCCACACATCCTTGTTATTGCGAAGGCCCAAGTTGGAAAGCGAAGACCACCACAAGTCACAGAAAGTTGACCAGCGGAAACCTCATCCCATACTCTGTCTACAAGGTATGTGGTAATCATTTCGTCATTTACCAGAAAAAAGGTCAACCTACGATGAGATGGGTGTGACATATTCAATGTTGTATGCGTTGTTACCACTTCAAGAATTTGGTAGGCTCAACCCAGTCTTGGCCACTGCATTGTAGCCAGGCCTTTCTTATTCACCTTTAAATCACCTCTGCTATGAATATGCTTCACTAGGATGTATTTGTGTAGGAAGCATTGTCCCGTCTACGAGCTCTACAATAGTTTGTCTCTGCCTTCCCAAAGAAGAAAAAGTAGTTCTCCCAGGGAGAGGTCCCTGTATTTGATAGAGAATAGAACGGCTAAGGGACAGGTCCAGTGAATTGGTATTGGTACAATCAAAACGACACGGGGAAGCCTCGCTCTTTTTGCGAGCTAGCCAATCTGAATTGAACAAGCTGACAGTAGTAATCATTGAGTGCTACAAGCGACGAACCCATCTGCTTGTAATTCCCCCGGTTTCGATCACCACAATATCAAAAGCGTAAACATGCTATTGCGCGCCTATCTTAGCAATTTTACTGATGATAAGCATTCAAGAGCATCCCTTCCCAATCACTCTCTGCCTGGAATATTCCTGGTGTTGAAAAGTAAATTATTGATGTATCGTCGGCATAACCGCTTTCGAAATATCCCATTTTGGAATTGTAAGTGCCCGACTTGCCTGGGCTTGAAATATGAACGAATCATGGAAACCATCACACTGGAGATAACGAACAAAAACTATTCAGTTACCTATTTTATCGTTCTCCTTATCTACCACAAGCCGATAAACAGCTTGATCTATATTTATCAAGATCAGTATTTAAAGATCGCTCCATCTCTAGTGTATCAAGCTGAAAGATTCACACATCTGTCTATCTTTCTCTAGTCATCTGCAAGCTATATTTTCATTCGGCTGGCCTGAAGAATCGTATAGATAATATAGAACAGAGTCAACCAAAGATGTCACTGGACAAAATCCCATCAGGCTCAAAGGACATGTACGATCAGATTAGAGAATCTCATATCATATCAACCATTCCTTCTGCAAACAACATGCAAGCGTCAATAGCATCGCCCCCAATCCATTCATCGTCGTCCAATTCCATTGTCAAAGAAGTCGAGCCTGTACTAGAGGTTAGGGAATTGGATGATTATGAAACTGAAGTCAAAGAAGAAAAGGAAGGATTCAAGTCTAGGCTTGGAAGGTATTACATCAAGCTGAGACCAGCAGTTCATTTATTTTGGGCCTGTTTCTTCACTTCATGGTGGATCTCAATTTTGTGCCAACCAAAACATAGGCCACACTGGTTGATTCCTACGTGTGTGTGGGGCTTCATAATGTTGAGAATTATCTTTTGGTATGTCGACTCTAACTTGGTCGTCAAAGGATTAGCCATGGTTTGGAACCCGGCCGTCGAATTAGTCTACAAAATCATCCCACAGAAGTATAGAATGGCCGCTGCTACCGTCCTTGTCATTGGCGTTCATTTATTGGCAACTTTTGTTGATGCCCCAGGTCCAGGAAGTTCCAGGCTTGACAAGTTCATTAGTTTTATCGGCTATTGGTTATGCCTTTCTCTATTCTGGGCTTCAAGTGCTAGTCATTCCAGAATCCAATGGAAGTCTGTAATTTCTGGTGTCTTGGCCCAATATGTCTTAGGTCTTTTCATCTTAAGAACTGGTGCAGGTAGAAATTTGTTCTTATGGCTTTCAAACTTGTGTAGAACATACTTGAGTTATGCCAAAAAAGGTTCCCAATTCTTGACTTCAACAGAGCTGGCTTATAGTTCAGGTTTCTTCGTCATGAACGTATTCCCAGCAATTATGTTCTTCTCTGCCTGTGTTTATGTTTTGGCATACCTGGGATGGGTTCAATGGGGTGTTCGTAAAGTTGCAGTGTTTTTCACATGGTCAATGGATGTCTCTGGTGTTGAGGCTATTGTTGCTGCATCATCGCCTTTCATCGGTCAAGGAGAGGCTTCAATTTTGTTGAAGCCTTATATGCCTTTTGCTACCAAGGCTGAGATGCATCAAATGTTTGCCTCTGGGTTTGCATGCATTTCAGGTGGTGGTATTGTTTCTTATGCAGCAATGGGTATGAATATTTCTGCTTTATTGACATGTTCATGTATGTCAATTCCTGCTTCAATTGCATTGAGTAGGTTGAGATACCCAGAGTTGGACGAACCGATAACCAAGGGTAATGCAAATGTTGTCGATGCCCCAGAAGACGATGAAAAGGCACACAATATTGTTCAAGCCTTCTCACAAGGTTGCTGGACAGGTTTACAGATTTGTTTTGCTATCATGACAAACATGTTGTGTATCATTGCATTTATTTCGATGTTGAATCTGATATTGACTTGGTTTGGTGGTTATTGGAAGATTCACGAATTAACATTGGAAAAGATTATTGGGTACATCTTCTACCCATTCACTTTCTTCATTGGTGTTTCAAGAAAAGATATTTACAAGGTCTCCAAATTGTTGGGTGTCAAATTGATCTATAACGAATATAATGCATATGAGGAACTATTAAACACGACTGACATAACAAAGAGAACTCAAATGCTTGCAACATATGTCCTTTGTTCTTATGCTAATTTCGGCACATTGGCTGAAAAGCTTGCAATCATGAGTAGGTTGGCTCCAACAAGAACATATGATATTGGACAAATAGTTTGGAGTAGTTTAATCACTGGGTTCATGGCTACATTTTTAAGTGCCTGTTTTGCCGGCTGTATTACCACTAATATTCAAGATTTCCAGCTAACAGCCTAATTGTAATTGGGTCTGCTTTTTCTTAATTCTCTTTTCTTCAAGTTCAACTGGACAACATTTGACTCAATGAATTATTTGTCTGACTTTTTTCTGTTCCAGAATCGATAGCTTCTCAGCCTATTTCTAATGAAATTTAAACATAATTTTCACAAAAATGGTAGAGTTGCAGTAAGAGTTAGGTCATGTTGATATCATCACTGCCATTTGTTGAAACAAACAGCACCTCCTTAATCAAGCTGGTCAAACTGCACGCCATAGATGTGATTGTGGCTCAACAGAGGCCATCTTCAAAAAGTAGGCCAACTATTAGATCTATGTTTTACGTCAGTTCTCTGTGCTTTTCACTCAAGATTTTTTTATATATTGATTAAAATATATGTATAAAATTATGTACATGCCTTGAAAACTCAAACCTCTTCCTCGTAATTGTTCTCCCATATGAATCACAATCAGCTACCAAGAAAATCCATCTAGTCCAACTATTTCATCTTGCTGATAAAATTATTCATCTTTATCTTTTCCTTGTTTGCTTGTCTCATCAGTCTTTTTGCCTTCTTTATTGGATCAGCATCTAATTTTTGCTGCTGGTACTCCTCATCTGTAACCTTCCATAACCATTCTGGGTATTCACTATCTTCTAACGCTACAGGTTCTTTACCTGCTTTCAAAACCTTCAAATTCAATGGAGTACCTGCTTTACAGATTGATTGGTTTGAGCTCAAAGAGCTCGAAAACAGCCTACTTGCTATTATTGTTCTTTTTGATAGTCTAACTAATGACGATGAGTACATTTTTGGTGATTGAGATTGAATATATATATAGGTATTGCTTTCATTACTCGAGTATCTTTTCATTCATTAAATCAAATCACAGTTGAGAAAAAAAAAAAAACTTCCACACAAATCCCAAAACGGTAATTACAAGTAGACTTCCTTAAACGGAAGTCTGCTTGAATTTCCTAAAATAGCCATCTGTGATCTTGACGCGACTTTACAATTTGGAGGTTTTACAAGTTCTTCACCAATTCAAACTAACTTCAAATTGTGGGGCCAGCTTCAGGAATATAGAAGAAGTTATCCATTATGAATAGCTCGAAGCCTTTGAAGGATTTGAGGTTCTGCTCAACTTCAGTGCCTACTGATATAAGGCAGCAGCTATCTCAGAAGATCAAATCGATGGGTGGAGACCATTTTTCACATTTGATGAGCGACGTAAATGTGCTTATTATTGGTGATAGAGATACAGATAAGTTCAGATACTCCGTTATGAATAGACCTGATATACAGTTTATACGACCAAGTGCAATTTTCACGATATATGAGGATTGGATAAATGGTAAAGATCAAAATAGTGGAATTTCTCAGTTTTCAATGCCTGTTTTCGACAGTTTAAACGTTTGTCTTTCGAGACTTCATGATTCAGCACAAAAGAAAGAGATAATTAAACTTGTGAAGGCTAATGGAGGCCTGGTGACAGATTCGTTAACCATCAACAACACTTGTGTGGTAACCACCGAGAAATCTGGTAAGAGGTACGATAAAGCAATCGAATGGAAAATACCTACCGTGGATCCACAATGGGTATTTGATTCGGTCAAAAGAAAAGCGACGCTTGAGTATAAGTACTATGACATCTCCATTATGAGCAAAAGTGATATTGGGGTCGGAGCCTGTTTATGCTGGGTAGACATCAAGAATGAAGACGATAAGACTTCGAACGATATGAAAAGAAAGAGCACAACAACCAATGATCAAGGGGGAGGGTTAAAAATTGTGCGTAAAAAGACAAAGGTTTGGTCCGAAATTATGACGAACGTTAGGCCTCCAAGTTTAAGTAATGTCATGATGAACAAATGGGATGAAAATCTCAAAGATGACGAGTACGACAATTTGGAAACAACCCTAATCAGTGGTTCAAAGATAAAACCACAAGAGCAAGTTGGACTGATCAAATTTCGCGAAGAACAGAATGATCAGGTTTCACAATTATTCATAGGTTTCAATTTCGCAATCCATGGATTCAAAAATGCCTCTCAGGTTAACAAACTAAGGAAAGTTATCGAATCACATTCAGGAGACATTGTGACACAGTTGGATGACGAGATTTCAAAGCTTTCCATACAACCGTCGTTGATCACTCATTTGCTAATTCCTTCTGAGCTTTCGCTTGCAATGCTAGAGACGAAGTATACTGATTTCTGTATGCAAAATGACATCAAGCTTGTTACAGAATGGTTCTTGGAAAGATCACTTCATTACAATGCCATCAAGTATGATAAATGGTCAGTGCCATTACGTAACACGCATTTACCAAACACTCAGATGAAAGTTTGTTTATCTGGTTTCAGCGGGATAGAGTTACTTCATTCTATCAAACTCATTGAACTTCTGGGCTGTGAATACTGTGAGACATTAACCCAAGAAAGAGACCTATTGGTTATCAACTTGGCGGTAATCGGGTTAACACCGAAGAATTCACCTTCGTTGTTCAACTACAAGTACCGTGAACTAATTCACTGTTCGGATCCAAACAGATCAGGTGGAGGATTAATATCAACAAAGAATAAGATCAATGCATGTAAAAAATGGGGAATACCAATTGTTTCGATGGCATATTTGATGCAGATAAATGAGATTGGTGAACTACCTGAGTTAATGGACTACACATGGTGTATATTTGCACCCAAAAATTCACTGAAACCAAGAAATTTGATGGAGTACGTCAAGACAATGAGCAATGGTACATTTGAAACTCCAAAAAAGCTGAACAACAAAAATAGCCTCAACCTCAATGAAGGCAGCCGTGGCCCTTCGCTGGATGAACTTCTTAGAGCAGCTGCTGAGAAAGAGCTCACAACAGAAACCTCAGGAAGTTCCACAAACACCTCATCATCACTTCCAAAGATTCCATCTCCAATCAAGAAATTGCGCCGTCAGAACTGGGGTAGTATTATAGGAAGAGCCCAAGAGTCGCAACTAAGTCCAAGCCTGGCAGACGATAACGTGTTTAATACCAACCACTTCAATGAGGATGAGGATGATATCGGAATGAAGAGCATCGTAATGACCCAGATATCATACAATGGCAACGCTACTGTTGGTCGTACCCTGGAAAATCAAAGTGGTGATGATGAGCAGCAAGATGCTGGTAATGCCAACAAAAAAAGAACCAGAACTAGGGGAAATTTGAGGGGATTGCAAGCTTTATAGTTTAACCGAACCTAACTCTCATTGACTGTATAATATACTTCAATATCACGAATAATATCATCAGAAGGTGAATAACCGTAGCATAAATGGGTAGTGGACGTAAGCTCAAAATGTTTTTTTTTTTTGAAGATCGAAAAGAGGAAAAACTGGACACTAGGTGAACTCAACAGAACTTAATCGAAAGCTGAGGTCAGTAGCTGATTTTGATTTAACGTGAGCAGGAGCCTTAGCTGAACAAAACATTGAGGCCATCAGGAAAATATGTCTTCGACCAAACCCAACCCAAAAGCGTCATCTCAGACTCAAGTCAAACCTCAAGTGAGACAGGACTATATTTGTAAATCGAGATTCTACAACGATTTGCCCGCTCCACCATGCCATCCTAAGTTGTTGAAGTACACCACATTCGATCCTAAGGACTCGATGTTCTCATCCAACTTACTATCATCTTTGTTTCGTAAGGAGAATTTTTCCAATTTGATTCCGATGAATAAAGATCTCGGTATGAACATCGACTTGTTACAAGTACCTGGATTGATCGAGCACAACAATGAGGCAAAGTTGTTGCCATTGCCAAAAAAATTAGCATTACATCCTCTTGATCAGTTATTGTTGACCGATCCATCTTTAACCAAAGTATCCAAATCACAGCCAACAGTTAGTTTCTTGAGAAGAACACAATATATATCTGAAAGATCATCGTCCCCAGCACCACCACAGCAACAGCAACACTCAGGAATAGATTCCCCAAGGAAAGCATCAGCAAACAGCTCTGTGCTCATTTCAAAGAAGCAAGAGGAGAATAAAACTGACCCACAATCACAACTTCGCGCTGTTGAAAGAACATTTGATTTTTCTGCCGAATTAGAGAGCTTCGAGAACTCCAAGGGTTTGAAACATCCAACAAAGAAGAACTTGAAAGTTGCAAAAGTTTGGCAATTTTTGCCTGATGTTTCAATGATTGATCAATCCCATATATCCGTCAAATTTACTGGTAGTGCTTCTTTACAAAGGGCAAACAAGGGTAAGATGAATGATGAATTCAAGACCGCTTTGTTCAGACCTGTTGTCACGGATACAAATGAATGGATCTCATACTACACAACTAAAACTTCATCCGAGTCAAACTCTTTAAAAAGGAAAATTGATGACTTGACAGAAACTAACCAACTAACTGATGCAGCTGATGATGAAAATACTTTCAAATTCCACCATTTGAGAGATTATGAGATGAAATTCACAAGATTCAAAAGTCAAGGTGAGGAATTGTCCATAAACTTTGATGATACTCAAAAGACTGCATTTTTCGTACCAATAAGTGGGAAAATTGATTTGAAAAGAAGGAGAATCACTCCAGCGTTGGAAAAATTTGTCAAAGAAAACAACGTTGATAGAATAAATTTAAGCGTTAGAGATCCAACAACATCGGAGAATATTGCTAGGGATAACGTTAGATCAACTTACGATCCAATCAATTATATTGACCATGAAGAGGAAGGTTTAGCTGGAGATGGAGAGGAACCGTTGGCTGCCAATGTTGCTTCCACATCTGTTGGGGAAGAGGAAGATTAATGAGAACTGATACTACAGGACAATTGAATACTTGATTCTTTTTTTCATCTTACTGATCTACTCTTTCTTTGACTTCTATATATGTATTATAAATGTTTGCTTCTAGTACAGAAACAATGTGTATTTGATCGTTTTAGTAAACCCTAAAGTGATATATACATCAAAATTTGAGTGCAGTATCATAGAGCCATAAACTGGCAAGAGTTGATATTTCAAAAGTGAATGTCAACATTCAATCTTTGGGGGTTCCATCAAGACCTGAAATGAAGCAAACTCGAAAAGGAAGAAAAACTTGTAATCTATTACGATGAAGCCTTTTTGCTTGTGGATTTGGTGAAAATATAGGGAAAATCTATTGCTAAATGGATAAGCGTTTTTTATTTGGAATGTTTGATGTTGAAGGATGAAGAAATTTTTGAGCAAAACCAGTAAATGGATTTGCATGCAAGCAAGAGAGATTGTAAAAGAAAGAAACAAAAAACCAAACGAAATCCAAGAATGCGAGCTGTTCAAATAAATCAAAGAATTGTGAATAATCAAATGTCGTTATCAACAAATCCATATTTGAATAAATAGTTTGAAACAATTTCAGAAATGCTATTATTAACCTGTCCTCCTAACCTTTCAACGATCTCGAAATCATCCAACTCGTCTGACTTAGTTAAGTTATTCAACTTGACATTAATCTGTCTAACCTTTTTGAAGTAAAAATTATCTTTGATGGACAGTTTTTTTGGCAATTTTGAAGAGGATAACAATTTTTTACCGATTGTGCCATTGGAACCATACATTATCGATGATACGAACTCCAAAATTTCAACTGGTTTGGTCAAGTTTGCGAGGTTGATTGGATTTTTTGAAAGTCCCTTTGAAGAAGATCTCAAGTGGTACCTCGAAGGTTGTGACTCAATATCTTGGCATAGTTCGAATAACCACTCCACATCAAAAGGTAATTCAATCAATTTGCCATATATAGACAGAGATATGATTTCGAGAGATTTCAACAGGAGTGAGTATTTTGAGACCCCAGCTGGATACCTCTCGTACAAATTGTCTTTCAAATACTGAGGTGGATCTGGAAAGTTTCTAAAGTTTATTTGAACTGAGTCTTCGGTAAATAGTCCCTTCAACTCCAATTTGTGTAATACTCCCTTGATACTACCCCAGTGTGCAAAACATCTGATCGAGTTATAAACAATTGAAGACTCTAACGCTTCGTCTCCATAAAGTTCAACAACCAAGTTTTTGAGACAATAACCCTCGATTTTTTTGGATGCCGTATGATCGGTGTGAAAGAAATTTATTTTGGATGCACATAAAAGTAGTAATCCATCATTTATATGCTTTCTTGTGATGTTTTTTGCATACTGAATGGACTCAAACTTCAAATCATTTGGTATTTCGTACGAAGCATCTTCCAACGTTGTTACACAAACATTCAAATCGTACCACCTGTTCAACTCGATTTCCCTGGCAGCACCCATTATCGCGAGACATAAATCAGGGTATTCACCCAACACATTGTCAATCTTGCTCAAGATGTAGTACGCCGACGTCAATGAGAGATTATCCTTCAATTGCTGGTAGTTCGGCGATATTATCAAAAACTTGTCCGATTCCCTTATTCTTTCGAATTTCTCATTGTTGATCAACTTATACTTTCGACCATTCTTCACAAACTCCAATGAATCGGAAGTTGATGAGTTGAACTTCTCAATGTCTCTCAAAATCTTATCTGCAACATCAATCAAGTTTAATGAGATTTCCTCTAGAACCATACTAATTCCCTTTCCCTTTCCTTTGGGTTACTTCAAAGGTCTACAGAAGTATAGTCAAACAAATCTCTCGTCTTTATCTTATCAATGATCCAAAGTTTGGATCAAGAATGTGAAAAATCAAAACAAAAACATTCAAAGTCAACACCTATACACCATCCTAAAAAGGTAGTGCAAACATGGACAATATTTTTTTTTTTCTTTCTCAGGTTTTGCGGTATAAACCAAACATTAGTCTTCACTTGAGGAGGAGTTTGCTCAATCATAGGTCATCAAGCAACACTAAGGTACGATTGAAAGCCAGTTTTACAATGGTTACCATATCATTGGACAAAAGGTTGTCAAAGCATCCGATTTTCAAAACCATATCACTAGAATCGTCGTTATCGAGCAGGGCGATCAAAAAGAACAACCTAACGCTGAGACACAATGATGAACTTTTTTTTGCAGTAGACAACGTTGTAAGGTGCTGTGATATCAAATCAAACACAGACTCGTACTCGATCTTGAGTTTTCCAGAGGTTGAGGCGGCGATAACGAGCATATCGTTGAGTTATGCGGGAAGTTTGCTATCGGTGTATGATGATTCGAATCTTGTTGTTTATTCATTACCACCTGCTGGGTGGTTAAGAACCACAGAACAACCAAAGGAACTGTTGGAGAAGAAAAGTTTCAAGGTTGGGTCTTTGTTTTATAGTTCGTCCAATAAGATCTTGAAATACATCTGGGGTTCATTGTCAAAGTATGACTCCTCGGTTACCATATTATCTCAAGATGGGTTCATTAGATCGTTTGATTTGAGTATATCTTCTGAAATTCCACAAGTTCAGTTGAATCTAGCATCATCCAATAATCAATTGGGATTGTCGCCATCGACGATAATTGATCCAGTCTCAATAACGTTTGGATCCAACAATCAATCTAACCCGAGCCAGTGTCTTACATTGTACATCTTCAATAAAGATGGTGATATATTTTCATTGTATCCATATTTACCTCAACCAACATTGGCAGTTCAGCCAAATTTCGTTGACACTCTTTTCAATGAAACCGCTATACTTGTTGAGAAGACTGATGATTCGGTTACTAAAGCCTATTTGGTTCAACAGTTCAAATTCATTTCTGAATTGTATAAACAATCGCTAAAGGCCATACCAGATGTGAGATTGGATGTGAATGGTGATGCAGAAGGAATAATTTTGATTAATTCATCGTTTGATGCTAAGGTGAAAGTTCAAGGCCCATTCAACATATCACCATTTCCTGATACCTTGTACAGTTCAGAAGGTGTAGAAATTTCCAACTTGCAATGTGGCGATCTTGATTTGATAATTACAACGTGGTCAAATGGCAACATTTTAGTCTTGTTCCCTGATACTGAACCCACTATGAAATGGGAGCAGACTGTATCTTCTCAATTGATCGGATTTGGAATATCTGATGATGATGATGCGATTGATGATTTCAACGACGAAATTCCTACTTTATCTGCGCTAGAATTTATCAATCTAAATTCTTCATCACCGATAGAACTATTCAATACGTCAAGCTTGACTTCCTACCAATTTTTTGTTGGGGTAAACGATAATTCGGAATTATTAAGGCTCGATTTTAGTAGTTGGGGAATGATACTATCTGCATCGATCAAAACTGGAGATCTTGAAAAGTTCGATCTGTTGATCGCTAATGATTCATTGATCTCAGATGTTGCGACGTTTGTCAAATCATCTCCTGCAAGAAATGACTCTATTCAAGGCTTTACAATAATCAAGGATGACTTCAAGGACGAAAACTATTTTGTTCTTGAACTTGAAAATTCAAGGTTGAATATTTTCGAATCGCAACTTGAAAGGGTTGACAAATCGGATATAAAGTTGAGGAGTTCCAACTTGAAGACAGTCGCAGAGCAAGAACCAAAGCAGAATGTATATCAATCATGCTTAACAGGTCCAATTGAAGAATTGAATACACAGTTAGCCTCATTGAAAAAGAATTTGGCACAGACAAGTTTGAAACTAAGATCACAGCAAACATATCAATCGCTTTTGAATAACAAGTTGAAGACGGATGATGAGTCATCATTGATAGATGTGTCAAAATTGTCCACTCTATTGCTAAATGAAAGTCTACCTCAAATACATAAATATGCTCTCAGTCTACAGCAACGCTTAACATTACAACATTCGGAATTGAAAAACCAGCTAGATCACCTCAGTTCAATAACATACAGCAGCGATAAGAAGTTCACTGCCGATAGATCAATAGTCCTTTTGAACAAAATCAAAAGTCGTCAGTTAGAGATCAACCTGAAGATTGAGTCAATCAAAGGCAACTTGAGTTCCAACGTTGAAGAATTGAATGAAACAAAGGGAAAAAACACAATTCTATCAAAAGCTGAAAGAGACTGGTATTTGAAAGAGATGAGAATCTTCAATGCAAAAATAAACACCGATTTGACATCTCGAGTCGAGGAAATTAGGTTTCAAGTCGATTATATACAAGGTCTAGTTGCAAGCAATGGTGTACCAATACTTTCGTCTGCTTGCGTCAAGAGTGCTTCAAACAGGGAAAAATGGGAGTCTTTGAAACTTGAATTCTTGAAAGAAAAGAGGATGATAGACTTTGTTGGTGAAACGTTAGGCGATGAAATCTTGGAAGTTGAAAGAATGATGGGTAAGTTGAACCTCTAACTAACTTAGCTCGAAAAGTTTCTTCATCTTTTTGTTTTTTAACTTTTCCGCTGAGCTCTTGGGTGGATGTGCCAGCTTCTTTCCTTTCACTACATCTGAGAGCACTTCACTGTGATTGTCGAACCAAAGATTCAGAGAATCAAATAAAAGGGGAAAGTTTTTGATCCTATATAACACTTCAGAAAATGCATTGTATCATATATTACATAAGGCTCACTTACGAAATAATACATTTCAAAGGTCTCGTTCGGTCTCCTGATCAAATCAAGTTCAGCGACCCACTGCCAAGCTTGTCCTTCAAGCGAGACACTTACCGACACAAATCTGCGTGCCAAGCCTGCGTGTTAAGCCCGCGTGTCAAATCTGCGTAAAATCAACAAACCGAACTGGAGCCCAAAGTAAGCCCAGTTTGGGCCCAAATTGAAACATCAGGAGTGGGTTCATAGGAAACCATACTTGTGAAAGAATGGCAGACTCAATTAGATGTTAAAAATGGCTATATAGGTAGAAAAAAAAAAAAAATTAAGTGATAAATAGAGGGGGAAAAAAAGGGAGAAAAGCAGGCTATTTCAACGGAGCGTTATAAAGTTGGAGGGAAGGAGGGCTTGCGGCTTCGAATTCACGGACATCCATCAATCAGTACTCAGTATTCTGCCCTTCCAACCTATCTGCTATCAGCTCACAGTTAAGTCTTGCTAATTGTAAAGCATTTCCAATTGCCAGTTTGGACTGCTCAAACTCTGTGAAGTTTGCATTTGCAGACTGTTGTATCTCAGAATAAGGTTCACCTTTTTCGTGCTTGATTCTCTCTTGGTAAACACTCAAGTAGTTACCATAGTCATAATCGAACTGCTCTTTTGATGACAAAGAGTCAACCAACTCGTTGAAGACACCTTTCATATGGATCACGCTGTTGAGCATATCAGCTTCTGAGAACATCAAGGTTAAAAAATCCTCTTCTTTTCCTTCTTCTGTTTGGAGCATCTCCCACGCCGAGATGCTGTTTGGAATCAAAGCACTCATTCTATCGTCACACTCCGTGTAAACCTCTTTTGCCGAATAGCTTCTTACCTTTATGTAGAAATCCATTGGCGAGCTGACAAACTCAATGTTGTAGAAACCTTCTCTTGATTCCCTTATATCCTGCGAGAGTACATAGATATGTGGCCTATACATTCTATCCCCACATCTGCAACCTTGAACATTTGTTCTCAGGAATCCGAACCAAAGTCTTTTCTTGTCCAACCAGTTTGGTAGATATTTTTTGATCAAGGGCGAAGGTACCGAGATCAAATCTGTTCCACCCCTTATCATCGAGTTGTCATTTCCCTTTATAGGGGACTGGAACTTGAAATGACAATCACCTGAATTCAAAGAACATTCCACGATTTTCAAAGCATCCAATGAATGTATAAAGGTGATCATGTCGTCTTTGCTGATCTCTTTCTCAAAAAATGGCACCCAATTCTTTTCCCTAGATTGAGGCTTATAACCTTGAATCTTCAACGGCACTAATCTTCTGGAGAAAGGCTTGTATGCATACATTCCTCTGTTTCCGTCAAAATCTTGTTTGCTTGCCATGTTGAAGAATATGATTGGTTCTTCTTCGATCTCGCCATTGCGATTCTCAAATTGACGAGTTATAATCCTTGGATCTTCAGGACCCATATTTTTATCCCGTTCTTCAAATGGGATTTCCAAAACATTAGGAAAAGTTATACCTTCAAGTTGATACCCTGTCAACTCTTTCCAATTCTTGTTGTAAATCTGTGAATACATGTAACTCACCGTTGGGGAACCTTTATCTGTGTTTGGTTTTGCATAGGTTAATCTGCTAACAACGAGATGAACCTGATGTTTCTTCAACCACACACTAGATCCTGCAAAAATTTCCCATCTTTTGTCCACTATGTAGCTTGGCGATTCATGAGATTTGTCTTGAAATGCAAACTTGAGCAAATCATAGCTTGAGCTTTGCAACATTTGCCGAATTTTCTTGAGGTCATTCTTCAAAAGCACTGGCTTGGAAACAGATATGAGTTCAGCACCTGTTTCGCTTTGGTTTCTTGGAAATGCCGTGAATGCTTTCATATCAAGACTCTTGAAATCACTGTTGAAGATCGAAAGTGATATTGGGGAGTCTGATAGCTGGTCATAGTTTTTAAAGAATGTCAACGAGTTGAACACTCTTTGCTTCATGACGAGGCCTGGGCTGCTCAATATAAATATCAAGTTAAAGAAAACAAACAAGGCCATCAAGAGTTTGACCAGCCTAAGACGCCTGAAAGGCGAAGTCATTACCCACAACTTAATCATGACGGACAGTCGCAAAAGCTAGAGAGAAACTTTATTAGAATAGTAAATGGATGGGATCCAGTTATTTCGAATGTTGCGATGCTCACACCCAGAGGTTGGCTGAGGCCTCAATATCATTCACCAACAATTTTTTTGGCAAGAAACAAAAGTCACCTCCAAACCACACCAGCTAGCAGCTACCACCCACAATATCGAGAGTTAGCTGGGAAATGTGCCGCAACATATAGACTGAGACAAATACCGTGGGCCTAACGTGCGATATTGAGGAAAAAAAAAAACATCCCCAAGTCTAGGGGGAAAACTGAATGTTGTTGACTGAGGAGCCACAAAGTGCAACCCTAACATACATTTCTTCATCCACCGCAACAGTTGAAAAAGGAGGTGCTTCGTTCATACAGAGCCTCAACTCTGTTCAACATAAACAAGCACACAACTGGATAGCGAGATAAGCTCGATGATTCAAAGCGGCAGTTTGTATTCACAACTTATTGTTGTTATACTGCGTAATATACTCCTATATGGGCTATGCACAATATGCATGCTGTAGATAATCGAGACATTCAGGTCTAGGGCTGGCTCAAATGTCTCGAGTATGTGCGCTACTGCATTTGGGAGATTCCTAATGTAGATTAGTTTAGAGTTAAGATCGAATCCTCACTTGCATTGAACGTATGTTATTTTTTGGGGGCCCGAAGACGAAGAACAGACAAATAAGCTCTGTGTCGTGACAAAAAAAAAAAAAAAAAAAGAAAAAGGAGACATACGTGCCGCGACAAACAAGTTAGTGTCGTTGAGAGAAGTGCTCTTGGACGTGACACGTTCTGAGACCGAGGAGTCTTAAACTTATGGCTGAACGGCAAAATGAGGTTGACAAGTACACCACAATCATATATAGAGAAAAGGAGTTGACTGGACGATGGATGGATGGTAGCAAGGGTAGCGAGCATGTTTGGCTTGATAAAACCTTGAATCAAACAAGCAAGTGTGAATACTGAAATGGTCATTTTAAGCAAGCAAAATGAGTGATTGCTCGGACAATCAATTGAACATTTTTTTTCACTATTTTTCCGTTTTGGGTTTTCGGTGGGCTACTTATTGCTAGTAGTGAAGTGAACGGTTGGGCTTGTATTCTCAATTTAATAAAAGAAAGAGAAAGAGAAAGAGAAATTTAGCAGAGGCCAGTGTATTTGGGAATTGCACACATAGATTAAAGCCATTAGTTACTCAGTTACATTGATTATTGGTTAATGGTTAATTATTGATTAGTTGATTTTACAATTGATTAATTTCATCTCGTGAAACGCATTCAAATATATACTTATATACATAAGATATATATACGTAGATATATATACGTATAAATATTCTTACTCCCCCCCTCTTTATCAAGAGAGTGTTGGGGATCATCATAAAAACAAAGAACATAAATAGTATAGCCGGTTGCTAAATCGAACTTCAACAACACCACTGACCCAAAAGACAAACAAGCAAAAATATATCTACACAAAGGCCAAGCATTTCACCAATGTTCAAAAAAACCTCGCGTAACACAACCACCACCTCCACCACCACCGGTGCTAGCGGTGGTGGCGATATTGGTGTGGAAGAGTTTACCGTGGTGTCCAAATCAAGAGGTTCTGCGGTAGCGCAAGATAAAAAATTTAGCGAGAGCGATGCAGGGGACGGTACAACATCAACCTCGCAACATCTAACTGGCTCGAGACTCACACTCACTCTTACCTCATGCTTCATAACCCTTTTCATTGCGGCTTTGGACCAAACAATCGTATCAACGATATTGACCACCGTGGGTAACAAGTTCAATGCTTTTGAGAAAGTTGGTTGGCTATCATCTGGGTTCATGTTGCCGATGGCTTCGTTGTCGCAGTCGTATGGCAAGTTCTCGATTGCTTTTGGGAGAAAAAATACATTGATATTTGCGATTGTTGTTTTTGAGGTTGGTTCGTTGATTTGTGCATTGTCCAACAATATGAACATGTTGATCGGCGGTCGTGTTATCCAAGGAATCGGTGCTGGTGGAATCCAGAACTTGACCACGGTTATAATGACAGAGGCTGTCCCCATCACAAAGAGACCAATGATCTTGAGTTTGAATGGCTGTGTGTTTGCTATAGCTTCGGTCGTTGGTCCGTTGTTGGGCGGAACTTTCACAACACATGTAACGTGGAGATGGTGTTTCTACATAAATTTACCCATTGGTGGTCTTGCATTGGGATTTTTGGTCTTGGGCTTCAACCCACCACGGGTCGACAGGGGAAATTGGTGGATGAAGTTGAAGGACATTGATTATTACGGATTATTCATGTTTGTGGTTGGACTTGTGCTTATCCTACTTCCGTTGAGTTTTGGGGGTAACGAGTTTCAATGGGATTCAGCTGCCATAATCCTAATGTTTACCCTTGGCGGCTTGATCTTCATTCTGTTTTTGGTTTGGAACTTCAAATACTCAAAAAAGCAATTATTTCCAACCGATATAATCAAGGTCAAACAGATTCTAGCCGTTGGAATCTCCGTCGCTGGTGTTATGCTGTTCTTCCTAGGTACAACACTATATGTTACGATTTATTTCCAAGTGATTTGGAACAAAAGTGCCTACTATTCAGGAATAGACCTATTGCCCTTGATTATCTCCATTGTTGTTACTTCGATGCTGACAGGCGTTACGGTAAAGATAACAAGGCAGGTTAAAGCAATATATATGATGTCTGCAATTTTGGGACCCGTGGGGTGTGGTTTGACCACTCTCTTGAGTAGGCACACCTCCATGTCAGCAAGGATTGGATTACTCATCATCTGTGGTGTTTCAGTTGGTTTACAGTTCCAACCAGCGATGATCTCTGCGCAATTATCCGCACCAAAGACCCCTGGCTCGTTAATCTTAACAACAAGTTTTATAAACTCAATGAGGAGTACTGGAGGTGTGTTTGGTGTCTCTTTTTGTCAGTTGATGTTTTCGAATAGGGGGGTCATCAATTTAAGGAAAAAATTGGCCAACATTGCCGGTGGAGATCAATATATGGACATGGTCTCTGTTTTCTTGAACCAACCCTCCACAATACACAAGGTGCCTGTTGACATTCAAGATGCACTATTCGATGGTTACATGGATACCTTGAGAGATATATTTTATCTAAACCTAGCCATATCGATTATCCCGTTTATTGGAACCATGTTTACTACAAATAAGAAGGTTCCAAAGGTAGCAGAACAAGCACAAGAACAAGACAATGAGAACAAAAGCAAGCCCTCACCCGACGAGGACAAGCCTGCCGCCAATGTAGAGTGCTGATTTTCAGTTCCCTGCTAAATTCTTTCGATTTTCCTTAACTTCTGATGACTGACGACATGTATTTTAATTTTCTTTTTACCGTTGCTTTTTTTCCGACTTATGGTATTCATGAACATCATGATGTTTTTAAATAAATGTATTCTTTAATTTTTACTTCATATTTAGTCTTCGCATTGGCTTATCTCAATGCTATCTGTTTCTAAACTGACGTTGGAATACTGTATCTTCTTTCATACTTTTCAGTCCATTGCAACATAGAGAGACCTTGCAGTTTGTTGGAGAAGAACAGAGATATGTTTTCCCACAAAACACCCTGATTGGTGAATAAGACTCTATAATACCTACTATACCGAAATGAAGATCGGCTAAAAGTTTTGTTTGGTTACTGGGGAACTGAAAATAAGTGCAATAAACTCTACACATCAAGATTGATTTATTCTTTTCAACACCAAATCCGAACTTGGTAAAGCTTCCAAAACTAGACCTAAAGCAAAGTTGGATCCTAACAATAGGTTGGTATTCATCGATCCATATCTTAGTTTCTTCAAATTTGGTTCTTACAAAGTGTATCCCTGTGTTGTATGACTTGGAGTGAGGATATTTAGTAGTATAGGTTAGGAGCAGAAAAACAAAAAATCACATACCTCTACTGAAGGTTGAGCCAGCAGCGAGTGCCATCATGACAACCTTCAGCCAACATTTCAGAGTACATAGTAGTCGAAAGGCCAAATACGTGCTTGTGTTTCTATTGGCAGTCAGTCTCTTGCTGGTGTTCCACTTCCAGCACTTCAAAAAGGTTTCAAACTCATCCACGTTTCTCAAGAACTCTCGAAAATCATCATTTAGTGCATTGTCACCATCGATCATACACCAAACCTACCGCAGCTTCCCATTTCTTTCATTCACCGCTTTCTCACATATATCAACCCATGGTCAGAGAAAAGAGTTTGGCGGCTTGGATAGTCTGAGCTCAATATATGTGTCGGAACCCAGGTTGTTGAAAAACAATCTAACCGAGATCAGAAAAAAGTTGAAAGACATGTCTAAGGAGTATCCATCGGCGAAACTTGGGTTTCAAGATAAACCATACGAATCGATCAACTTTATAGTTGAGAAGAGATGGAGTTTATTTGCTGGGTCGAGTACGTGGTTACCAAAGCAGCAGGTGCATTTTACAGTGAGTAGGCTAGCTTATGCAAAACAAGGTGAGGTGAAACCTTCTCCTCTTGTAACGTTTTTTTACGCTCAGGTTTATGACAAGGACTGGGTGGAATTGAAAGATTTTAACCTACATATAGATGGGTCAAAAACTTTATTGCATCTCCCGACAGTTTTGCAGGTCCCATTTGAAGAAAATTTCAAACATACGGGACCGGAAGATCCAAGAATGATCCTCAGGAAAGATGCAAATGGCAATGATGAACCAATGGTTATTTTGAATATGATGAATACCAGAGATTTTGATGGAAAAAGAGGAATGTATCTTTATAGACCTTTCCACCAAAAATTGGTGCCTTTGAAGATAAAAGGCTTAGAATCACAAAAGATTGAAAAAAATTGGGCTCCCTTTTTCGAAGAGGACGTTAATATGGATAAAATCTCTTTTGTTTATTCATTCGGTCCATTGAAGATTTTGCAATGTTCGATTGATAATGGTGATTGTGAATTCAAATTCCAATCTCCAGTCAAAGAAGAAAAGGGTTCAATATTAAGGGGAGGCACAAATTTAGTCCCAATTGGTAGAGATTTGTTGGCTAGATATCTACCAGCTTGGGACTTAAATTACAAAAAGTTATGGTTTGCGTTTCTGAGAACAAGTTTACCAGGATGCGAATGTGTTTCGAGAATGTATAGACCGCATCTTTTTGTACTTTCAAAAGATTTGGAAACAGGTATGTACAATATTGAATACATAACCTCACCCATGGATTTACACATTAAGGTCTTGGGTTATACTGGTGATAGTAGGTTCAGCGAATGCGATGGTGGGAAGAGTGTTTTGATTCCCAATGCTATATCATCTTGGGAGATCATGGATGAAGAAGAAGATTCTAGTGACTACCTAACCTTGATATACTCTGAGCTGGACAAAAGAAACGGGGTTATTCACATTAAAGATATTTTCAAAGATTTGATTGCAAACTTGAACTTAAAGACAAAGTTTGATTACAAGTATGGGAATTACATGGACGTTTACAATCAAAACATGCAACAACTCACTAATACGGAGTATCGAAGTGTTGAGTTGGATCCCAGTGATATCGAATTTCCTGAGTTTGAAGATTCAAAACAGGCAGTGGGTTATATTTCGGAGTTGGCAGCTAAAAACTGTGAATACATTAAAGATGCATTGATCAATGAAAATTTGAAAGGCTAGCCAACCGGAGGTAAGTTTGATCGAAGTTCACACAGAGATCCACATGCGTTGCATAGACGATGTCAATAATCTCTGCCTTTCTCTCTGTGGGTCTCACCCATGTTGTAGATAAATAGTCTGATTCTTGGTTTTCATGAAGTGGCTTTTCCTTTATACTGTTTTGCTGATTTATCTTGCAGTTGCTCTCCCTAAAATATATATATATGAAACAAAGCCTTCCCAACGGATGAATTATCAAAAACTCAAATCCCCATTTTTTCCATTTGCCTGTTTCCTCTCCTGCCAGCTTAACTCACCCCATCAATCTGTCAGATTTCTTTCCAGTTCAACCAATCTATCAAATTCACTCTGTTCATCATAAAACTCATCTGCATCATTACTTTTTTCATCTTTCGCATCCGTCGGTAGACCACCCAGTCTAATAACTTCCCATGTTGAATGAGGTTGTTTGCTGGTGTCGACTCCCTGTCTTTTTCCAAACCCAAAAATATCATTATCGTTGATATCATCATGCCTGACATTATCCCAGGCTGATTTATACTCTTTTTCGTTTTCATTTTCAGCCTCATTATCGATTCGAGCTCTCTGTTTGGTACCAAATAGGTCACCTCTTGCGAGCAAGCCCGGAACCTTTTCATTCGGATCTCTCATCCTTGGATCTCTCATCCTTTTGGATTCATCTTTGAATGTGGCTTCAAAATACTGACTCCATTTGAACGATAAGCTCGATGGCAACTTTCGAGCAATCTCATACTCGCAGGAACCTTCACCTTTGGAGACCTTCATTTCATCCAATTTTTTCTGAAAGTAGTATGGTGTTATAATCTGCGGTAATACAATCATATTTGAAAAACCAACAAATGTGGCAAACCCAAAGTTTACTCCATTGATGGATTTTGTCTTGAGGTACTTGATCACAAAGGGAATTGATGTCCCACCAATCAAGCTCGCATAGCTTATAATGAAGTTCTTCCTTGCAACATCGTCGTAGAACGCAAACAAATCTCTTCTTTCCTGTTTGGAGAGCTTCTGATCCATATCATAGAAGTCAATTGCAACCTGTCTAAGCAGCTCGATATTTTGTTCATTCTCGTTCATCTCAAAGTAGTCCAAAGAACTTCGTCAGTGATGGTAGGTACTTGGTTTTTGCTACGGGTATTTTTGCTTTTTTTTTGCGTTTTTTTGGTCACTAGCAATGTAAGCAATCCATGGCTGAGACAACTGGTTTTGTGGATGAAATGAAACAGCTGTGGCAGAGGCGTATAGAAGACTATCAAATGATCAGCATCACCTCCTGTTTCTCTATATCGGGAAACCTGAAATTTGGAAAAATCTTTACTTATTGATTATCTTATGAACGCTTGATCCACCCATCTTCCGGGCAAACCTCAAACCAGATGATCTTCCTGCTATCTCCTTTCCAGTCCATCTTTGAGTACCTCGTATATGCCAGAGGTTAGTCCAGCATCCGACATCTCTCTCTCAGCCCTGAAAAGGGCTTCTTTTCGAGTAGAACTTGAAGTTTCGCGGAATCTCTGCTCTCATTCGATCACCTTTTCGCACCCCCCACCCCCAAAACCGAAAAATAATCTGGTGATTGTGCCCAGCACCGAAAACGTTCAGTTATTTATAATCCTTGGATGCCATTGGTTTGCTGTTTCAAATTGCACCTTCCGTGATATACAAATCATTACAAGAGCTATAAAATGTCCAACTGTCCTCCACCAACTGTCATTCCTGGTTTGAAACCAGTTTTATTCATCGACATTATCTGCGATGGAGAGATTTCTCATGTCTATACAGATGATACCAAGAGCTTGTCTTTAGCGGTCGTCAAAGGTGGGTCAGTTGAATCAGTTGATCCGGAGTTTCCATTCGATGCCACAATCATCAATGGGTTTGATGACATTTCCAAAACCAAAGACAAGTCTTCGTCAACCTTGGATTGCAAGATTTACTGCAAGTCCAACAAATCAGGCAAGGGCATCTTTTTCACATACTTTGGTGTTGTGAAGTTGGAAGGAGAGTTGTTGAAGATCTTCAGCAGGGAGCTCACCACAATCCCATTTGAAGACTGCTACGTCACCAATGCTCCGATCTTCAAGTTGGATAAAGATGTCGAGGATGAAATCAAGTGGGTTTTGAACGAGAATTTGGTCGGTAAAGGTAGGTTCATCAGAGATGAAAATGGTGATTTGAAGGTTCAATACTATGTCTACAAGTTTGAATAATTAGCATACGTGCAATATGAACAATAAACCACTTTTGTCTGATTGATTGTGGCTTATAGATTCTCTTCTCAGTTTCTAACTTCTCTTTTTTCAAAGGTGATTCTAGCCTGTTCTTACGTTTTGATTATTGTTTCTAGTTTGAGGAGGTTGATTAATATCATTAAAAAGTTCTCATTCTATATCTATCGACTTGTAAGTAAAATTCTTTGCAAAAAATACCCACAAAAACAAAAACCATCATTTTGATCTATTTATCGTCACTACCAACAATTTCCATCCATGTCTTCCCTTCTTTTTTCAATTCAGAGGTAACTTCGTCCTTTATTTTTGCAGCCAATCCAGGACCCTTATATGCGAATGCTGTATACAATTCGATAAAGGTTGCACCAGCTTTGGCAAATTCTATGGCATCTTTACCGGTTGAAATACCACCACAACCGATCAAAACTAAATTCGAGTCCTTTGTATATTTTCTCAACAATCTCAACAGCTTTAAAGAGTAAGGCTTTAATGGTTTACCCGATAATCCACCAGTTTCATTTTTAACATCACCCTTAGTCATCAAATCCTTTGGTCTTTGAATTGTGGTGTTTGAGATGATAATACCGTCAATTTTGGCATCTTTAGCGCTTTGTGCAATAGCTTTGATTGCATTCTCATCCAAATCAGGAGCAACTTTGACCAAGACTGGAGGTTTGACTTTTTTGTTGATCAACTGACCATCAAGCAAGTCTCTCTCCTGAACAACCGCCTTCAACAAGTTTGTCAATTTTCCCTCTGCTTGCAAGTCACGCAATCCAGGAGTATTTGGAGAAGAGACATTGATTACCAATACATCTGCGTATTCACCAAATCTTTGAACACCTTTGACATAATCTTCCACTTCATCACCATACTTGTTCTTACCCAAATTGATACCCAATAATTTCCCATCCCTGAAAGCATTTGAGTAAGGTATAGAGGAATCTCTGGAGAAAAGTTTTTCCAACCTCAACCTCAATCTAGCCAATACACTCCAGTGCCCAGATGAGTTGAAACCATACCTATTGATAACAGCTTCGTCTTTGGACAATCTGAAGAACCTTGGCTGGGGGTTACCCGGTTGTGGTTCAGGCGTAATTGAACCAATCTCAACATAACCGAAACCACAGTCGTACAACGCATCAATGGCTTCACCTTCTTTGTCCAAACCAGCAGCAACTCCAATTGGGTTAGATAATTTTTTACCAAAAACATCGACTGAAATGATAGGGTCATCATAATCGGAGTACAACCTTGGCGATAATCCATTCTTCATAAACCAAATACCTAACTTATGACCTTCCTCTGCATCGGTAACAAGACGAATTATTGGACAAAAAACATATTCGTTAACTGCGGATCTTGCATCAAAGCAGTACACCAAACCTGCTACACCAACGATAGAGATCAAAGCACCACCAAAAAAATTTGACTTCAATGGTCTCAGATTCCTCGAAGAGTTGATGAACAGTCTCTTCTGAGACATTGAGCTGCAGCTCAGAATCATACTTCTGGATGAAGATGATCTTGAACTGGCTCTAGTAGCAAGTGAAAAGAATCTACCTGACATAGTGTTTAGCATGCAAGGTCAACTATGATGTGGATATTAAAGTTGCTCCAAAACAAAAAGAAGACTAGATTTTCCGCTTTGGATATTTCAAAGAAAAAATACACATAAATTCAGATTAAAATAGATCACAAAAGCATCATACCACAGAGCTATCAATTGTATTTTACACAAAAGTGAAAAAAAAAAACCAAAATTCTCACACGACTTTGATCCATTCTTTTCAGTATTCATCATTGGTGAAGTTCAAACGAATCTGCAGATTGGTTTCGTTAACCTGTTGGTAAATGGTTCAGGATAAGTGTGTTAGTGGGAAGAGAGTTTTCAATCAATAAGCATAGTCTGCGTGTGTGTAGAGTCAAACATACCGAATAGCAAAGGTTTTTATCAGACATGATATCGTTGATCCTGGTGGGTAGAATTGATTTTATGAAATGACAAAACTTGCTCAATTGGTACAAATCACTTGAACTTTTTCCATAATGATTTCGAGCAAAGTAAAAAGTCAAAATTGAATATTCGTTTCTATTAGTCCAGGAAATTCCTACAACTGGTTCCTGGATGTTATCGTCTGAGCGATAAACTATATCAGTGGACAAGGCCCCTAAAATGAAGTACCAAATCTGGTGTCTGTCATCACCTTCGTGTGTGACTTTGACCTTCAATGAACCTCCTTTGATCAATTCCTTTGATGTAATATCAGGTGAAAGCCCATTTCTGAATATATAAATCAAAAACTTATTGTCACTCACAATATCATCCTTGTGCTTATCAATCAAGTCAACAAAAGTTCCAAGGTCCCGAATACAACCTGATGGTTGTAGTGCATTTTTCAATACATAATCATTGCTGAGGCTTGTAGGGGAGTTACCCTTATCACTTCAATGGATTGAAACATTCGACAGATAGTTAGTAATATTGGAATAATGAAAATGTAGCAATTTGAGGTCGACCTTACAAATTCAACCAGGAACACCAAACAAAGGGTAAAGGAAAACTTCCTGTATGGCATTCCATTTTCATCTTTCCCCTGATTCTTGGAAACAATTCTAAGTCAGCGAGATATGGATTTTGGGATCTGATGGTATCCTCCAAGACACCATAGGTTGGTTCCTTCATTTTCAAGTTAGACTTCTTTCTGATAAGAGTACGCGTAGGAGTTTTCGGTTCTGGACTTGGGCTGTCAAAAGCAAGGTTCTCAATACCTTGTGTTATGTTCCCAATCAAAGATTCAGAATCAATTACCTCGATCTCGTCGTCATCGCTTTGAGATTCTAGGTCATGATGATCACCAATGTTAACCTTCCTTCCTCTTCCGAAAACTTGAGACAACCTATCTCGTAATCTCAAAGGCGGTGATGACCTCATACTGGAATCTTCTGGATTCAAGTCTGGGATATCAGTCAATTGCAGAGGCATGTTATAGTTGCTTGAAGTTTCGAAATTGGATAGGAAAGATGACGACCCCTCTTCAAACTCGCTTCGATCCTTCAATATTTCAGCAGAATTCAAAATTGGGGAGTTCAAGTTGTATAGCATCGAATCAATTTCATTCTTGTTCAGGGAGTAGTAATCCAAGTCGTTTAAATACTCATGCAGCTCATCCTTATCAAAAATTTTCTCTCTAGTAAGTTGGCTTTGGGAGTCATTTCTCTTCTGCCTTACAATGCTCAACAGACTCAATCTTTTCCTCAAAGGTGGCCTACCGCCATTGCGAGATGACAATGATGGATGCTGCTCAGATCTGTTTTCTTGATTTAACAGCGACAGCGTTATATTCATGAGCGGTTCATTGGGTAAAGAAATGTTGGACTTTACATGCTCAAGGTTTAACCTGGAATAATCTGACACATTCTCTGTCAGATTCTCATCGTTATCAATCGAGCAATTCCTATTGCTGGTTGAGAGCCAATTAGACCAACTTTTGGAAAACGTGGGATGTTTGTACATCTCTATTACATCAACTGCCGTCAAAAAAGTAATTCGCTTTCATCTAGATCTGAATTAAGCACTCTATTGATCTCATATATTCTAATATGCTACATCGTTATTGCGAAGAAGTTCCTTTTGTGTATCACAAACATCATCTCATCGAGTGGCTAGGTTAGTAGTAGTGTAGTATATATCAATATAACAAAACGGGATTTTTCAAATTTTTGAAAATTATTTTTTTTTTACAATTTTTCACTTTAAATACCAAGTTTAAGAGAACAAAGTACAAGAATATCATTAGTCAGTGGTCAATTATTAACTTATAAGCTAATTATCATGTCCTCTTCGAAAAGCAGAGACGCCGTAGTTGAAAGGCCAAGTCAGAAAAAATATGAACGTGATTCTAAAATAGCCAAGAAATCCAAATGGACAAAAGATAAGAAGTTGAATTCAAATTTGAAAAATTTGGACAGACAGTATAGAGATGCCGTCAGATCAGCAGCAGGAACCGACATATTGTTACAAGAAGATGCAGGGTTTTTGGAAGCGGAAGGGATGGAGAAAACTTATAAGTTCAAACAGGCTGACATCAAAGATAATGTTGATGTAAGTACCGCCAATAAGAACTTTGATTTGAAGTTGAGCGAGTTTGGGCCTTATACATTAGATTACACAAGAAATGGTAGAGGGTTGTTGATAGGTGGTAAGAAAGGTCATGTGGCATCTATGGACTGGAGAACAGGTTCTTTGGATTGCGAGCTACATTTGAACGAGACAGTGAATGCTGTCAAATACTTGCACAACGACCAGTACTTTGCCGTTGCCCAAAAGAAGTATACTTTCATCTACGATAAGACAGGGGTAGAATTGCATAGATTGTCACAGCACATTGAAGCAACAAGTTTGGAATTTTTGCCATACCATTTCCTCTTGGCTACTGCTGGTAATACCGGGTTTTTGAAATACCATGACGTATCAACCGGTGTATTGGTTAGTGAACACAGAACAAAGTTGGGACCAACAATGGCAATGAGACAAAATCCGTGGAATGCTGTGATGCATCTTGGGCATGGTAATGGTACTGTATCGTTATGGTCGCCAAGTATGCCTACTCCTTTGGTCAAAATTCAAGCCTGCAGAGGGCCAGTTCGAGCAGTAGCAGTCAATAGGGATGGTAGGTATATGGCCGTTGCAGGTGCTGATAAGACACTCAAGATATGGGATATCAGAAATTTCAAAGAAGTAGAGTCTTACTTTACACCAACACCAGCAAGCTCACTCGATATTTCAGATACAGGATTGGTATCTGTAGGTTGGGGTCCCCATGTTACAATTTGGAAAGATTTACTCAAAGTAAGACAAAAGTCACCATACATGACACATTTGATACCTGGGTCCAAAGTACAAACAACAAGATTTGTTCCTTTTGAGGATGTGGTTGGATGTGGTCATGACTCTGGTATTCAGTCGTTGATCATCCCTGGAGCAGGTGAGGCTAATTATGATGCATTAGAATTGAACCCATACGAAACTGCTAAGCAAAGACAACAAGGTGAAGTCAGATCGTTAATGAATAAGTTGAGTCCAGATATGATTGCATTGGATCCTAATGTCATTGGTACGGTGGACAAGAGGGCTTCTACAACAAGGTTGACACCTAAGGATATTGCCGAAATTGCCAGTGGTGAAAAGATGAAAAAAGATGAAGATGAATTGTTACAAGTTAGACCTGAGGTCAAGAGTAAGAACTCAGCCCTTCGTCGTCATCTTCGTAAAAAGACTGCCAATGTTATCGATCAACGTAGATTGCGTGTGGAATCGAACTTGAAGGCAGAAAAGGAAGAGAGAAAGAAGATTCACAACAAGAGTAAAAACATCCCTGAAGAGAAAGATTTGCTCGGGCCAGCTTTGGCAAGGTTCAGGTAATTTATATATCAAGCTCAAAAACCTATGTATAAATGCATTTTGTAATATAGAATTTCCGTGGTTTTAGCATAAGTTTCCGATACAGAAGAGTAAACAATTTTCTAATAAAAAGTAATCTCTTTTTCTAAAGTTACAAAACTGGGACATCCTAAGAATAAAAAAACGGTTTCTTGCAAATGAAAAATTAGAATAAATTTACTTCTATTTCTCCTCAACAACTTGATCTTCTTCATCATCACTATCCTCCAAAGTGAAAGGATCTGGAACTGGTGCCTCGTTATTCTTCAACTGCCTGATGGTCTTGATAAACTCAACTGGTTCTCCAAATTTTTCGTCCTTCAATACAACAATACCATTTGAACCTCTGAACTTTCTAATAGGGCTAAATCTTTCACCCTTTATGAATGCAACATATTTCAATTGTTCAGGAACAACTCTGCTCATATTTTCAAATTGATATGGCTTCTTCGAATAGTTGGTTTGTACATCCGATGATTCAGTAGAATCATCATTCGGTAAATCCTCAGGAGTTTTCTCCTTCTCATCAATTGTAGTAGGCTCCAAAGCAGAGTCCTTCTCATCGATGTCCATCTTATCTTCTTTCTTCTCCTTTCCGGCCTTGGCTTTTTTAGCCCTTGCTTTGGCCTTGACCGTCGTCGACAAAATAGCAGTAGCGACTTTATCGACTTGTTTTTCTTTTGTTTCTTCAACTTTTGGTGGATAGCTGAACAAGTCTTCACTAGTATGACAATTTATCTTGAACTTTGGAACTTTCAAATCTTCTCTGATACATACAATAGTTGTTGGTGTGAATGAGAGTGATAAGAAATGGGTCAATGGATACCAGTACCATGACTGAGCAAAAATGGCTAAACCAACGATGGCCTTAGTATTTAATGTATTGGTTTGTGAGTTTTCGAGTTGAATTGTAGCATTTCCACCACCAACATCAATGATACCTTGAGCTAAAGCAGCTCCGAATTTAGCCAAAGCATCTTGATTTTTATTTCCAATAACTTTGGCAAACTCTTCTTTGATTTCCTTCACCTTAGGGAAAGTCTTTTCATTTTGCTGAATCAAAATCATAGACATGGCAATCAAAGCACCTTGTCTAACAAAATCGACTGGATCCTTCATCAAAGGCTCCAAAACTTCAACTGCGGCAGGCAAACCACGACCAGCACATGCAATACCTAAAGCCATTGCAGTACCATAACGGACATGTGGATTGTGCGATTCGGACAATAACTCGACGATGGTTGGAACAGTGGTATAGTCACGTAACAAAATGAAACCTAAAGCTGTTACAGAAGCTCTTCTGACGTTATCAGAAGAATCAGAGACAGCAATATGCAATAATCTTTTGATGGCTAAGTTATTACCGGTACCACAGTAAGCTAATGCTAACGTGTAACAAGCACCATAACGGATCAATGGATTTTGATGTCCAATCATTCTTTCAATCGCAGACTCTGCTTCTTCCTCCTTTCCATAATTCAATAAGGCAACACCCATGGCCAAACCACGAATGATGTTTTCATGCTGAGTTTCAGATGAATACTGAATCATATCATCGATAGCATCATTATTACCTGATCCTAACATGACCAAACCCATAGCTAATGCAGCTGCCTCACCAGAAACAGCAGAATCAGCGTACAATACGGTTTTTAGTTCCTCATAAATCTCTTTCGAGCCTAAACCCATACCAGCAACACCGACACCAAGACAAGCACCATGCAAGACGACATCAACTTCTTGATTTTCTTCTGATTCATTTGTTCCGGCTCCACCAGCACTTTCCACAACCTGCTTTCTCAAATAGTCGATGACCTCTCTACCATGACCGGCATATATGAGACCCAAACCATATAGTGATCCACCTTTTGTGAAATGTGAACCAGCTGAACCTGGTAAGTATGGCAGCAAAAGAGTACGACCTTGTGATAAATTACCTTTGTGAATAACACCTAATGCTGCAGTAGCTGAAAACTTTGACCAGTTTGAAGCCTTACCAAGCCACTCCAAGTTGGACCTGATAAAAGAATCATCTGTAGTACCAGCATGCATGAATGCATTTTGAAAAGTGACAGCACTGTGAAAAATTGAGTTTCTACCATCCAATTGCGTCTTTGTCTTATTCAAGATGTTGATATCTGTGTTATTGTTGTTGAATAAGAATGTGATATCCAAATCACAAGTTGGAACACCTGATAAGATTTTGATCAACTTACTGGAGTTCTTATCATTTTGAACTGAACCTGCTGAGCTCAAGATCTCGATTGTCTTGTCCAATAACTCTTGAGATGCGGAAGTAACCAAATCAAATGCCACTTGGAATGCAATGGAAACCAATTCTTCATCAAGTAGCTTTTTGAAAACCCTGTGTGCAAGATTATAGTCATTTAATTGAACAATAATTTTGGAAATGGTGAAATAATCTGGGTTCTTCAATGATAATAATATTAAGACCAAGGCATTCAAAACTTCTGTTCTAAACGTCGTTGATTTGATGACAGATGAAGTACAAGTCAATACATATCCAATCAATCCCAAGGCTACTTCTTCGTTACTCTCTTGGCTTCTGATGACCTTCTCGACAATGTCCAACCTATGGCTTTCAAGTGAAATGCCAATAGCCAACCTGAACTCATTTGTTGAGATACACTTGTCCAACATTTTTTCAAAGATCAAAGTCAACTGGGGATCTATTGTAATGGATGGATCTAGAAACCTCTGGTTGGATAAGTCGACGTAGTGGTTGATACATTTCGAGACAATGGTTTCGACAAACTCAGTCTTCTCATCGATATCAAACTGATCGCCCGAATAAAGCAAGTACTTTACTGACGAGTCGTAGTCACCCAAGTTGTAGTAAACCTTGGATGCAACCAAAGCAGCCAATCGTCTACCACCAAATGAATCTGATTCATACAACTCCTCAATTTCAGTTATACTGTTTGCGATTTCTGCCCATAACTCGTCTACCGATTCATTCAATGATTTTAAGGCATAGGATTTCAATTCATCGTCCGGCTCTCCTAATAAAGCCAAATAAGGTGCTGCTGATATCAAAGTCATAGTTCAATAAAAACGACCTCCTTTATTATGATTACTTGAGTGTATTATATCACTTTTACTCGTCTCCTTGTACGCTACACTCTTACCGCTCGTCAAATACAAATCACCAAATTGCCACTCAAACAAAAACATCACAGCTTTTTTACGGGCAAACAAAATTGGCAGTTTCGACTTATGATAAGAAGAGGATGAGTAGACGATTAGAGCAAGTAAAGAAGGTTTGAATAGGCATATATTCAGGTTTATATTGCTTATATGAGAGCAGTTGCTGTAGAGTTTATGATGTCTGACCTTTTACTGTTTCAAAACGGCGCCAAAAAAGTTGATAATTGAGATTATTTTGAAGCGAGAAGTAAAGTAATTAAAATTGAAGCGATTGATGGACTAATTGAATAGGGAAACAATACCGAAAAACATGATGACTATACTCAAATCGCTGACAAAAAACTTATACATCTCTTGATATCTTGCAAATGTTGTCAAAATCTTTCTATACTTCGGAGGAATGAAAGCACCACCTAATGCTAACCCTTTGTCGATGATGGAGTTGCTTCTGTAGCCGGAGTTGTTGCTGACCACGAGGATGAATGATGTGAAGAAAATGGCCTCTAGGGCCAAGAAAGCGTAATAGAAGTTGTGGGTGAAGTGCCCGATTGAATCGTAAACCAACTTTGAAGAACGAACTCCGTCCTTGAGATAGGCAAAACACAACAAGGCGGTAATCGAGAAAAATCTAGCAAGGTCAAATCTACCCTTCCAGGTTTCGAGCTTTTGTGAATCTTCCTGCAGCTGCTCTGGTGAGCCGGTCTGTTGTTCAAATACGTTTTCACTGCCAAGACCGCCGTTTTTGAATAACTCTGAAAACAAAGGATTGTTGGCAAATGGATCGTCCTTCAGAGGCATATTACTGGCTCCAGCGGCACCTGCACCTTGAAAAATTTGTTGTAAAAGAGCATCCAAATCAGGTTCATTGGGATCTTCATTGAGGGGATCTGCGATTCGGACAGGACCAGACTTGTTGCTGTTCGCATAGATGCTTGAGATGTCCATCATCTCTGGATCTTCGTTTTCATCATCATGCTGATTGTTGTTATGAAAGGTATCAAACGACTGCGAAATCCTTCTTGAAGATAAATCAATTTTCCTGTCATTTGGACTCAGCCCGCTGCTTGCACCAGTGGTGATTGGAATTACCGACTCCGAAGGCAACGAAGAGTTGTTCGATCCAGTGATCTTAGAGAGTCTATCAGTACCACCTCCCTTCAGAAACTTGGCTGCTCTTCTTTCCCTCAAAATCTTTCTCTTTTCAGCTTCACTCAATTCAGACATCTTCAACTCTATTTGCGTTTCTTTCTACTAGCTGAGCTTATAGAGTTGTTGAATCTTCAAGTGATGCTATTAAGTGTTTCCAAATGTGTAATTTTCAACTTTTGTTCATTGGCGCACAAGAATCTCTACAAAAATTCGGTAATCGTTCTATTGACAATGAAGTATTTACAAGGTGAACATTATCAAGCGGGAAAGCAGGAAGTGAAACAAGGTGAATAGACAAGAATGGAGAATAGATTAGATCCAGGTCTTAGACAGCATTCAATGACTCCGCCACCTCGTGCTCCATTGCTGATACCAAGTATAGAAACCATACAAGACGAGAATAATATCGACCTTGCTCAACAACAGCTAATAATGGACACTTTGGAGAGTAGAGATCATATGATTTTACAAAGCATTAACCAAGGAATGTCTGTCTTGGAATACGAACATCAATTGAAGTTGAAATTAGTTGGTTTGAAACCTTAAATCGAGAATTATTCATCTATTCTCCAAGTCCCCTCCCTGTCCCACCTGTAGAAACCAGTGCATCTTCAATTGCCATTGTCTTTGAAAATGGTTTCACTGGTTCTTGAAAATTCATAAAGCTCAGAATCTCAACCGTCATTTCACGCATGGTGGGGTTATCGCCGAAAGAGTGTTGATAAACTGATATGGATAAAATTGGTTCTCTTTCTAAACATTGAATAAAAGTGAGTTTTTCAACTATAGATATATAATTATATGCTGTAATTTTTACTTATACATCGACATCTCCAATCAAGATATAACTAAACGAAATCAAAAAAATACCAATCATCATCCAAATTAAAACTTTCTGTTGATTGCCTCCAAACAGCATCAGACTTGCAAACATCTGAAATCCAATAATGGTTAAAAATCCACTTGTCAATGCAATTAAGCATCCAAAGAGTTGGTTCAAGCTTTCATCGTTATAGACCGTGTTCTTGAAAAACAAGTAACCAAACAAAGCACCAAGTGGTTGGGCAAACCCACCTAAGACACCACTGATTAAGATCAGTTTGAACCTCGAATTTAACAGCAAGTAGATTGGCAAACACATTGTAAAGCCTTCGACAAAATTGTGAATCAGTAATGACAAAAAAATGCTCAAACCTAAGTTTGGATTTGCTTGCGAGGTAGAATACATTATGAATCCTTCTGGAAATTTGTGCAATGTTATCAGCAATACCGTTTGCAAACCTATGGACAACAATCTGGATAGTGGGGTCGTTATATGATGATGATGGTGATGAGCATTTTCATGTTCAATTTCTGTTTCAGTTGAACACGTTGTCTTCAACAGAGCTCCTGAATCTTCACCATTCAAGTTTCTACTACTACGATTATGGTGATGGTAACCATGCGATTGGTCAAAAAAAGTTCTTTCTGACTGTAGGCCTAGCAATGGCGATTGAATAAAATAATCCAACTGTTCATCATCAGCATTGGCACTTGAGGAAGGATCACTATAATTGTTGTTTTTGTTCTGTTCTTGTAGCTGTTTCACCACATGATCCTGCTGCTTGAAAAAGAGTACGTTTTCAGTAGAAGGTAACTCGCAATAGTGTAGTCCAATCTTTTTCAATCCAGTGGCTTTGTTATTAATGGTCAATCCGGCAACCTCATCGTGCGGGAACTCCGTTTCTTCATTGCTACCATAGTTATGACCAATGTTATTATCACAGTAGTTGTTCAAAACTACACATTTTTCAAAAGTGTCATAGCCATGACATCTACCGACCAAAGATTTTTTTTTACCCTTAATGTTCAAAGTGTCTTGTACAATATCGATTATTGAGTTATTTCTTTTGGTCAAAGGTGGCTTCTGTTCATTTGAACTTTGTTGTGTTGACGCGCTTTCCTGGGCTTCGTGATCATTGTTGATGTTATTTTTTGGTATATAGTTTGTTGTTATTGTTGTGGTATGAGAATGTTGATGGTGATGCTCATGATCATCCGTCTCATCATGCGAATGGTTGTTGTGGGAATGGGAATGTAAATTATCATGCTCCGACTCAGCACCGTATTCCTCGTCTTTTGGACCATCATGCTCATGAACACAGTGGACTATGCTCTCACTCGTGAAAAGATGGATGACTAAGTTCAAAGCTCCACAGATTATTATTCCCAATCCATAGAACGTGAACAATTTCAAGGTCTTGAGCCTGTAACTAGAATCATCATCGCTCTGGAATAAATAGATTTGGGCCTCTGGTAGCAATTTGAACATCGACGTGAAGATAAGCGAGCCAGAACTTAACGAAAGTGAACATATCAAGAAGCTTGAGTTGTTGGATATCTTGAAGGGATGTGTTTTCGATAGTCCTGGGAATAAAGTTGAATATATCACATCTGTTGTTATGATCAGACATCCCAATAAACACATCAAAGATGTCAAAAAGCATAGCTTCCACCCTTCGTTCATAGCACTTGGACAGTAAGTATTACACGCTTACTCTTGTTCTGTTTTTAACGCTGTATATCTGATGGATGAAGAACCTAAGAGAGCAGCAACTTTTATGCATATATATCTATTAGATTAATTATGTGTGGATATATTAATCACTTGTTTCTATTATACAAAGTATACAAAGAGATAACCGCCAGCACAATTGACAAAAGAAAAAAAATTCAAAATTTCTATGAGATTGAGATTTTTGTTAGTAACTTATGTTAGCATACTTGGACAGACAGGCATCCAAACAACATATTATCAACTCTCTCTCCTGCTCTATTGTTATCACTTGAAACATTTCAGATATGAATCAAATCTACTACAACTGATTCTGAACTTTTCTCTTCAAATATTGAATCAGTTGTCCCTATCAATAAATCATCATTTTGCACAAACGAAACAAAACCAAACAGAGCAAAAGCTGATTTATGTATGGGTTAAAAGCACCTCATCTTGCTGGCCACTGTCTGGCAGTAAATCCTGTACTTACATTCTCTAGAATCGCTGTTGTTGTAATACTCAATAGAAGAAGACTTTGATTCGCTTCAAATTTTCTTATAAAGTAGTGAAAAATGGCCTTCAAAGGTAGGGTAACCCTTATATCCCACACCTTTTGGTAATAAGGGTTGTTGTAGATGGTTGGGCTACAAGTCCACAGACCGGAGGTACTGTAGAAAGACATACGAAGAATCGGTTTTCTGAATTGAAGGTTTCTGAATACTTTTGGCATTCATAGAAAACAAAAAAATTGAGGATTCACCCACCCCAGCACCATCAATAATGTGAAAATAGCAAAAAAGAATTGAAACCAAATATTACCCTAAATTTATCACCGCGACCCAAGCAGTTCCCGGTTAGATCAATGAAGATTGAATCTTAATAGATGCTCATTAACAAAATCGTCACCTCTCTCGATATTTTTGAGCTTCTTAGCCACCTTTTTTGGCATCAAATTATTTTTAATTCTGAAGTCTTGCAAGAGCTTTGTGCAATCGCAATAATCGTAGTCTGGAAACCTCAAGTTCATATCGGCCAAAAAAATGTTTAACCTGGATACCAACTGGTGGTTTTTTGATTCGGTGGGACTTGATAATTGCAAAGATAAAGAGATATCGACTATGGACTTGAAAAATTCCCAATCCGATAGTATTATTGGATTGCTGGATATCTTTAGCATCAAAAGCTGCTGCTTAGATAAACTATTCGACTTATGAAGATGGTCAACGATGTTATAGTTGATCATTTGTAGTCTTTCAATCGATATCTTGTATGAGTTGGATATCAAGAATGAAGATGACTCCCATAACAACCAGTTTGAGTGGTTCTTGTCAACAATTGAGATTGAACGAATCAATTCATTCATTGGTAATGATAATAACAATATCTTCCACAACGTCCTCTCTGCACTGCTAGACATCTGTGACAATCTAATTGACTCTAACCATTTGCTCAAACTTGAATCGATTGATTTTTTAACATCATCAAATCTGTTCAAGCTGAAAGCCTTCTGTAAAATTACGATGTCCAAGTCCAAGAAATCTTTTTCTGACCAGCTCTTTGATAATACGTTGATATAGTTCTCTACTATCTGTAAGTTTTTCAAGTTTGGATTCAATACAATGGCTATCAATATGTTACTAGTGAGCCTATTCCTTTTCATAAATGATTCCATCAATTTGATCAAGCCATCTTCCGTTCTGATTGACCTTATCAACTTTCTCAAATCAGCAAACTTCAAGCTGAACAGTGGGTCCTCATTTTTGTTTGTTGATTGGGTTGTCGATGAAATGAGATCTAATCCTTGTGTCAATGCTGTGAAATGTGCCTTCTCCACACCCAGTAAGTTCTTATCTTTTGGTAAATTGGTCGAGTTCAAATGATTTGTCAAGTCATTTATGATAGTGAGCCTATTATGAATGATGTCTTCATTTTGAAATGAGTTCATCAACCTCGAAAAGTTGTTTGAAGAGGGATCTAATATGGATAAAACGTTTGATAGTTCTTCTCTTGATAGTTGCTTATTGTTATTTAGTATTGCAAGCGACTTCGAAGGCGATACGTCTAGGTTGGATGGACTGAGGTATCTCTTGATGATATTGTGGTAGTACCTTAGTCCTGTCGGTCTGCTCATCTTCTGTACTTTACCTTCAAATGGATCTTTACTTGCCAATTCTTAACTTGGTAATAGGTTTGTAATATTACTAAAATCATTTTCTCTACTAAAATGTGAGCAAAAAAAAAAAAAAAAATGAAGTTGAGGTTCATCAAATTGCTGCAAAGAAGATAAAGTCCAATAAAAGAGTGTTTAAATTTAAAGTGTATATCAGGCTTGACAGAACATGACAAGGAAGAGGACAAAAGATGATTTTGACCAGCTTTTTCCAATGAAAACTCTTTTTATAGACTCGAATTCACTGGTTTCAACTCAAAATATCGATGCAGATTCGCTATTCCCAAACAAGTTTGACGAAGAAGACAATTATTATGATTTATCATCAAATGACCACGGTGCAGAATTGAACAAAGTACCCACAATAAGCTCTTCGATAATCAAGCAGGTTGTTGAATCGACGGATCAGGACAAGTTAAATCAAGAGTTGGTAATACCAAACGATAGATATTTCTTCACAAAAAGTTTCAACTCCATATTGAGCAAGAAGAATTTACCAGGCCTAACTGTTAATGACCAGAATGAAATATCGGATTTCGCACAATATGACAAAGAGGTCAAGTTGGAGAATTACTTGAAGGAGAAAACATATAGTTATTTGAACGATAAGACTTTGATGGATACTGCTAACTTCCAGTCTGGCGACTTCAAGAAATCCTATAGAATTGATGTAAAAGATGGCGATTTGAGCGATGATGACGGGTATGTAGCTGGACTAGATAACCAATCAGCAAGAGGACTGAGGTGTATAAACAACATCAAATCAATGTTTCAGAAGAGAAAAGGTGTTCAGAGGACCACACCAGAAATAAAATCAGATCTCACATTTTTCAGATCAATGGAGACAAACAATATAGATAATGCTATTGATTACAACATTCCAATAGATGAACAGTCGTATGCCATCAACAAGTTGAACAAGGCAAAGAGAAAAAATTATGCAACTACCACAAAAAACAATCCAGAGATCATCGAAACGGGCGAAGTATTTTCAGCATACCTAACTGAAGGTTCCATGTCATCTTCCTTGAATAGAGCTCACTACCAACAGCAGCCTCTGCACCATCATTATGAGTTGCAAAGGAAATTACAAACACGACATTTGACGATGATTGCGTTTGGTGGCACTTTGGGAGTTGGTCTATTTTTGGCAAGTGGTAAGGCTTTTGCTATTGCAGGTCCATTGGGAACAATCATTGGTTTTATGTTTAGCGGAATTACCGTATTGGCTACCATGCTTTCCTTTTGTGAAATGGTTACATTGATTCCGTTGGCAGGAGGTGTTAGCGGTATCTCGTCAAGGTTTGTGGAAGATGCGTTTGGTTTTGCAATGGGTGTGGGGTACTGGTTTAACTACATGGTTGGTTTTCCCACTGAAATCACGCTGGCCACAATAATGCTCTCCTACTATAAAAATTTGAATGTGCCATCAAGCTCGACAGCTGGTTGGGTCACATTTTTCTTGGTTACTGTTATTGTAGTGAATCTTTTTGATGTCAGAGTATACGGCGAGATAGAGTACTACTCTTCATTGATCAAACTACTATTGTTGTTTTCGCTAATAATTTTCATGATTGTATTGAATAAAGGTGGCGTGGCCCCTTTATATCACAATACTGGTTTTAGATTTTGGGACTCAAAGAAGTCAGATATCTCCGATTACATCACATATGGCCTGTTCAGACCAACTTTTGACCTTGAAGACACAGGACTAGGCTCTTTGAATGGTATAGGGGGGCACACAGGAAGATTTTTGTCTTGTATTGTTGCTGCTTTGATTGCCGCTTATGCTTATGTCGGTATTGAAATTGCATTAATTGCAGGTGGTGAACTGAAGAACCCAAGAAGGGCAATACCTTTACTGACAAAAACCATATACTGGAGGGTGTTGATCTTCTACGTGCTTGCCATATTTGTTGTTGGATTGAACTTTTATAGCGGTGATCCAAGACTTTTGAGATATTTTTCGTCATCACATGTATTGACACAGCTGCAAAACGATCAAGAGAGAAAAATCATATCTTTGAATGGTGGCAACCGCTGCACATCTCCGTTTCATGAATACGCTGGGTTTGCCAACGGTAGCCAATCACCTTGGGTAATTGCAGCACAAAACGCAGGATTATGCGGGTTTGCGAATGTGTTGAATGGGTTCTTGGTATATTTTGCGTTAACTGCTGGATCATCGCAGCTATATGCTTCCTCTAGAACTCTTTACTATCTTTCGATACAGGGAAAGCTGCCCAAATTTTTCAGCAAGTGTTCCAAAAGCGGTGTTCCATACAGAAGTGTTTTATTTACTGGTTTATTTGGTTCGCTACTGTACTTGACAGTCAATACAGACACTGCTGTTGTGTTTCAGCGATTTTTGAGCATATGTGCATCTTCAGGATTGATTGTATGGTGGGGTATGTGTCTCTCATTTATTAGGTTTTACCATGGCTTGAGATTGAGGCCAGATATAATCGACAGGGATGATAGCACATACCCTTATAAATCTCCATTTCAACCTTACTTACTGTACTTGGGATTGGTATCGTCACTGTTCTTGGTCCTACTGAATGGATTTGTGATTTTTTTGAAAGGAAACTGGTCTGCCGTTGGGTTTTTTACAAGCTATGGGTCTTTGATATTGATGGTTTTATGTTATATTGGTTACAAGGTGATTCGAAGAACTAAGATCCATAGATTGGATCAGATTGATTTGGATAGTGGAAGAAGAGAGATTGATAGAATTATGTGGGAGGATAATAGGAGGTATAATTCCAACTTCAAGGAACTTGTGAAGAAGGGGATTAATTTTATGGCATGACTTATTTATTTGCTTACTGTTTTATTTGCATTTTTGCTGCTATCAATCATTTTATATTTCTTATAGGAGCTAGTTATTAACGATATAGACATTATCTTGTTTTTTTACGTTTCGTTAGTGTTTTTTGTCTTTAGTTGTTAGGTATAATTGACGGTGTATAAATTTATTGAAAAAAGAATTGTATATCTCAAATATTATATTTGAAAGTCTCCGTCCGTTTGAAAACTTGGTCCACAGGATGAGTTAATTCAACAGAATTAAAGGTATGCCTTAGTTTCGAATTCAGCATTCTTTTGTTCTGGGACAATTGTTTTGACTTTACCAGTTTTTAAGAAAACTTCAATATTCTCAACAACGAACTCCTCCATCGACTTCATAGTTTCAAAAGTATGGGTACCAACATGCGGTAAACTAACAACGTTTGGCAATGAGGTCAACTCATCTGAAATCTTTGGTTCGTGCTCAAAGACATCGCTACCGAACGAACCTATCTTACCACTCTTGATATTCTTTGGCAATACGGATTCATCAATAACAGCACCTCTAGCGGTGTTAACCAAGACAACGCCATCCTTCATCTTGTCAATCGCCGCTTGGTCAATAATATGCCTGGTGTTTGGATTCAACGGGATGTTGACTGAGATGACATCTGATTTGGCCAACAATTCTTCGTATGAGACATATTCTGCACAACCTTCCAACTCCTCGCTCAATCTGGATCTATTGTGATAGATGAACTTTTGGAAGCCAAAGGGTTGTAATCTATCTCTAACGGCTCTACCAATACCTCCCATTCCCAAAATACCAACCGTCTTGCCTGTTGGATCATTACCAATTGGAGTGCCTGCACATTTTTCAGACAACCATTTTTGTTTCATCAAGTTATCATGAGAAATTTGAAAGTTTCTCATACACGAGAGGATCAAGAAGACGTTTGTATCGGCCGTGGCCCCGTTTACCAAGTCCGGAACGTTTGATAATTGAATGCCTCTGTCGGTCAATGGCTTTGGATCAACTTGATCATAGCCTGCACCATTATGCGAAACAGACCTAACACTGCTTGGCAACAATTTGATCAATTCCTCATCGAATCGACCAGTAACCTTGACACTCTCGAATGTTCTTGCAATCGAGATCAAGTTTTCGTACTTGGTACTTTTCAACTCTTCCAAGAACTCCTGCCTGTTTGTGGCATCAGTGGTGACAACCTCAACGCCCAATGATTCTAATTCCAGCCATTTTTCCTGGGCAAATCTTACCGGTGCTAATTGCAAAACTTTTGGTTTGGATGATGGTGATGTAGACATGGCTCTAAAGATTCTTTTTGCTGTATTTTGTAAAACAGATTGGCTCATTACAGACTTCTGATCTCTTTTGAAAATAGGCTTGGAGCTATAAACAACTGGCGATTTCTCAACGAATGGCAAAGAGAGTTTCGATAAGGAAAAGCTATCCACACGAAAATCACCACAAAAAAAGTGGAAATCCTACAGTGTTGCAGACTCAAATTTTCAAATCACAATAGCCAACCATAACAGAAGGTGTTAGCTTCATATAGAAAGCAAGTGTGTTGAGATTCAAGAACAACACATTGCTGTGAAACCTTTTATTCAAGGATTTTATGCCATAAGGTTTATCCAAGCACTTTCTAGTAAGATCTTTGAGGCAGTGTCCAGGACTCTACGGACGAACGAACAACCGTAATCTTCTTTTTAGTCACTCTATTTTTCATTCCTCTGGCACATCTTGTTGTCTACGTATTCAAAAAAGTGCCAGTTTGTTCAGCCTTGTTCTGGGTTAAACTTCTCAGAGTTTCGTCGGGCGATATGATCAGGTTTCAATCCAACCTTTCAGATGGAAACATTGACGTAAACGGCATGAAACCGAGCCATGAGCTATCGAGACAAATGGGGCTAATCCACTTTATTTAAATGCTCGAGTTACCTCAAATTAGCTAGCTATAAGCAGGTTTTGTTCCGCAATATTCTGATATTTCTATGAAAGTTGAGCTTGGTTTGAGCCTCACAGCACTCAAGTGCAGAAAACTCAGATTTCGGTGTGAATGAGACTGGATGAAAGTCTGACCGTCCCACAAAATCAACACAGAACTCACACGATCACCAGTCATAATCTTTAATAGGAGACAAATGGCACTGGAACACCTTTATAAAGTGGAGAGTACATCCACGCTTTTAGCTTTCCCGCAAATCAAAATATCATATTGCGTTAAATGCAAATGGGCACTTAGAGCCGTCTACTATCAACAAGAAATTTTGCAAACGTTCACAAACAACCCAAAGTTTGAGATCTACCACATTCCCGAAATATCATTGATTCCTTCATTGACTCCAGGAACGTTCAAGATTGAGATATTCACGAGTTTAAGTGGCTTAACACACTCTGAATCAGTCCTAGTCTGGGAAAGGTCAAGAGACGATGGATTTCCAGATGTCAAGGTTTTGAAACAGAGGATAAGAGATGTGTTGTTCCCCGGAAGCGAATTAGGGCATGTCGATGGGCATTCAAAGAAGAAAAACTCTGATCTGGAAGCCAAGGACATAGAGTGTGTTGATTGCATTCTGATCGAGGACAATAGTTGCTCGAGGAAGCTGCAGTAGGGCACCAATAGGTTATTCAAATGACCAAAGTTTCTTGTTTTGAGCTATAAAACTATAATGAATTCAGCATCTACATAATCGGCAATGGTCTATGCCTAAACACAACCTTCTTATCTACAATCTCCACCATCTCGACAATTTGATTCGAGCAATCCTCAACGTATGCCTCAGGAAACTTCAAAACTCCAAATGGAGGATCAATCTTCTCAACCTTCCCAACCAACCGTTGTGTTTTCCCAATGAACAACGTTGCATCGCCGTTTGGTTCAATCTTTAAATCTGCAAATTTGATTGCATCCGTTATTAGATCGTCCTTCAATACTATATGATTTGGATTAGACCTGTTGATGGTGCTCGGAAGGTTAAGTGTTCCTTGAATCTCTAGTATGGCCAAACCTTCTGGTGTGCTTATCAACTGGTTGCTGTTATCGATTGGTATAAAGCTGCTTGTGGCATCGTGAGTCGAATTTAGTCTACGTTGAGCCTTTGAATAGTCTATCTCCATCAATGGCATCTTTCCTTAACACTTGTAGCTGGTGATAGATGTTAATTTGCAGTGAAATCTTTATGAATGGGTTCAGCTTTGGAGATTATACTGAGTATAGTGATAGTTGTATGTATAACACCCACGCGTGCAACTTGTGAAACTTTTTGGATGGCGTTATATACTGAAGAATACAACTCACCAACTTCTTCGAGCAATTGTCAGTAATCATATCAAAAATGGGTCTCCTCAATCTCTTCAAGTCCTCATCGTCATCTTCATCCAAAAATTCAAGCTTGATTGATACATTTGAAAAAGATTTGAAATCAATATCTGTAAAAATTGAGAAATTGGAGAGAAATAAGCTTATCTACAATAGAAGGCAAAGATCATTGAAATTTCACCTCTATGTCTATTCGGCTATAATATACTTGGTGTACTTATTTTATCTTGTGTTGGCTAAACATGATTTTGATTACATCAAAGACTCATTGGTACTCATAGGTTCACCAATAATAGTTAATTTTTTGAAGGTGTCGATCAACTCCATTTACAACTCGAAATCAAATAGGGCCGGCTTGAAGATTGAGTCCTTGAAGGAAGATCATCAGTATAAGATCAATGAGTTAAAGGAGATTACAAATTTCGAAAAGACAACTTCGTTGTTGTCCAAATTCAATGACCAGGCTGAAGATCTAGAAGAGAAGTTCTTGAAACAAGAGGAATACTTGAGGAGTTTGGAAATAAAAGCTTCAACAAACCATTTATCTAGTATTTCTAAAACAAGACCTAGCTCAGTGTTGGACAGGCTAATGAACTTGATCATTGGAGAGGATGAGTTTTCATCGAATAGAAGATATGCATTAATCTGTCATAATTGCTTACAACATAATGGACTAGCCCCACCTGATAAACTACCACATTTTACAAAGTACTTGTGTCCAAATTGTGGAGCATTGAATGGTGAGGATGAAGAAGTGGCTGAAGAGCAAGAGAAAGATGATGAAAATAAAGACCAACAAGAAAAAGGAGAAGAGGAAGACGAATCTTCCCCAATTACGGCGTCCAATCAAGATCTGTCTTCTATTGAGACTGAGGGAAATACCGTTCAGTCTTCAGGACTGTTTGATTCTAAAGATCAGGATAACAGTAAAGGTTTAAGAAAAAGAATTTAAGGTGGCGTCATAATCATTGTTGAAGCATCTTTCAAGTTTTGATTAGGCTCATGGTTATCCAGCCTTTTGATTTCATAAAAATATGATTGGTCAAAGATTTAGATGTGGTTTCTTGTCTAAATGGTATTCTTATTTTGGTACATCAAGCTGATTCGAAACTGACTGATCGACCTTGAATTTGGGCACTTTCTTTTTTCTTTTCATGATGAGTAATTAAATGAATAATCATGATATTAATTAAATCTAGAGAGCATCTTCTTCAACTCTTCATCCTTTTTATAAACGTTCAAAATTTCATCGTCACCAACGTTCAACTTTATAAGAGTCGATCTATCATCTTTAGATCCCTGCTGTAATAAAATCACACCGCACTCTACCAATTCCTGAACAACAAATTCAAACCCGTTCGGTCTCACGTTGTTGTCGCCATATATCATTTTGATCAAATCTATTCTCTCCTTCTTCAACGATTTGTTTAACGATGCTGAGGTTTGCATTTTTATCAATCCTTGCATTTCATCAATCACGTCGCCCATTATATTCTCGGCTAATCCTGATCTTTCCTTCTTGATCAAGAATGAGATTAGAAAAACTTTTGAAACAAATGGCAAAGAGTTTAGGAATTGATTGAGTGGCGAGTTAGTGGTTTCATTCACGGCTTTCATTATATGCGGAATCTGAACTGTATATACCTGATTCTCTTGGCCTTTCTCGTCGTTTTCACCATCTAATCCTCTTTTATAGAATTCCCATTCCGCAATTTCTATTGCACGACGACAAATTATCAATGCCCTTCTTGCATCACCACTCACACTGGCAACCTTTCTAGCTGCAAACTCAATTGCATCTTTACTAATTACTAATTTGCCTGAATTCAATCTCTCTAAATCTTCTAAGCGGTGTTTGATAATTGTTGTCAACTGAATGAATGTATATCCTTGAAACTGTAATCTTGTTAAACCTAATCTACTTGAGATCTTGTTACTCAATATTCTCTCTGGTAAATCCATAGTATTGGCAACTGCGATTACAATCAACTTAGAATTCTCATAACTCGGCCAATTGAAAAAATTGTACATGACTGTCTGACTTTTTGTCACTATTTGATCTAATTCATCCATCAAAACAACTAATGGTTTACGGGTATCGCTCTTCAGCAGAAAGTGATTTTCCAATAATACAGATGCATTTGATGGTGAAATATGAGTACCAAATATCTTTTCGTATAAGACTGTATACGAATCTTGTGGATTTATAAGTTTCAATCCATTTATTTCAACATAATCAAATACTACATCATCGTTCTCGTAATCATTGTATTCTGAGGCCAACAGTTTCACAACTTCTCTGACTGATGCGGTCTTTCCAGTGCCAGGGGTACCACTAACATATAAAGTTGTTCCGACCTCTGAACTGATTGAATCTTCCAAATGGGTGAATATTTGTTTAAACTCTTCTTCTCTACATGGTAGCCCATTCAATTTCGCATTTGTATGAAGCCTCTTCTTGGCATTCTTGAAGGCTTGATTGTTCAACACTTCATCTGTACTCTCTTCGTATATCAATTTGGGTCTCGATGGCAACGAAAACAGTTCAGCCATTGCCAAGCTTTTTTTGGAATACGATTTCCTCTTATTTGATAATTTACCCTGTCTTATCACCTTCCTAGATACACTTGCATCATCATCTGATAAATCATATGCATCACTTTCGTACTCTTCAAATGAATCGGATTCGTTGTCACTGACGTATTTGATGGCTTTCTTTTTCTTTTTAGTGGGTTTGACTGATGTATTGATCGCCCTCAAGGCTCTCTTAGACTGCGGAAGTGTTAAAGACTTTATTGTTTCCAAAAACCTGACTGAATCTACCATCAACAAATCATGAAATTCTCTCCAGTTCAAATCTTCCGTTACATTACCGCCTTCTGTATCGCATGCTTTGGAGCAGACAAATGTGGTATCCTTGTTTGAATCATCGATTACAATTTGAGAAAGCTCACTTTGTGAAATGACATTGACTTGTCCTAGAAAGTTTTTCAAATACAGTGGCTCTTTATATCCCGTTATAAAAATTGTATTCTCCAGTAGTTCGTTTGGGGTTTCTGAGAGGTCGGAGTCTTCGTATCTGATGAATAAAATAACCGACATTTTTATAAAGACGTCTGTACCAAATTCTATGCTTTCAATTAGTCCAATTTCAGGTAACTCATCATCATCATCCCTGAGTAATATACAATCTCCTTTCTTCAACTCTAACCCATCTTCATCTCTCTTGAGAATCAAGCTAAGACTCTCATTTGAAGTTCTGGCAGATCTTGATCTTTTCAAGCGTGTATGGTCGGTATCTTGATTACTCTCGTCAACTGATAATATATATTGCCAATCTTTAAGATGTGATTGCAATTTGGCCATTTAACTATAGTTTTATAATCCCTTTATGCTTCAAAGACTCAGAATTGCATACAAAATTCAATCAACTCAGTTCTGTTTTCGGTTTTCTGTGTTTTTGTATTTTTGTTTTTTTGGTACAAACTTATTGCAGCTCAGCTCAAGTAATTGAATATTCAGGTGTATCCTAGTGTATTCAAGTGAATATCGAGTGCTACAATATACGGTGAAGTAAATCGATCTTGCAGTCTATTTGATATGACACTCAGTCTTTCGAAACTACAATGGGCGAGACTGATAACTGGGCTTGTTTCGCTTGTACTCATGATTGTTTTACCAAGAACATCACATAGGTTTTACGTGAATAAAATGAGTTGCTCTCATGATCATGTTGCTGATGGGTTGACCGCTAGTTTGAGGAAACAGGTATCATCATCAGCCAATGAATATTCAAGCTATGGGCCAGGATTAACGAAATCTGAAATCGATCTTTTGGCGGCGTATGTTAATCACTCAATTGAAGGTGCTCCTGAGTTTACCTTATCCAACTTGAATAACTGGTGTTTCCGAAATGATCAGGATTTACAATTCCAGTGTTATAGTGAAAGCTATGGCTTTGACTATGTAACCCAGTTGAACGATATAGGTTTAGAGATTATCGTTTCGTATGCAACGCAAAGTGGATTCAACCACGAAGATTATAACAGAAGATTGATCAAGAGGGTGGCATACATGAAAAATGCTTTGAAACTCTTGCTTGCATCACCGATACTTAATGGAGTTGTTTTTCTGCTTGCGATACTCCTATACTTTTCGCGGCCCAAAAGAAGCTTCAACAATGATAACCAGTACTCTATTTTGTTGAAAAACGGAATAGCTATTTCATCCTTACTTTCATTTGTAACATTGTTAGTTGCTGTGTCTATAATAACGGGGGTATCTATAAATACACGGAGACATATTTATTCAGATTTCGGAAGTTTTTCGATCTCATCACATTTGGGAAAATCATGGGCAATCACTGCTTGGAGTTGTGTTTTTATTGGCTTTTGGAATTGTTTATTATGGGTAATTCCTTACTGGTGTGGATCACCAGTTGAAAATAAGATAAAAGAAGAAGAATATGTTGATATACCTTCGTCTTTCAATATGTATTGATTGTCTTTGTGCATCAACAAATTGTCAAATGGATTACACTATGGCGGCTAATCACTTTTGTGTAATGACAAAAATATGAAACGAGTTTTTCATCATCTGAGAGTGGCACACTTTCCAAGTTGAGCAATGAAGATTTGAGCGATCTAACGCTCCTAGTATTCATCAGCGGTATAATTTCTTCAAGTTGATGTTATTTGATATATCATCGTTTGCTTGAGCAATCTTTCATATATTGAGTTATTTTGGCTAAGACATTGATACAGATGTATATCAACCATCGGGATACTTTTTATTGGTGTTGTTGAATAGATAAAAAGAGAAAGATTACATTTTAGCATGTTTGGGTCAAAACAAATTCTAAATAGTCTCATTTCCAATACAAATCAGCATAATAGTGACTTTAATAGAAGTGGATCAACTTTTCAAAAGACGCCATATCATCAACAGGCGGATGATGATTATGAAGAAGAAGAAGAATTAGAAGAAGAAGGGGATGACGATGGAGATGAAGATGATAATGTCTTTGGTTTCTCAGACGCCGAATCGCCATTGACAAAAGTTTCAGAATCATCAACCTCATCTAAAGAAGTTAACAGACGCATAAAAATCCGAGATGGAGAAAATTTTGTATCAGCGTTACCTTATCAGCAAGATATATCGCTGTCCTCAAACGGCTACGGGACGGTATCCAAGATAAATAAGAATTTTCGTCAAAGTTCGAGTATTTTGGGAGACGCTATCTCCAACGGCAGGGATTCTAAACTAGGTAACTTTTTCACAGAGAAACGAAGGTCGCCAGTGATAGTATTGACCCCAGATCATAATACCCAACCGAAGAGTTTTCATCAAGGTGGGTTTCCTATTGGCTCATCATCGCCTTTCAAAGCTCAAAATCCATTCAATACTACCGGCTCATCATCTCCACCGAAAACATCATCTCCTTTGAAAACGTTTTCTCATCCAAATTTGCCTATGGCGGTAAGTTTTGGTCACCAGCCAGGGCCAATCGGGATAACATCTCATACTCACCAATCTTTTGTGCTGGATACCACCAACAACAACAATGACAACAACAACAATTCACTTTTGAACAAAAATTGCTCAATATTTCTCAATCCCGCCGAGGCTTCGCCGTTTGCAGATGATTCTGCAGAGAAAGAAGAGAGGATTTTGGACTTAAATTTTGAAAAAGAGTTGAACCAGAAAAAATTGGCAAGAGTCAAGAGATTCAGAAAAAGGCTGATCTTGAGTAGTCTGTTTTTATCTTTTGTTTTGATTGCAATCGCATTCAAGACAGCTATATTTGTTCCTACTTGCCGCTCATCTATTGGATTATGCTTACCTCAATTGACTGTTCAATTGGATGATTCTTCACCAGAAGCTGAATCTGCATTAAGTTCTGCCCGGGATGCTTTGCGAATTGTCTCATATATTGCCATTGATTTGGCATCCAACGCCCCTTTTCAAACAAGCAATAGTCATGATTCATTCATTGAGAATGCTGATAAATTAATAAGCTCGGACGATTATTTGAATACAATTGATACTTTCTCGCCATTCAACTTGTACAGCTTGAACCTTTTTGGATACTGTAGGGAGAATGTTTTGACGGGTGGTAAATTTTGCACTTCATGTAATGGTTTGGATATCATATCAACTTTGATCAGAGATGCCGGTATTCAACTTGGTAAGATCTCAAGGCAACACAACGTAAGAAGCACAGGCGATGCATTTGTGTTGGCATATGAAGTTGCCTTGGATAATCTAGCTGATGATACTTTGGAAGGAGTTGGCTCTGACATGATTTCAAAGGCAAAGTTGTTAAGACTTCTTTCTTCAGTCTTGCCAACTTTGGAAATAGTAACAGGATCATTGTCCTTATTTGCAGCATGTTACTCGGTCGTCATTTTATGCTTTGTGTGCTCAAAAAAGGATAATGTTGCCAAAAGGCATTTGAAAAAAGTTGCCACATTATTGTTAATTCTTGAGTTCTTTGCACTGGTTTTGAGCTTCTTGATCATTTCAACGGAGCTTGAATACATCTATATGCTTTCTGATGCAACCATGAATTCTGAGATTGCCAGAATCAATATGGGATGGGGTGCATATATTTTGGGAATAGATGTCGTAATCTATATTATTGCTGGTTTGCTTACGATTTCACTTTGTAAGATTGGATGATAATTCAGTTTCATGTTAAGAAAGTATTTAATAACTGTTCACATTTTTCTTTATATTAGTTGTTTTGTTTTTGTAGTCTAAAATCAGCCTGAATCGAGATGCCTCTCACTTCAATGAAAGCTCTTTATGCCATATAATGCATTTCACCGCTAAACCAAATTAACGAGCATTAATTATGAATTGAGACTGGAATTATGATGCATTGCCCTTTGATGTTTAAAAGATAATCGAAATACTTCATTAACAAGGGTTTGAAGCAATTTATGGATGACATTTTAGAACACAAGAAAATATAGTTTATACTTAAATAAGTCTATTTATTATCTAATATCATTTATCGCATTCTTCGAATGATATAGGCTGATGACCAAAAAATAAAAAAAAGAGCAATTAACAGCCATTTCACTCAAAACATATAGACATATCACACCTCAAAGCTTATGACGAACTCTGCTGTATCCGTATCAGCTTGAGTTTCAAGTTTGTGTGTTAACTGAGTAGAGCATTAGCAGTTTAGAAAGTGTTGGTGTACGAAACCATATGAATGTTCTAAATGACCCGATAAAATACGACTTTAGTTTCTTAACATCACCAACTTAATAAAATGCTCAACAATTACTTTTGAGATACTAGATATAATGACGAATAAATATTTATTATATTTCCCCATTCTTTGTTTCCCTTCCGCGTCCATTACCCCTTTGCAAACTAAAAATGATAGAGATTTTTGATTATCTTCCAAGTTTAATTCAACTCAAAGAGAAGAAAGTTTTGAATCAAATTACAGAAACAATCACATTGAAGGAATCACATTTGAGTTGATACTTTCAGACAAATGGATTTTGCTCCCTTGAAAGGTATGAAGCAAGCCACTTTTCTGTGGAATGAAACATTTTCATATTCTATCTTCTGCATGAAACTGGAATAGCTTAGAAATGAACAATTCTTGCAACTCGAGGTTACATTGGAGAGAATCATCACTCCAGTCATTAGCCACTAGTCACTGGCTTTATGCCACGTTTATTTTATTGAAAGTGGAATTATCAATTTCAAAAGATGAATAAAATCGCTATAACTTATCAGACAGTTCTCTACTCAATAATGCGCAGTATTGCATTGGTCTTAGTTTACCAAGGATATTAGAGTCAGCCGGCGCCATACGTAGAACATTGAATAAATCATCTCAGAGGTGCAAATATAAATCGAAATGTCTTGATAAATATGTTTTGCATTTCATGGACCTAGATGAAAAATGCAAAAACGTCCAACAGATTACACAAGTCCTATACGTTCCAAAAAAATTTGTCATAAAATATAAATAAAAGACAGCTCTTCAATTGTGCGAATTGCAATATTCAAGTAAATCTTACTTATCCTGGTATACCAATATTGGTTCTCCGGTGTTTGTTATTTCTGGTATTGTTAGTTTCAAATCAAATGCTTTACTCAATATAATCTTGAAAATCTTCTGAACATTAATTGAGTGGCTTGTTGAACAAAAAATCAAACTAGCATTCATTGCATTCGCGAACTTTTTCAGCAGATTTGTTATCTCTTCTTGGTCATTAATGGGTAGTTCTATAAATTCGTCATATTTGGTACCAACTAAAAACGGGATGGCCGTCTTGTTAAAACCTCTTGCTTGCCTATACCATTCCTTGATAGAGTTCAAAGTAGATTTTCTTGTGAGATCAAACATGAAGAGAATGGCAACTGCATCCGACGAAACCAAGGGCAACATGTTGACAAACTCTCTTTGGCCTCCTAGATCCCATAGCGAAAATGTAATTTCTGTGTTCCTTATATTCACCGTCTTTTCCATAAAATTCACACCTAGTGTCTGCACATAGTCCTCATCAAAACAACCTTCCACGTACTTCACCATTAATGATGTCTTACCTATCTGGGCATCTCCAATGAGTCCAATCTTCAACGCAATCTGGTTCTTCTCAGGGTTGCTTTGCTCTTGTTGCTGTTGCTGTTGCTGCTGAGGATCCATTTTATATGTAATCTATGGGTGGAATGTAAATGTATCAATAGCCTCAAAGAATCCACGTCTTTATTGTTCTTCAAGTTATCACTACACTTTAATGTTTACATTTCATTCTTTGTTTACAGTTTCCTGATCTTATCGGTGTATGGATCAATTCATGGTGTATTATGCCCTATCTCGAACCCCGTGCACAAGTTCTGTACACCAACACACCACTTTTTGTTATTTAGCAGTCACAATATCTATATAAAAATTCAAGGCAGCCCCCGTCATGCAAGCGCCCTCAAATTGTTGAATAGACTGTACTCTAATGGGATTATTAAAACTTATGTGCCATCTATGGGGCTTTAAGATACTACTCCGTTACGGGATATAAATATTTTGCACGACTTTCAGTAAATTTTCAAAACTTTTCTTTCAACAAATTTTCATCCTCTAGGTTAGTAACAATCAATGTATGGTTTGATTGATATATACTAAATTGATTGTTTACATAAAGTAGAAGTGTATATTGTTTAGTTTCTCTAACTTTATTATCATTTAATCATCATCAAAAATGGCTGTCGGTAAGAATAAGAGACTTTCCAAGGGTAAGAAAGGTATCAAGAAGAGAGTTGTCGATCCATTCACAAGAAAAGATTGGTTCGATATCAAGGCTCCATCAACCTTCGAAAACAGAAACGTTGGTAAGACTTTGATCAACAGATCAACTGGTATCAAGAATGCCGCTGATGGTTTAAAGGGCCGTGTCGTCGAAGTCTCATTGGCTGACTTACAAGGTTCAGAAGATCACTCATTCAAGAAGATCAGATTGAGAGTCGATGAAGTTCAAGGTAAGAACTTGTTAACCAACTTCCACGGTTTCGATTTCACCAGTGACAAATTAGCCTCATTGGTCAGAAAGTGGCAATCATTGGTTGAAGCCAATGTCACCGTTAAGACTGCTGATGACTACGTTATCAGAATCTTTGCCATTGCTTTCACAAAGAGACAACAAAACCAAGTCAGAAAGACCACATACGCTCAATCATCACAATTACGTGAAATTAGAAAGAAGATGTCAGAAATCATGACTAGAGAAGTTTCAAACTCAACTTTAGCTCAATTAACAACCAAGTTGATCCCAGAAGTTATCGGTCGTGAAATTGAAAAATCAACTCAATCAATCTACCCATTACAAAATGTTCACATCAGAAAGGTTAAGTTATTAAAACAACCAAAATTCGACTTGGGTGGTTTATTGGCTTTACACGGTGAAGCTTCAGGTGAAGAAAAGGGTAAGAAGGTTGCCACTGATTTCAAGGATGTTGTCTTGGAAACTGTTTAAATTATTTAGTTATAGTTTTATTCAACCTTTTTTTTGCCAATTTAATAGTCATTTGATACTTATAAAATTATCTCAACTTTTAACAAATATTGCCATGTATCTCTCATATCTTGATTTTCAACTCAATGAGAAGAAGTTGTCCGATATCTATATTGTTCAAATCAATCAACATCAACTGGGTGGGCGTTTTTTGCAAAGCGAAAAATATTTATATTGAATACAAAAGCAAACAAATTAATGATATATATATAAAAAAAAGATAAATTAAACTAAACCCACTGATGTCTCCTTTCAACAAAAATTGTTTTTAAAAGCATATCACAAATTAATTGTGCAAACGCTTTTCGTATGAATGTAAATTGTGAACACCACCTTCCAGTTGAGCAGATGGAGTTCTGAATTCGAATCTAACAACACCCAGCTGTGTTTGACTTCTCAATTCGTCTAATGATCTAACACCAATATCCTGACATGAATGTTGCAAACCGTTGAAAATGTATGGAACGAATTTTACAACTGAACCTTTATCAACAACTGAACCGGAAACACCTTGAGCAACCAAGACCTTGTCGCCTTCTGAGAAGTATCTTGAGGTTGAAGCATTGGCATTTGTAGCAGTCTGTTGCATGGCATCAATTGAACCCATACCTCTGTAAGTTTTTAATCTCTTACCATCTCTGTAGAAATATTCACCTGGTGATTCAGTGGTACCTGCAAGCATACCACCCATCATGACACAGGAAGCACCCAAAGCCAAAGCCTTTGTAACGTGACCAATGTTTTGGACACCACCATCAGCAATACAAGGGACACCAAATTGGTTTGAGAACTCAGTGACGTTGTAGACGGCAGTACCCTGTGGTCTACCACAAGCCATAACTTCTTGTGTGATACAGATTGATCCAGAACCCATACCTATTCTCAAACCATCAACACCAGCAACAATCAATTCAGCAGCTTGTTCACGAGTGACAACATTACCACCAATAACTTCCAAGTCTGGGAAAGTTTTCTTGATCCATGTGATCATGTTGATTTGGAAAACTGAGTTACCTTGTGATGAATCCAAAACAACAACGTCTAAACCAGCATCAACCAATTTTGCTAATCTTTCCTTATCTTGTTCAATGGTTCCGATAGCGGCACCACATAACAATTGTTTTGAATGGTATGATTTTGAGGCCAAAGGATAGTCCAAGTTTTTTTGTAAATCAGTTCTTGACAACATTGAGACCAAGTCACCATTCTTATTGACGATAGGTAACTTACCCTTCTTGGACCTTGTCAAAATTTCGTTACCAGCTGTTAAGTCAATACCGTGTTCAGCAGTGACCAAATCAGTGGTCATGATTTTTGAAATTGGAGTTGCAGGATCTTCCAAGAATTGGACATCTCTCGATGTGACGATACCTACCAATTTACCACCAATCTTACCAGTTTCTAATTGCAAATAAAGAATGAAGAAGTTAGTAAATGATTCCATTTGTAGAGAGGGTTTAAAAAATCCAGACTATATGAAACTTTTCCATTTCCAATTTTTGTTTTAGTCATCAGTGAATCAATTTTTCCACAAGATCGTTTGATCACAGTCGGTAGAACGAAAGTTAAATGTTAATTGGTTGATCATCATGTAAGCCAATTTGAAAAGGAAAAGTTATCATATACTCCAGCTTTGGATTTTATCTTGATCACCATTTCTGTGTGTGTACATACCAGTAACTGGGAAAGAGGTGAAGCCATACTGCTTCTTCATATGTCTAATATCACCAACAGTGACACTTGGGGAAACGACAACAGGATCGTTGATGAACCCGTTTTCATACTTCTTGACTTTTCTGACCATTTCTGCCTGTTCGTCGGCAGTACAGTTGTGGTGGATGATACCAATACCACCCAACAATGCCATGTGAATGGCCATGTTTGATTCGGTAACGGTGTCCATTGGTGACGAGACAAATGGCGCTCTCAACGTGATCTTCTTGGTCAACCTCGAGTCCAAAGAGACAGCAGAGGCTGGAAAGTCAATCTTACCTGGCAACACCAAGAAATCGTTGTAGGTCAAACCACCTCTCAAGTTTGAATCCATCAATTCCTTAACGTCCAAACCATCTTTCGACTTGTACGATGATAAAAATGATGTTGCATTTGAGCAATCCTTGAATGATGACATGGCTGATAATATATTGAGAATACAAAGGGCTGGCAATTGCCAAACAAAAAAAAAGCCAAAAAACTATACAAGAACTTGCCGTTGATGCTTGGATAAATGTATTTATAATAGCTGTTTGGCTTGAAAACTTTGAAAAAAAAGAAAAAAAAAATTTTCATTTTGACTCTGAAATACGGTTTCACCCTCGGATAATTTCGAGGCAACAACATCAAGCTGTTGGCTATTAATGGTGATGTTGTTGATTGTTCTGATATCAGGCTCGCACAACAGATGTGCCGGGCAGAATATCTTGATGGCCAATTGTCTTGAGCCGCTTTGCCTCAGAGTCGTGCTCAAACTGGTCCAAGATGTACAACCACCATGTATGTTGTATGGGGGACGTCTGAAACCCACTTTTCAGTTTTTCATCACCCCCATACACAAAAACACAATTGATGGAAACGTTGGAGATGATCGCTTTCTCGTATCGTATTTTCTTTTGTTGGTTCAGTTTGGCAACTATCGTTGAAAAAACATTGTTGGTACGGGAAAATAGGTGATAATGGAGTTGATTTTTCTGAAAAGATGCTAAAAGTTGATGTCGTGGTGTAACCCCTGTTAGGGTTTGGGGAGCACACCTCCTGTCACTAGCCTTGACCATTTATTGAAATAGTGGGAAAGTGCAACGTATGTTTTTCTGGTAGATTTTTCAGTGTACTTCTGATAGAAGAACAATTCCAAAAAAAAAGGAACCCATCAGGCTGGATCAGAACCAACAGGTATATCCAGCTGGATATTGAGGGATTGAACAAGTAGAAGAATACCCGTAAATTTTCAAACTCGAAGCTTTTTTTTTTTGTGGACGAACCAGTTAACCCGTTGAGTACAATAGTCTGTTGGATACAGACCGTAAACAGCTATTCGAAATCACTTGTCCGTTCTCAATATGAACAGCTTTTCCTGGACAGAATTCAGGATCTGTGTATTTGAATAGAATAAATGACATCTTCACCTTTAACCAGT